>CM068304.1:9693440-10293440 GCA_034768395.1 Linum lewisii
AAAAAGTTAACACCTCCTGATGATGACACGCTTAATTATTTCGTCAATACAGTCTCTACGAATTTCATACAGACTGTAAGTTATATACAGGTTGTATGATTCTCATACATAGTGTATGGATTTCATATAGAGTATATACACTTTATATGATTTGTTTACAACCCTGCTGTATAAAAAATTTAAATTATACAAAAATAAATAGAGTGTACCATTCTCGTACAAAGTGTATACAGTTTGTATACAAATTTCATACAAACTGTACAAAATAAATACAAAGTGTACAATACAAGTACAAAATGTATACGATTTCCGCACAGATTGTATAAAAATAATTGTGTATACATTGTGTATACAACATGTAAAACTATCAGTCTGAAATGTATACAGTTTATATTAGACCGCATACAAACTGTACAGACTAGACGACGATAAATTTGTCAAGACAAATATTTTTTCCGAACAAATATCGTAAAAACTGTACAAAATATATATATAGAGTGTATAGTTGACATGCAAAGTGTATACAATTCTCATACAAACTGTATAAAAATAATTACAAAGTATATAACTCTCGTACAAAGTGTATACAGTGTGTATACAACTTGTAGAACCATCAGTTTGAAGTGTATACAGTTTGTATGTGGTCTATACAAACTGTACAGACTGGATGACGGAAATTTTGTCAAGAAAAATATTTTTTTTTCCAGAATCGTAGATCTAATGACGATGATCATATGGGTGAAAAAATTCGTCAACGGAGGCTCGTGTCATCGGGAAATTCGTCGAGAAAATTTTCGGTGATTAAAAATGGGAGGAAACTTCAACAAAGCAAAATAACTTAAAATTATAAACATAGAATTTGGACCACTAGATTAACAACTAAGATCTAATGGCGGATAATAATTGTTGCATTAGATGCAACAAAAAAAATCATTGTCTATGGAATTGGAGTCGGTGGTGACCCGCTATCCAACCAGTATCACACATCCCGTGCATAGATTAAACGACTAGTTAGTGGTTATTGGCGCTAGTTACTAGTCGTTATTTAGTAACCTACACAACATGGTGTTGTGTGGGTTAGGGGCAACTAGCTATAAATTGAGCCCCATGTGTCCCTTTTCAAACCTAATACATCCCATATCATAAGGACATATCTAACTATGACAAACGGTGAGTGAGTGAGTCGCCAATGCATATGCAATCATCAATGTGAATATCTCAATTTATCCTCATGGGTTGGTCATAATCAGATCGTTCTGGAGTGTAGTGCTTTCGAGGTTCACTTTGTAGATACTTTGAGTGGTTGG
Organism: Linum lewisii; assembly: GCA_034768395.1. Lineage (NCBI taxonomy): Eukaryota > Viridiplantae > Streptophyta > Magnoliopsida > Malpighiales > Linaceae > Linum > Linum lewisii. The sequence continues at coordinate 9,694,748 of CM068304.1, forward strand.
AGGTGGTGGTATGAGTCGAAAGGATGACAACGACTCAATGGCGGATGTCATTCACAATGGATGCTACTATTGTCATATTGTGAAAGACTTGACAGTTACGGGTTGATAGATTGGAGCGCAAGGTCGCTAAACTCATGAGAAAAGCAATGACAAGTTTTTGATTTACACCGTTTGTAGATTTTGTCTTCCTAATCTACTGAAACCTTCAACCTTGTATTTCCAAGGATCTACATTCAACGAAAATAGAAGTTGTTGTAACTGATAAGTACAATTTTCCAACTAACATTGTATTTCAACCAAATCCAAATACAAAATTCATGTGGTGTTTGTCTATGGTTCAAATAAGGAGTTAGACAGAAGGAAGCTCTATTCAGATCTTACTGGAAGTAGAAATCCTTTTGATGTCCACAAGGGACTTTAATGCTATCAGAAACAACTCTGAAGCTTCCAATGGTGGAAGTAGTGGAAGAGATTTCAATGACTAGCTAGATTGATAGGATCTGCTGCCAAAACTGATCACAAAAATCAATGGAGAATGGTTTACTTGGTTAATGATAAATGGTTGTCTTGTTTTACTAACAACAACAGAGCTACTGTAACTCCTCCCCATTTGTCAGACCATTGTGGCCTTTTAATGAATACAGATCTTCAATTGGTAGGATCCCCAAAACTACTATCATATATTATGATCAATGAAGACAAAACTACTATGATTTTATGATCCCAAAACAGCACAGTTACTGTCACTCTTTCCCATTTCCCATTTCCCATTTATCATCAAGTAGATAGGTTCCGTGTAAAATTACTTAGTTGCAGAAGACAAAGGGGTATTGACTGTACCTAAAAGTGTGATTAAAGAAGTTGAGAACAAGTGTTATGACCTTCTTTGGGGAATTGATTCTTCTGGTGCAAACAAGGCTAGAGTGATTTCGAGTAAAGTTGCTCTTTCATATTCTGAAGGAGGTGCTACACCTCATTCTTTGACTCATTGGAATACTGTTTATCTGTTAAGAAATGTGTGGAACATTCTTCACTATAGTTGTTCTTTATGGGTAGCCAGGTTGCATCAGTACAAATTGAAGAAGAATGACTTTTAGACTCATCAACCTCCTGCTTCTGCTTCTTGGATGTGGAAAAGCATTGTTAAATGCAGATATTATTTCCAGGCTAGGCGGCTGCAGCCAAACCAGGCACAAGTTGGGACATGATATATCAATAAACATTGGCCGGCCCGTTGGCTGGAGTCAAGCCGTTATTTTATTTTCTTGAAGTTTTATAATTACAATTATTTAAATAGTTGTTAATAAATAGGTCAAATGTACAAATTTAGCCAAACTTTTTCGGTTTATGTCAAATTTAGCCACTTTTTTTTCAAAAACTCAATTCCGCCACGTTTCAACTGTTCCATCCGTTTTTTTCGTCATTCCGTCAATGCATTTTGACGGAATCTAATCTCGTGGTTGATGAGGACCGATGTGGCGCATGTTTATTCAGATGGCCGTCCACGTGGAACGCCACATCATTTACTGAATAACCCAACCCCTAGGGTAATTAAGTCCATGTGGCATCATACATGGCCCAGCGTGCCATGGGGATGACATGACACTCACACTAATAGATGTAACGACTCCGTCGTTTATGGTCAACTTGATAGATTTCACACAATAATTAAAGGTTTGGCCTAATTCGTATCAGTAAAAGAAGTAGCTAGATATGACATAAACCAAAAAGGTTTGGTTGGATTAGTGTATTTGGTCTAATAAATATGAATGATTGGAAGTTTGGTCCTCTTTAAATTATTTGTGTCAACCTGGTTTATCACTAAATTATTTGTGTAAATATCTTAATATTAAATAAATTATATGATTGAGACGTCTTTGAATGACTTCATTCAACCAGGTATATCACTATACATATGATGATTACTAAATCATCATATTTTTATCAATTCTACTAATATCTTAATATTAAATAAATTATATGATTGAGATGTATTTAAATTACTTTTGTCAACCCGGTTTATCGCTATAAGTATGTTGATTACTAAATCATCATATTTTTATCAATTCTACTAATATCTTAATATTAAATAAATTATATGATTGAGATGTATTTAAATTACTTTTGTCAACCCGGTTTATCGCTATAAGTATGTTGATTACTAAATCATCATATTTTTATCAATTCTACTAATATCTTAATATTGAATAAATTATATGATTGAGATGTATTTAAATTACTTTTTTCAACCCGGTTTATTGCTATAAGTATGTTGATTACTAAATCATCATATTTTTATCAATTGTACTAATATCTTAAAATTAAATAAATTATTTTGATGAAAAAATATTTGATGAAATAATTAAATTTTTAAAGAAAATAAGAAAAATCTAGATTGAAATGTTAAATTTAATAAAAGTTCGATAAATATTTAATCCAAAATATAAGTTATTAATCGTGATATAAATATTTTAGGGTAGTCAATATACCATCCAAATATTATAGACCATATATACCTTGAGAAACTTTGGTGATATTTTAACTTAACAACTAAGGATACCTTGAGAAATAAACGAAGTACTTGTGATACAGAGCAGTAGAGATGAGTGTCGTGAGAAATTGATTGTGAGATTACTCAAAATTTACGACATGCTAAAGGATCTAGTGCTACAATTGTCACTGCCCGGCCAACGAAATTCTTATGTATGATTTTTTTTTGAATAATTAGTTTCATTTCATCAAAAAGCTTTAAGCAAAACAAAAACTGTAGAACGCTTTTCAAAATGATTTGGTTCACCATCCACCTCTCAGAGAGGCATCCGGATTCCCTACACATTCGAAAAGCTAACCTATACAATATCTATAAAATCTCATTTAGAGTACTATCACTAACCCTACCAAAAGCAAGTACCTGTATATCTCGTTTAGCCTCAAAAATTATATCCTCTAGTTTTTGCCTTTTCTGTTCATAGCATCTACTGCATCTTTCCCGCCAGATTGTACTTACAATATGTACCCACAGTCCTTTGCCAACTACTAACCTTTCCTTACTTCCCAGGCCAATAACAACTTCATCAAGTACTCCTTCCCAAGAGTTACTCTTGATAGTAGGTAACAGTGCCTGCAACACATCTTTAGAAAAAGAGCAATTCCAGAACACATGATCCCGAGAATCCACTCCACCTGCACAAAATACACAGCTTATATCTATAGTCATATCCCAACTCACCATATCAGCTTTCCATGTCTCTTTCCTCTGCATCAACAACCAAGTAATAAAGCTATTTCTTGGTGTTACAAGCCACCCCCCCCCCCCCCCCCCAACTGTCTCACTCTAGGGGACCATTGGATGCTTAGGCCTAATAGAATTCCAAACTGTAGACAATTTGAACTTTTCCATTAAACTACCATCCCAAGTCAAACCCCCATCTGTATCCTCTCCTACAAACAGCTGAGCTTGATTTCTCATTTTCAAAATCCTATTCCAGTTCCACAATTCTGTACCCCCTTTCAAATCCTAAACAGACTTGTTCTTGATTCTATACTTCCTCATCCAAGCTACTCACAAAGAGCCACTCTGAGCAAGGAGATTCCATAAATGTTTGATTGTATTGGCTGCGTTCCAAGAGTAGAAATCCTTGAGGCCAACCCCTCCCTCATCTTTTGGAATTGCCAAATGCTTCCATGCTACTTTGCTTCGACCCCCCTCCAACTTCCCCCAAAGAAAACGATTACATATACCTTCTATTTCCTTTAGGATATACTTAGGAATGAGGAAGACACTCATCCAGAATTGCAGGATACCACATATAACAGATTGAATCAGCTGAAGTTTCCCAGCATAGGATAAGCACTTAGCTTTCCAGTCCAAAACTCTCCCAGCAATTCTGTCAATGAGGCTCTTACAGTCTGCCCTCCTAAACTTACCAGCACTCATAGGGACCCCAGGTACTTGAAAGGTAAAGAACCACGTCTAAAACCTGAAACCAGAGTAAGAGAATCAGCTATATCATTGTCAACTTCTGCCATAAAAATTCACTCTTATCAGAGTTGAACCGAAGGCCTGAAAGCTTTCTGAATTCCTCCAACACATGCGTAACACAGGAAATGCCTTCAATTCGTTAACACATGTGCATATAAGCTCGCATACATGTTTTTTAATTGTTAGTCCGTTACCTGCAAATAAAACCAAATTGTTTACATCAAATCAACCAAACTTAGATAATCTTCTTAACTAAATATTTATGTTTTAAATTATATTTTACACATTAAATTTTTCCACAATAAAGGTTAAACTTTCATAAAGGGAGAAACGACCTTACAAGTCCAGTACAATATTATATATAGCAACCAATCACAAGGATCAGAATATATCGTTGAGTCGAAGTAGCAATCCAATCTAGTGCTTTATTACAACAATGAGGAGTGAAGATTAACAAAATGAAATCATGGGCCAACATGATATCGTCCATGAGGAGGAGCCATGCATAGCCACGAAAACCTTCATCACACCAACGCGTTGAGAAGCACCTGACAATATAATGAATAATATAGTGATGTGTAGAGCTCACCGACATTCTCAAAGCCTCCAAGAAGGCATTCGCTTCGACAAATGGAGCGTATAAACAAGACAATCTATAAACTCTACCATCGATCATTTGTCCATGGTGATTAATAACAACAACCTCATAACCCGTCACAAAAGATTTTTTATCAAACGAATTAGCACAAAAAAATATTTTCGTGAGAAGTCACATCAGGCGGTAGATTAGGTATCGAAGTGGTAGTCAGAATATGTGTTGGGAATGGAAGGACCATGGTAGGCCTCGGAACGGACCATTCATCATATGTCTTAGTAGAGAGAGAAAATAATTGATTCTGTTCTTGGATTAACATCATTGAAAATCTTCTCATTTCTAGCTCTCCAAATATTTTAGAGGTATGCGATACATTTAGTCACATATGGTGTTTGGGCCCCTGTACTAATAGAAGCCAATTATTCAACAATGGTAGAGTTTCAAACGGGAGTGGGGTACCCTGCAAAGACTTTTCTCGCATTTCCCTAGGGAAACAACAAAACAAACAATGTAGTACTAGTACTTTTTCGGCCCGTTGGCCGACTTTATTTGGTATAATTAGTAAATGAAGAATAATCATGTAAATGAGTAAATTTAGGATTATATTTAGTCAAATTAAAACCAACTAAAATTTTAAATCAAAATATTGAAATCAAACTAAAAACTCGAGGGTCAAAATATTTATATTTTACTAACATCTTTAAGTCATTTTGTATTTACTTAGCTTAGTAGCTCTCGAATAAGATAAATTTTTATTTTAATATAGTAGAATATGACGGAAAAATAAGTGGCCCTACATAAATAAAAATTACATTTTTTGTAGGTGTATTATTATATATCTTATTCATAAAAAGTGTGTATTTAATTTCTCTTTAAACATTATATTATTATTATGGTTACCCTATTTTTTATTAAGTATTCTAGTCAATTTATTATTTTTATATATTGGATATGTTTGATATGCATCAAGTAAAATTCATAAAAAAACTAATTATTATTAAAATTCTCAACTTGAAAACAGTGTATTTGAGTTTAGAATAAAAATTCTAAAACTTCAAAGCGCTTCAAAGATATTGAAATTTTATTATTTAATTTCTAAGTCTAATAAATAAGATGAAATAAAACTATATTATTGGTTCGTATCTTCAATTTAAAGGGAATACCTCTCTAATTATAAGTGCTCATATAATATGTATATTATTATTGGCCTGTTGGTAGAGTTAATACAATACCAAAAAAATCTATACTAAATAAAAGACTGTTATGATAAATTTAAGATATTTTAAATATTAATTAAGTTTGATTACATACTCAAATAAAATAGGTCCACTTATGACCATTAAAAATTTGTTCCAGCCTTGTCGCCTGGCCCAATAATGGAGGCCCAAGCTTGTTGGTCCTCGCGGAGTGTTGTACCTCGTAAGTAACGTGAGGGGTAGTCAGTTCAAGGAAAAGGGGAGGCGATCAGTTTAAGGAATGGGAGAGGGAGGTGAGTAACGTACCGCGGAGCGTTTTGTCCGCTGGGTAAAAGTGTTGTCCTCTGGTTAATAGGGTGTACGGGGGTATTTATAGTACCCTGCCTTGGTCGCCAAGGCTGAATCTTAGCCACTCGTTTGTAGCTCCCGTAGGATGTTGACACGTGTCCGCTCTGTCTTGGAAACCTAAGTGTCGCCGAGTAACCCTAGGAGGCCGCCGAGCTGGGCCGTCGCTTTGGGCCTCACTCCACTTCCTGGGACTGCCTGTTCGGCCCATCTGATTTACCGCCTGGGTCCGGACCCCCTGCCCTAGCCGCTGTGTTCGGGCCGCCATGTGGGTCGCCTCGTGGGCCGTCGTGTGGGCCTTAGGACTTCGTCGGGCTGGGCCCATCAATTGCCCCCAAGCCCTTAGTCGAGCTTTGCTTGGCTGAGGGTTTACTTATAACTTGGATCGCTCGTCTCGTGATCGCCGTAAGAGGACCCATCAATTGCCCCCGAGCCTTAATGCGAGTTTTGCTTGGCTGAGGGTTTACTTATAACTCGGATCGCTTGTGTTGTGTCGCTTTATCGCATTGCTATCCTATCGCCTTATTGCCTTGTCATTTTGTCGCTTTGGTGTCTTGGTTCTTATCGCCTTGCCTCTTTTGTCGCTGCTTTCTATCGCGCCCCCTTCTTTCCAGTCTTTCACGCACCTCTCTACCGCTCAGGGTATCATGGTCTTTTACTCCCTACCTTGCTGGAGAAGCTGGGGAAATCGGGGTATTTTGGTAATTGCCCAGAAAGTCCATCATTACCTTATCCTTCAGACGTCATCTCAGCCGCGCGTGCCCCCAATGAAACGTCGCGACGGCTCGCCTTCCCGCCAACACGCCTTTTTAACCGCGCGTGTGACTCACTCATTCACTGCGACGGTTCCACTCCCGCTCATTGCACTCTATATAAACCCCCTTCTTACCGTCTTCCTCCTTTTTTTTTTACTCCTTCTCTGACACCTTGACTCCCCATTTTTACAGTCTCTTGCCTCCACTGCCTTCTTACTCCTTCCGGCGAGTCCTCCACTATCTTCTCCTTCTCCGTTGATCGGAAAACGTTCGTTTCTCCTTCTTCCGATCACCCGAAAAGTTTATCTCTTCCTGCCATTTTTCAAATGTCTGGAGCCCCCCGACGCCCACCTGGTACGTGACTCTTCCCCTTTTTCTCACTCCCATTGCCGTCCTGCCGTGTGTTTCCTTCTCTTTTTTTTTTTTTTGCTTCTTGTTGTTTTTTAACCATGGATTCCGCCTCCGATAGCCAGAACCAAAGTCATTCCTATTCCGCTAGTACCGATTCTTCACCCTCTCCTTCATCCTCCTCTTCGTCCTCCCCTTCTTCTTCCAGTCATTCCCCTGAACGGGCACCCTTAAACCCTCCATCTACAGCCGAAACCTCGTCTGCCCAAATTTCCGACGTAGCAGAGGAGAATTTTGATGAATCTCCCGCCCTGCCTTTTTGGGGTCCCCACCAAAAAGGATTCGAGCGGGCCCGTCATGGGGTCGAAATTGACCCTGAGGCGACTAGAGTCACCGGCTCCTACTCCATTGGCAACTGGCGATCTAGTGTGGGAAGAGCCACCTGTGACGAGCGCACGGTCATCGGCCCGGGCTACTTTCCTTCAGGGTCGGCGGAGAAGATCGCCCGCGTTCTTCCGTTCGCCATGCTGCCGTCTACCTGGGAATTCGCCGTGGCCTCTCGGCTTTCCACTATTGGCAATTGCCCGCCAGGGTGGCACGGCGTCTGGACCGAGGCCTTCACCAATGGCCTTCGCCTTCCGCCATCCTCGTTCACGGTCGCCCTGCTTGAGTGCTTTGGCGCTTCTCTTGGCGCCTTTAACGTCGGGTGTTGGGCTACAGCCTCTGCCTTTGAATGCAGCTGTGCGACCAAGAAGATCGCCCCCACTCTTCGGTTGTTCCAATTAATTCATTATGCCAAGCACACCTCTAATGGCATCAGTTTCGTTCGCCGAGTGATCTTACACAAAAGGGCACTTACTCATCACTGAAACCTCGCCCTACATGATACCATTCGTTTTTCTACTTCCGCCCCAGCGACACAGATCGCCATTGGGCTTCGCTGCTCCCTTCATCCTGGTCTTCTGGTGACGTGAGTTCTTTCAACGCCGAGCTTGATCCTACTCCTGATGAGATACTCCTTCGTCGCCAGATCCTTCTTGATTGCCATCATCTATCGACCACTTCTGGCCTGCGGACTGCCCAGGCGGGAATACGAGGAGGTATACTTTATGTCTTAGGCGGTGCTGATTGTTTTCCTCCCTTCCTAGCTGTCGCCGCTCATCTTGCGTGATTGAGTCGTCGTAGCCAAACCCTTAGGAACGTATAACCTTTATCTTGTCGCCTTTTTCGTGTTTTCTTTTCTTTCCTCCTTTTTTATACTAATCTTTGGATGTACCTTTCCTAGGTGCCGTAAGCCTCGCTGGGTGCCTCCTTAGTACCACCGCGCGTGATCCTGTCGCCGAGACTCGTCCCAGCCGCTCTGAGGCCGCCCCCGTCGCCCCTGCTTCTGCCCAACCTTCGCCCGAGAAATCTAAGGGGAAAAGGAAGGCGGTTGAGACGGATGAAAGCCTCCTTTCTTCAAAGAGGAAGAAGAAAGCTGGGGTTTCCAAGCCGAGGAGAAAGGCAGGTGAGGGCTCCAGCAATCCACCGCCGCCGCCTCCACCAGTGATAGAGGTGGAGGATGCCGATGCTGAGACTGAAACCCCCTCCGCCGCTCTCGTCGCCAATCGCCTCTGGCGCATGACAATCCATCTGCGAGGGAGCCCTTAGAGCATCCTGCCGACGGGAACGTCATCTCATATGACGACTCCTACCTTCCTGACGAACCTATTCCCCTTCCCCGGGATCCGGAGCGTCCCGAGTCTACGCCAGCTTCGGAACTTGATCTTCGTCCCACCGAGCCTGCTCGCGACCACTCTCGCCCGCCTCCTGTCAACACCGACCGCGCCCGCCGGGCCAGCTGGACAGAGCGAGCTAACACCCTCTTTGATCGCCCTGCTCCTGCTGGTCGCGAAGGTGAGGGTCCCTTTCGCCTTCCCTACTTCGCCGTCGTTCATCCGGTGGCATCCCACATATCGCCCCGGATGGCGAGTGACATCACGGAGGAGTTCTCTCGAGGTGTCTACGAGGGGGTGACCGCTCCTGGTGAGGGCTCGGAGGTTACGGACCTTCATGGGGCGACTTCTTGCCGCCTCCTTCAGGTAAATGCGAAGTCAATTTGCTCTGTCCTGCTTCCTAGCTCTGCTCGCTGCTTCTTACCCCCTTTATTTGGTTTGTTGCCTAGGCCGTGGCCGAGCTCGGCGATCTTTCCTTTGCATGCAAGCACATGCAGGAGGAGAATCGGAGGCTGAAGGAGGATGTGGAGAATCTGCGCTCTTTGCGCATGGACCTCACCCGTTATCATAACGAGGAGAAGGTATTTATTCGTCTGCCTCTTGTTTCTCCCCTTTTATATATACTTTTTCCGACTTGCCACCTTACGATCCTTGCTAAACCCGCACGTTGCTGTTTGTTTGCTTGTCTTTTTATCCTAGCGACGGGCAGATGCAGCGACCTCTGCTGCTGAGTCGCTGAAGGAAAGCCTGGCTGAGGCGACCGGGCGGATTTCCCAGATGGAGGGCGTCCAGGAGGACTTGCAATCTGCTAACAAGCACATTGTCGCCCTTGAAGCCGAATTGGATGAGGTTCGTGCCAAGGCTGCTCAGGTGGAGGAGATAGCCGCCGAAAGGGACAGAGCCAAGGAGCTGCTGAATGACTCTCTGGCGGCTGAGTCGGCGGCGGATCATGATCTTGCTGCTGCCAAGGCTCAGTACGATGAGACTGTGGCTTATTACACTCATGCTCTCGGCGAGAGTATGCGCGTAGTAATGCGCAGCTGTCGTAATGAGTTCTACGAGCTGTTTCCCAACAAGGGCTGGCCAGGGCGAAAAATGGTTCGAGCCGTCCTTCGAGGTCTCAATCGCTATAACTTTGGGGTTCCCGACCTTCCTGATGCCGAGGAGGAGACTTACTTTCGGGATGCTGCTCGCTTGGAGCGGGAGATAGTGGCGGCAGATGCTGAATATGTGGCGGCCACTCGCCGCAGCCGTGGCCTGCCTGATCTGAATCTCGATGGATCAGAGGTTCAGCCGCCATCATCCAATCAAGCCCCCTCGACCAGCGGCAGGGACTTCAATTCCGCCGCTTCTCCTTCCAAGGCTGGCGAGAAGAGCTCCGGCGCTAAAGACCCATGATCTCGCTTTCAACCTGTTGCTATTGTTGCTATCTGTTCAGACAATCCTCATGTTTCTACGTGCTGTTTGTTGGTTTCCTCTTTTTCTCTTTTTCTTTTTTTTGTAAAAACTGCTTTATTAAACTCTTCCTCGCGAGTTTTCAATCTGTGGTTTTTTTTTTATTACACCTCTCTTGGTCGTTTTGCTTCTTTTCGTCATTAACTAGATGTTATACTGATAACTTTGATGTCCTTAGGCCTTACGTAACGATCCCAATGCCCTTAGGTCTTACACGATAAATTTGATGCCCTTAGGTCTTACACAGCGATTTGTTAATGCCGTAGGTCTTACATAGCGGTCCCAATCCCCTTAGGTCTTACATGATAAATTTGATGCCCTTAGGTCTTACACAGCGATTTGTTAATGCCCGTAGGTCTTACATAGCGATCCCAATGCCCTTAGGTCTTACATGATAAATTTGATGCCCTTAGGTCTTACACAGCGATTTGTTAATGCCCGTAGGTCTTACATAGCGATCCCAATGCCCTTAGGTCTTACATGATAAATTTGATGCCCTTAGGTCTTACACAGCGATTTGTTAATGCCCGTAGGTCTTACATAGCGATCCCAATGCCCTTAGGTCTTACATGATAAATTTGATGCCCTTAGGTCTTACACAGCGATTTGTTAATGCCTGTAGGTCTTACATAGCGATCCCAATGCCCTTAGGTCTTACATGATAAATTTGATGGCGCGAAGACGTATATTAGATTCAATCATTAGGGCCCTTAGTTGCCTTAAGAACTAGCCTTGGTTACAAGTGTCTTTTTAATCATAATATCGCCTGAGATGCATGGAGTTCCAAGTTTTGGGGATCTTTGCTCCATCTAACTCTGCTAGTTTGAAGGTGTTGGCCCCTACCACTCGCCGTACTCTGTATGGGCCTTCCCATCCGGGGTTGAGCTTGGCCGCCCCGACCGCCGGCCTGAAGATCTTTCGCAGCACTAAGTCATTGAGCGCGATGTGATGTGGTCGGAGCTTCAAATTGTACCGCCTGGCTAATTGCTCCTTTTCAGCGATCAGCCGCATCTGTGCCTTTTCTCTTTTTTCCTCAATCATATCTACGTTAAGCATCAATTCTTGTTCATTGACCTCATCCCTGTATTCCTGTATTCGGATAGATGGGATTGAGATTTCTACCGGAAGGACCGCCTCGGTCCCGTACGTCAATGTGTAGGGAGTCTCCCCTGTCGCCGTTTTATAAGCCGTTCGGTGAGCCCATAGTACATGATCAAGCTCCTCGACCCATACGCCTTTACAGCCATCCACTCTTTTCTTTAATCCTTGTAGAATAAGCTTATTAGCCGCCTCTGCTTGTCCATTAGCTTGTGGATAGGCGACCGAAGCGAATCTCAGATTTATCCTCAGGTCATCACAAAACTCTTTGAAGACCTGCGAGTCAAACTGAGTTCCATGGTCACATATAATACTTTCTGGTATACCAAATCTGGTGACGATACTTTTAAATGCAAACTTCTGTATCTGCCTGGCGGTGATACTTGCCACCGCTTCTGCCTCGACCCACTTGGTGAAATAATCAACTGCCACGATAAGGAATTTCCTTTTCCCGGAAGCTTCCGGAAATGGGCCTAGGATATCCATCCCCCATCTCGCGAATGGCCACGGGCTGACATACGCCTGGAGCGCTGTTGCGGGCAACTTGTAATAACTTGCGAATTCCTGACATTTGTGACATTTCTTCACCAGGTCGCCAGCTTCCTTTCTCATTGTTGGCCAATAGAAGCCCTGGTATATTAAGTTCCTTTCCAAACTTCTTGTTCCTAAGTGAGTACCGCATACTCCTGAGTGTACTTCCTCTAGGGCCCAAGATGCATCCTCCTCTCCCAGGCATCGCAAGTATGGACCCATAGCTGATTTCCGATACAGCTCTCCCCCTATTATAGTACACCTCCCTGCTTTTCGCCGGAGCTTGGTCGCTTCTAACGGGTCGCTTGGTACAGTGTCATTATCCAAGTATTGAATAATAGGCGTTCGCCAGTCGCTTTTCCCAATTCCGTTAATCACGTGAAAACACTGCTTCCTCCTTGTTTCTTTTTCCACTGTGACCATTCGCCCTTCTTCAAAATCAGTCGCCGTTGCTAGTTTCGATAATGCATCCGCGTGGCAATTCTCCTCCCTAGCAATCTGGGATATAACCACCTTCTTGAATTCTGATATAAGCAGTTTTACCTCATCGAAATAAGGGAGGAGCGACTCCTCCTTTACCTCAAAGCTCCCATTAACTTGGTTGACTACTATTGCTGAGTCTGAGAAAACTCTGATGTTAGTAACTCCCATACTCTTAGCGATTCGCAAGCCAGCCTCTAATGCCCCGTACTCAGCTGCATTGTTGGTTCGATTGGTTGCGAATCGCAATGCGACCTCGTGGAGGATCCCCCCAGGAGACCTTAGGACTATCCCTGCGCCTGACCCTCCTTTACTCGAGGCGCCATCTGTGAATAACGTCCATTCATCGCCTTCCTCGGTATCTTCTTGTACTGCACCTTCGACTACAAAGTCAGCAAGGACCTGGGCCTTGATCGCCGTTCGCGGTTGGTACCGAATGTCATACTCGCTTAGCTCGATCGCCCACTTAGCTAATCGCCCTGCCATGCTCATAGATCTTAACGCATTCTTAATCGGAAGATTCGTGAGCACATGTATCGTGTGTGCCTGAAAATATGGTCGCAACTTTCTGGCCGCGCAGACCACAGCGTATGCCATTTTTTCTATCGCCGGGTACCTTGTTTCAGCATCGACCAAGGTTTTACTTGTATAAAAAACAGGGTGTTCGGCTTTGTCCTCTCTTCGAACTAAGACCGCACTAACTGCCTTTGGAGAGATCGCGATATAGAGAAATAAATCTTCATTTGATTTCGGAGATGCAAGTACAGGAGGGGTAATTAAAAACTGCTTTAGCTCTTCAAAAGCCTTGTTACATTTATCATTCCATGCAAACTTTGATGCATTCTTTAAAGTCGCAAAGAACGGAGCGCATCGGTCGGCGATCCTGGGAATGAATCGATTGATTGCCGTCAGTCTTCCAGATAGAACCTGAACCTCCTTCACAGTCTTTGGAGGGGCCATCGCTGTAATCGCCGCGATCTGCGCTGGATTAGCTTCAATTCCTCTCCTGGTTATGAGGTATCCTAGGAACTTTCCTGATGTTGCCCCGAACACGCACTTCAAAGGGTTCAACCTAAGCGAATACTCCTGTAGTGTATTGAAGGTTTCCCTTAAGTCGCCAAGATGGTCATTAGATCTCTTACTTTTGACCAGCAGGTCATCCACATACGCCTCCAAGTTTCGACCGAGCTGCTTGACAAAGACTTTGTCGATCATTCTCTGGTAAGTCGCGCCAGCATTCTTGAGCCCGAATGGCATCACTCGATAGCAGTAGTTCACCGTGGGCGTCATGAAAGCCGTTTTCTCTTGATCTTGCTTGCTTAAAGGTATTTGATGATATCCCGAGAACATGTCCAGGAAGGACAGCATTTCATTGTTCGCCGTTGCGTCTACCAGCTGCTCTATGTTGGGCAAGGGGTACGGATCCTTGGGACAAGCATCGTTAAGGTTGGTGAAGTCGACGCACATTCGCCATGCTCCTGACGATTTCTTGACAAGAACTACATTAGCCAACCACTCAGGATATTGTACCTCTTTGATAAACCCTGCCTTCAAAAGTTTGTCCACTTCATTTGCTACCGCCTGCTGCCTTTCTCTGCAGATGTTCCGCCGCTTTTGCTGGACTGGGCGACTCCCGGGCTCGATCGCTAGAGAGTGTTTGATGATGTCTGGAGCAATTCCTGGCATGTCGCTTGGTGACCATGCGAACAGGTGCGAGAACTCTTGGAGCAACTTGACCAACTCCTGTTTCTTGTTATCGCTCAGGTAGGATGAAACTCGAACTGACTTACTTTCATCTTCTTCGAACAGCGGTATTGAGACGTCCGATTCTGCTGGAACGACTCTTTCTCCTTCATTCTCCGCCTCCAAGCTTATGGTGAGGCACGTGCTTTTAGTCGCCGCCCTGTAACATCTTCTGGCGATGTCCGGGTGTCCCCAGGCGAAACCTATCCCTTCATTAGTAGCGAACTTCAGTACTTGGTGCACTGGGGAGGAGATCGCTTGGAAGGCGGCGAGTGCAGGTCGCCCTAGGATCATGTTGTACGTGGATTGGCAATCCATGACATGGAAGTCGATGGATCGGGTGACCTGCAAGTCTCCATCCCCAATGGTTATTGCCATCGTGGCTATCCCCTTGATGGGAACTGTGTGTCCTGAAAATCCTGAGATGGTAGTTTTTGTCTGCCTGAGCAAGCTAGCTGGCAGGATCATCTTTTTGTATAGCTCCCAGAAAATAATGTCCGCAGAGCTTCCTTCGTCAACCATCACTCGCTCCACTCGGCTATTGTGTGTGATTACTTGAATCACCATCGCCTCCAAACTTGGGCCTCCTACCCTGGCCATGTCTTCTTCCGAGAATCCCAACGTTGGGCGACTGACTTGGTCTATCATCATCACCTCCTTTGTTTCCTCCTTTTTGACTTTCTTTGTTGGGCAACTTTCCCCACCGAAAATGGTTTGATAAACGTGGTTTACCTCAGGTCGAGGCTTTTTCTTGCTATCTTCATTGTCCATAGGCTCCTTAAGTCGGGTGAAAACATCACCCTTCTTGTCTTGTGATTCTCCTTGTCCTCGGCGATCATCTTCTTGCGGCTTGTTTTTCCGCTTTGAGCTGACAATGAAATCCCTGAGACGTCCTTCGTTTATCCACCTTTCGATTTCATTTTTCAATTCCCTGCAGTCTTCAGTGGTATGCCCATGAGAGTCATGGAAATCGCAAAACTTTTGGCGACTTCGCTGATCCGCTGGGGTGAACATTGGCCCCGGCCAGTTGATGGGGTGTCCTTTATGCTGCATGTACAGCAGAATCTTTCTTCGCGATTCTGAGAGGGGTGTATAATCTGCCCTCTCCTCTTGATATCCTCTCTCCTGATAACCCCTATGCTCCCTGGGTATCCTTTCTCTTGGTAACGCCTTTGCTCCCCTGGGCGATATTTCCCGTATGGCCGTGTCTCGGAGGGCTGCCCTTTGGCCTGCTTGTTCCCTGTAACGGGCTTTTCTTCCATCTTCGCCGCTCTATGTAAAGGTTCTGCTAACTGCTCCTCAATCAAAATAATTTTGTATACTCTGGTTTCCAAGTCGGATAGCGACTTCGGAGCCACCTGTAGCAGCGACTCCCGCAGCCTGCCATTATGAGTCGACTGGAATAAACTTGCCGCAGCGATTTCATGATCTACCCTCTTGATGGATTGGACGACCCAGTCCATTCATCAAAGAACTCCTTCAGCGACTGGTTCGGCTTTTGCCTCAGGCTCACCAGCGCTTGCAACGGGACCGTCCTTGTTTTCTTGCACTCATACTTCTGTGAGAAGATCCTCGCAAAGCCCTCCCACGATGTTATGATGCCCTCTGGTAGATTCATGTACCACTCCCTGGCTCGCCCTCCCAATGTCGCCGGAAAAGCTCTGCAATATGCGGCGTCGCCGGCCTGCTGCATTTGCATGGCGATCTGGAAGGCTTGCAAATGCTCGTCTGGGTCGCCAGTACCTACATACCTATCTAGGTTGGGCGGAACCAACCCCTTAGGTAGTGGCTCGGCGAGTATCGCCCTGGACAGAGGTTGGCGAACCGCCATCTGTGCAGGGGAGATTTGAGTAGCAGGGAGGAATTGCTGTAACGCTTCCAAATGGGAGTCCTGTGGCGATTGCCTGTCCTGAGTGTTGGCCCTGAGAGCTTGAGCTTGCTGAGCGATCACCGTTTTCAACATCTGTGTGAGCTCAGCATTCTGTTGCTCAAGGGATCGGAATCGCTGCTCCAACAGCTCATAGGCATCGCCGGTCGGAATAGTACTCTGGGACTCCGAGTCGCCCTCGAATTCGCGCTCCATATTTCTTGTGAGGTTTGGGTCTGCTCGAGAACTTGGGTTGACATACTTGACGGGTGTTACTCCATCTCCTCTTTCGCCATCCTCGCCCATCAGAGTGGGCATCGCTGATGAAGCCATTCGCCTTGAAAAGTCGCCTGACCGTCCCCCTATCTGGCGCGCCAATTGTTCCAGCCTTGTCGCCTGGCCCAATAATGGAGGCCCAAGCTTGTTGGTCCTCGCGGAGTGTTGTACCTCGTAAGTAACGTGAGGGGTAGTCAGTTCAAGGAAAAGGGGAGGCGATCAGTTTAAGGAATGGGAGAGGGAGGTGAGTAACGTACCGCGGAGCGTTTTGTCCGCTGGGTAAAAGTGTTGTCCTCTGGTTAATAGGGTGTACGGGGGTATTTATAGTACCCCTGCCTTGGTCGCCAAGGCTGAATCTTAGCCACTCGTTTGTAGCTCCCGTAGGATGTTGACACGTGTCCGCTCTGTCTTGGAAACCTAAGTGTCGCCGAGTAACCCTAGGAGGCCGCCGAGCTGGGCCGTCGCTTTGGGCCTCACTCCACTTCCTGGGCCTGCCTGTTCGGCCATCTGATTTACCGCCTGGGTCCGGACCCCCTGCCCTAGCCGCTGTGTTCGGGCCGCCATGTGGGTCGCCTCGTGGGCCGTCGTGTGGGCCTTAGGACTTCGTCGGGCTGGGCCCATCAAAATTTGTAAAGGAGAAATGACATAAACAATCATACCTATTGTTCAAACAAAGTTTTCAAATGAGTGATGTCATCTAAACCTAACGTGACTTCAAAAATTTTGTTACATAATATTTAATTAATCCTAAAGTCTTACAAACAAAAGTCAATTCAACACAAATAACCAAATTAATAACAACTCATTTGAAGCATTTACAAACAAACAAAGTCAAGACTAAAAAACCATCATCTGTGTAAAAAAGTATGTTCAGGTGTAGTTCAACATAAAAAAAATAAAGCCTGAATTGACACATTAAAAGAATATAGAAGTAAAGATCACTAAATCCTAACCCTCAAATACTACATCATAAACTCTAATATTAAATCGCATGTAAAACTCTAAATTTGACCGTAAGTCCAAATTAAAAAACCATAAACCCCCAATAATAAACTTGAAACCCCTAACACTATATCCTAATCTTTGAACACTAAACTACAACCCTCAAACTCTAATATTGAAACACAAATATGAAAAAAATTTAGTGTTAGGGTACTTGGGCGTTTTCCCATTATATATATACTTAGATTTCATGAATATGTTCAAGTCAAACTAACTAAACTCGATCAATAATCTGAATTGGAAAAAGTTATTGACATGTAATCTACTTTACTTAATATCTCATGATTCATACCCTTATACACTCGTGACCTCACTAACCATTGCTTTTACTAAGAATTCTTGATATATAGTTTTTCGGCTTATTGGCCAATTCAAGATTTTTTCTCTCACTTCACATTGACAACCTAAATAAATCAACTGAATAAATAGTTACCAATATTTCCTTAGTTATTCGAACCAAACAATAATAGTGAAATTATATATCTAAGTATCATATATATTTTAATTATATATGACGAACAAATGGTTGTTCTTATGATTTTGAGGCACATGAACTCACTTAATTCTTAAAATCTTTCTACAGGTATCGAGTTAGACGAATGTTCAAACTATATTCCAACTCGTGTCATGAACAAAATCCATTATAGGTTATGGAGCCATACATATTATTTACTTTAAAGGCCTGATGTATCTTAAAAAAGTTAACTTAAAAAAGCTGGAAAACAAACCATTCCAACTTAATTTTTTATTTGAATGAAACAATATACATACATAATATATTATTTACTTCAAAATCATGATGTATATTTATACCTTTAACATGAGAATGTTGGAAAATAAATATTCTAACTAAATTTTATATTTGATTAATTATTTACTTCAAAGTCACTATACCATCTTGATCATATTATTTTAATATGAAAAATCCAATTTATAATGTTGATGATCCTCTTAGTTGATTGATTAACATCTTGATATATTACTTTTATATGAATGATTTTATAATATAGAATTATAACACTCATATATAAAATAATTTAGTTAAAATATGATTGAATATGCTTGGAAATTGAAACTGTTTTGGACGATTTAAAATTTTAGATGAAGTACCATATATTAAACTCGATGATGTGGCAATGTACTGTCATTAATTAAGGATGGGTCATATTGGTGAGTCATCACTTAACGAAATTTTGGATGGAAGTGGTTGTTTGTTAGGTTGGCATAGTAGGAGGGGGTAAATTGATCATTTCATAGCATAGTGGGTTGTTTGTTAACTTGGTAAAGTACCATTTTCCCTTGATTTAATATGTTGAATGAATCGTATGTTAGGCCCGTTGACGATGTTAGAGAACAAATTTAGTGAAAGTGTTTGGAAAATTTTAGTGTATAGTAGATTGTAAAATTATCAAAGTGTGTATTAAGGGGGGGAGGGGGGGTGGTATTTGGTTCTTTAATGTGTAGGTGTAAGTAATACTTAGTAACAGTTTGGTTATCCTCTACATAGTTTTAATATAATATTAATTTTTTACTAAAATATATTAAGATTGATGTCGTTGGATTCGAAAAATTAAAACGAACAACATTTGTGAAGGAAACAATATGTTTTGAGTAACACATAAAATATTATGATAAGAAAACTAATTAAAAGGGAAAAAAATTAGGGAAGAGAGAGAGTTTAAAAAAATAAATAAAAATAATATTTACCTACATTTAAGGAGAAGCCTCCAAAAGCTGATGTGTCAAATAGATTTTGTCTAAAATGCTTATATATAGTTATAGATATCCTTCTCACTATCGTTGCACAAACGACATAAAGGTGATAAGGAGAACATCCTCTTTTAGAGGTTGTGTTTCGTAGTCAGGGCATTCATTGATGCTCTCCACACAAAGAAGAGGACTTTCAGGGAATTGGAATGCGCCACATCCATTTCGAAATGGAGGAATCAATGTACGTCAATCTATTGACATTTTGAGGAGGAAATGTCGCCCTTATAACATTGTAGTCTAACTTAATCGAGAATTCTGCATGAATGTCATATTGTCAAATCCATTAATTGTGCAACACATAAACTACTAAATTTATCATGCAACTAAAACGGGCCAACGGACGTTAATAATCTAGTTATTATAATATAGATGTGTGAAATTGAGAAAACTCCAATAGATAGATGGACCAGTACTAGAACAAGAATGGATGAAATTAAAGTAAAATAAAATGAAATCTCCATAGTTATGGTGATACGATATGCAGTTGCTTCCCCTGAGTTTTATTAAGCGATCAATGTGGCGGTGGATGAATCTTAACTTTCAAGCAACCGGAGGTGCGGCGCCGCCAATCGGGGGAAAGGAAAAATCGGCGGGAATGGGAAAGGAGGCAATTTAGGGTGATGTGGCGGGAATGGGAATGGGAGCCATGTTTGCGGCTCTACTGCATTATTGGGTGTTGATTCCTTTAGCAGACGGGCGGCGTCCACTCCTCCTCCGGCGATGAGCAGAACTAGGAGGGCCAAGATGGCGGCGGCGGTGGTTCTCATTATTTGTGTTGAGATGGGTAATGATGGGATGGAAGATTAGATCAAGTGAGTATATATACAAGTTGAGGGAGGTTAGGTGCATTCATGGCGAAACGGATGAGGAAGATAATCAAATCAGGGGAAATCAAAGGTGAGCATTTGAGAAGATTTTGGAGATTTGAATATCAGATTCTTGTTTTGGGGGAAAATATTTCATGTTAATCATTTTTTCTAATCATGTGAGGCCCGTGGAATCATTGTACTTGGACATCTGTTATGCTCAATTTATAGATTAAAATGCTACAGAACAAACTCTCTGTCCGCCAAATCAACGAAGGAAGAAGACGATGGGCTTTCTGTAAATATTAGGTACATTCAGTGGTATTATTAGAATTTTCTAGCTACAATCTCTCCAGGCAGTTACTACGAGTTCGCAACAGTTAGGGTCGGGTGCCCATTCCAAGCACCCATAACCCAACCCGGCCCGGCCCATATAAATATGTATTTTATGGTCCTAAACTAAATAACACCTATAGGATTAATTAAAGGGAAAATAGTAATTTGTCATTCTACTTTGCCAACTTAACAGATAATCCTTAAACTATAAATCACTTTTTTTTTACTCGTCCTAGATAAACATATATATGCAGAAATGAGATATAGAAGCTGTCACATCATCATTTTTTCAAGTTTTAAGCCTTCTCCTTGATTCTCTCTCCTGCTACTCCAGATCAGAAGGTTGCATGTTTGATTCACGTCGGGCTCATCATTTTTCAAGTTTTAAGCCTTCTTCTTGATTTTCTCTCCTTCTACTCCAGATCAGAAGGTTGTGTGTTCGATTCACGTCGGGTTCAATTCCCATAACCACTATTTTTTTTGTATAACGGTGTTGATATTTTGATCGGCTATTTTGATAGTAATATATTCACCATTCATAAAAAAAAAAAATCAGTTTTTATATAATAGATACATTTATCAATATAATATCATTCTAATAAAAATTCTCAAAATCAATATTTTTATTGACTTTTCATTATTAAAATAAACAAAAAGATATTATATCACTCCCATTTTCAGGAGTTGCTACGATAAAAGAAAAAATCGGCCAATGGGCTGAAAATGTGAGTTGAAGAAGGATTTTGAATAAATACTGATGTGTCAACTTATATGTTTATAGATATATATTTATGAGCAGTAAACTATGGTGTTAAATCCCACTTGCATTTTGTTGAAGTTCCAAATTTGTGTCATTCAGTTCCATAAATGAGAAAACAGTACAGCACTGAAAGTCTCACCATCCAGCTATGTTCCATCATTCACTTGTTCTAGATACAGAGTTTAATCCTAATCCCAGTTCCCAAGTCTTGTATCATAATTATTCCTTGAAAAGCAATAATACATGAAGGAAACCCATAGTCAGCATCCCAGCAGTAGATCTTATGCCTGCTAATAAATATTATGATACGATCTGATACTACAAACGAAGACGATTCAAGTTGAAAAAAGTGGACATGATAATATGTACTGACAAAGATGCAGGACTGACTTAGATTGGCTGAGAGCTCAGCAGGATAACATCAATGACTGACTGACTAAACGTTATCATATGAAAAATCAACTTGATATGTATTTTTCAACTTCATAAACACAGTTAACTTATTATAACACTTGAAGTCAACAAAAGCAGGAATGATAGTTGACTAACGAAGATGACATAAAGCAAAGAAACTGGCATTGCAATAATGAAAAATATGGACTTATGGCTAATCAAACTTTACTTGGAAAGACTGAGAAAGACTGCTTTGCAAAGGTTTTCCCATCTAAAGCCTTTCATTCCTTCCCCTACATCAGCAACAGTACACTAAAGAGGATAGAAGAAGGAGAAACACAGCAAACTCAGGTGTTCCACAATTAACAACCAAACTGCCTATACAGGAAGATGACTTTATCACTTGATATCAATGGGGAAATGGTTAATCTGGATGATATTGGAACAAGAACCTTCACATTACACATAAAGTGGCCCATAAGTAGAACTGCTGTTATTAAGGCAATATGCTTCAAATCTACAGCTACTTACAGGTATGAAACTCAAACAAATCTCTTTTTTAAGACAACCATCAAATGACTACTTAAGACATTCATACTAGGACTAAAAATAATTAAGCAAAGTAAGCACTTGATCTAAATTTCAGAACCTTCTCTTCTCGCTCTATATCACTGCAGGAAGGAATTTCCAGCTATATTTAGGTGACAAGTTTTTATCCAGCGTTGTTCCCGAAGCATCATTACAGTAACAAATATCTTTATTTGCATTCGATATTCCCGATGCTTGTATTCGTCTATACTCTAAGACAACATGGCAAGTATTGTATAGCCCGTGTACATCCATGGGAATACAAGCATGGAAAATTATGTATGTATGAGAAAGCTGACCTATACCTTGGGAGATGAAGAAAGAGCTTAAGAAGCCAGGAGCTGGGTTCACTATAATTTTTGCAAAAACTGAAATAGTTCTTCTGCTACCATCTGAGGATATTCTTCATGTGGCAAAAGGGCACCTGGAACCTCAACAAACTCAGTCACCCCACTTGCTCCTCTGAGAGCTTCCATCTCTGCTTTTGATCTCTTTGGAGATCCTTCAGATGACACAACAAGGATTGGGATCTTCCCTTCTAAACTTGCAAACAAATCAAGGAATTCCTCTCTGGATTTAACTGGATCAAGCAGACCGGTCAAGAAAGCAGCAGGTGCGTAACGTGCACCCTTTTTTTTGGTCAGTGCATAACGGCTCTCGACAATGTCTACAGTCACATTGTCCGGATCAGCATAGACATGGGATTTGTACTGGGACTGAATAGCCTTCTCATTGCTCACAAGCATGTTATACATCATCCAACCTACTCCAGGTGCCCTCAATGTCCCCCTGAGTAGACCATACCTGGTAGTTTCAGGAGGAGAAGCAAACACCAAAACTTTCATCACAATGATATGTTTCAGGACCAAAAAAGAAACTCAATAGTCATTATCAAATATGAATATGATTCATGACGAAAACATTAAAACATTAAATAGAATTAATATCAATGATACCTTGATTCCATGTTTGAGTCTCGACCAAAAACAATAGGCAGTGGACCTGCCCAGGTTGGTGCAACCGCTGCAATAGCAGCCGGCTTCACCAACCCCTTCTTTGCAGCACGGAGTAATATTGTGGCAGCATGTCCTCCACCAACGATCACCAAATCATTTACTGAATCAGTAAAGGGAAACTATTAGTAAGCTATGTTGCTCAATGAACTACAAATCAGAAGTTTCAAGCAAGTCCTGCGCAACAAGTTCCAAGAAAGACTTATCAAAAGATTTAAAAGAGAAGCACCGTGAAAGCAATTTAAAACAATGGAACTAAGGGGAGCTGAAAACATGAGAAACCATGAATGTTCTATACACAATGATATTCAAGAATCTATACACAGTGATATTCAAGAACTTTCTATACACGATGATATTCATTGGTTTCAATCGCCATCTCGTCACTAGTTTCACTAGGTGGCAGAAAGTCATGGAGCAATGGTTGAAACGAAGAAATGCTTCACTTAGGGTTTTGAGCTAGCTATGATAAACAGACCACTGAATCAAGGAGCCAGAGAGTAACTACTCGCTGGTTTATAATAACTAATCAGTATCTATATCTATACTATATGCAAAAGCATGTCAAAGGCTCATGGCTAATTCTCTTACTATATAGTTATTCACATTTCACACAACATACAATAACACAATTATATGACAAAAATAATAAATATTAGCAAAAAATAGAATGTCCTTTTCTTCCATCTTAATTGAGAAAAATGAAACAAAACAAAAATAAACCATCAAACACATGCTCAGTTGTCCAATAATTAGTTGTTATATTAGCTGAAAGTCATTTGAACTACCCTTTATTACGTTCAAACAATTTCATTTGTGTTACTAAATTATGGAGAATTACATAAGCATTTCAATCAAATAAATGAACGGCTAGGAAAGACCAGCATATCTGTCAAGAAAGCACACTGAAACAAAACCAGAAAAATGGATTTACTAATGTCACCTTCTCCGGTCTTGGAGGAGCTATGGACTAAGCATATGACTACGTTTTAAAAGGATTGAGACATTGAACAAAATTATGTTTTTTATAGGTGATTGTTGGTTGAATGTTCCAACCAAATGGTTATCCAACAGAAATTATGTATGCAAATAAGTCAATCATTTTAAGCAAGTCTTCCATTAGAAATGGAAATGCACACATTTGAAGAAACTCATTCAGTTGCTATAGCTGTTAGCACTTTCACTTGAAAGAAAGTTGTATATGAGGCACTATGAGAAGGATCAATTGAGTAGATCAATAGTGGAAATGAACTTTTTCACGTACCTGAGTTCCTAAGGGGGCTATCAGGTGCATTTATGAAATCAACCAGGAAATTTTCCATGACATCAGCATTGTAGTCCATCTTTGGTCGATCCGAGTAACCCAAACCAGGCCAATCAACAATAGTAGCTCGCCAATTGATTCCACCAACTCGCTGGACTATGTCAACAGCAGCTGATCTCCATTCCTCAACAGTACTCACATCAGAAATTGTTGGTATCATGAGAATATCCTTTGGTGAATCAGAGGTATCCTTCAAGTGCTCTTCATAATAAATGCTGATAGATTTGTCTTCAAACTTCCACTTCCAACTATTTGACTGAAAATATAACAAACATGTGCATGATATATGATGAATCAAACAAAACAAGCATATGAACTTTAGAATCAAGTCATCAACTCACAGTTAGTGCAAGGTAGGGGATAGCATGCCTTCCTATATTTTGTGGTTTGCAGCTTGCAATATCATACCATCGACAGGGATAGCAAAAAAGAAGCGAAGGTCTTTCTGATTTTAAGTTTCAAGTCTTTCATTATACCAAGTTCATGCACATTGATTGCCATCCTAGCAATTGTTAGTGATTATAACTAAAATGCAAAGCTCTTTTATAGGCATGGTCAATCAACGGTATGGACTGAAAATTGTTCAATTGGGACATCGATCGGTGGTTAACATGGATGTTGTAGCTTATACATCACTGTCCTTAATTCATGCCTTGTACAGATAATGAGCAAACCAAATGGGTCGAAGACTAATCCACAATTTCAACCAAGAATCGTAGACTTAACTTAACCTCAGGGTGATGCAATTTCATTATCATCAGCTTCTTTGGCGTATGAATAACCAAAGTAATTTATTAATTTTATTGAGTTGTTCTGGAACCTGTTACCAATTTCCCCTCCAAATTCAGTTATCACAATACTCAAAGCCACAGTCTTTGTCACAGTGAAATCAACAAAAGCCCAATGAAACCCAATACCACAACCAAATCTCCCAATTAATATACCGCATCCAACAGAAACAATAACGAAAAAGAATAATTTAGGTAAGTGTAAGACTAAGAGCTGACCTTCAAGGGGATGGAGGGCTTATCGGCGACAGTTGCCGAAGAAGAGTAAGCAGAAGAAGTGAAAGAAGCTTGAAGTGAAAAGGGTCGGAAGGACAGAACTGGGTGGGAGAGAAATGGCTTGTAACTCTTGCGGGAAACGGCAGTGAAGGAAGTGGAGAAAGGGGAGATGAGCAAGGCTGAAGAAGCTAATGCGGCCATGATTATTGGGGTTCCGAGTTGTGATTTTACTGAAGAACTAGAAGAATGAATTTAGGAGGAGTTATGAGTTGGGAACACAGCAACGGGAATGAGCTGAGATTTTTGGTGTCCGTGCGTGCTGCTGTCCGGAAATTGACCGCTTATTTTTCTCCTGGGCGAAAATTTCTGGAGCTTCCCTTTTTCAACGTCCTTGAATTTTGACGGACAAATTGAAATAGTTGGCTTAATATCCATTTTGGTCATCAACATATAGGGCTGTAACAGAATGGTCAGTCATTAAAGTGACTTGTTTGTTAGTTTTTTCGCCTCTTCGACTTCCTCAACCCGTCGAACAGAACAGCCTTCGCCTTGAGAGAAACGCCGACGACACCATCCTCCGAAACTTCACCCTAAACTCCGACCACCCTTGGTACTTGTAGTGATTCACTAACGCACTCCCCAGGCTCACATGGTTCCAGAATTCCTCGCACGACTGAAAATCTTCCCACAATTCCTCGCACGACTCAAATCTTCATTGGCAGCCAAGGGAAACGCAATCTCGGGTACCAACCTGAATCCTTTGCTTCCCGCTCTTGACTCGTTTCATGGTGGGTACACTAAATCCCCTCATTTGACCCTCCAAAATACACGAATCTTGCATGCCCATTTGCTTGAAGCTGGCTTGTTACCTTCCAATCTGTTTGTCGCCAACTATCTGCTTCGTTGCTATGGTAAATTTGAAGTCATGGTCGATGCAGTCAAGATATTTAACACAATTCCCGAGCCAAATGTGATTTCTTGGAATACTATGATTTCTAGCTGTAATGGCAACTTTCGGTTTGAAGATTCATGGAGACTATTTTGTAGGATGCACATTTCGGGGTTTCAGTCCGATGAGATTACCTATGGGAGTGTTCTTTCTGCTTGTGGTGGCCTCCTTGCTCCTGGTTTAGGTGAGCAGGTATACTCGTTCTCCATTAAGAATGGTTTCTGCTCAAGTGGGTATGTTTGTGCAGGAATGATAGATTTGTTTGCAAAAACTGATCGGTTAGAAGATGCTTTCAAAGTGTTCTATTCAGTTAATTCTGCAAATGTGGTTTGCTGGAATTCGATCATCTCCGGCTCTGTTAGAAGTGGCCAGAATTTGAGAGCTTTGCATCTTTTTCAACAAATGGGTCGCGAGTGTTTGGTGCCAAATAGTTTCACATTTTCTAGTGTTTTGACAGCTTGTGTGGCTCTTGCTGATATTCATATTGGAAAAGGAGTTCATGGCTGGGTAATAAAGTGTGGTTCTACGGATGTATTTGTTGGAACTGCCATAATTGATTTATATGCCAAATGCGGTGATATGGAAGAAGCTTTGAAGGAATTTAAATGGATGCCTGTGCGCAATGTAGTTTCTTGGACTGCCATTATTTCTGGTTTTGTGAAAAGAGATGATTCACTTTCTGCCCTAAAAATATTCAGGCAAATGAGGGAATTGAAGGAGCGAATAAACAATTTTACTATTACAAGTGTTCTTACTTCCTGTGCCAAGCCTAACATGTTTAAGGAGGCAATCCAACTACATTGCTGGATTGTCAAAGCTGGTTATTATCTGGATGGATCTGTCAGTGCTGCTTTAATTAGTATGTATTCGAAATTAGGTTCTTTAGATCAGTCAGAGATGTTGTTTACAGAAATGGACAAAGTGAAGAACTCAGGTATATGGGCTGTTATGATATCTTCTCTTGCTCAGAGTCAAAATTCTCAGAGGGCTGTTGACATGTATTGCAGAATGTTACAGGAGGATCAAAGACCTGATAATTATTGTTATTCTAGTGTCTTGAGTGTTATAAACTGTTTGCATTTAGGGAGTCAGATTCACTGCCATGCATGTAAATTTGGGTTTGTGTATGATCTTTCTGTTGGAAGCTCTCTCTTCACGATGTACTCAAAGAACGGTAGCATAGAGGACTCTTACAAAGTGTTTCAGCAGATTCCTTTCAGAGACAATGTTTCTTGGACCTCTATGATTGCCGGATTTGCAGAGCATGGCCGCGGGGAGCAGGCTCTTTCACTTTTCATGGACATGATCTCAGGAGGAAACAAACCTGACCAGAACACATTAACAGCTGCCCTTACTGCATGTTCAGTTCTCCAATCCCTCCGTAAGGGAAGAGAAATTCATGGATATGCTTTTCGTGCTGGATTAGGCTCAGAGGAACTAATCAGTAGTGCACTTGTTTGTATGTATTCCAAAAGTGGTGCTCTGGCATTTGCTAGTAAAGTTTTTGACTTGCTCCCTCAGAAGGATCAAGTCTCATGCTCTTCCTTGGTTTCGGGGTATGCTCAAAATGGCCTTCTTGAAGAGGCAGTGGTACTATTTCAGAAAATGCTTGTGTCTAATTTCATAGTTGACTCCTTCACAGTTTCATCTGCTCTAGGAGCTATTGCACTTTTAAATAGATTGGAACTTGGAATGCAAGTTCATACCCTTGTTACAAAACTGGGCCTAGCTTCTGAACTTTCTGTTGGGAGTTCACTGGTCACAATGTACTCTGAGTGTGGAATCATTGCAAATTGCTCCAAAGCATTTGATCAGATTGTTGAGCCTGACCATATAAGTTGGACTTCACTGATAGCAAGCTATGCTCGGCATGGCAAAGGTGAAGAGGCTTTAGAAGTCTATGAACATATGATCAGAAAGGGAATTAGACCTGATGCAGTGACTTTCGTCGAGGTTCTCTCTGCTTGCAGCCACACTGATTTGGTTGAGAAAGGCGACCTCTACTTCTCTTCGATGACTAGAGACTTTGGCATTGAGCTTGACAACCGTCACTATGCCTGCATGGTTGATCTTCTTGGACGTTCAGGGAGATTGAAAGAGGCTGAAAGTTTCATCAACAGCATGCCCATTGACCCTGATTCACTTGTGTGGACAACACTACTTGCTGCTTGCAAATTGCATGGGGATATTGACCTTGGGAAGAAAGCAGCAGAAAAGGCTATGGAATTGGCACCAGGGCGTTCAGGATCTTACATCTCATTGTCCAACATGTTTGCAGAAGTGGGCAAATGGAAGGAAGCTGTAGATGTTAGAAGAAGGATGAGTATAATTGGAGTAAATAAGGAACCTGGCTGGAGTTTCACTTGAAGGACCACTATTTTATCCTTAATGTGTTTCTGGTTCTCTGTTACCAGGGAGTTGTTTGTTCAAGTCAAACTGAACTTCATGCAAGGTACATTGGAAGACTGGGTAGTTCAGTTACAGTTACTGTATTTGAAGTTCTTTTTTTGGTCTACTCATACACATGATCTGTAAGAGACTGTCACTCAAATTATTTTACTCTCTTTACAGGTCCACCTTGAGAACTGCTGAATGTAAGGGATCTAGGCTATTGAGGAACAGGACAGTGAAGCATGCATATGGTGGTGTGTTAACTGTAAGTGCTGTAACTGAAAGGTCACAATTCTCAATTTTTTGACAAAGTAAGTATAGTTTCTGCAGACGTTTGATATACAGTTATACTTGGGGTAGAATCTTTTGGTATCTTCATTTGCTCTGCCACCTTTTTCGTATCTCATTAAACCCTTGGTTGCAGATTTTCTTGGTTTGAATTAAGTGGGTTCGTTCCTGATGAAATTTACCGTTTCAGCTCTGTTTGTGCTTTTACAAATTGACTGATCTATCTGTTTTCCCCCTTGCATGTTTGCTGGTTCTGTGATTGAAATATAGGTGGGATGCTTGTACCAGACCACTAAGAAGAGAGCCAGTGGAGCTTATATGCCCCAGTACTGGAAAGAGGCAGGTGTCGTGGTTGTCAATGAAGTGAGAGGTTGTTTGATTGATACCAGTCGATAGCTGTTGCTTGATTAAGTTTTTTTCAGGGTTTGATTTAGTTACTTGCTTGAAACTAAATGTTTTTCATATTTTTGTTTGAGGATTAGGTTCAGGCTACAGTAAGAAACAATGGTTCAGGGAATGGCACATCCACAGTGGTTAGTATTTCTCTTCAGATTACTGACTTCTGATAACTTTGCTTATCCTTAGTTAGCTTATCCTGAATCCTGATGGTGGTGAACAAGCAGCAGCATCAAACCTTCCTAATAAGCATTAACAAGCAATTGAGTAGCAACAACAATATATCTTATGTTAAGCATTAGCAGCAGTGAAATTAACAAAATAAAGGTGCAGCAATTTCTGGAAGGAACTATTCAGAATGCAGTGAACCAAGCTTCACTACTCAACTATCTGTCATCCTCAAATTAATGGTCTGGCAGAAAGGCTCAACAGATTATCTAAGATGCATGGTGAGTGGGACACCAAAGGATTAGAACAGCTGGCTGGCCATGGCAGAATGGTGGTACAACACCAGCCACCATACCGGCCTACAGGCAGCTGACACCCTTTAAAACTGTCTATCGCTATCCTCCCTCTCAGTTTTCCCTGTAGAACCGCCCTTTTAACTTCCATAGCAGTTGTTGATGACAAGCTACAACACCAACACAAACTCATTGATCATCTCAGAACCAATCTGGCAAGGACTCAAAATAATCAGAAACAATATGCTGATGTCAAGAGGTTTGAGAGGACATTTCAGGAAGGTGACTGGATTTATCTGAAGCTACAACCCTAATGACAGACTTCTGTCAACAACATGCCAAACCAAATGTTGTTTTAGATGTGTTGTGGTCCATTTCAGGTGGTCAAAAAGATCAGCATGGTCTCTTGTCAGCTGAAGCTACCTACCAGCAGCTCAATTCATCCTGTTTTCCACGTCTCCTTACTGAAGAAAAGCATGAAACCCCCCTGCTCTAGTGCAAGTAACAATGCCAGATATGAACCAATCTGGAGAGCTCAAGCTGGAACCCTTAGCTATACTTGGTAGGAGATTGAAGTAAGAAATGAGGTTGTGAATCAAAGTGTTGATACAATTGGAGAATGAAGAAGATGCCAATTGGGAGAATTTGAACGGATTCAAGATCAAGTTTCCAGATTTTAAGGACTGAGACAAGCCTTTTTTATCCACTGGGGAATGTCATGATCATGAACTTTTTGTTAATTTTATTGCTTTTAAGTGATTAAATAGTTAGGTAGGACGAAGTGACCATTTTGTAAGTTTGTCAGTGTCTGTTAACACTGTGCCAACGGTCAGAAACGGTTCCCTTGTTTTGTTGTTAGGTGTTGCTTGATCTGTTAAAGCTGCAGAGCAGCCACTGCTGAGTGATTAATGAAAAACCTAGGTTGATTTCCTCACTCAACTTCAGGAAGATGATTTCATTTTGAATCAACAATTCCGGAGCAAGTGAAGTGATTGTAAATCTTGACGAATTTGTAGATATCGCGTGATCAACTCAATCCATCGACTCTGCCAAGTTAACCCTTGGAACGTGAAGTAGAGATTATTGCGCAATCACGTTAAATCGATGTGTTCTTCTTGAGCTGTTTGATTGTTCCTTTTTTTCATGTTTACTAATCTGCAGGTGAAGAACATGGAAGGAAACAAACTGTCTCTGAAGCTGTGTTCTCAATTCTCAGTCTCTTGTGCTGAAAATTAAAGTTTTGTAAACGACAGTGTGTTGGGACTTGGGACAAAATAGCTTCACCCTAATCGATATCAAACCGATCCAAATTTCAATTCATTATATTTGAATCTGATTTCATTTCTATACTATTGGAAACTCTCTACTGAAGTTGCAGTTTCAACAAAACCTATTAATATATTGCCTAACTTCGATTTACAGTTCAAAGCTTCAATGTTTACATGACAGTCACCAGTAGTCTCTGCATGAACAAGAACCATCCTTGAAAGTGTGAAAGCGGCTTCTGTCTCTCACCACAATCTCAACATCATAAACCTCAGAAATCAGCTTCATCAAGACGTGACAATCCCTGCAAATCCTCAAATTCTTGACTATTCGTATCGTTTTTCCCTTGCACAATCTACCAATCCCAAAAGCGACGGCAAGCTTTTCGCTGTGACTTGATATCGAGACTTGTTTTTCCTCGTCTTCTATGTCATAGAAGACGTTACCAACTTCAGGAGCATATCCTCGTTCCAATCGAAGCCTCAACATTATCTCATTTAGCTTCTCATAAGCATCTCTTACGATCTTACCCTGTTTTGCACCTGCCATGAAAGTATACATGACCTTATCTACCTCAATCATGCTCCAACCAGGAGTTTTCTGGATTTTCATGTCATTCATTGATCTTCTAACAGCAGCAACCTCTTTCCACTTTCCTGCAACAGCATAGATATTTGAAAGTAGAATATGGTCACCAGAGTCCTTGGGATCTAGTTCAGAAAGCTTCAGCTTAACTTGCTCTGCCAACTTCACATCGCCATGAAAACTACAGGCACCAAGAAGAGTACGCCAAATAACTGCATTTGGTGGAATCGGCATCTGACAAGCAAATTGATAGGCCTTCTGCAGCTGGCCAGCTCGACCATATAGATCAACCATACATCCATAGTGTTCAATAGCCGGTTCAATGTTGTACACATTCTTCATATCACAAAAGTATGTCCATCCTTGTTCAACTAATCCAGTGTGACTGCAAGCATAAAAAAGAGAAATAAAGATGATTCCATCAGGCATTATATCTGAAGATTCCATATCATGGAAAAGCTCAATCGCTTCTGCTCCGTGACCATGCATTGCAAGTGCTGCCAGCATTGACGCCCAAGAGACTATGGTTCTTCTTCGAGGCATTCGTTCAAACACAAGCCTAGCCATCGCAACGTCCCCGCACTTGGCATAAGTATCCAGTAAAGCATTGTTAACAGAAACCATCCAAATGAAGCCAGCTTTCTCTACCAATCCGTGCAAGATTTTTCCAAAGTCAAAAGCTCCAGCTTGGGCGCACGCTGAGAGCACCCCTGTCAAACTCACCTCATTGAGCACCATCCCCTCTCTCCGCAACTCCCTGAAATGCCGAAAAGCCTCGTCGAAGTACCCCCTTTGGGTAAACCCAACAACCATTGTACTCCAGGAGACATCATCCTTCATGGCCATTTCAGAAAACAGCTTCCTCGCTAGCTCGAGTTCGCCTGATTTCATGCATCCCGCAAGCATTACGTTCCAAGATGTCAAGTTCTTGAACGGAATCAGACCAAACAATTCCATTGCTCCCTTCACATCTAATACCCTTAAATAGGCAGTGAGCACAGCGTTCCAGGCAACAATATTTGGTTGAGGCATTTCGTCGAACATCTTCCTTGCAACACCTACACACCCGCACTCTCCGTACATACTAATCAAAGTAGTTCCAACAAAGAGATGGCTATCCAACCCGTACCTCCAAGCTTGACAATGCAATTGATATCCAACTCTCAAGGATCTCAAGTTTGCAGCGGCTTTAAGAACAAACGCAAACGAGTAGCTATCGGGTGGGAACTCCAGGTCCCTCCGCATTTCAACAAAGACAGAGATTGCATTTCCGGGCTTATCCGATTCTGCTAGACACGAATCACAGTATTGTACATGAATACATCGGGATCCGGAGCGTGACGCAGGAGGGAGTAGCTATATTCAAGAGAGTCGGAGAGAGCGGTTGTACAGTGGAGTAGTAACTTTCCGACGACGAAATTGTCGTCGCCGAAGCCAGTCTTGAGTATATTGGCGTGGATTTGCTTGAGAGATGTTAAAGTCTTGCAATGGGTCAACAACGAGAGGAAGAACGATATCGGAGCATTGTTCATCTCTGTTGCTGCTCGTCTCATCTGCCCATGGCAGCAGAACGGTACCTGTATCTGAGGTTCCCTCCATTTCTCCTAATGGCTAGCCGTTTTGTTTCGTCCATTAGACTGTGCAGCGAGTTACAAGCTCGCCACTGTGGGCCTTAAAAACTTTGAGCCCAAAACCTCATATGAAAACCTAGTTAGCATCAAACCCTATTTATGGCCTCCCCACAACTCCCTCCCATTTCAATCCCTAATATATAAATCCTTCTGAATCGAACTCTCTCAGTCACCTCAGTCTGCAATTCCCCATCACTTTGCTTTCATCGTCTCTTTTTGATTAATCCGAATTGTGTTCTTCTTTTGCATGAGTGCTGTGATGAAGCAATTGAAATTGTGGACTAGAGTTACTGATTTGGGCTTCTTCACCCGAAAAATTGAAGACTAACCCTTGGCTGTCTGAGCACCCCTCTCTCAAACCTTTCTATTGATTCTTGTTCAGTTTCTGGGTTTTGAAAATGGCTGGCTTATGATGATACCATAAATTATCTTAGCGGATTTCAGTGAGGCAAAACGGAGTTATCTTCTTTTGCCAATGATCTGATTTTGTTACACACACTGAGGCGTCTTCTAAATCTGAATTTAGGGTTTTAAACATTCAGCTGAATAGCTGTTCTGAATGTGTTTTTGAGAATCGGTTGGCGTATGCAAGATTTAGCTGTGGCTTATCCTGATTATTGGCTGATTCAAAACTTGTGCTATTTAATCCTGGAAACACCACATATATATATCATTGAAACTAATAACTCGATTCCTTGATTTAGTTAACCTGAAATTTGGACTAAGCAAGACTTGAACTGTGTTGTGGACAGAAGCCTGATTTCATCAACAAAGCTGGCACATGAATGCCCGTCTCTTGTTAACCTTACCAAATGGAGAAGAAGCTTTTGAACTGGAAAACCCTTTTCATTTATCCTGCGATTTTCAGTCACCTCGTCTATGTATTCACTGTTGCGGTGTTGCTTGCAACTGTATAGATGTAATCTCGTGGGCAACATACTGTTGCTGGCTTCAGACTGCATAATTTGTGGTAAGAGAAGCACTGCACTTAGAAATTCGCAGTATATCAAGTGAATCACAAAATCTATTATGAAACATAATGTCATCTTTAGGCCATTAGCTAATGGATTTGAGCTTGGTTAGATGTTAAATTCAATTCATTAGGCTCCATCATGAGGTAATGTTGCTGTAAAAGATCCCATTCCCCCCTTCATTCCTTTTAATTTCTGATAATTTGGTATCCCCATCAATGAACATTGACAGCTCTATTTTCAGTAGCCTGAAGCATGAAATCAAGTCTTGATAAAAGAAATAACTTACTTAAGAGTTAGGCAGTAACCGGCCATTGTACATCTTATCAAGCAGCTGCCGTGCATCAGGCCTCCTGAGAAGTCCTTTATTATTTGGTAAACCAGTACCTAAACAGACTGGACACACAAGTTTCCCTCTACCTGCACCAAATCAAGAACTATCACCCAATTGACCGCCTTAAAGACACCTTACAGAAATATGAGGTTAGCACATAAGAAAATACGTTTTCACAAACAAACTACTATACAAGACGAAGAAAATTCCCACATCATTACAGAACCCATTTCCATCAGCATGTTACAAGTCAACAACTCCATCTCATATTGTAAGAGTGGATAGTATTAAAACGACACCAGAAGAAGAAAGCGTACCATAGCAATTAGGACATTCAGTGAACAAATAGACATCTTTTGCACGTTTTCTGTTGAGGGCTTTCCATTTTCCTGTGCCACCACACATGTCACCTGTATGAAATACAATGCACATTTAGTTTCCAGACTTATTACAACAGGTCCTGATCATCATCACTGGTAGAGTATAGAGTTGTGAAGAGTTCGATACAGTTTTAGCATGTCCGTTTTTCATCCGCTTGGGGGAGAGATGTATAAGACAAGTCTGAAAGCCATACATTATCAAGCATCAAGATGAGCAAGAAATGAGAACTTACAAAGAACAGCACCAGTTCCCCCACAATTACGGCAGCCAGGCTTTTCTTTTCCATCTGAAGCATTTGCTCTTGGAATAGAAGGAGAAATTGTCGAATTACCAATCAAAGCCATAGTTGAGCATAAGCACGTAAGACACCAACGTCTTGATGTTGATGTTTGAGATTCCTGTTTAATCAAACAGACAGTTAGAACTGTAAATACAGCACTGACACAAAATATGGAGGTAAACAAGGCTGCATTCAGGCGGAGATATGTAGGTGCTGTCGAATCAATGTTTGAAATTACTATGGCTGGATATATTTAGCCTCTAACACACACAAGTGAGTTGAAGATAACCAGCTTCAAACAAATACATAAACACGATACAGAATAGCGATCCAATTTTCAGAAAAGGGTTCCAAGAGCTAACGATTAGCTAACTAGTCATCCAGCTTGTTATGTCTAAGATCACAAAAAAAGACTGAAATTCTATTGAACTCCTCAGAACTGCAGCAGTCAACCAAGCATAGCAATAGCAATGGCTTCTTCAATTTAATACTATCCTCAGAGTCAGAATCACTTAATAGGTAATAGCCAACTGATTCTGTGTAACTAATTAAGAAATAATTGCAGCAAAGGGCCAAGCAAACCTTTGCTGGGCTTGAAGATTCTGATGCTTCCGAACCGCCAGAACCGCAGTCATCATTTTCCAGTGTTGCTTTAACGCGAAATCCTACCGACTTTGAGTCGATTGCTATCATAACCAAACATAAATGGGAGTAACAAATTAAATTAGAAGACACTATGCGGCCACAATCCACAAAAAGATTCAAGTTCAATTGCCAACAACAAATCGAATTCTCGTTTGAGTTTCTAAGGTTTGTCAATGTAAAGCACCTCACCAGCAGTAACTAGTAAAACCCAACAAGTGAAATAGCAAGAAAGCTCCAAATTCAGAATTGGGTATAAAGAAGAAGAGCGCGAAGTTAGAACGAACTTACGCCGGAAGTTGGAAGATGGTGAAGAGACACGCCGTGGGACGACAGAGAGGTTAGAAGCAACGAACGACGACGATGATGATAACGATGCCATGTGGTGACCTTTGTTTGGTTTCTATCACAAGCTGGACAGCTGGTGAAGAGAAAACAGGGGTGAGTAGATAAAAAAAAAAGGGAAAATCAGGGATTCGCATCTACATCAAAGCATGAGAAAAACGAGGAAGTATATGACTGATTGACTGTGTATGAAATGGAGAGTACCTGCTAATCGAATTATGAATGTGTATGAACTATGAAGTATATGAAGAAAGATTTTCGTGGAGAAAGGGATGAAGATACAGTTGGTCTCGTCACTTTTTTGCCTGGCTCACAGGAAGCGCAAGTGAAAGGATACGATCTTGCAGAGTTGGTCTTTATTTTTTGGAAAATATCAATTTGACTCTTCTACTTTGCTAACTTAACAAATATACCCGAATAGAATACTATAAATCACCTTTTTAGGAAAAATAGCACTTTGACCTCCTCTACTTTTCAACTTAACAAGTAGCCCTACATTATAAATTGCTCATTTTACCCCCTCCTACTTCGATCACTTCCCTGTTGGACCAAACAAATTTGTTTTTTAAAAAGACACGATCGATTGGAGGAAATAGTACCAAAAAACTACAAACATTAATTTTGCATCAAGTTTGTTAATTTATATGTAATTGGGCTAGGCCGTACGGGTTAGTGTGTGTTGGGTATACCCGTAGGTCAGCTTATGGCTAATTAATCCTAGTGTGACCAAGCATTAGGGTTAAGTGTTTTGACAGCAGCTACGAGTGATTGTTGGTGAATAAGATCGTTCTCTCTTGGTCCATGGATGTACCTAGCATTCTGCTAGGGAACCACGTTATCTCGTGTTCGTGTTCTCGTTCTTCTCTCTCATTTCGTGTTATCGTTCTTGGTTTATCAAACCGATAATGACTTTGATCCAAGATCACACGGATACTTCCCTGG
Source organism: Linum lewisii (assembly GCA_034768395.1). NCBI lineage: Eukaryota > Viridiplantae > Streptophyta > Magnoliopsida > Malpighiales > Linaceae > Linum > Linum lewisii. The sequence continues at coordinate 9,731,992 of CM068304.1, forward strand.
TCACAGTAGTTTAGTATGACTGTATGCTTGAGTAATAAACACAAAATATACGTATGATTTTTCGTCAATTATTTTAACAAAGTCCTCTAGAAAATCTAGTATAAGAAACTAAGAAAGTAACTAAAAGGAATATGTATTGAAACTGAGTTCATATTATCTGGACGGAGTTAAATCTGGCAGCAAAATCACCAGAATAAAACTAATTACAAGACAATACTTATTATTGTAAACTGAAAGGAAACACGAGTACTAGGACACCTAGCCAGCCATTCACACACACAAAACGACAACAACAGAAATTAGATAGGTAAAGAAGATTTAAGGCCATTTTCGCTGATAAACTGCAGCAGTGCTACAAGCTTCTCACGAGGAGGAGCAACTTGTTTCACCTCAGGGATTCCCTTGATTGCTTTCCAGCCATGAATACACCAGCGAATTCCTTACAGGGTCAATAATCTTCACACCCAACACTTCTTCCTGGACATCATACGGTCCGAAACACGAACACATCACTATTTCCAGGAACCCTGCTGCACTCTCCTTTGTTATTTGTTATCACTGGAAGAAGAGTGTTGCTGCTTTCCCCACAAGAAAAGATATCATCTTTAAGTCCTTGTTCAAACACCTTAAGGTTATCTTCTACTACCTTGGCTGCTTTCTCCAGAGCATCCCCTTCAGTTTTCACGCATTCAAACAGCTTCTCAAATAGCTGTCCTTGCAAATTCAGAAACACAATCTTATTCTTGCTTCAATAAAATTTGTTACAAACATTAATTACTATTAGTATCTATATAAAGCACAATTAAACTAGATCATATTGAACTATTCATTAGTTAGTTTTTAACTTTGTTACTATTCCATTTCATTTCTTCTCCAACTAAATGAATTCTCTCCTCCTCTTCCTTCATTCTTTATAAACGAAAACCACACACGTTGATTCCAATCACACAACCCACACACTCCGATTCCTCCTCGATCTCTGATCAAATCTTCGCCAACCAAGATTCAAAAACGAAAAATCAACATATTTGTTTCCCGAGAAAAAACTTTGCACGGTATAACCTATGTTGCCAAGTCATACTTGAAAATCTACGTCCATGTTGTTGTTTTACAACGGGTGAGCACACTTACATTATGCATTTACTAAACGAGAAGCAGTATCGTGCGCTACAAAAACCTAGTTGTTAAATTACCTGATGTTGGATGAAGTCAGCCCAAAAACGGACTTTGGCTCGTTTGTAAGGATCCTGAGGAAGGAATTTGGGACTAGATGTGTTCCAGGTTTCGTCGATGTATTCGAGGATGACAAAGGACTCTGCAACTGGGTTTCCGTTGTGAACAAGGACTGGGACCTTGTTGTGGACAGGGTTGTAGGTAAGAAGCGAAGGGCTTTTGTTGTTGAGGTCTTCCTCTATGTATTCATATGGTATGCCCTTGAGTTTGAGTGCTAGCTCTACTCTCTTCACATAAGCGCTTCCCCACATCCCATAAAGGATCACTTTGTTGCTTTCAGTGGCGGCCGCCATGTTTGTGTCTTGAATTGGCTTTACTTTTTTTCAAGTAATGTTTTATAAATTGCTGTATATATAAGTCTCATGTGGGTAACGCCTGCCTTGTTCCTCAATATTAAAACAAGAGCATGGAATATTGGGATTGGAGCAACTATGGTTAAAACAATTTTTAAATCAAAGTGTTGTGGCAGTGTGTAGTTATAGACTTGTAGTCATGTATAGTATAATAATTGTTGACCGGGATAGTATGGTATGCTGAGGGGGTTTCAGCAGTCCCTATATAAGGGTGCTGAAACCCATCACCACCATTGGATCAAGATCCGAGGGTGGGGGATGCTTGGGGGTGGGCCCGGTATGGAATTCAGAAGTGGGGTAAAATGGGGAAAGGGAATTCAGACGTGGATTGGACAGCTTCAGATAACATAGGTCTATAATTAAATGAAGAGAGAGAGTCTGACAAAACTTAATTCAGACGTGGATTGGACAACCTATTGTTCATTCATACGCACATTGTTCATTCATACGTAAGTTATTTATTCAGACGTACGTATATAATTAATCCATACGCGCATTGTTCATTCAGACTGGGTTATAATTAATTCATACATGCGTTGTTTATTCATACGTGGCAAATTCATATGTGCCAGACATTTTGAATTTTGAATTTTCCCCCTCTTCTCTCTATTTAAACACACATCTCCCCTCATAAATGCTATTTTTGAATTTTCCCCCTCTTTTTGTCTCTTGTTTCTCCTCATCTCTCTCATTTTCGGGCTAGAAACATACGTCTGAATTCGAAGACTCCGATTCAGCACTGTTTTACTTCCTTTGATGGTTTTTTGTGTGTTTTACTTACGGATCCGGTCGATTTAACGTTCTAATCTTTGTAGGAGCACGAACTGAAGCACGATTGGATGATATCCGTGGTAAGTTTGATACCTCTCTCCCTATGTTAATTTTGGATTTCCCCCCTCTTTCTCTCTGCTTCTCTCTCATGTTTCTCCTGGTTTCTCTTATTTTCGAGCCCAAAAACGCAGGTCTAAATTGTGAAAACTCCGAAAATGACTCTAAAATAGTAAATCGTTCATACGCAACACACGATATACTTTCATGTTTTTTTAGTGTTTTACTTACGGATGCGGTTGATTTAACGTCCTAATCTTTGTAGGAGCGCGAACTGAAGCACGGAGAGGATGATGTTCGTGGTCAGCACGGAGAGGATGATATCTGAGGATGACGACACACGTCTGAATGCCTCCCTTGTCTTAATTCTTGAGCGGGGAAATATGTATTTTGTCATTTTAATCAATATTTTTGAATTATACAGACACACGTCTGAACGCCTCCGACTCAGATGTGTTTTGGCCTCCCGTGTCTTAATTCACGAGCGGGGGAATATGTATATGTATGTTTTAATAAGTAGTTTTATATAATACATACCCACGTCTGAATACCCCCTACTCAGATGCGTTTTGGCCACACGTGTCTTAATTCATGAGCGGGACAAAATCTGAATACATACGTTATACTCAATCGTTTTGGATAACACATACACACGTCTGAATGAGCCCCGCCTCAGATTCGTTTTGGCCTCCCTTGTCCGAATTCATGAGCGGAGAATTATGTATACATATATGTTTTAAATTGATAGTTTTGAATAATACAGACACACGTCTGAATGCCCCGGGCTCATATGCGGTTTGGCCTCCCTTGTCTGAATTCATGAGTGGGGAAATATGTATACATATGTTTTATATAGATAGTTTTGATTAATACAGACACACGTCTAAATGCCCCCGGCTCATATGAAGTTTGGCCTCCCCTGTCTGAATTCATGAGCGGGGAAATATGTATACATATGTTTTATATAGATAGTTTGGAATAATACAGACACATGTCTTAATTGATCATATAAGATTAGGACAACCTTATTATTTTAATATTAAATCAGTGGCTGAAATTAATTTGGTTTAGTAGACCAAATATGCATTTGGTCACTGAAAAAAATGCGGAGTTGTTCAACCACTAGATGTGAACATGAAAAAAATGCTGCGGCCAGTAATTGAACAGTTCAAAGCCACCCTTTCAAGCTCACCAAGTCAAATTTGATTCCTTGAAAATTAAGCTGTAGAGATAAAAAGAAATGTCAAGAATGGGATTCGAACCCATGCCCTTTCGGACCAGTACCTGAAACTGGCGCCTTAGACCAACTCGGCCATCTTGACTTATATGACATTCTTCCAAACAACCCTAATTAAAAACGTTTTAAAGTATGGGATTTATTTCCAACCAACGCTTTTATTTGAAAATGGTACTTGTCGGCTATACCGAACTAGCAAGATTGTGATACAAATTTATCAAACTAATTCCCCCTACTATATATCTCGTTTAATAAATTTGGCATTTCATGTAATTTTCTCACTCACCTCTTCATATCAACTCATTACTCAGCTAATTTCGTTAAAGGCCAAACATAAACAAGATATAACCAGGCTGAGTCTCGATTCCCGGTTTTTCCTGTCAAATCGGCCGGTCCGGTCCGAGTCTGACAACACTAGTTTTAATATAATGTTTTCTTGTTTTTGTATTGCTTAAGCTTGAACAAATCATCTTGCTATCATAATTAACCAACTAAAATAAAATACTGCTACTCAAAGATAGGCTAAAATACTACTTTCCTCTCGGTAACCTATTACATATAATCTCCGATATCCTCTTGAATTTGATTAGCAACAACCATTATGCTAGTTCCACGTTACTCAAAGAGCCTAATACAATGTTATTCTGCTCAACCAGACTGGCTGGACCAATAAAAAATTCGACATGAAAGATCAAATGATTTGAATAGGAACACATGTCTTCGAGCGCCTTGATATTAAGGGATATACCTCGTACGAGAAGGTAGTAAGCGTTTTATAAGAAGGGTAAGGCATTTAGGCAGTATGAGACTGAGAAGTATTAGGGTTACCCCATGGGCGATTAGGGAGCCTTAGGTGTATAGGCGTATGTCTAAGGCATTTACTATGTGTGTTAGGTCATGTCCCATCATTGTTACGGTTGTGTCGTATTTATAGCTCTTTGAGATTTGAGTCGGGTCGTCATGTGTTGCCGATTGATTAGTGAGTGATTGAGGATTAATCACGATCATCCACAAACGAAAGGCTTTGATCGCTCTTGGGCTAAATCTAGGTGTACAATTTCTAAAATAATACCCTAACATCTTTGAATTATAAAATGACCAAAATGTCTCAAGACGTTGACACAAATAAATATAAAATACATAAACAATAATAAACTGAAATAATTGAAACTGTAAAACATGACCCAAACACGTGGACAAAACATAAATGAAATAAATCTATAGAAAATCTTAAATCAACCGTCTCAAAACCATGTCCACTATGGTGCTAACAACTCCACATGTTCAAATCGGTTACTCACTTCAAAGCTTGCAATACCACGAAAGCAACTTCACTACTAATCTTCTAGTAACCTGGTGAATGGCTCGAGATCAGTCTATTGTCTATCTAAATACACATTACTGAATAGTGGTAGTTATGGTTCTTAGAGCATTATTGAAATAAATATCATAATTTTTGGCAGAAACAAACAGTATGACAATTTCGAATTCAAGTGTTGCATGTTATGTCATTTAAGTATTTTTCAAAAGGACATGTATATATTAATAATACTCGAAAAAGTCAGTGTGTATGAGGGTTTTTTCCCAAAATGTTATCCTAGATTATACTAAATTAGTAATTTCCAAAAAACAATGTGTAGATTTGTAATAAATAAAAAGGTCGTGTGATATTAGGATATTAGGGAGAAAAAAGTCAAAACATTGACAGTCACCTAAGTTCGGGGATTGTAACAACGTGGTCACCTAACTTCATTTTGTAACAGAACACTCATCTATATTTGGGTCAGTCATTTTTGTAGGTATTGGTTTAGTTTTTGAGTTGGATTAATTTATTTTGAGGGTTCAACCAAGTTGATCAGGAAGATTAAAAGATATTATGTTTGATGATGTTTCATGCTTAGTTGTCAATTTGGCCAAAATTTTCCTCGAAAGTGATCAGAATAATTGCTCGATTACCTTGTTTAAACATAGATGAGTGCTCTGTTTATAAAATAAAGTTACGTGATCACGCTGTTACAACCCAAAACTTAGGTGACCGCCAATATTTTTAACTAGAGAAAAAAACTAAATAGTCACTCTATTTACCGTTTATTTACGTGAAGTCAGATCATCTGGGTCGTCTTTGTAGAAACTAGCAATAGGAAAACTCGGAAGACAGGATTTCGCCGACGGCGGAGATGGAATCGGCGGGACAGTGGCTTGAGAAAGCGCTCGTAGATTTGTGCCAGAGAGTGGAGACCGGCTTGGTTTTAGATAGAGATGTCATCTCCGGCTTGGTCTCCTATTGCGAACTCGCCCAACCTATTGACGCTAAAGAATATCTCGATGTAATCCCTCCTCTCAATTCTTTTCGCTTCTAGTTGCTATTAATATTTCACCCTCCAGTTTTCCGTTTCGTTCCTTTCTCTAGTTATTTGATTTCTGGATGTTGCGCCAAGGTGATCAATTGCATCTTCATCGTCCACTGTGTCTATCGTATTCCTGATCTAGCAAAATGCATCTTTACAATTTTGATAATTTTCCGAAATTAGGGTTCTCGTGGAAGGATGAGTTGATATTTGGGCTTTTACTTGAATAGTGCTACGTTCAGTCTTATCATATGGTAATCTTGAATGCAGAATATAGTCGGGCAGGAGGCCGGAAAGAATGTGATTGGTGAGTATTTGCGGCGTAGAGGGTATGTGGATTCTACCACCAGCAACACAGTTTCTCAACCTTCTAAATTCCTTGCCTATGTGAAGCCAGCAACAGATAAAGGCCCTGTAATTGGAGCCAGGAAGCCCTTGAATGCATCTAAAACTGTTGCTGGATCTGCTCATCAGGGTGAACCAAGCAAAATGAGTGTTCCTAGCCATCAGACTGAGCCGAAAAAGAATCCTGCTTTGAAAAGTGTCCAGGATGAGGTTGGCAAGTCTAGCCAAGTAGGCGGGCAAGGTAGTTCTAGGAAGAAGAAGAAAAGTGGGAAGGTTATAACACTTGAAGAGGCTGCGAAAGGTTCGGTAGTGTTCCAACAAGGTAAGCCATGTTCTTGTCAAGCCCGCAGGCATAAGCTAGTGAGCAATTGTTTGTCTTGCGGCAAGATAGTTTGTGAACAAGAAGGAGAAGGACCATGCTTGTTCTGTGGTGCTCTTGTGCTTAAAGAAGGAAGTTCATATGCTGGTCTGGAGGGAATTTCTGCTCCAGTGTCTGATGCCGAAGCAGCAGCTGAAGCATATGCGAAAAGGCTTGTGGACTATGACCGAGATGCTGCCTCACGTACCACTGTAATTGATGATCAAAGTGATTACTATGAGATTGAAGGAAATAGCTGGCTTTCTAAGGAGGTATAAGTTTTTGAAGCATGGTTCGACGTTTGTTTTGTTTTGACAGAAAGATTCAGGTCAGTAGCATACCTGTTTGTTTATTTTAGTTTCTTTGTTCTTCTTCTCCAGGAAAAAGAACTTTTAACCAAGAAACAAGAGGAGATAGAAGCAGCAGAACGAGCCAAGAGAAACAAAGTGGTCGTGACGTTTGATTTGGTTGGGCGCAAGGTATCTCATTCGTATTACTGTGAACCATACTCCCATTAACATGCTCATCAATAGGCCCTTCTTTTGGAATTATCCAACTTGGGTAACTCAATCCAATTAGGAAAGATTTGTATTGCGTTAATGCCTATGCTCTTCATCATTTGATCTGCTAATCTGATTACTGCTGTTATATTTCAGTTTCATTAGTTCAAACTTGTTGCCTTGTTCAGGTCCTGGTAAATGAGGATGAAGTTCCAGAGCTGGAATCCGAGAATAGAATACTAAGAGCGTCGGATGGAAAAGAAAGAGAAGTGAACCGGATTAAACCAAACCCAAGCCTTAAAATACAACCAATCTTCATGGACCCAGGCCCCAGTAAAAAGTCTGGCAAGGACAAGCAACAAAGTAAAAGAAACGGTAGTGGTGGTATTTGCTTAGCGATCACCGGGAGAGTGCAGCATGACAACAAAGACATGAAGAAGAAGAAGAAGATGCTAATGGATGATGACCAGATGGAAACAGCTCCTCCAAATGGGAAACGTTGGCATGCTCCAGCTGTTGGCTCAAGTATGTCTGTCCAAGATGAAAATGAATGTTCTGTAGGTTACTACTAGATATAGGTGTTCATCTTTTCAATTGCGAATTTTTGTATTCAAAGAAAGATGAGAATTTTTCTTCTTGGGGTGAGGTTTCAAAGATGACTGTGAGTAGAAGAGACAGCGAATGTGAAACCTGAAGAACCTGAATCTTCTGAACAATTAGCAGAAAAATATTGAGTCCTCGTCTCAGAATCATGTCTCCCACTGTACTTGCTGAAGCTAGCCTCCTCTTCTCTTGAATTAAAAACAACAATATTATTTGGATTCTGGGGTTTCAGACGGATTTCTAGGTTTTGGACTGAAGATTGGATGAAACTCAAGCTCAAGGTGAGGGTGCTGCAGAATTGCAGATGGGAAACAAAATCCATATGATGATGATGATGCTCAGTAGTGCTGCAATTGCAGAGAGCAGTTGAACAAATCGAAATCCAGATGATGCTGAATGCAGTAGTATGTAATCTGAAATCAAATATGTCATTACTGTCATGATTAACTGCCAATTGGTAGATGAGATTTAGATGATCTCAACCGTAGAGCGAGAGCAATCCGTTCACATCATGCCACATTAATTGCTATTCCTTCGAGGGTGAAATCCTATCCGTCTTGGCTAGTAAGGTATCAACTCTGGACTCATGGACCTAGTTACTTGAACCAAGAGGCCGATCATGTATCTAATAAGTGAGCTTGGGTATCAAGCAACTGGTCGAGACCACACCTAACCTTCTAGACGAAGCTGCCAACCCATAACCAAATACCATCATCCCAATAGACTACCAACAACGAAAAAACCACTCATCAATCTCGAGTACTTATCCTCATCGCTAAGTTCCTCTGTATCAACCATTACAAAATTCTTTCATAAATACAGTATTGTCCACACACCACATTCTAAATTAATAAAGGTAGAATGATAAGACTTCAGAGAGGAAAAGATCGTCTCTCACTTTGGAACATCAGAAGCAAGGGGGTCCTGTCCCAAAAGAATAATACAGGAAACTTGTTTTGAGCATTCTGATCAGCTTTGTCACTCTTCTGATTCAATGGGTCTCTAACAAAACATGCTTAGTTGCTTCCAGATCCTAGGAATTGGTCTACAATTCTGCCAACAGAGTTTGCCAGGCTATCTGCTGCTTCTTGTGTTGATGCTTCTGCGTATACTCGAATCACATCCTCTGTACCAGAAGGTCGTATGAAAGATCGACCACTTGGATATTTCGCTGCACAAGAGATAGCAACCCAACTCATGTAAGAATGAAGCATTGTGATTAGAAGAGATTCTTGGAGCATGCTATACAAGTCCCATTAGAGAATGGTTTAGAAATGTCATTACCGATTTCGGCATTAATAGCTTCTTGAATTCCAGGTGGCTTCACAGCAACAGTCTCTGCATTCGTCGTTATGACAGCAGTTCTGTCTACAACTTTAACCTGCCAAGCATGGAAGTGGTTTAAGTTATCAGTTTTCTGAACTGTACCAGAGGCAAATGAATTAATTAAAAGAACATAACAAACTTATAAGTCAAGAACATTATGGGTTTGGAGACAAGAGAGGTGAAAGTAAAAAAGAAAGAAAAGGCGCATTGCACTCCTAAAGTCTGATAATCACAAGTGAAGCATGCTGAGTACTTGCAGCAAATAATACAGCATTATTTTCCTAATCAGGATAGCCATTTCCAGAAATTGAAATGAAAAGAATAAATGCCAACATATCACCACATTGTGTGGACAAAGTAGATATTATAGGCACACTTCCCACAAAACTAATAAAAAAAGTATCACCTTAATCTGCCTGCTAGGAAAATCTTGGTAAAGCCCATTCCAGTTGCATATCGACCATCCCATGTGCAGTAAGATAGCTTCCACCAAGAGCAAGCCACTTAAAGCATCTCCAACGGCTTGGTTGATCAAATTACTAACTGCCAACAATCTTAATGCAGCTTTATGCTCTTCAGAACCTGATTCAATGAAACAATTCAGGGGATGCGTACATAATATGAAATTCATGACTACAGCACAGCAATACTACATAAATCACCTTTAGATTTGGAAGCAAGCTCGTTATTCTTAGCTTCTAGCCAAGACAAGAAGTTGTCAGAGAACAGGATGGTGCCATGTCCATTGGCTTCAAAGTAGATTCCAATATCATAATGCGCCGCTTTTTCATGCAAGTATTTCACTCCAGTTGGGGTAAAGACAACTTCCAGACCTAATTGTCTGAGGTAATCGCTGGATGCTCCATTTGCATAAGCTGTTTGCACCACACCAAGACGAGCCTTATAACTATCTTCCAACTCTTTCAACGTACTTAATTGCTTCTTGATGAATACAGCAAACAGAGACAAAATTTTGTCCCCATCAACAAGCTCAACTTTGTTACTATTTTCAGATGGCACTGAGAAATACACAAGCCGGTCAGCATCTCCATCCAAACTTGCACATCTGAAAAGCTAGAATTAGTCATGCAAGTGCCAATTAGCTTATCCTTCAACATTGAAGTGTATAGTTCAAACTAGGTAGAACTGTATGAAATATTTTTTTTTTTATGAATTGTATGAAATATTCAAAAGCACAAAATGTAGGGTTTTCATGCCAAGTAACTATTCCTAAATTCAAACATCCATTTAATTCTCAAGCAATCGTGAGAATAACGAAACCACATTACTCTAACCAAATTACTCAAAACATGTAATGCGTTCAAGAGGATAACGAAACCACATTACTCTAACAAAATATATATTGCAACTTCTGTAAAATGAATGACAGCTCTCATTTGATTAAGAGTTTAGTAACTGGAAGACGACTGACCTTATCCCAACATCTTTAGAATCAAATTCTAGCGGAAGAACCTTCTCCTTCTGCACGTAATCAGCACCAACTCCTTCGTTCAGCACCCCTTTCCCAGAATTACGAATTTCAATGTTCAAACCATCTAGCGACTTTGATAAACCTTCAAGCTTCTCTCCCCCGACCCCATTAGCTCCATCCACCACCAACTTGTTATCAGCATTGTTCACTTTGTTTTCACCTGGAATAAGATCAAGCAAGCATCTGGCAAGATCACAGATTCCCGCATCAAAATGCTTAGAAGAACAATAATAGCAACGACAACAAAAAAACTACGAGATAGACGAAAAATAATCAGTTCCTAAATTCAAACCTGAAAGAAGCTAAAAGCTGTCCAAAGTAATCAAGCTCAGTTGCTTTCAAACCCTTGTTCTTAGCACGGACCATCCAATGAAGCTGTGGAGTTGTCACGATCCCCATATCAACAGCACTGGCTCCAACAATTGAACTAATACCCTACAATCAGAAAAAATAATGAAAATCAGAAATCAAACACATACATCTGAACTGAAATTTTTTGCTGGGTGATCCGAAAAAAGGGAGTGTGTGCATTACTTGTTTTGCAGCTTCGAGAAGAGATTCTCCGCTGGGCCTGGTGTCTCTTCCCAGGAGTATCTCCGCATGCCGGGATCCATCAAAGCGAATTCCTTCATTCTTCACGAATTCCTCAACCAGTTGCAGCAGATCCTGTGGAGTTGGAGCATTGGCGATGGAGTCAGCGAACGGCTCCCATTCCTGAGTGAGCATTCCGCCACTAGGGTCAGCGATTTTGATTCCATTGTCGCTGACTTGGTTGTGGGAAGCAGTGATCATCAGTCCGATCACTGATTGCGTCTTGAGGGATCGAAGTGCTGCCAGAATGCCAACCCTAAAAACCGTTGAATGGAGAATCGAAGCATCGGCTCTAAATCCGGCCGTCCCATAAGAGAGCTTCACACCTGTGGCGAAAATGAAAGAGAGATGTTGAAGAATGGTGGAAAGAAGAGAGAGAGAGGGGAATGTTAGAAACTGAGAAAGAAAAAAGGAATGCCTTGAGGGGGGAGAAAGTGAGAGGAAGAAGACAGAATAAGAGACTTCTGATGTTCGTCCATGGTGGATTTCTGGTTAGGGAAAATGACGGAGCTCTGAGGCGGAGTATGGGCGTCGAAGCTTGGAGAGAGACTGATGCAGAGTTGGAGTCGGATAATTACGGAATTACATGAAACATCAGCCACTTATTACCTTTTAATAGATTGGTCACCCAACTTTAAAAATAAGACAAGAATGCTTCAGTAAATTTATTACATCATCATAACACATCCAAGGATCAGTTCGTTTAAGAACAGGCTTAATCAACAACAAAACCAGCAAAATCTCATCCTGATCCTACAAGTGATTTTGGAGTTCTAATAAGTAAACATTCAGGCATCTATATCTGGCGGCTGTTTCAACTCTACTGTTTTATATCATACTGAACATTCTACAGTATGATTCCCATTCCTAATGAATTATAGATGAACATTTTTATGAACTGGGACTTATATGATTTACAGAGTTTCTATGAACATTTCACTGTCAATTAAATAGAAATTTTCTTGCATAATCTGAAACATACTCTGTAGTCTCTACTCTGCAGGAGCAACATTAGCATGTGGAACAGCAGAAGCATAATTTTCTTGTATCATTCAAATATGGATGAACGGGTCCTGATCCATACACGTCTCACACATAAACAGCGAAAACCATCCATACATAAACCATCCATTGTTCAACAAACATTGAGAATGTTCGTTCATATAGCATGATCAAAATCCATACACTATGAATGTAAGCAAATCCACTTGAAACTGAAACAGAAGTAAAACGTACTCAATATCCCTTTTCTGCAACAGCAAAACAGTAACCAGTATAAGGATCCTTCAAACCAACCAACTAAACACAAGAAAGTCAGAAACCAGTATTAAAATCGAACAAAACAGGCAAGAACCCCAAATATTTGGATCAATCAGCAGAGAAGATGGATGTAGCTTCAGCTACAATTGCAGCTCGACAAAAGAGGGTGCCCGCTCGACCATCCACCACTCGTCTGTCGTCATTTTAAACAATATAACGCCAAATCCCGCCTTCTCAACGAGTTTCAGTCTGCGAAGAGTGTTTTTTTATGTTGCAGGGGCACGGGAGATTCACATATCAATGATATTAAAGAATCCACAAGACTGTAGTGTGGTACTCTCCCATTCAGATACTTGGGGGGTACCAATCAACTCTGGTAAGTTGAAAGTAAGTGATTGTATGTAGGGTGCTAGTAGATAGGATTATTGCTAAGATAACAGACTGAAAAGTGAAATATCTATCGTATGAAGGGCGCATTCAAGTTATAAGCTTTGTTGTCTAGGTTTTTTTCCTCCCTAAGTCTGTTATCAATGAAGTGGAGAGAGTCTGTAACCTATTCCTATGGGTTAAAGTTGACGGGGAAAAAGCTAAGGTGGCTTGGAAACACCTCACTTTCCCTAAGAGTGAACGGGTGTTGGATTGAAAGACTTTCATAGTTGGAACAAGCAAGTGTTATTAGACACCTTTGGAATCTGTTGAATAAGAGCGACTCTCTATGGGTAGTTTGAGTCTATAGTTATAAGATTAAGAATGGTCATCTTTGGAACGTGAAGATCGCTTCAGGATCTTGGCTCCGGAGGCGGATACTGAAGATGAGACCAACTTTGCAAGGATTTACTACTTATGATAACTGGTAATTAGTTTGATTTTGCATTTTTTGTGATAAACAGAATAAAGTGGAGTTGGAGTATATCATAGATAGGATTGTTAATGATTTTAGAACAACTAGCATGTTCTTCTTTTGAAAAAGAGACTTCAAGTTACTAAAGCTTTTTAATCTGTATAGTTTTGAGAATTGGTTGTTGTTTGATGAAATGAAAATTTATTATTTATAAAAAAACACAACACATTTCATCTTTGAATCTGAATTGCAGATGAGCAGTATGTGTTTGGTCTAAAATGAAAGAGTTTGGGCCTAACTAACAACTTAAGGGGCCGTTGCGTATCCACATATGTATATGGAGTGAATTAATGAAATATGATCAGTGTTGAAAATAACCAACCCATCACTTTTCTCGAAAGTCGAATGTCGTTAATACCCAAACTAACTAACTACACATATCTCTTTCTCTCTCTCCAAAATTAATTAGTGACACTAGTAATTTCGTCTCCAAACTGCTAATCGCCACGTAAGTACCCTCAACCATTAGTTACACTATAAATCAAAATCATTCTCTTCATATTCATAATTAATTTGTAACAAAACAAAACACTACATTATTATATTATATGTACTGTTTTTAATTAAATAATATAATATACAAACAAGATGAAGAAGACGAGGAGGGTGAAGGAATGGCTATCGTCGTTTCAAGTGATGGGTAGCATGGTTTTGGTACAGGGATTCGCTACTGGAATGGTATTGCTTTCCAAAGTAATCCTCAATGGCGGTACTTTTGTCTTTGCTCTCCTCGCTTATCGCCATGTCATCGCTGCTCTCTGCATCGCTCCTTTTGCCTTGTTCCTCGAAAGGTTCATATATATTATTTATTAATTAATTAATTAATTACTTTTTTCTTCTTCTCATACATATATATATATATATATATATATAACATATGGTTGCATTGCATGCAGGTCGCCGGAGATTAAAATCAAGTTATGTAGCTGGTCTGTCTGGTTTTGGCTCTTCATTAACGCCATTACTGGGTAATTCAATTAACTACTAATTCTATTTCCGACGTTGAATTAGCAAGTTTGTATGCATGGAGTATGGAGATTTTGTCATCTCTTTTTTCTCCGTTTCTAACTCTCTGTCTTTACTTTTACAACTTAAACCTGGCCTTGCAATTACCTAAAACTTAAAACCCCACGTGCGTTTATTTTTAGTGGTCACATTTCTACTACCCATACCATACATTGTCTCCCACTTTTCCGGGAACAACAGAACAGTAAGTACTATGTGTATTAGCCAAAACATAAAGCAGACAATTATTAGGGTTGAGTTGAGAAACTATATATATATATATATATATCTTGTTACTTAGCCTGTCACGTTTCATACGTACGTACCCACATTACAGCACATGCATGCATGTGATATAACTATATAAGTAATTAATTTAATTTAATCTATGTAATGCAGAATAACATTGGCACTGGGGTTATACTACTATGGACTACGGGACACCACGGCAAGTTACGCCGTCAACTTCTTCAACCTAGTTCCAATCCTCACTTTTGTCTTTTCCATACTTCTTCGGTTCGTATATATATCACCTTTATAATTTTAATTCTATCTACCAAATACCTACTTACTTACTCTGGGATCGGGATATCAGTATCCTAATACTAAAATCTAGTCATATGTATTTGTGTTTGAACTTTAGACTTTGAGGGTTTTAATTTAGTATTCATGGGTTAAGATATAGTATTAAGAGTTTTTAGTTTATTCTTGGGTTTATATATGTTTTTTAATTTGAATTTAACGGTGAAAAGTTAGAGTTTGAGATATTATTTATAACCTGAGTCTATAATGTAGTGTTTGAGAATTAGAATTTAGTGTTTAGGGAGTTATCATTATTCATTTGTGTCAAAAAAACAACTATTGGAATGAATTTAGACTCATTATTTATATTGTAAATTTTACAAGTAGAAATTTTCAGTCTAGCTAGCTAGAATACCGATATCCCAAAGCACTGAACTACTCATCATATTATATATATATATATATATTAACAGTACAAATCTCAAACAAACGGATCGGAGGAGTCATAATATATAAAATATAATGTGTGAAAATCAGAATGGAAAAGCTTGGACTAGACACAACAGCAGGGAGGATGAAGAGCATCGGAGCCATAGTATGCGTGGCCGGAGCAGTGATAGCTTGCTTATACAAGGGCAAAACATTCTATCTCCTAAGAAACCATCATCATCATCATGATCATCATCATCAAATCACTACCAGTTACAGTAATCATCGACAATGGGTAAGTGGGACCTTAATGTTGATCGGTGGCTCAGTCTCATACTCAACATGGTACATCCTTCAAGTCAAAGTACAAAAGGTGTTCCCATTTAGGTACTGGGCCACCATGCTAACATGCGCCATAGCCGCCGTGCAGTCGTCGGCGGTTGGTCTTTGCATTGACCGGAGAAAGTCCGCTTGGGAGTTAGGATGGAACATGCAACTCCTCACCATAGTATATTCTGGAGCATTCTCATCCGCCGCCACTTTCTGTCTCATTTTCTGGGTTGTCTCGAAACGTGGACCCACTTATCCTCCAATGTTTAATCCACTCTCTTTGGTTTTTGTTACCCTTTTGGATTCTATGCTGCTTGATCAACAACTCAGCATTGGAGCGTATGTGCTAATTATTGATTGCAATTCTCTTTATTTATTATTATTATTATTATTTTATTTATGCTAATTAATTAATGTTTCATTGTTTGTATAAAGGCTGTTGGGGATGGTTGCAATACTAGTAGGGTTGTACTCGTTTTTGCTGGGGAAAAACAAGGAGATGAAGATGAACAACTTAAGGACTCAAGATCCGGTAGTTGACGACGACGAGGCCGGCATGCAATCAGATCCCGAACTTGCTGTTACTCCTTCGCGTACTAATCGGACATGAAATGATTGACATGCAAGGTGAAGGTGGTCTGTTTATTTAGATGATGGCATGTACTCTAATTTATCTGTTGTTCCCTTTAGAGATAGCATTAGGGTGGTCGGTCGCGCGATGTCACGGAGGATCGTAAGAAGATTATGTTTCGATGTCGTTTATTTTGTGTTTCAACTTAAAAGTAACACGACATGTATCTATTGTGGTATCACTGAATTGTGTTTAACAGTTGACAAGTGTGACCCAAATGTTGTTAGTTATACAACGTTTCCAAATTTGTAGCTAACCAACCAACAAAATGAAGGAGTGGTGAGGAATAATAGGTTTCTACCAGCAAGAGATAAATCTAAGGATTAGAGGAGGAGGACATTGTGTAAACACACAATTGCGTAGGATTTCAGAATCAGTTTGCAGGGGAGTGATGGTGATGGAGATGGACGGTCGGAGTGACGGAGGATGAGGCTGCGACGACTTGTGGGTTAGACGGCGAGTCTGGTGAAAGAGGTGGGTAGACGAAATAAGGGGTTTGTTACTTTGGTTAGTTGATGTTCATTCGGTTAGGTTTGATTGGTCTGTACTAGGTTGAATATATGGTTAACTAGTTGACATGGTAAGGGGTTGAGGTGGAAAAAAAGCTGTATGCATGCTGAGAAATTGGATAGAAATTTAGCGGATTGACCAAATTATTATAAATCATATAGGTTAATGACCACTATGTTACAAATCAAAGATTTATGACCAGTTTGTTACAAACCCAAAAGTTTATGATCAAATTGGACATAAGAAAAAAAAGAGACTAGATTGAATAAGCATATTCGTTTGGTGCGTTACTTACTTGTGTTGGTGGTCATGGACATGCAGAGATAGCCAGATGAATGCACCCAATTGCAGAGTGTCTGACTCTAGACAAAACGAAACGACCATCTAACTCACTGCGATTGTCCGTCTGTCCATTTCTACTCATATTTTGTCCTCCTTGGAAAAATTATCAAAATTCATTAGCATTAGGCTTTCCTCGTCTCTTTCTGTTTTTTTTTTTTTTTTTTTTTTGTCATAATGATGATGATGATGATAATATTAATTCCCTTTCTTGCTTCCTAGTATTCTACCAATTCCGAATCTCGTGCGGTGGTGGGGTTCCAATTTCCAAACCAAGAAAACAATCCTTTCTTCCTTCACTCTGGTTCTGGGTTTCAACAATCAAGCATGCTCTGGATCTGTCTCTGACTCCTCCTTCTTCCAACTACTCTGTAAGAACTTCTCCCAATTCCCTCTTTTCACCCCCTACTAGTTCATTTTGATTTCTTTCTTCGCTCACGTTTCTGTCTCCATTCCTCAAACGTTGTCATTTGACATTTCCCGGAGGCGGACATTTCAAAGTTTGATTCTTTCTTACGATTACAACATTCTTTCCCCAGAAATGGAATGTACCCTTTTCTCTATTCACTCATTATATCTGTCCTATAAAAAATTACATATAGATCGAGCAATGGTTGTGACAGTTTTTGTCATTGTCTCCTGATTCTGTTAGTATTTGAGACATAATTTATTTGGGTTTTGTTATTCATCTGAAGCGTTGGATTTACTGCATTTTTTTGTTTGCATATTCATAGTAATTCTATACTGTTGATTTACCAGCACTTGTGGGAATGATACATTTCAGGTGAATCATGGCGACGAAAGGCAACTCAGGGGACAATAGAACTAGGAGCTCAATCTCAATCTTCATAGTAGTTGGTTTATGTTTTTTCTTCTACATCTTGGGTGCATGGCAGCGTAGTGGGTTTGGGAAGGGTGATACTATTGCTATCGAAGTCACTAAACAGACAGACTGTAGTATTCTCACCAATCTCAACTACCAGACTAGTGCAGATTCAGGAATGGTTGATGGGTCTGGATTAGATGTCAAGGAGATTCCGCCATGTGACGACATCTACATCGATTACACTCCATGTCAAGATCAGAATAGGGCTATGACGTTTCCCCGCGAGAACATGAACTACAGGGAACGGCATTGTCCTCCTGAAGCTGAGAAGCTACATTGCCTTATCCCTGCACCTAAAGACTATGCAACTCCGTTTCCATGGCCTAAAAGTCGCGACTATGTTCCCTACGCAAATGCACCTTATAAGAGTTTGACAGTTGAGAAAGCTGTCCAGAACTGGATCATATACGAGGGGAACGTGTTCAGGTTTCCAGGTGGTGGAACACAGTTCCCCCATGGTGCAGATACCTATATCAATCAGCTTGCATCAGCAGTCCCCTTGGATAATGGGATGGTTCGAACTGCCTTGGATACTGGATGTGGGGTATGTTTTGTTTAATTTCCATAATGTCATAGTTAACTTAGTCAAGGGTGACCATTTTCGCCTTTGTTTCGTTTGTTAACTCATGCTGCATTTGGTGAATAGGTTGCTAGTTTGGGTGCATACCTTTTCAAAAAGAATGTGCTGACAATGTCATTTGCACCAAGAGACTCACATGAAGCACAAGTTCAGTTTTCCCTGGAAAGAGGTGTTCCAGCTGTCATTGGTGTTCTTGGGACTATCAAGCTGCCATATCCTTCTGCGGCCTTTGACATGGCTCACTGTTCTCGTTGTTTGATTCCATGGGGCCGTAATGGTGAGAATATACATTTACTGGATTTAGATAAATTGCAGCATCTTTTATGGCCAATGTGAGCCTACATGATGCTGACAGCAAAAACACTCTTCATTTTTGCAGATGGAATGTACATGATGGAAGTCGACCGTGTTCTCAGACCTGGTGGTTATTGGCTACTTTCTGGTCCTCCCATCAACTGGAGGACACATTATCAAGCATGGAATAGAACTAAAGAGGATCTTGAAGCAGAACAAAACAAAATTGAAGAAATTGCCCGGCTTCTTTGCTGGGAAAAGAAGAATGAGTTGGGTGATATAGGTATCTGGCAAAAAAGATTAGACCCTGATTCTTGCACTGAGCAACGTACCATGTGTGAATCCTCAAATCCTGACGATGTCTGGTGCGTAATGTTGTCAAATTCTTCAAACATGTTATTTGACGGGTTGGATATCATTGACTTTAACTACCATTTGTTATTAACAGGAGATGCTAGTTGTTAATTCTTCATGGCTTCTTTTGAATCTGATTAGGTACAAAAAAATGGAACCGTGTGTAACTCGTACTCCAAAGATTGATGGGTCTGAATGGAAGCCGTTTCCTGAAAGACTCAATGTTGTACCTTTCAAAATCTCCAGTGGGGCTATTCCTGGAGTGCCTCCTGGTGAATACATGGAGGACAGCAGGACCTGGAAGAAGCATGTGAATGCTTACAAGCGGATAAACAAAATCCTTGACACAGGGAGGTACCGCAACATTATGGACATGAATGCTGGTTTGGGAGGTTTTGCAGCAGCCCTTGAATCTCCTAAACTTTGGGTTATGAATGTTGTGCCTACAATTGCTGAGAAGAATACCTTGGGTGTTATCTATGAGCGTGGTTTGATCGGCATTTATCATGATTGGTAACTACTGCTATTATGTTGCTGCGTTTTTCTTCTCTGACTTCCCAATTTCTGTGTTTTATGACTTTATCTTAATACTGTCTGATAAATGCACTTCATCTGATGCTGTTAGTTACGTACTTAGTTTAGTGGCAATACCTTATGCTGAACCCTATGCTCATGATCAGTAGATTTTGCAGTGCGAAAATGCAATCTCTAGCTTCAGTTACATTATATACTATACAATGCTATCGGTGTATGAACTATTAGAGCCAAAATAGTTGTTTAACATGGATTTGATGAAGTGGATTTTATGGCCAGCCGTTTCTTGCTTCGTGCGAACACCCACGATGAATGGAATGGTTATCGCAATCACTATACCTATCAGCAATAGATACTTCAACTTGATCCAAAAAATCTTACATTCAATCATGTCACACTGTTCTTTTGAATTGCTTTAACTAATCATCCTTTTCTACTCATTGTAATTAGGTGTGAAGCATTCTCTACGTACCCGAGAACATATGACCTCATTCACGCAAATGGCATCTTCAGCTTGTACAAGGACAAGTGAGTCTTCATCCTGTCTCTTTACAGAAGGCTAGATTTAGTTACAGCAAAGACTGATTGAACCTGCAACTTGAAAACATATAAAAAGACTAATGGTGCTTATCTTGTCATGGACATTGCAGGTGCAGCATGGAAGACATTCTCATAGAGATGGATAGGATATTAAGACCGGAAGGAACAGTCATATTCCGCGATCATTTGGATGTTCTTGTCAAAGTGAAGAGAACAGTGTCAGGGATGAGATGGAATACAAAAATGGTTGACCATGAAGATGGGCCACTCGTTCAGGAGAAGGTGATGTTTGCTGTTAAACAATACTGGGTTGCAGGAGAACATAATGTCACTTCCACTAATTAAAACACCATTCCAACCAATACATCTCATCAAACAAACCCAGATTTTCCCTGATGCATTCTTCTCGTTGCATTCTACAGTAGATAGGATAGGAAGAAATATATGTAAATCACTCTCACACTTACACAGCTCAATAACACACAGGCCATCCATTCACCAGATTTCTTCATTTTTTCTGTTTATGTCAACTTGGATGGTCTCAGTTTTTCAATTGAATATCTCCATTTCCATGCTTTGGCTCTTTGAATTTGTTGTCTAGAATGTTCCTTGGCCAACCCAACTGGTTAAAAGGTTCTAAATTCTATGTTGTCCTTTGCTTCTTGTGACTCAGACAGCCAAACCAACCAGTTTGTGGTTCCCCACCATGTGAGACAGTTTTCTCTTTTCCAGGTCAAGCAGTCTGTGATGCTACTCCTTTTGCCTGCATTACAAAAAAACCCAGTTTCTACGACGTTTTAATATGTCGCTTAAAGGGAAAAAAATGTCGCAAAAAGTTTGCACCGACGTTTCTTCCAAATGTCGTAATAATGTCGCTTAAAGCAATGTCCTTCATGTTTTTGCGACATTTATAGCAAACGTTGGTGAGTAGTTTCTATGACGTTTACAATGACATTTTTATATGTTGCAAAATGTTGTAACACTTATATACGTCGCTTAGATATATCGTTTCTGACATTTAAATAATAGATAAATAATTCAATAACAACATTTTTAAATGTCAGACAAACATTTTTTCAACATTTAAAATAATTAAATAGCGACATTTTTATATGTCAGCCAAACATTCTTCCAACATTTACAATAATTAAATAACGACATTTTTAAACGTTAGCCAAACTTTTTTCCCAACATTTACAAGGGTCGTAGATTATCAGTTATCACTATTCAAAATATTACTTTTAGATACCTAATAAGATATTTAAAAATGTCACTATTAATTCTTGTAACATTTATATATATATATATATATAAATTGCATGTACCGACACTTATAACCGTTGTATTAAAAACTAAAAAATTGTGGATATATAAAATAAATTTTAATATATTAATTGGTTACTGATTTTAATTTCAATTATTGATTTTATTACGTTATTTTGTTTAGCCCTATAATATCTCATAGTGATGTAAACAAATAAAATTGCGAGGGTAAACAAATATACAAAACAAAACCTTGTATTACTTCAGTTGAAGTCTTTACAATGCAAATGAAAGCATAGATGATAACTAAAATATTTTCCCTCTCTAAGAAAAATAGAACTATTCCTCTAAACATGCTGTAAAATTAAACGGAACTAAACTATTTCTCTAAAAATGCTCTTCTAATTAATTGAAATCAAGGCTGCATAACTGGAAGGTAGCATGAGATAGGAAGACAGCTACTACACGTCACCTGCATGTTTAAAATTATAGAATATAGAGTTAGTAAAGTAAATAGTCTAATACCTATCTAATTTAATAAATAAAAAGTAAATCACACAATGAAGTAAGGCAATTCAATTAACCTGCGGAAGAGGGAGTTGTACCATTGGACATGGCCAACATGTTTGAACAATTATTATTCTGAGTTGCCCCTTCATTGTTATGATCCTAACATCACAAAAAAAAAAAAAAAAAAAAAAATGAATGCTTATTTAATAGAGATATAATAGGGCTTTTCACCATAATAAATTAAAAAAATGAAATTATATACCAAAATAAATACCTATTCAAACTATATACAAATATGGGTATATCCGCCTAGGGCCTAAGCGATTTCGCCTAGGGCCTAGGCGTTATCGCCTACCCACCAGGCGATATCGCCTGACAACACTCAAATACCGATTCAGCTGAATTATTACTTTGCAAATTGTGATTTCATTATTACTTTGCAAATTGGTAACTCAATTTTTTATAATTACAAAATGATCACTAGTTTATATAATTTTGTAAAATAATCATTGAAGTTTAAATTTCGATAATGAATTTAACTATGCTACCATAATCGTAACTAAATTGAATTCAATTCTTACTCGCGAACTTGTCGATGAATAATTCTTTAACAAGGTAACGAGCCAAACTCAACGAGTTGACGAATCGAGGCTCGCTCGATTCGAACGATATAGACTTGACAAGTTAACAAGTTTTTTTGAATTTTAATAAATGAATGAGTTCGAGCATAGCCGATTCAGCTCGATGCTCGAGCTCGATTCGATTCGAGCGAGTTCGATTCGTCAACTCATTAAGTTTGGCTCGTTACCTTGTTAAAGAATTAATCATCGACAAGTTCGCGAGTAAGAATTGAATTCAATTTAGTTTCGATTATGGTAGTACGGTTAAATTCATTATTGAAATTCAAACTTCAATGATTATTTTACAAAATTATATAAACTAGTGATCATTTTGTAATTATAAAAAATTGGGTTAGCAAATTTGCAAGTATAATGAAATGACAATTTGCAAAGCAATTTGCAAAGTAATAATTGAGCTGAATATTTATTTGAGTGTTGTCAGGCGACATCGCCTGGGCCCTGGGCGAAATCGCCTAGGCCTTAGGCGGATATACTTATATTTGTACATAGTTTGAATAGGTATTTATTTTGGTACATAGTTTTATTTTTTTATTTATTATGGTCAAAAGCCCAGATATAATATAATAATGGACAAGATAATTGTATAAAACTTATGTTTTGAACATGCAACTGTTTTTTATATGAATGTGAACTTGTATATATAAGAGGAATCAGGACAAGCAAGAATTACGGGTCGTTTGGATGGGTGAATTGGGAGGAGGAGATTTCAAATGTGTAGAGACTTGAAATAGCATGAGAATTGAGGTCCCCTTGCTATTTGAAAAATAGATTGTTTGGTTAAGTGATTTAAGAGATTATTGAGGGAAGAAATTCAAAAAATTAAAAACTAAAAATTAAATTCATATTACAAATGACAAAAATATCCTTCATTAAAAATTGGGAATAGGATAATTAGTTGAGGGCAACTAGTAAATTTGCCTCAAATCTCTTTTAAACTCCCCAAATCTCTACTTTTGTGTGGTAATTTTAAAATCACTCTCAAATCTCTATGGGCCCACCAAAGAGATTTAAAATCTCTCACAATCTCCCTACAATTTTGTAGCTCAAACAAGTGATTTTATTGAAATCTCTAGGGAAGGGATTTTGACCTCAAATCACCCAAAATCCCCACCCCAAATCTCTAATACAAACAACCCCTTAGAGTAATAGCAGGTCGGACGGAACCAACCAATAGCACAACATAACAAACAAACAAAAACCATCCCTGCCAAACAGAAATAAACTGCAGGGGACCAAACCAAACACCTAAAATAGCCTAGGAGCATAAGGAGCAGAGGCTACCAGCAAATGACAACAGAACTGAAGCAAAACTCAATCCCTAACAGACTCAATTGAACAAGCAACTGTTACCATACCTGTTGAAATCCTGAATTGTTGGACTCCAAAAATTTGGCAATGACCTCTTGGAGTTTATCCACCTTGCTATTCAGAGTTGTAACTTGCTCTTCTAATACTTTCTCTCGCTCTTTAGCTTTTTCATCTGCTCTAAGAACATCCAAATTTGTACTGGTGAATGTTTTTGGTGTGACACCAAAACCCATTCCAAGGACACGACCTTTATTTTCTGGTCCAATTGCTAGAGATAGTGTATCTTTGTCCAAAGGAACAAAGCTTCCATCTCCATTTTGACCATCCTCACCATTTGAAGCATGTGTCTTTTCATACTCTTCAATTTTTTCCTGGTGGGACAACATAAGCTAACTTCAGATCTGAGTTTAATAACATACCAAAATTTACTAGATACGTTTACTAACTTATATGTTCCAAACTATATCGAAATAAAAAGTAAGAACGAAAATGAACCTACAAGTAGTGCTGCAGCTTCAGGAGTAACTGGCTTCCCATCTTTGCCTTTGTGATATTTCACAAAGAGTTGTGTCCTATTAGGCCTCTTTCCCGTTTTCTTAAACTACAATATCCATAAATGAAAGTATCACTTGCCCAGATATACTAATGTCAAATACAGACACTTACATTTACAAAAACTACAAAATATCATATGTACCTCCATTTCAGCTCGTTTTGCAAGTGATATTGTGCCAGAAGTATGTGGCAATTTCATTCTTGATCGAATAGCCTTGCCTTTCTCAGATTTTGCCTAAGAGAGAAACAATAATTAATTTGTGATTTAGTAACTAATTGAAATCTAAACTAACAAATACTATACAAATAGTTGAAGAGTATGGGACTGTAACCTGCCATTCCTTTGAATACCATTTTGAAGCTAAGGCTATCCACTGATCTTTAGTAGTTCTGGAATTCACATTAGCCTTCAACTCCGCTAGGGTCCTGTACTTGAAGAAGTTTTCGTTGTACAACGTGTGTTTAAACTCTCTCAAACATTTAGAAATTTGTCGAAGAACCCACGATCTTCTTCGAGGAGATAAGTCAAATTTTGACTGGAAAAATAAAAGTTCTGAATTAGATAAGACCACTAATTAAAAACCAACTACAAAATAGGTATTACCTTCACCACAGTCCATAACTCATCTTTTTTTTCAAGAGGCACTTTCCTCCAATTTGAATACTCTAGTGGAGTCAATGCTGGATTTCTTGCCACCGTGCCACAAAACGTTTCAAGTTCACCATTATCCACACATTGGTTATAACAGTTAAATTTCTCAGGCAACTCATCTCCAGGGACTAGGTTCCATATGCGAGCCAATCTTGTAGGACCTCTAGTTTTGCGTTGATCTATTAAAGACACAAAAGTTATGCAACATTCAGTGAAAAGGATGTATTCATATGATACTTTATAGCAATTAGAAGACTTACTCTCCCCGTTGTTGACCTCATCAACCTCATCAGTGTTCATAGTGGGTCGTTGGGCGATGAGTGATCTACTTGAGGTTGCAATTGAGGTTGATTTTGATGCTCCAGTGATGGTTGTGGATTTTGAGTGGAGGATAACGGTGCCAATTCACCTTCAAGCAAGCCATTGTTTGAACTCCTGGAAGATTGGCCCACTATCTTCCTCCGTCGCAACTGGGCAAGTTTGTTTGCCGTTGAAATTCGCTTCAACATCTTCTACAAAACAATATCAATGTATCATTGAACCACAGATTAATAATAAAACCATCTAACAACATATCCAGATTCCAATCGCAACAGAGTATCAACAAACATATATAAGCATAAGCATATTGGATAAAAAGCTATTGCACATCAACATTTGACCTCCTCTCCTTTAGTTTAGCTTTCTCTCTCCTCACACTCTCTTTCTCCTACGCAAACTACAATCTTAACTAGAATAAGTCCAAATTTTGTTATTTTCATACAGTAAGGAGACAGAAGAACTGATGACAAATATTCCCTTGTCATATGGGTACAAACTCGCCAATAAGGGCTCATTCTTGCCGATAAGGGCTCATTCTCGCCGATAAGGGCTCATTCTTGCCGATAAGGGCTCATTCTCGCCGATAAGGGCTTATTCTCGCCGATTAGGGCTTCTCGCCGATAAGGGCTCATTCTCTCACTCCCCCCGCCCCCAACCCCCTCCTTTCCCCCTTCTTTTTTCCTTTTTATTTTTAGCTCCTAGGATGGTTCACGATCTATAGCACGCTCCCGCCCAGGAGTGCTACGCACAAAAAAAAAAACAAATTTAATTTTTATTCAATTTTTCAAACTCTATCTCCCCTATTTTTTTCCTTCTAATTAGTTTTCTTTTCATAACATTCTATGTGCTACTCCAAACATATTCTTTCCTTCACAAATGTTGTTCGTTTTAATTTTGCGAATCCAACGACACCAATCTTAATATATTTTAGTAAACGATTAATCTAACGATACAATATTAGGGGTTTCGAGTTTATTTTTGACGTTTATGATTTTTTAAATTGGACTTATCGTCAAAATTTTAGAGTTTGGGTTACGATTGAGAGTTTGAGTCTATGATGTAGTGTTTGCGGGATAAGATTTAGTGTTTGGGGAATAAGACATTCAAGCAAACTAAGTTATAAATATTTAAAAGAAGTATTTGTTAGTTAATATATCCATTAAGCTAGAGAAAATTAGAGAGATAAGGTTGTGCCTTAATAAGAGCAATGATCGATGAGGTCATGAGTGTGTAATAGTATGAGTCATGAGATCGTAACTCATTTACTTACGATCTCATGACTCATACTATTACACACTCAAGTTTCAAGTCATTTACTATTAACGAATCCATAGTATTAACCGGGTTAAGTCTTATTGAATTGGGCATATTCATCAAAGCTAAATATATTCACATAACATGATCCTTATTTTCATATTCTTCCAAGTTTTAACGGGCCAATTAAGATTTCATTCGTAAAAATAATTTTTTTTAGTGTTAATTTTTTTAGTCACAATTTTATTTGTTTGCAAATGTTTCAAGAGTTGCAATCGTTTTTTGTTTGTCTTGAATTTACTTTTGTTGGTAAATCAAAAATTTTGTAACAAATTTTGGAAGTCATATTAGTTTAGAATACACAACCCATTTGATAAGATTGTTTAAGAGAAGTATAAATTAAACACAAATTTGAGTTGCATAAATTAAAAAAAATATAAAAGTTATAAATATTTAAGAGAAGTATTTGTCAATTAATATATTATATCCATTGAGCTAGGGAAAATTGGAGAAATGAGATTGTATCTTAGTAAGAGCAATGACCAGTGAGGTCACAAGTGTGTAATAATATGAGTCATGGGACCGTATATAAAGCGGGTTACAAGTTATTTACTATTAATAAATTCAAAGTATTGATCGGGTTGAGATTGAATTGAGCATATCCATCAAACCTATATAAGTAAGACGAGTTCTAAGTTATGACGGGCCATTTGAGGCTTTATTCCTCTAAATAATTATCTTAGTGTTAATTTTTTAAGTCTCGACTTTATTTGCTTGCAAATGTTTCGATGAAACTTTTTTCCCTGATTATCTTGAACTTACTTTTGTTGATAAATAATTTTTTTGAAGTCATATTGATTTATAGAAGATATCACTTATTTGAAAAAAAAAATTTATACAAAAAGTATAATTGTTTATTTTCTTTCTTCTTTGCAATGATCATAAATGGACCTATGTCATTTTAGTATGTAATTTGAACTTAATTATTTCCAAAATATTCGAAGTTTTAAACGGCCAATTAAGATTTCATTCCTCAAAATATTTTTTTATACTGTTTGTTTTTTAGTCACAATTTTATTTGTTTGCAAATGTTTTGAGATTTGCAATCGTTTTCTGTTTGTCTTGAATTTACTTTTGTTGGTAAATAAAAAATTTTGTTACAAATTTTTTGAAGTCATATTAGTTTAGAAGACACCGCCCAATTGATAAAATTGTGTAAGAGAAGTATAAATTAAAAATAAATTTGAGTTGCATAAATTATAGAAATTATAAATATTTAAGAGAAGTATTTGTCAATTAATATATGATATCCATTGATCTAGAGAAAATTGGAGAAATAAGATTGTACCTTAGTAAGAGTAATGACCAGTGTGGTCACAAGTGTGTAATTGTATGAGTCATGAGACCGTGTGTAAAACGGGTTACAAGTTATTTACTATTAACAAATTCAAAGTATTGATCGGGTTGATATTGAATTGAGCATATTCATCAAACCTATATAAGTAAGGCGAGTTCTAAGTTACGACGGGCAGGCTTTATTCCTCAAAATATTTTTTTCAATGTTAAATTTTTAAGTCTCGACTTTATTTGTTTGCAAATGTTTCGATGGAGTTTTTTTTCCTGATTATCTTGAACTTACTTTTATTGATAAATCAATTTTTTTGAAGTCATGTTGATTTATAATTTTCTGAACATAATCTTGAATTATCATTATACAACAAGATCGTTACTCATTTACTAATTATACTAAATAAATAATGAAAATATCACAGATCGGGCAACGGGCCGAAAAAATACTGGTTACACTATACTCTGTAACAGAGTTTTGGCCAGAGGTAAGATAAGAATGACGACAACAGATAACAAGCATATTCATTAAATATGAACAACTGGGAAATAAAGGGATCGCGTATTTACCTTCTAATCAACCAGGAATCTTGAATCAATGAGAAAAAAACAGTAGTATCTCTAGAAAAATCAATCAAGCTTTTGATAATACTGATAAAAGTGGAGAAGAGAATCAGATTTATTAGAGATATACGGGGTGGGGGAATAGAACGTGTGCAATTTTAGAGGGAAAAATTCCCTCCACAGAAACAAAACTTGCCGCCATTTACTCTATTTTGACAGTAGCTTTAAGGGTTGCTAAATCAATTAGCTAAATAACACTTAAAACTTAAAATCATGTCATTACTTACTCGGTCAACAAATGAAGATTTGGGTGCTTCTTTCGATCTTCTCGATTGTTTCATCTCTTCTTACCCAGAGCCAGAATCTACCTTCACATCTGTTGCCCTTTCACTTTTCGAATCACTCCTAGTCCTAGTCTTCGAATCTTACTTCGTTCTCTGTTTTGATCTCGTCCATCGTCACCTCCCACCTTTTCCAGATCCAACTGGCCGATCCTCCTCAACATCACTAACTTCGGCCACCAAAATAAATCCATTCCCCCAATTTGTATCACTTGAATCATCACTATGGCTGTAATGTAACCACCAATCTCTCAACGACCTCTGAATATTATTTCTCTCACCTTCGACTACAGCTGCAGCTTGCTTACGACATGCAACATTGAAAGAGAAGAAGATTAGGTTTGTGAAATGAGATTATGAAGATGAGTGGAAAGGAAGGTAAAAGTTGGATTGTTAAATTGAAAGGAAAAGTCAATGATTCTAGAGAGTTCTAAGCACTTGTAGAAATAAATGTATAAAGGGCTGGTAATTCAATTAGGTTAATGGACTGATTAATTGATAGGCATTGGTTAATCGTTGGTTGGTTGGTCGGTTGATGATTAAACATATTTTAGTATTTCGGCCAAACACGATTAACTAATGGTTAATCGATTTGACCAATATTGACCAAAACATTATAATGAGTTTTAATGTTAGTGCTTATTTAAATGGTGTATGATTTATGTGTTGTTTGATTAATCGGTTACCTATGGTAAACATAGTAATACTTATTGTGTAATTATCTTAGCATCATTCGAGTAAACTTTAGATTGAACCATACACTTATTGGCCAATCATTCACTCACTGGAACATCCTATATACTAATTAATTATATGTCTTCAATAGACTTAAATATGTCTAACTCCCTCTATACTACACGCTTATAAGGTATCCTCGAGAGACTGTGTGGCGTTCAGGATGACAAGGAAATTTCTAAATGAGCCACCCGATTCTCTAAGTCTAATCATTTATTGGACCAATCAATCTATCTAGGTGGAATGAATCCTTTACATGATAGATTATTAAGTGTTTTTTTTTTGTTTATCTCATTTGAGTATGACTCTGTCAGTTAGGTTAATAATCAATAAATATTGATCAGACGAACAATAAAATACTTTACAAAAAACTTAACCGCTAAGCAATAACTTGGTGTCAGCTTGATTGATTGACTGATCAAATTACATTATTACATCAATTTCTGCCATAATAATTGTAATTGTGAACAAAATATGAAGGAATTTGATTAAAATCTAATACTGTCAAAAAGAATTTTAAATCCTAAATTGATTAACCGAATGGCTTATTTTCTCCGTGACAATTGAGCGACTTACTCGAGGGATTAATCAATTTTAACCTTTAACTGTAATTGTATTGTCATCCTATCTATAAGTGAACCGAACAAATCCATACAACCCACTCCAATTTGTGACATGAATCAGATGGTGCATGTGAGTTTCTTTTAACCTTGTAAGTTATTCCCACAAAAAAAAAACCTTGTAAGTTATGATAAGCCAAGCTATGATGAACCCATTATATGATCTAATTAACCAATGATTTAAATGATACATAATTGGATGAATACGTAATTTGACAAATCCAAAATTAGTGTACTTAAAACGTTAGATTTATGAATCGATAGCTTAATGAACGACTCAATGCACTCACAATTAGTTAAACTACACTGACTCGACTAACTTACATTCTGACTAACTTTTTTTATGACTCTCCATGTCGAAAAATATTAGAGTGGTGAAACTTCAGCACCAAAATGGTGCTAAAGCCGCCTACATGTAGATTCATTCAAACGTGGAATTGCTACGTTTGAATAAATTTACACATAGACGGCTTCAACACCATCTTGGTGCTGAAGCAAGCTGTTCCGTCCATGTCGCCCGCATCTTCATTCGATTGTTAAGAAGGATCTTTATATGTTCAAATAATAATAAAATAATATTCGATAAAAATAGAGTTTGAAATAGAGCATATATCGATCTTTAATCTTTGACCATTTAATCAAATTCATTTATATCATAGATGCCGTACCAACACCAACCTTAATGACTTGATGAGTTATCTGTTTATGGAATGAGTAATAATTTAATGAAAAAGAATTGTGGAAAATGACAAAAGGAAAAGCAAAGGCCAAAAAGCCAAGGAAAATAAAATTAAAACTCTGCGTCATCTTCTTGTTCAACTTCTTCACTTCTTTTTGCCGACCAGGGATCCCACCGAACGATAAAGGAATTCTTCCATTCTTGCCTCATTCTCCTTCTCCCAGCCCATCAACTAAATGTCACAGCGGTCCTTCTCCCACCAAAGACACCACTCTTCTTCCCATGTTGTCATGACTAGGGATTGAAATGTCATAGAGTGATATATAGTGACTAAAGTGCAAATAGAAAATAGGAGTAGGGCTATAAAAGCCAAGATGTTGCAATGTTTTTTTTTTGGTTGAAAGGCGGGGCCAAACCCCTAGATTAGTAGAAAGAAATTACTCTTGGCGAGGCGACTCCAATGAGATCAAACCTCAACCAATGAGCCAAAGTGGAATCCGGTTGCGAAAACAAATGCAAACCAAAACAATACGAATGACCAAGATTGGCCAGGTAATCAGCGCCACAATTGGCTTCCCTGAAAACATGAATAATAGAAATATCCCAGCTTCTCGACCTAAGCTCCATGAACTCCGAAACAAGAATGGCGTGTTGGTGGTTAGTATCCTCCCTTCGTAAAATGGCAACCGCAGCTTCCGAATCTGATTGAATCAAGAGCTTCCTAATTCCCAAGTCCCACGCCAACTTCATTCCCTGAACGATGGCACAAATTTCCGCTCTAGTGATCGAGCAGTCACCCATATTGGCTGTGAAAGCATGAATGAACCTCCCTTGATCCGTCCGAATCAATCCTCCAATAGCCGTCGAACCCGAGTGCGTGTATCGAGATCCGTCAGTGTTAAGTATGGACCAACCCTCATCTCCCGGCCGCCACGCAACCAACTGGGTCTACCGAGCTAAACCCGGCGCTTCTCGGCCCAGTTGGCAGGTCTTCCAGCTCGAGAGTACAAGATTGATCCAAAACTTACATTGTTTCGAAAGCTCAATACTGGACTAGTTGGCGCCCTAAAAAATCAATTTGTTTCTAGCTCTCCACAGGTTCCACGTGATGATGCCAAACTGGATGTTAAACTCCTTATTCATAAGCATAGCCTTCCACCAGGAATCGAAATCTCTGTGCTCTGCCCTTGCCGCAATCGCCGAAGGGAGGACAGTCCTCCAAACCTGCAAGGCAAAGTCGCACTCGTAGAAGACATGCGAAATGGACTCAGTATGAACAGAACATCGGTGACACAGAACCTGGTTAGTAAGATGACGTCGGTTCCTTTCCTCGTTGGTCAGAAGACGTTTGTGGGACGCCAACCAAAGAAAGTGCTTAATTTTACTCGGCCCTTTCCAGCTCCAGATTTGCCTCCATAAGGGTTCGGACCCAGAAGTGTCGATGTCGGACGCCAACAAATAGGCAGACCGAACTGAGAACCTGCCATCAGCTTCCAGCCCCCAAACCAAAGAGTCTTTTCCTAGCCTTTCCACTGGAGGAGTCATGCCCACCACCTGCATCACAATGTCACGCGGCAAGACTGAGCAAAGGAAATCAAAATTCCACAGACCTGGCTCAGAACAAGCCTGAGAGACGCGAAGAGCACTGTCAACTCCTTGGATGCTAAGCGCATGATCCACAAGGACGATACCACTATCAACCCATTTGTCCGTCTAGAAATGAGTGCTCTGACCATCCCTAATACTCCAATGCATCCCATTAACCACCGTCGGCCACACCTTCAGAATCCCACGCCAAATAGCCGAGAAGCCCCTCTTCCTTGCCAGAGCGACGCCAGAGTCAGTATTCTTTAAGTACTTGGACCTAAGAGCCCTCGCCCAAAGCTCATTAGGCCGAGTGATTAATCCCCAAACAATTTTCATCAAAAACGCTTTATTGAGATCTCGGGCATTCCGGAGACCCAACCCCTAGATGCTTGGGTGTACACACGATCTCCCAATTAATGTTGTGAATCTTCCTAACGCCATCAGCCGAGCCCCAGATAAAATCCCGAATTTTCCTGTCGATCGCCTCACAAATATGCACCGGGAGAAACGCAGATTGCATCACATAAGAAGGAATGGCATTAAGCACAGAGGAAGCCAGAGTAACTCTGCCCGCCAGAGAAAGACTGTTTGCTTTCCACCCAGCGAGTTTCTTGTCCATTCTAGCCAGAATAAACTCATAGGTCGAGCGATTCACTCTACCGTGCAGCAGAGGAACTCCCAGGTAACGACCCAGGTTCTGGGTAGCCCCAATGCCAAGAATCTCAGTCACCTCCCTAGAAACCCTTCTGTCAATTTTGGAGGAGAAAAAGACCTTAGATTTGTCCTTGTTGATGCTCTGACCCGAAACTGCACAGAACCTATCAAGAATATCGATAATAACACGAGCTTGCTCCTTAGAAGCATGACCCATAAACACCAAGTCATCGGCGAAGAAGACATGAGAAAGAGGTTCACCGTTCCTAACAAGTTGAACCGGCTTCCAATAGCCAAAAGAGACGACAGAGTTGATCATTTGACTCAATCTTTCCACACAGAGAGTAAACAGGTAGGGCGAGAGTGGACAACCCTGTCTCAAACCTCTAGAAGGGGTAAAGGCATCCGAGCAGCAACCATTCCACAACACTTGAAAGGAAGGAGTAGAGATGCAGTTCATAATAACCTCAATAAGATTAGGTGGGAAATGTGCATGCTCAAGAGTATCCCTCACGAAGCTCCACTCAATCTTATCATAAGCTTTAGAGAGATCAACTTTGATAATCATAAACGGTTTACCCCCTTTCCTAGAAGCCAGAGTATGAACCACCTCTTGGACGATCAGAATATTATCCGTAATGTGACGACCCGGAACGAAGCTAGTCTGGGAAGGATGGGTGAGGTTCGCCATCAAACCTTTTAGACGATTAGCAATGCATTTGGTAAGCGTCTTATAGGCCACGTTGCACAGGCTAATAGGATGAAAATCAGTGATCAGAGTCGGGCAAGGAATCTTAAGGATGAGAGTAATAAGGGTTTCATTAACCTCCGCCACTTTCGCCGGGTCCTGGAAACAGCTCGAAACAAACGTAGAGAAATCCCGACCAACAGTCTCCCAACAGCTCTGGTAAAAGAGAGGACAAAAGCCGTCCTTGCCCGGGAGCTTTGAGAGCACCCATGCTCCTGACTGCCCCAAGAATCTCATCCGTAGTAATAGCCCTGCCCAGCACCACACTCTCTTCAGGCGTAATCTGCGCCGAGAAGCCTCTCAGTAACGAAAGCTGCTCTCCACAAGACCCATAAAAATCCTTGAAATAATTAATAGCATGCGCCAGGAGCTCGGGTTGACTGGTGATCCAGTTGCCGTCCAGACCCTTGAGGCGAGAGATTCTGTTAAAAGCTCTTCTACGCAAAGTCGTCATGTGAAAATAGCTCATATTTCTGTCACCCTCAGTAAGCCATTTGGATCTAGACTTCTGAGCCCAAAGAGCATCCTCCTGCCAAAGAACAACTTCCAACTTAGAACGAATTCTTTTTTCGTCCGCCAGGTTCGAAACAGAGGGGAAATTAGCAGAGAGAGCTTCAGCTTTCTTCAGATCTCCTGTCAGCCGTCTTTTCCTGCGAAAAATATTGCCAAAAACGAATTTGTTCCAATGACGGAGATCAATAGAAAGACTACTAAGAGCAGAAGGGAAATCGCCCCCCCCCCCACGCCATTTATGACTTAACACATGTTTAAAACTTGCATGGGTGAGCCAAGCAGATAAAAAGCGAAAGGGTTTAGCATGGGGCGAAAACACCTGATTATTAGAGCGAAGGATGATCGGTCTATGGTCCGACTTCAACTTATGCAGATGCAGCACTGACGATTCGGGAAACTGGCTGAGCCAGTCAGTATTGACCAACGCCCTATCAAGACGCACCAAAACATTGTTTCTTGCCCAAGTGAATTTCGGACCCTGAAAAGGAAGATCAGACAAACCACAAATATCCACAGTATCAATGAAAGACTTATTACGCGCCCTGTTAAAAGCAGCTCCTCCTCTTTTGTCATTCGCACTAAGCACCGAGTTAAAATCCCCCACAACCGCCCAAGGCCCATCCATAGAAGCAGCCAGCGATTTGAGGGAGTCCCAGAGAAAGACCCGTTCAGTAGCTTTAGGGCTGGCATAAACCGCAGTAAGGTAGAAGACAGACCCATCACTTGAACGTCCCTGAGCATGGATAAATTGGCTCCCAAACTGAATGATATTAAAAGCCACCGACTTAGAATCCCAAACAAGCCACACCCCGCCTTTGAAACCCACTGCGTCGACCCTAAAATTAGAGTCAAACCCCAGTTTATTCACCACTAAAGTCGCTTTATCCCGACTAATCTTTGGCTCCACGATCACTGCAGCCGACAAGGAGAAAGATTTAGCATAAGACTTAAAACTCGTAACAAAGGATCTATGGCCCGCGCCACAGCAATTCCAACAGAAAATATCAGCTAACATAAAAACGAAAAAAGGAAAAAGAGGACTCCCTGAGAATAGTCTGAGAGAACGCGGAGGGGAGCATCATTCCTCCATAACCGACGGCCCATTCCGGGCACCCAAAGAAACCGTTTGATCCCTAGATTTAGGGAACTTAGACATAGTGTGATCCTTAGCTTTCGTCTTCCCATTCTTAGTCCCTCTAACAAGGAAATCATTTTTCTTCAATGGAGGAGTCGAGGACTGTCCAGGAGGAAACTTAGCAGTACCCCCGGCTGCCACCGCATCAGCCGACCCTAACGAGGATGACTTGGCTTCATTATGATCGACGGGCCCTGAGAAAGGCAAGGGAAGATTCTTCTGCACGACAGGCCCATCCGGAAGGGGAGAGGTTAATGAAACCCCCAAGCCCACATCCACAACAATTCCTGTCGACTGAGAATTTGAAAAGCTTGGGCCATTAGCACTTGGGCCTGAAGCAACATTTGTAATGGGATCCAATATATTACCAATGGGCAGAATTTGAGGATCAGCATTAGGGATTTGATTCTCCTTATCACCATCCACAAAATCCTCAGCAATTGGAGCCTCATTAATGTTGATTAACGGCAGAGAATCCGCCCTTGATTTTCCCTCATCCCGACCTTCCATATTTTACAAGGCCGCAAAGCTGTTACCTTTTCTGAGGTCCGCCGCTGTAGGAGCCGCCGATGAAGCAGCCACCACCGAAGGTTTCAGTTTCCGGCGAGATTTCTTTACTTGCATCCAAGGCCCAAAATCTTCTTCAACTTCCGGGCGATAATCGGATGCCAAAGCCTCTTGGAAAATGGGATTAGCAAAGAAAGTAGTCTGATTATCCGTAGCAACCTCTTCCGGTGCTTGTTTGCACGCTTCATCTTTATGTCCGTAGCAACCACAGTTGAAACAGATTGTATGCAAACCTTCATACTCGATTCGACGAACCCTCCTTCTCAGTCTATATTTTGACAGGAGCGGCTTTGACAGATCCACTTCAACACAAATTCTAGCGAAGTTGCCTCTCGTACCTTCAAGGGTAGTATGATCAATTCGGACGGTTCGACCAATACGATCCCCAATAAGCTTGAGGATAGTATTATCGAAATACTCGAACGGAATTCCGGGGAGTTGGACCCACACCCGCAATGTGGACAGCAAGGTTTCCTCGGGACGGAAGTAAGGTCTCCATTCTTGGATAACCACGTAATGATCGTTAATCATCCACGGACCCCCAAACATAGCACGCTCATAATCGGCAACAGTTTCGAAGTTCACAACATAGAACCCAAACCCCACATCTGACACTGTGACTCCACCCTTTTTAGCCCACAATTGGGGAATTTTGCGGCTCATAAAGGTGAAAGGGAAGCAACGATCGAGAGTATTGATGATGATAGCATGACGGAATCTACGGCGCACCCGAAGCTTCTCCGAATCCGGGATCCGTATAGTGGGACAATGAGGATCATCATCAGCTTCATCAACGTCAGATTCATCAGAACAAACCATCTCATCAGCGACAAAAGGCGTATGCCAAAATCCGGTGACGTTGTCCCTGAACGAAACACCCTCAGAAAGGGGACTGGACGGCGGAGGATCAACGGCCATATCCGACCTATCGTCGGATCCAGTGAGGGCTCTTTTCACCACCTAGATTGGGGAACCGGAGCCCCCGGCGCCGGGATCAACCGGCAAGGGTTCCATCGGAAACGGGAAACGGCGACGGCAAAAGCTTGCGTTTAGTCAGAGAGAGAAAAAACCCACCTCCTTTTACAAGCATAATATAATAATTTCAGGACTTGGAGCTTGCAGGCCAGATGTGTACTAGGATCCTTGGCTCATGTAATGTTGCTGATTTGAGGGAAAATATTGCTGTTGCTGTCAACTTTACTGCAATTACTATTGCTGGTTTGAGGCAGAATGTGTCATTTTGGATGCATTTTCTGAAGCTGCAATCTGTTAAGAAGTTGCAGTTATCGGTGTTTGGTAGAGTTTATGCAGTACTTGTCAAGGATGAACCCCTTCTCCGATCCAAGCAGCTTCGGCAGTGCTTAACTCCACTGATTCAGCAACTTGGTGTTGTTGAAATGCGCCAGCTCACTGCAGAGATGTTGATTGCTGCAAATCGTCCACCTATGCAGTTTGAGTTTGCTTCTATACTCCATGAAGCAATTCTCTGCCTTGCTAATCGGCTTGAGGACAAGCCTCATTCTAAGGGAAAGGGAGGGGATAGGAGGAGAAGAGAAGATAGATATAAGACAGTTGATCATTTTGTGAGTTATGAAGGCTTGAGGACATGAAGACAAACAATAGAGACAACAAAAATTTTAGCTTATTTTTGCTTTAGTGTTGCAATCTTTGTATCAGACTTGAGGACAAGTCTGTTCTTAAGGGAAAGGGATTGTCATGACTAGGGATTGAAATGTCATAGAGTGATAGTATAGAGACTAAAGTGCAAATAGAAAATAGGAGTAGGGCTATAAAAGCCAAGATGTTGCAATGTTTCAAATCAATCAATGACCAATATTTGAAAACCCTAATTTCTCTCTCAATTTGAAGGCTCTAACCCTTCTTCTTCCCTTTCTCTTCTCATCTCCCTCTCTTCTTGCCTCTATGGCTTATTCTTCTTCGTAATTATTCACCGGAGACTATGTCGATCCCGTCGGGACATTACAAGTGGTATCAGAGCGGTACTTTGGCACCCATGGAGCAGCTTCTTATCTCGCAAAAGAAGCTTGTTATTTCCACCGATTCCATTGACTTGTCACCTTCTTCATTTTCATTGCCGATCTTTTCTGGTGGTGATGGAAGGCCGTGGCTTCGTCAATGTGTTCGTCAATTTCGTCTTTACGATGTTCCGGAGAACAACCAGGTGTACAGAGCATGGATGGCTCTGACTGGAGAAGCTCTCAACTGGTTCAACCAATGGCGAAAGAGACGTGATTCTCTGCTTTGGATTGACTTTTGCGTTGCTGTCTTGAATCATTTTTCACGTCCCTCCTCCTCTGCTGCATCAATGACACTTTTCGCATCAGCTTGCGCCAGCTCCAAGGGTCCTTCTTCCATTTCTCTTGGTCCATCGTCTGGAATGGTAAGCAGCACGGAGGAACAATCTAAGAAAGCAACAGCAACATAGGAGAAAGAGTTAGGAGATGAATCTGATTTTGAAGAACCAGGCCGAAGTTTGGAGTCTGCCCACAAGGTGTTTGAAGAAAGTCCCCTTCTCCATTTGAACTTTCTACCGTTCTCAGGTACATCTCCCTTTGTTATGGGTCTCGAGGAGGAGCCTTGGGGGCTTGTCGACATTGTGCCTCCTTTCCAAATGTGCAATGAGCGAATAGATTTCATTTGTCCTCCGTTAGCAATCAACAACGATCTCTGTTGGTTCAGATTTTTCAGCAGCTGCCTAATGGGGAAGGAACCCATAGCTCAGGTCATTTCTTCTATAACTAAACCTTTTGGACTTCATTTCCAGCATTTGAATATTACCCTGGATCCATTGGGAAACTTGAAATTATTATTCATAAGGTTGGATGGTGAGTTTCTGATTGAATTGTTTGGACGGGATATGAAGAAATGGAAGGTGGTTAGCAAGTATGGATTGAACTCTGGTCATGTTTGTTGTTGCGGGAAGGTTGTTTGTTGTGGTCATGATGGTTCTCAGGGGAGAGGAGACTGTATCTGCTATAAAGGAGCAGATAACGAAATGAATTATGATCACCGTGTATTCGATGGAAGTCCTAGGATTATTGATGAGCTTAATTGGAGCCATTTGCTCACTTTTGTTGATCTATTGGATGGGAAGTTAAGCACTTTTAGATATCATTTCTACCTCCACTGCTGCTGTTTTATTACAACTTTGGATTGCAGACATCACACTTTCCAACTCTATGGTCATCCTATAGTTTGTATCAGGATGGGAATTGATCATGGCTTTAAAGAACCATATAAGGATTTGGGTGTCATAGTTAGTTGGGTGTTCAAGGTTAAGAATAGAGAGGTTAGATTTATGCTCACAAGTGAAAGTGCAGCTCAAGAGGTGCTGAATGTTTACAAAATGGCAGTAATGTGGCTTTGGGATTCAAGTGAATGCTGCAACTGTTTTATTGGGGCTAGCACATTTCAATTGCTAATTTTTGGGTTGAAAGGAACTCTGGGTGACTACCTTTTGGTTATGGTTCAGCAGCTTGAAGACAAATTGGCTCTCAAAAGGAAGGGAAATGGTAGCGAATGGGCAGTAATACTAGATATGGAAAAGGATGAAAGGATGATCAATGATATTACTGAACTTTTGAAAGTGATATCTATGGATGCTCATATTTGTGTGCCTCTTCATTTGATATGGATCATGATTATCCTAACATTTCCCTCATGGCCCAATGAGCTAGGGAACACGACTAACACTAATTTAAAGAAGCTAAAGGTGGAGTTGTGGCAGTGGGTAATCGATTCCCTGGGTGTAACTTGGCTTGGAGTGTTGGTGCCAAGAACATGTGAAGCTATTCTGACTCCAAAGGATTACACAATATTTTTTAGGCGTTTGGGTTTTAGAGAGTGTGGCTTACAGACCTCTTCATGTGAAGTCCAGCAGTTTGGGTTTGCATTTGGTTTCAAGGGTGGTGGAGCTTTGTTCAGGGATTTAATTAAGTGGAGATGCATTTGTATTGATATTGAACCTTCCTCTAGAGTCGATAAGTTTACGCAGGAGCTGCGTTGGAAGCTGGTTGGTGAATTGTCAGACAATCATTTTGAGGAGCTAAGGTTTTATCAATGGATTGGCTGTTATGATGTTGTTTTCCATGGGGGAGACGATCTTTCAAATTACAAAGAGCCATTTATGGACTTGGAGCTTGTAGGCCAGATGTGTACTAGGATCCTTGGCTCATGTAATGTTGCTGATTTGAGGGAAAATATTGCTGTTGCTGTCAACTTTACTGCAATTACTATTGCTGGTTTGAGGCAGAATGTGTCATTTTGGATGCATTTTCTGAAGCTGCAATCTGTTAAGAAGCTGCAGTTATGGGTGTTTGGTAGAGTTTATGCAGTACTTGTCAAGGATGAACCCCTTCTCCGATCCAAGCAGCTTCGACAGTGCTTAACTCCACTGATTCAGCAACTTGGTGTTGTTGAAATGCGCCAGCTCACTGCAGAGATGTTGATTGCTGCAAATCGTCCACCTATGCAGTTTGAGTTTGCTTCTGTACTCCATGAAGCAATTTCTCTGCCTTGCTAATCGGCTTGAGGACAAGCCTCATTCTAAGGGAAAGGGAGGGGATAGGAGGAGAAGAGAAGATAGATATAAGACAGTTGATCATTTTGTGAGTTATGAAGGCTTGAGGACATGAAGACAAACAATAGAGACAACAAAAATGTTAGCTTATTTTTGCTTTAGTGTTGCAATCTTTGTATCAGACTTGAGGACAAGTCTGTTCTTAAGGGAAAGGGATTGTCATGACTAGGGATTGAAATGTCATAGAGTGATAGTATAGTGACTAAAGTGCAAATAGAAAATAGGAGTAGGGCTATAAAAGCCAAGATGTTGCAGTGTTTCAAATCAATCAATGACCAATATTTGAAAACCCTAATTTCTCTCTCAATTTGAAGGCTCTAGCCCTTCTTCTTCCCTTTCTCTTCTCATCTCCCTCTCTTCTTGCCTCTATGGCTTATTCTTCTTCGTAATTATTCGCCGGAGACTATGTCGATCCCGTCGGGACATTACAAGTGGTATCAGAGCGGTACTTCGGCACCCATGGAGCAACTTCTTATCTCGCAACAGAAGCTTGTCATTTCCACCGATTCCATTGACTTGTCACCTTCTTCATTTTCATTGCCGATCTTTTCTGGTTGTGATGGAAGGCCGTGGCTTCGTCAATGTGTTCGTCAATTTCGTCTTTACGATGTTCCGGAGAACAACCAGGTGTACAGAGCATGGATGGCTCTGACTGGAGAAGCTCTCAACTGGTTCAACCAATGGCAAAAGAGACGTGATTCTCTGCTTTGGATTGACTTTTGCGTTGCTGTCTTGAATCGTTTTCCACGTCCCTCCTCCTCTGCTGCATCAATGACACTTTTCGCATCAGCTTGCGCCAGCTCCAAGGGTCCTTCTTCCATTTCTCTTGGTCCATCGTCTGGAATGGTAAGCAGCACGGAGGAACAATCTAAGAAAGCAACAGCAACAGAGGAGAAAGAGTTAGGAGATGAATCTGATTTTGAAGAACCAGGCCGAAGTTTGGAGTCTGCCCACAAGGTGTTTGAAGAAAGTCCCCTGCTCCATTTGAACTTTCTACCGTTCTCAGGTACATCTCCTTTTGTTATGGGTCTCGAGGAGGAGCCTTGGGGGCTTGTCGACATTGTGCCTCCTTTCCAAATGTGCAATGAGCGAATAGATTTCATTTGTCCTCCGTTAGCAATCAACAACGACCTCTGTTGGTTCAGATTTTTCAGCAGCTGCCTAATGGGGAAGGAACCCATAGCTCAGGTCATTTCTTCTATAACTAAACCTTTTGGACTTCATTTCCAGCATTTGAATATTACCCTGGATCCATTGGGAAACTTGAAATTATTATTCATAAGGTTGGATGGTGAGTTTCTGATTGAATTGTTTGGACGGGATGTGAAGAAATGGAAGGTGGTTAGCAAGTATGGATTGAACTCTGGTCATGTTTGTTGTTGCGGGAAGGTTCTTTGTTGTGGTCATGATGGTTCTCAGGGGAGAGGAGACTGTATCTGCTATAAAGGAGCAGATAACGAAATGAATTATGATCACCGTGTATTCGATGGAAGTCCTAGGATTATTGATGAGCTTAATTGGAGCTATTTGCTCACTTTTGTTGATCTATTGGATGGGAAGTTAAGCACTTTTAGATATCATTTCTACCTCCACTGCTGCTGTTTTATTACAACTTTGGATTGCAGACATCACACTTTCCAACTCTATGGTCATCCTATAGTTTGTATCAGGATGGGAATTGATCATGGCTTTAAAGAACCATATAAGGATTTGGGTGTCATAGTTAGTTGGGTGTTCAAGGTTAAGAATAGAGAGGTTAGATTTATGCTCACAAGTGAAAGTGCAGCTCAAGAGGTGCTGAATGTTTACAAAATGGCAGTAATGTGGCTTTGGGATTCAAGTGAATGCTGCAACTGTTTTATTGGGGCTAGCACATTTCAATTGCTAATTTTTGGGTTAAAAGGAACTCTGGGTGACTACCTTTTGGTTATGGTTCAGCAGCTTGAAGACAAATTGGCTCTCAAAAGGAAGGGAAATGGTAGCGAATGGGCAGTAATACTAGATATGGAAAAGGATGAAAGGATGATCAATGATATTACTGAACTTTTGAAAGTGATATCTATGGATGCTCATATTTGTGTGCCTCTTCATTTGATATGGATCATGATTATCCTAACATTTCCCTCATGGCCCAATGAGCTAGGGAACACGACTAACACTAATTTAAAGAAGCTAAAGGTGGAGTTGTGGCAGTGGGTAATCGATTCCCTGGGTGTAACTTGGCTTGGAGTGTTGGTGCCAAGAACATGTGAAGCTATTCTGACTCCAAAGGATTACACAATATTTTTTAGGCGTTTGGGTTTTAGAGAGTGTGGCTTACAGACCTCTTCATGTGAAGTCCAGCAGTTTGGGTTTGCATTTGGTTTCAAGGGTGGTGGAGCTTTGTTCAGGGATTTAATTAAGTGGAGATGCATTTGTATTGATATTGAACCTTCCTCTAGAGTCGATAAGTTTACGCAGGAGCTGCGTTGGAAGCTGGTTGGTGAATTGTCAGACAATCATTTTGAGGAGCTAAGGTTTTATCAATGGATTGGCTGTTATGATGTTGTTTTCCATGGGGGAGACGATCTTTCAAATTACAAAGAGCCATTTATGGACTTGGAGCTTGTAGGCCAGATGTGTACTAGGATCCTTGGCTCATGTAATGTTGCTGATTTGAGGGAAAATATTGTTGTTGCTGTCAACTTTACTGCAATTACTATTGCTAGTTTGAGGCAGAATGTGTCATTTTGGATGCATTTTCTGAAGCTGCAATCTGTT
Organism: Linum lewisii; assembly: GCA_034768395.1. Taxonomy (NCBI): domain Eukaryota; kingdom Viridiplantae; phylum Streptophyta; class Magnoliopsida; order Malpighiales; family Linaceae; genus Linum; species Linum lewisii. The sequence goes on from CM068304.1 coordinate 9,775,675, forward strand.
AAGAAGTTGCAGTTATGGGTGTTTGGTAGAGTTTATGCAGTACTTGTCAAGGATGAACCCCTTTCTCGATCCAAGCAGCTTCGGCAGTGCTTAACTCCACTGATTCAGCAACTTGGTGTTGTTGAAATGCGCCAGCTCACTGCAGAGATGTTGATTGCTGCAAATCGTCCACCTATGCAGTTTGAGTTTGCTTCTGTACTCCATGAAGCAATTCTCTGCCTTGCTAATCGGCTTGAGGACAAGCCTCATTCTAAGGGAAAGGGAGGGGATAGGAGGAGAAGAGAAGATAGATATAAGACAGTTGATCATTTTGTGAGTTATGAAGGCTTGAGGACATGAAGACAAACAATAGAGACAACAAAAATTTTAGCTTATTTTTGCTTTAGTGTTGCAATCTTTGTATCAGACTTGAGGACAAGTCTGTTCTTAAGGGAAAGGGATTGTCATGACTAGGGATTGAAATGTCATAGAGTGATAGTATAGTGACTAAAGTGCAAATAGAAAATAGGAGTAGGGCTATAAAAGCCAAGATGTTGCAATGTTTCAAATCAATCAATGACCAATATTTGAAAACCCTAATTTCTCTCTCAATTTGAAGGCTATAGCCCTTCTTCTTCCCTTTCTCTTCTCATCTCCCTCTCTTCTTGCCTCTATGGCTTATTCTTCTTCGTAATTATTCGCCGGAGACTATGTCAATCCCGTCGGGACATTACACATGTATGATGCAGTAGTGGTTGTTATAGGAATTTGAGTAGTGTTTTTTCATTTTTGCAGGGATTTAAGCATGTTTGTTGTTTCAATTTAAAATTTCAAGCATCATATAGATAAGCATAGGGATTTTTGTTTGAGTAGGATTTTTAGATTTTGTGCAGGGATTGTAGGATTTCAGTAGCTTCTATGTAAGTGTGTGGTGGAGAACCAGCTGATATTTGTATGTATTAGAACTACAAAATCCCCACATTAGCACAAACCACAAAGATCCCTCTTATTATTGTCAAATTTTATATTTCAATTACATTGCTATTCAGAATTGGGTTGTAGTTGGACTTCTCCAAATCAACCTGACAGAGACAGAAAAGACGGCTTAGGAAAGGCTTCATTTTTTACAATTTGTATGTCCTTCATCTTCTTTAACATCATATCTTACTGGTGCTAGAAAATAGTTGAACATGTATGTTTTTTTCCCATTTGTTTTTTATGCACACCAGATGTTTGGAGATATGCCTCCAGCTTTGTTAAACTATCTGACTAATATTCATATTCAACGATCTTTAGGTTTTCACAAATCATGGATAGAAGTTGGATGAATGAACCAAATAGGCTGAGTACACAGTTCATCAAGGGAGTTGCTTCTTTTATGGAGTTCGCTCGCAACTCAATTAGTGATGGAAAAATGGCATGTCCATGCCAAAGATGTGTTAATATGTTTCAGGATACCACAAACAATATTACTGCACATCTCTTAGAGCATGGTTTTTCTCCAAGTTACACAACCTGGTATTGTCATGGGGAAACTCTTTATGGATCCACGCCATCAAACCAATGGTCTAATGATGAACCTGATGAACCTCATGAAGGTGAACATCATACTTCTAACCAAAAAAATGTGCATGCATTTCTAGGAGATATGGCTACTGGTTATGCGCATATGGACACATCTGAGTTCAGTAGAGATGATGAAGACCTTGAAAGCTCAAGACAAAGTGAAAGTTGTAATGAGAGAGCTCAAAGAATACACAACATTCTGAAAGAGACAGATGAAGAACTCTTCAAGGGATGTGACACACACAGTAAGCTCTCTTTCATACTTGAACTGTATAACAAAAAATGCATGCATGGTTGGAGTAATAAATCTCTTGATGATTTGCTGAGAACCTTAAGGGAAACCATGCCGGAAGGAGACCAACTACCAAAATCATCATACGAAGTAAAGAAGTTGATTGATGAATTGGGTCTCGGGTATGAGAAAATTGATGCTTGTGTTAACAATTGTATGCTGTTTTGGAAACATAATCAAAATGAAGTAGCATGCCTCAAGTGTGGTGAATCAGGTATGAGGAAGAAGCACCTACTAATGGAACTACCACAATCAAGAAGAACAACAAGAAGAAGAGACCCAAAAAGGTACTTTGGTGGTTTCCTTTAAAACCTAGATTACAAAGATTATTTATGTGTTCAAAGACGGCTTCTTTAATGCGTTGGCACCATGTTGAACGTGTTGATGATGGGTACTTAAGGCATCCAGCAGATGCTTCTGCATGGAAACAGTTTGATCTTCGGTATGCTGATTTTGCTAAAGATCCCCACAATATTCGACTTGGATTGGCATCAGATGGTTTTAATCCGTTTCGAAATTTGAGTAGTACACATAGCACTTGGCCTGTGATGCTGAGAATATATAATTGGGCACCATGGCTATGTATGAAGCAACCATCGATCATTTTATACCTACTCATCCCAGGCCCTCAGTCACCTGGAAGCCAAATTGATGTGTTCTTAGAGCCTCTAATTGATGAGTTGTGCGATTTATGGATTGATGATATAGAAACATATGATGCGCACGAGAAAAGAAATTTCCAGCTCCATGCATCACTAATGTGGACTATCAATGATTTTCCCGCTTATGGGATGTTGTCAGGATGGAGAACTAAAAGTAAATATGCATGCCCTCATTGTGGTTTTAATACTTGGTCGAAGTGGCTAACTAAAGGCGGGAAGTTTTGTTATATGGGGCATAGAAGATTCTTGTGTAATGATCATCCATTTAGACGTAATAAGAGAAAGTTTGATGGAGCTGAAGAACATAGAGAATCGCCTGCAATAGTGTCTGGAAGTGATATTGTAAGGCAACTTAACGAGGAAGTAACAATAGTAGATGTAAATGGTAAAGTTGTAGGTGCGGAAGATGCATTGAGCAAGAAGAGTATATTCTTTAAATTACCTTACTGGGAGTTTAATTTAGTGAGGCACAATCTTGATGTTATGCACATTGAAAAAAATGTATGTGATAACATATTGGGTACATTATTAGACGTTGAGGGAAAGAGCAAAGATAACTTGAAGTCGCGGCTTGATCTTAAAGAAATGGGTATACGGAAAGATCTCCATCCTATTGAGCTTCCCAATGGAAAGATTGGATTACCCCCGGCCTCATACACAATGTCTCAAACTGAGAAGGAATGCATGCTCGGCATATTGAAATCAGTTCAAGTGCCTGATGGTTACTCTTCTAATGTATCAGCATGCGTGAAGATGAAAGAGCGTAAATTAGTAGGATTGAAGAGTCATGATTGTCATGTATTGATGCAAGATTTGCTTTCCATAGCTATAAGAGGATCTTTGCCAGATAAGGTCATCAAACCCATAATTGAGATATGTACATATTTCAAAGGAGTATGTTCTAAGGTTCTTAAGGTAAGTTATCTTGAAAAATTAGAAACAAGAATTGCAGAGACACTTTGTCATATGGAGGTAATCTTCCCACCATCATTTTTCACTTTTATGATGCATTTAGTCATTCATCTTGCAACAGAGGCTAGATTAGCAGGACCTGTACAATATCGATGGATGTACCCAATTGAGAGGTGAGTACATTAATTTATAATTCAGTTATCTCCTTTTGTTGTGTTTGCTGTGTTTATGTATTACCATCTCTTACTATTTGTTATTTTACATAAATCAAATCTCATAGATACTTGATGACATTAAAGTCCAGTGTTAAAAATAGAGCTCGACCCGAAGGATCAATTGCTGAATGGTATATTGCCAATGAATGTATCACATTTTGCTCAAGATATTTTGAAGGCGTAGAGACAAGATTTAATCGAGCTATAAGGAACGATGACAGTGATTCTCTAATGAAAATTTGGTACCATTACAAGATGCTCCATTTGTTATTCTGCCTGGTCGACCAATTGGAGAAGTGCAAGATATAGTACTTGATGAAAAAACGTTAATGCAAGCCCATCGATATGTTCTATATAACTGCGATATAATAGCACCATTCCGCAAGTAAGTAGTTTCTTCCACATACATAAAGCTAACTATCATTAATTATTCTATAATTCCCTCTCCTTGTGCTCTTAATTTGGACATGTAGATCGATGATGTGAGTAGTTTTTTTAGCACATCATGCCTTTAATTCTGTTGTCAAGTGTTTTATGTTGTTGTGGTTGTTGTGTGTAGGCCGAATAGAACCAGCTAGCTATATAATTGGAATATGCAGACTAACTACTGGATTATTGCATTAGGAATATTAGGAATATGCAAAAAAAAATATGAAGCTGTAACTCATAGGCAGCTTAGCTTACTTGAATTTTGTTACTTGTTCAGCCACCCTAACCTATCCAGAAGTACGCAACGCAAGGAAGTTGTAAGTCGTTGAAATGTGTAATCAAATACGACACAAGATAGCATAGTCAGGATTTACAATCTGTACACAATAAAGTTAACTCAAAATTTAATAATCTTCATTGTAATATGCGACTGACCATTACCGAAAAATTATGTATTTTTTGTAGGGAGCATCGTGATGTGATTAGAAGGGAATCTCGAAACAAAGATCGCAGGCGTGCAAGTTATCAAGTGGAAATTGAAAAATTACATAATATTAATTTTGTGGAATGGCTAAAATCACATGTGAGTATAATATTCCTGCTTATGGCTTTAACCACTCTTACTTTGTTTTGCTCTTATTTTGTCACAATATCTCACTGGTCATCATAACTGACAAGATAGCAGCTAGTTGACCTTTAATTAGTGTATATGATATATACTTTGTTGTAGTAAATGAAAAGCAGGGTTTGCGGGTTTTCAGGAGGCTTTACTGAACTGATTATATGTTTAAATAGCTTGCTAGACTAAAGTTCACTTATCCTTCTCGATTATCTGATATGAATGATTCAAGAGCTACTGATAGTGTAAAATGGTTAGCTCGAGGTCCAAATTCAATTGCTCAAAGGTTTAAAGGATATATTACAAGAGGCATGAGGTTTCGTACTAAAGATATGGAAGAGTCTAGGAAATCACAAAACAGTGGTGTCGTTGTCATCTTTGAGACATCATCTTCGGTAGATGACGTTGAGTATTATGGTAAAATAAATGATATCATAGAGTTGAACTATTTTGAGAGATTTAGGGTCGTCATGTTCAAGTGTGATTGGGTTGATGTGGAAAGAGGAAAAGGGGTGAAAAGAGACAAATTTGGATACACACTTGTCAATTTCACTAAGTTGATTCATACTGGTGGGAACTTAGTTGATGAACCATTTGTTTTTGCTTCACAAGTTGATCAAGTTTTCTATATCAAAGATGCAATACAAGTGGAATGGAGTGTTGCTATCAAAGTCAAACCTCGAGACACATTTGGGATGGGTGATGAACTCTCCTTTAGTGATAATTTGGAACATAGACAACAAAGGGAAAGTACTGAACAAATGGAAGAAGGTGATTGGGTTCGTAATGACGTTGAGTGGAGAACTGTTGCTGCAGCTGAAGTTTCTGCAATTGATGAAGAATCTTAGTTCAGCTACTATCCTAATTATCCAAATTACTTTAATTTCAGGTACTCATTGTTGTAGAAATCTCTCAGTAATTGTACGTGCTAATATGTTATAACGTGATTTTAATATATTGGCTACTATGAGAACTTGAATTAATTGTAAGTTATGTAGCCCTTCGTCATGTCCCAACTACTTAGATACAAGTCAGTTGAACGAAATGATTTGTTCATTTGATTATTAAGGTAGGATTCTAGTCATTTATATGAAATTATCACATTGAACTTTAGTTGTTGCACAGTGTTTAGTCATTATATCTTGAGATGTGCATCTATAATAGTATGGACATTTGTAAATGATTGTTAGTTTCTTTATGTAACGAGAATGGTTCGAGCTACGAAACCTGGTAGTTTGTGCATGATTCTAAACAAGTTCTCGTGTGGGTAATTTTTCTAGTTTGCTACAGCTGAAAGGCAATGTCTTCAAAAGGACTACATGCTGGCGGTTTCAGGAGCTTTTACACCAGCAACTGGCACGTTGTGGAGATGGAAGTTGTTTGATATGGTTCACCTGCTGCTGAGTTTTCCAGATGTGGTTTTCTGTAGTAGTTTTTATTTGCTTTTGTGTTCTTTTGTGACTTTTTGTTTCGTTGTTGCTGCTGATGTTTGCTGCAGTTTCTGTGGGCTTGTGATGGGTTTTTTGCCGGTTCAAATATTATGTATTGGGACAAGGTGTGAGTTTCTATGCAATTGTTTGATTTTGGCTCAGTTGTATAATTTGAGAGTTGTTCTATTCCATTTCAGAAATAGAGCACCTTCTTTTCTTTCTTTTATAATGCATACATCATTAATAAATAAAAAAGGATTGGTTGGAACTGAACAGTGAGAAAATTGTAAGGTTTCAAGCATTCTCATATCTTCCAAACCAAGAATGTCATGTCCATTAGTTTCTAATCTACTAGTAAATTATAACGATATCAGTGTAGTCATTTATAATTTATGTCCAAGAATGACTTTGCAGAACAGAGTCATATCACTATAAACCTGCAGAAATATCTCACCCACTAGTCCACAAGTATCATCCATTTTCCTGGATTGTCCGGCCATGGTGGAAAAGGGTCAAGGTTGTTGAGACGGAAGCAGAGTGCAGCATATGCATATGGATGCAGCATATGCATATGTGTCTCGGTGGCTGGAATTGTAGAATTAAGGGTTTGGGAATCAGACGAAGGGGAAAGATAGCAGAGATGGAGTGGCGGCATGACTTTATGAGAATGATGAAGTCGACGAGGTCACGGTAACGGTTGCCGACAAGGTACGGAGCTCCTTCTTGACCTCGATCATCTTTCTAGTAGATGACTCCACATTGCGGATTTCAGAAATAGGCTTCGATCGGAAGAGAGATTCGGCGTCCCGGTGGCCTGTCGGGAGCGGAGACCAAAGCGATTGTTAGATGCCGATGATTGCCTCCGCCAATATAATTTTAGTCATTATAAATGACTATAATGATATTGTAATATAAATGACCATAACGATATTATAAATGACTTAAATGTCAATTATACAATTGTTATTGTCTACAACACTATTATAAATGTTTAAAATATCTAGTTACGATATAATGTATCAACACTTAAATATAAGTTAAAATATATAGGTGCCTATATAATGACATAAAATAACTGTCGCTAATTTTATGTCGTTAAAATTGATAGTTCTGTGACATTTACTCAAAATGACGCAATAGTTACATAATTTACTGCTTCTAGCGACCTATGATAAAAATGTCGTTATAGACTACTAAATAAATGTCGCTGAAACCAGTTTTTGTTGTAGTGCTGTGTATATAATTGGAGAACATGTTTTAGCCAAAATTCAAAGTAGAGAAACTTAACACCAAACTAACTCAAAAGCTATCTGTAACTTGTGAATTTTGGTGACTAAAAGCAGTACACATTTGACATCCAGTAAATTGAACATGAGAAAAAACAAAGTCAATGAGCAAGCACTAAAGATCCAGCAGCAGTGCTAGGGTTTGTAAGTATTTCGGATGCAAAAAGGCCAACCAGACATGGCCATGCTTTCCTTTAGAATCTCCTAACTTCCAAGTGCTGATAGGCCCTCCTCTGTTTTACAAGAAAATAGGAATTGATGCAGCAGTTTGAGACAGAGAGAGAGACCATCTTTTCATGTTTCCTTCACTTGTCCCACTTTACAATCTTATCCTAAATTCGTGTTGGGATATTATTATGCTCACTTCACTTGTCTTTTATGTTCTCTATATGCATCAAAAGAGAGCCTTTATATGTATACATGTTTCTGAAACACTTCACAATTCTTTGCTTCTTTGGTATGACCAAATCTGGAAAAGAAAAGCAAGATAAAAAGGTGAAATTTCAGCTCAACTTTCCATTAGTAGACCAATTAATCAAGCATTGCATAATGCAAATAGTATACCCCACCAGTCTATTGCTTAAATACATCTCTTGGTAATTGGTATCTCAAGCCTCATTTGTGTTGTCCTAAATCAAACACGAGAAAGAAAAGATTTCTTCTTCACTGGGATCAAAAGTCTCCTCTGTTCTATCAGCTTTCAACACTCATCCTTCTTACCAACACACGTTTTCTTAAGAATTCTTGACTTGTCCCTTCTCTGTATCAAAAGCTTTTTCCTTTGTAAAGTCTCCATCTTTCCACTTTTTCATGTCTTCCTAACAATTCTTCCCCACAAAGATTGTACTGTCTTCACTCTCCTCTTCCCACCAAAACTCGATCATGGATGACATCGATGGAAAGATGATAACCGGTCTTCGCGATGCCTCCTTCTCCTGTTACCTCACCACACCAGCAGAAGTTAGTGACTTTACTGCTAAGCTAGCTGAACCAGAAAGCCAGCATCACCAGCTTAACATCAAACCTCCTGAGAGTGAAATTGGTGTCTTCAGAGCTGAGAAGTACTTCAATATGAGACTCCAAGATGCGAGAAGAAGTCCCCGGATCATCAATACCATCACGGGGAAGTATGTCAAGGAAGGAGATGCTTGTGATCTCCAACGGATGAAGAACAAGAGCCAGTTTGTTACTACTCCAATCAGTGGTGTGAGCTCTGAAGCAAGCTGGAGCAGCCAATCTGCATTGCTGAAAAGAACAACCTCGCCCCCTCGGATCAAGAGGAGCTTCTTCTTCGATGGATTCTCATGTAGAGGGTCTTGCTCTGACAAGAAATCAATCCAGAACATCAACAGCAGTAGTCTTCAAGGTGGGAAGCAAGCAGTTGAAGTTGCTCTCAATGCTGTCAAGTGGGAAGCAGTAAGAAAAGTACAGTCCTCCTCATCATCATCATCAAGATTTCAGAATAACCCAATTGGAATTGAAGGAAAGAAAGTTCCTTTAGTAGTACAAGGAAGGAAATCTCTGGAAGTATTTGGGTCACAGTCAATGAAGAAAGAAGACAATATAGCCGTGGATATGGAGAGGAAGCTGTCTGTGCTAACATGGGATGCAATTCCAAAGCCAATCCCACAACCACAACCACAAATGGAAACCAAGAAACCAACAAAGGCAATCAAGAGCATGGAGATCATGTACGACGAAATGGAGAGCGATGCGAGTTCAGATCTTTTCGAGATAGAGACAGCCTCAGGGAGCACTAGGCAGGCAGTGGTGCCTCGGTACGAGCCGAGCGAGGCAAGTGTGGAATGGAGCGTAGTTACTGCAAGTGCTGCTGCTGATTTCTCTTTTGCATCATCAGAGTGTGGTGATAATAAGATGATGTCAGCTTCACAAGGAAAGGGGAGAAAGTATAATGGAATCCTGAGTTGCAAAAGCCACAAGGCTGTTGAAGTTGCTGAAGCTGCACAGCTTCAAAGAAGGTGAAAACAACAGGGTTTTTTGCTTCTTCTTCTTCAAGATTGATTTCTATTAGCATATCATGAATGATTGTTGTTATCCCATTATGCTGTAAACCATGATATGGTATTTGATTAGATGAGTTTCCAGTCTTGTTTGATTTCAAACTGTGCTTTGATATGAAACTCATTGAATGCAGAATGCCTGCCTATCTTCTTCTTCTTAATCAAAGATGACATTTTGATTGGCTTGAAATGTTTATAATTAATTAAGTGGCTGAAATGGGTCTCTCCAGAAATGGAAATTATGGACCCTTTCTTTTTGTAGAAGTTGGGTTAGTTGATTCGTACGTTGGGGAAGAGACGTAACAGAGGCCCTATACTGTAACATGAAAAGTTATACAATTGACTCCATGAGGTGACTACGGTAAACGACACAACAACCCGACTCTCTATTTTCTGTATGGCTGGAATTCATCGGTTAGCGGGTAACAGCAACCAATTTTTGTCTAAATGAATAACCTAAATCGCACTGATTCTTAAAACCCGATAACTGTAATCAATGTAGTCAAAATCATGATTTCACTTGAAATCGAAAACATGGGTGAAATCGAAATCATAGTTTTTAATCGTAAAATCGTAAGATTTTATGAACTACTATCGAAACATTTAAGTCAACAACATATTGGGGTCATTTGGTTGGTGGATATCTACATATCATGATATTTGGAATATATTGATATGTTAGTAAAGTGATTGTTTGATATCATTGTTTGAGGTAGTGATATTTAAATAAGTTTAAGTAGAAAAAAAAATTTATTTAAATAAGTGATGAATTGTGAGTGCATAGGTGAATGTGCCAAAATACCTTCATTTGCTTGAACAAAGTATAAAAGTAGTCATAAATCCTAACATTTAATAAAAAAAGCATGTGCGTTTATAAATTAAAATTTGCAATTTTTTTTTAAATTCATGAATGTAATTTACAAATTAATTACTCGGGTTAATTATACTTTTAGAATACTAAACGCTCATTCATTAAGAAAATAATTAGGGCATCTACAATGGTCATTTTTTTAAAGCTTTATACTTAAAGCTCTCATTTGATTGGTTGGAACTATAACTTAATAACATTAAATTAATAAATAAAAGAAATTATAGGAAAAAGGAATGATTTGATTGGTTTATTTTATAAAGCTTTATGCAAATGCTTTGTGTTCATAGAGCTTTTATGCAAAATCTTTATAAAATAAACCAACCAAATCACTTCTAAACCAATCAAATCATTTCTCTTTCTTATAATTTCTTCTTTTTTATTTATTTAATGATATTAATATTTACTTCCAACCAATCAAATTATAGGATTTAGTATAAAGCTTTAAGAAATATGACTATTGTAGATGCTCTTAGTATTGTATTTATCACTAACACATCTCCCTCTTCTAGTCAAAATAAAATAAAAAGTTGAAATAATTTTTATGGTGAATTCTAACTAAAAAAATTATAATTAAGTAATTAAAAAATAAATCATAATTATTTATCTTAATTAAGAAATATAAAAAATACATAAACACGAGACAATAATAAAATGAGTAAAAATAAATTGGGGTAATGGGGTTGATGACATTATAATTGGGAAGGATGGGTGATGATAGAATTGTCCAAAAACTGTGATATCAATATCACTCTGAAGATATTCACATCCCCCCATGAATATCTGTTGAGTGATATTGATATCACTTTTGACCTCAGATATCATGATATTCAGGACAGAAAAAACGATGATATCCTGAATATCATGATATCTGCAGTTATCAATATCAATGCAACCAAACGACCCCATTAAGAATAAGAAGACCATTACCCAACTTTGAAAAGTCTAGATAAGAAAAAAGAGAGAATTTCGGCTATTAAGCAGTCATTTGAGGAAGTAATAATTAGATTTTAGATATTTTTTAGTAATTACTTCTAACTTAATTAATCAAAATTAAAAAAAAATAAATTAATTTAATTGTCTTTGTTCTGACTTATATGTAGTTGTACAAACTGGTAATTTTCCTAGAAAGTGAAATCGTTGATTTTATAAGATTCTAAGATTTAGGTCGAGATTTTATTAGATTTTACGACCCATATATTTTGCGTGGAATCAAGATCGTTAGAGACTAGTGAAATCGTAAAATCAGAATTTTGACTACATTGACCGTAACCGCATTTCATGCGGTACGGTTTTTTCAGAGTAGTCGATTGGCCAACCAAACAAAAAATCTATTTCGGGTTAGGACTTTAAACAAAAAAACATGGACATGAGATTTTCAACTTAAAGTAGCTATAAGTACTAAGTAGACAATAATCTCATTTTCCGTGATCTTTGGATGCATGATGCAATAATTGAATCACAAGTCACAACGTCAACCTATATAACTCTGAGTTGGGGATAACTTTATAGTTTATTCCTTGGAGCTTGAAACTACTACATAAATTACATTAATAAATGAAACCGGAACTTTAATCAATCAACAACATGTATAAGTTTGATTATGGGGCGTGGACTCTAACATGATAGTTGTATATCGATTCTCGGCGGATTGTAGGGGTAACAATGTATTAAGCATTTAGAATATTACTCTATTAAGAATATAACTTAGGTTGCTTATTGGCATATTATAATATTATATTAATCTATTAATTTGTCATGAGTGACATGTTTAATTTGGGTTCGAGCCTTTAATTTAGTTCAACGTTTAATTGTTTCTTGTATATTATCGATTAAAATCGATTTTTCCAGTTTAACCGAGTAAATAACTATATTAATCGAAATACCATTATCAACCAAAATGGCTAACCGACACAGTTTTATGTACCGGGTTACGAGTACCCGGTAAACGAATTTGACCGGTGTGGTTACGGTTTAACCAAATTTAACCGTACCCGTTTTCCAACAACATGTATAAGCTTGACTATGGTGCGTGGACTCTAATAATGAAATTTTCTCATGACAATTAATCATTTTTGTTACATCTAATGCAACAATGAGTTCCCTTCCTTAGATTTTAATTGTTAGTTTATTATTTATAAATTCAAGTTATTTTAGTTTGTTGAAGTTTCCTCTCATTTTTAATCACCAAAAAGTTTCCTGATAACATGAGCCCTCCCTTGATGAAATTTTTTTCACCTACGTGATCACCGTAATTAGATCTATATTTTTGTGAAAAATTTAATTTTTTGCAAGTCGTACAGTTTGTATCCGACTTGTACAAACTGTATACAATTCGTATTGATATTTGTACAAGTTGTATACAAATTATATACACTTTGTATGAGTTATACATTCTGTATTTATTTTTATACAGTCTGTAGTGGAGTTGTATATAAACTGTATACACTTCGTACAGAATTTGTACACTCTGTATTTATTTTTGTACAATCTGTATGGGAGTTGTATACACTTTGTATGGGAGTTGTACACTCAATATTTATTTTTGTATAATTTTTTTTCGTATGGTAGGGTTGTAAAGAATTCATACAAACTGTATATACTCTATATAAAATCTGTACATTATGTATAATAATCGTACAACCTGTATATAATGTACACTCTGTATAGAGTTCGTACAAGCTGTATTGAAGAAATAATTAAGCGTGCCATCATCGATGGAGACGCCATGTAGAAATGACGTCTCACAAATTTAAATCTCTCTTCGACCAACTTTCCTTTCGATCGAAAAAATAATTTGGCGAAAAAAGATTTTTGGGATTATTAGATGGATGACCCTATATTAGATGATGACCATATATTAGATGGATGGTTGGGATTATTGATGGTTTGGAGACAGAATGTGAGATGCTGTCTCCGGAACCGCACTCACAACAACCTAGTTTTTTTACGGTAAATCTTAGGAGTAGCAATTACCCATCCATAGATTATTTTGTCCATATTCAACTCGATCCATATTTAAATAGATCAAATATTGATCACCAATAAATGGATCAAATTTCATTTGGATCGTATCAGATCAGATCAGATATGGATTTTTAAATTTAAAAGTTGAATTTGGGTAATCCATTTACACTATATTTAGAAAAATCCAACAAATGATAATGAATCATAATTTCATATCAACGTGAATCATGATGAGGAACAATTAGACCGAATCAAATCAAAATCACATATTTTTCCGTTAGATTTTCACTGACCAACTTTTTGCCGTCAATAAAAAAATCTAGAATTATACCACAAAATTTCGCTTTAAGGTTTAGGATTCTGCCGCTAAATTCCACAATTTAGAGTTTAGGGTTCTATCGCTAAATTTTTGTCGACATCGACAAAAATCTAGTGGCGGAAGAAAGTCTGACGACGTCGATGAAAATCTGGCAGCGGTATTCCAGTAACATCAATGAAAACTCGGCGGTGGAAGTTCAACAAAATTTGCGAAAATCCTGTGGCAAAATTCTGGCAGTGATGACGGAAATCCGACGGCGGACGTCCGGTGACGGCGAAGGAAATACGATGGTGAAAGTTCGACGACATTTGTGGAAGTTCGATGACATTTACGAAAGTCAGACGTTGTAAGTCTGGTGGGGAATGTTTGGCGATGGTGACAAAAATTTGTTGCAGAGAAAGTTCGACGACGTCGAAGAAAATCTGGCGGCGGAATTCTGGCGGACATCAATGAAAATTTGAATGCGGAAGTTGACGAAAAAAATTTGGCAGCGGAATTCTGGTGACTTCAAATGAAATTCAGTGACATTTGCGGAAGTTCGACGACAGAAATATGGCAGTGACAGTTTGGCGGTGGTGACTGAAACCTGACAGTAGAGAAAGTCCGGGCACATCGATGAAAATCTAGCGGCAAAATTCAGGCGACATTAAAGAATATTTTGTGTGGAGGTTTTGCGACATCTTCAGAATTCTGACAACGAAAATTCGGTGGCGAAACTTTGGCGATGGTGACGAAAATCCAGCAGTGGAAGTCCGACGACATTGATGAAAATCTAGCGAAATTTTTTTGGCAACGGCCGCAGAAGTCCAACGACGTCAATGGAAATTCAGCGTCAAAAGTTTAGCAACTTTGACATAAATAGGCCAAAAACAAATTTGTAGCCAAACCTTTTCCAAGAATGTCAAACATAGCCAAAACTATTTGTGTCATACTGTTTAGACCAAATTTTTAATTTTTACGACAAATGTAGCCGACATCTGTTAAAATTTTAACACCGTTAGTGACAGTATGAATGGAGCTGACGTAATATCCACTTGACCGGTCAACTAGATGTCATGTCATTATTTAATAATAAATAAATTAATCTAAAACAATAATAAAATTTGAAAATGAAAAAAATAATTTTAAAAATCTCTCCACCCTCACCTCACCGCCGCCTCAATCCCATTCCCACTTACCTCACCTAAACCCCCGAATCCCCCCTCCCCTCACCAACCTGACACCCCCAATCCCCCTCACCTCACTGACAACCCCCAATCGATCTGGATCTAGAGACAGCAGCCCAACCAATCGATCCCAACCACCACCCAATCGACGCTGGTTTTCGAGCAGAGGTGAGAGAGAGGGCTTCTGGCCGGAGCAATGATGGCAGACAAAGGTTTGGTGGTCATGGGTGAGGGGGCCGTCGGCGGTGGACGGTTGGCCAACCGGAGAGTGCTGGACTAGGGTCAGAGTTTGGTGGCATAGATCTATTTGGTCAGATCTGAAGACTGGAGATAAGGGAGAGCTTGGGACTGGGGATGGGATTGGAATCGCCCCCATTCGCCGCCGACAACTCTCCCTCTACTTCTTCGTCCGGCCTACTCCAGAGTGACTCTCCCTCTCCCCGAGGTAAGTCTGACGACAGAAGAAAGAGAGGGAAGGGAGATCCGGCCGTCCATTCGAGAGTGGGAAGGAGGAGGACTTGTAACTCGTCGGCAGAGGCTTCACTCGATCAGGGAAGGACGATGGACCTACCGGCGGCGGCGCTCTTGCCAGAGATGAAGGAGAAGTTAGGGAAATTATTTTTAATCTTAATGTTTATTTGGTGAATAATTTTTAATTAAAAATAATTATGTGGCAAAATATTGGACACATCAGCGGATACATCACTTTGGGGGTTAAATTTCAGTTAACTTGGACGAAAAAGTTAACGGAAAACAAAACATTGCTATTTTTTGGATTACGAATAGTTTTTGCTATGTTTGACATTATCAGTAAAGATTTGGCTATAAATTTGTTTTTGGCCACAGAAATATAATGGCGAAAGTTTCACAAGAAAAATTCGACGACGGAAGTCTGACGATGACAACAGATATTCAGCTGAAGCAAAAGTTCAACGACACCTACAAAACTTATGGTAATGGAAATATGACGGCAAAAGTATGGTAACGTTGATGGAAATCCGGCTGCAAAATTTTGATGGTGGCGATGAAAATCCGATGATGTTGACCAAAATAAGATGATGGAAATATGATGACGCTAAATCCAGCGGCAGAAGCACGACAACTTCAATGAAAATCTAGCGGTGGATTTTTGGCGACCTCGACCAAAGTTTGACGATGTTGACGAAAATTCAACAACAATTCTCGGTGGCGACGAAAATCTGGCGGCGAAAGTTTGATAACATCGACCGAATAAGCTTAGATGAGATTGAGGATGAGTTTTAGCATACATTTTTCCCGAACATTTGTCGCGAAGAGAAGACTAAGGAATTCTTTGAGCTAGAGCAAGGTGATAGGTGAGTTTTATCCCACTTCATTTAGTTCACCCGTCTCTTGAAGTGGTTTGATGAGCAAACTAAGTGGTTTGATGAGCAAACTAATATTGAGAAGAAGCTCATTAGAAATTTCAAGAATGGGGTGAGATGAGAGTCCCATGAAGGGGTCACATAAGGAGATATGGGAAGTTTGGTGTCAGTCAAGGCAACTTCCTTGGAAAAGGAAGAATGAGGATAGGAGGAGAAAGGTTACTGGTGAATTATCGCACTTTGTTGCTCGTAACAAAGGTGGCATGACTTGTTACATTTGTGGCTAGTTGGGTCATAACAATGTTACATGCAAGTCGAGAGGTGTTGGGTCGACTCAATTAGGTGGAGCACTGTCAAGATTGTCAATCTGTGACACGCGTGAGAAGTCATGTTTAGAGAATGCCATTTTTACGCTGAATTTGGTAGTGTGCTTCACGTGTGGTCAATAGGGCCACAAAGTTGGGAGTGTTCAAGTTGATGATTTGTTCACCAAAGGACTTGATGCCGATCGATTTCATGTTCGCTTATCCAATATTCTTGGCATCTGTAAACCAACCTGCTTCAACTTGAGGAGGAATAATAGGAAAATACGAAATTCCTAGCTATTTTATTATTCTCTTGCCGTAATTAACATGTGTAGCCTCTTGTATACAAGGCTATTGTTCTCTATATCCAACAGTTGACATGCCAACAGAGTTGAAAGAAGATCATTTTTATGCCAAGACCAACTGTTCCAAAATGTGTCCAAGTTGCAGAGAGAAGAATAGAAAAGCTGAAATGGGATGAATGAATGCATGGAAAGGAACATGAGTGAGGAGGTTGTCCATCGCCATCCAATTTCTGAAGCATATCAACACAAGAACTCAAGGATATGGTTTGGTTTGTATATATTTATATAATATAATATAATGAAAGCACATTAAATGCAAAATTAATTAATGATGTGAAGGAATGTGTTGAATAAGAGGGTTGGAGTGATAGCAAACTGCAATGCTATAGCTGCACATTCAGTATAATAACTAGCTACAACTGGACCACACTACATAGCTAGCTAGCTTGTTGGAATATTATTTTGTTACAAATATCACAACAGCAGCGGTAGCCACTTATGGGTCGATTTGAGAGCAACTAACAAGAGGGTTATTAACAAAATAATGTATAATTAACAAGAGGACTGGAAGTTTGGCTAATGGGTAATTGTAATGAAACTTATATAAAGACGACTTAAAAGCTATAAACATTGCCTGTTTTCCCTAATGAATTAAACTCACCTAAAATATCGAATCCACAACCTGCAAAAGACACCCAAATAGGGACGAGATCTGCGTTAGGGGCGGAACCAAGGGAGCCAGGCTGAGCCCCGACTCATAAGACTTTCGGTCCTGAGCGTGAGACGGGAATTGTATCAAGGGGTTAGCCCAACGGATGTATAAACGATTTCCCATGTTATATTGTGCTCAACTATTATGAGCTTGGTTGATAATAAACTGGGAAACTAGGGTGATCATAGTTTTGGAGATTATTTATACTTGAGTCTCAAGAAGTTGGAAATGTAGCTTTTGTATGCTTCAATGGTAAGTGTTTCACTGTCTACAACAATTGTCCATGTTATATTGTTATGAGTATGTCAAACTATTAGAATATGGAATATGGATGAATAGATTGTTTGACAATAAATTAAGTGAATGCGGTTGAATGAAATATCTAAATGTTTTGAGACTATAATGGAAAATTATGCAAATTGTGGTCTTATTTGTATCTTATTATAGTATCACTACAAAAAAAAAACCTTTAGCTACTGCAAAATTACAACGGCATGAAAATGCAGTAGCAAATAGTTAGTATTTGCTACGGCAATCACTATTTCATGTAGTAATTGCAGTAGCAAATACTATTTCCCACCCACTATTTAACTATATGTATTTTCATGTATATAAATGAATTGGCCCAGTGATTTTCCAGATTTAGCCCAATATATTATAATTTGACGAAATGGCCTAGTGTCATGATCCATCCTGGATCCGACACTGCCGATAGAAGTCAAAGATATTGTGGAATATGACAAAGTCGGGAGAAAATACACGCGAGGATCATCCTATACAAGAGGGAACGACCATGGTGATAGGATCATGGATTACAACTAATCTTTTGGTTCTTTCTTTCAGTTTTATGTTCTTTGGCACACAAAAAAAAAACATTGAATAACTAGCATTGTTTCGGCCCGTTGGCCGATATGTTAAATATTTTATAGTATAATTAGTAAAAAAATATTATTTTATAATGATAGATTTAATATTATTTTTAATAAATTGTAAATTAACAAAAAAATTGAATTGAATGATTAAATTTAAATCAACACTCAGTGGGTCAAATTCGTTAACATATTACATAGTGAGAAATTAAACAATTTAAAGTAGAAAATATAGAAATAAACTAAAATTAAAAGTTGAGTAGTTTTTTCAAATATACTTTAATAATTTTAATTAAACTAATTTAAATGAATAATTTTACTTAAACTTTATTATGTTTAAAAACTATTTGGAATTTTATTTACTAATTATTTAATTTATTGAATAATTTAAAATCAAAAGAAACAAAATAATATAATAGGTTAATATCCTATTATTAAAGAGAGAGTTTTAAATTATATCTCTCTAATTTTAAATGCTCATATAATAGCTAGATAATTCTTTATACAATACCAAAAAAATATAATATTTAATTTGAATATTGTGATTAATCATAGGATATTTTGGACAGTCATTAATTTTAATTACATACTAAAATAAAATAGATTCATTTATGATCATTGCAAAGGAGAAAATACAAAAATTAATTTTTATTCAAACAGACTTTTCGAATGAGTGAAGTTCTCTAAACCAAATATTAATTCAAGTACTCTCCCAACAAAAGTCTGTTCAAGACAAATGGAAAAAAATGCAACTCTCTAAAAAAATTACAAACAAATAGTCGAGGCTAAAGAAGTCATCACTATAAAAAAATTGAGGAATAGTTAAACATAAACAAATTTGAAACCTCAATTGGCCTGTTAAAACTTAAAATAATTTGGAAATAAGGATCATGTTATATGAATATATTTAGGTTTAATGAATATGCCTAATTCAAACTAATCAACTCGATCAATACTTTAAATTTGTTAATAACTAATGACATGTAACTCATTTTACTTACGATCCCATGACTCATACTCTTTCATCATGATCTCACTCACCACCATTGATATTACTAAGATACAACCTTATTTCTTTAGCTTTCTCTAGATCAACAAATATATTAATTGAAAACAATTCTCTTAAATGTTCATGATTTTTTATGTTTTATGCAGCTTGATCCTGATCAAATTAATTAACGACTTTAAATAATTTACGAACAAAATTAAATTCAAGAAAAATGAAAAACAAAATTGTAACTATCGCGAAACATTTGCAAACAAATAAAGTCGAGACTAAAGAATCAATCATCGTAAAAAATTTATTTTGTGGAATAGTTGAACACAATGAAAAAAGAAACATCAACTTGCTAGTTAGATATTAAAAGAATTTGAAAATATGAATCATGTTATATGAATGTATTTAGGTTTAATGAATACGCCGAATTTAAACTAACTCAACTCAATCAATACTCTCAATTTTTTTATAGTCAACCTATACTCTTATACACTCATGACCTCACTCACCATTGATCTTACTAAGGTAGAATCTTATTTCTTCAGTTTTCTATATATTATAAATATATTAATTGAAAAATAATTCTCTTAAATATCTATAAATTTTTATAATTTATGCAGCTTAATCAAATTAATTAATGACTTACCAAACGTGTAGTCCTTCAAATAATTTACCAACAAAGGTCATTTAAAGACAAATGAAAAATAAAATTGTAACTTTCTCGAAGCATTTCAAACAAATAAAGGCGAGATTAAAGAAATCATTACTGTTAAAAAATTATTTTGAGAAATAGTTAAACATAATGAAAAATTTAACCTCGATTATATTGGCCAGTTAAAACTAAAATTTTTTTTGAAAACAAATATAATTTTATATGAATGTATTTAGGTTCAATGAGTATGCCCAATTCAAACCAACTCAACTCGATCACTACTCTTCATTTGTTAATATTTAATGACAATTTTACTTACGATACACTCATGACCTCAACACCATTGATCTTACTAATGTACAAATTTATTTGTACATTTTTGTCTAGCCTAATAAATTTATGAATTAAATAATTATTTTTAATATTCATAAATTTTTAAGATTTATGCAGCTTGAACCTTGATCAAATTAATTAATGACTTACCAAACTTGGAGTTCTTCAAATAATTTATCAACAAAATTTAGTTCAAGACAAATGAAAAATGAAATTGCAACTTTCTCGAAGCATTTGTAAACAAATAAATTCGAGACTAAAGAAACCATCATTGAAAAAAAATATTTTACGGAATAGTTAAACGTAATAAAAATGATACTTCAATTTTCATGTTATAACTTAAAATAATTTGAAAATAATGATAATCTTATATGAATGTATTTAACTTTAATGAATATGCCTAATTCAAACTAAGTCAACTCAATCAATAATATGAATTTGTTAATAGTTGATGACATCCAACCCGCTTTACTTACGATCCCATGACTCATACTCTTATACACTCGTGAGCTCACTCACCATTGATCCTACAAAGGTAGAATATTATTTTTTCAGTTTTCTCTATATTATAAATATATTAATTGAAAAATAATTCACTTAAATATCCATAAATTTTTATAATTTATGCAGCTTAATAAAATTAATTAATGACTTACCAAACTTGGAGTCCTTCAAATAATTTACCAACAAAGGTAATTTCAAGACAAAATAAAAATAAAATTATAATTTTCTCAAAGCATTTAAAACAAATAAAGTCGAGATTAAAGAAATCATCACTTTTAATTTTTTTGAGGAATAGTTAAACATAATGAAAAATGAAACCTCAATTATATTGGCCCGTTAAAACTTTAAAAAAAAAGTTGAAAATAAATAGCATGTTATATGAATGTATTTAGGTTTAATGAATATGCCCAATTCAAACTAACTAAACTCGATCAATACTCTTCATTTGTTAATAGTTAATGATAATTTTACTTACAATACACTCATGACCTCAGCACCATTGATCTTACTAACGTAAAACTTTATTTTTAAAATTTTGTCTAGCCTAATAAATATATCAATTGAAAATAATTTTCTTTAATATTCATAAATTTTTAATATTATGCAGTTTGATCCTTGATCAAATTAATTAATGACTTACCAAACTTGGAGTTCTTCAAATAATTTATCAACAAAATTTTGTTCAAGCCAAATGGAAATTTTTTTTGCAACTTTCTTGAAGCATTTGCAAACAAATAAATTTGAGACTATAGAAACCATTACTGTAAAAAAAGCATTTGAAGGAATAGTTAAACGTATTAAAAATGAAACATCAATTTGCCTGTTATA
Organism: Linum lewisii; assembly: GCA_034768395.1. NCBI lineage: Eukaryota > Viridiplantae > Streptophyta > Magnoliopsida > Malpighiales > Linaceae > Linum > Linum lewisii. Next base: position 9,797,254 of record CM068304.1, read on the forward strand.
GCTTAAAATAATTTGAAAATAATGATAATGTTATATGAATGTATTTAAGTTTAATCAATATTCCTAATTCAAACTAAGTCAACTCAATCAATAATCTGAATTTGTTAATAGTTGATGACATGTAACCCGCTTTACTTACGATCTCATGACTCATACTCTTATACACTTATGGCCTCACTCACCATTGATCTTACTAAGGTATGACCTTATTTCTTTAGTTTTCTCTTGATCAATAAATATTTTAAATCACAAATAATTCTCTGAAAATATTCATAAATTTTGAAATTTTAGCAGTTTGATCCTTGATCAAATGAAATTATGACTTACCAAACTTGGAGTCCTTCAAATAATTTACCAACAAAAGTTTGTTCAATACAAATGGAAGACAAAATTGCAATTCTCTCAAAGCATATGCAAACAAATAAAGTGGACACTAAAGAAACTATCACTATAAAAAAATTGAGGAATAGTTAAACATAAAAGTTCAATTGACCCTCTAAAACTTAAAATAGTTTGAAAATAAGGATAATATAATATGTATGTATTTATGTTTAATGAATACGTCCAATTCAAACTGAACACTACAACTCAATCGATACTCTGAATTTGTTAATACTTAATGACATGTAACCCGTTTCACTTACGATCTCATAACTCATACCCGTATACACTCATGACTGCACTCACAATTGATGTCACTGAGGTACAACTTTATTTTTTCAGCTTTTTGTAGTTCAATAGATATATTAATTGAAAAATACTTCTCTTAAATATTCATAAATTTTTAAGCTTTATGCAAATCTATCACTGACCATTAATCAGTCACTTTTTAAAGGGAATTAATCAATGACTTAGTTATCTTGAATGTCTATTAAAAATCTATGTGAGCAAATATATTATCCAATATAATGATTTAATTATTCTACACAGAGCGTCGAACCCGATTATTAAAAAACACAGAGTCCATTTAAAAAAGTATCATCATCTTAGAATAAACTATATTAATAAATTATTACCATAATTTCATTCACTCTACTATCTATTCAACTTGTTAGTGTATTTCTACAATAAACTATTGGTTATCATAAAATTAATGAATGTACTAACCATTAAGTGTGAAATGTGCTTCAATTTGTACAGTAAAATACATAGGAGCAATGTGCTTTAATGTTTTAATCTAATTATAAATTAATTTGCCTAGCTTAGTTGGTAAAGCACATATTTTTATCCTTGAGATTGCGGGTTCGAGTCTCGTAGTTACTGAAAAGTTATCACCTTTATTAAAAAATATTTTTAATAAATTTAAATTATATAAAATTCATTGATTGGCAACTTTCCTACAATTAAGGAGAGGCATTGAGAATCCTAGGTGGCAATAGGAAAAAAAAACTAAAATGCTTTCCTATATATTTGTAGATGTACACGCGAGTGGATCTTCTTAATTAATGTTTTGACACATTTTATAATTGTGCTGTATTGAAAAAAGAATATAATAAATTGGTATTGTTGCCATAAATAATATCTCGTGGTGAAGAAAAAATTTAATCTCTTTCTGTAAATAAATTATTTGATCCAATTTTAATTTTTTGTAACTAATATCGCAAATTATCTATCTTCTATCTACGACTAAACCATCTTTAGATAAGAGGTGCATTAATATCTTGCATTATTTTGTAAAACATCACAAGCACAATCAAATGATATGAAGGGATGACACATTAAATAAATTAACATAAAAATGACATAAATAATGAGATTAATTTAAACAATAATTTTTCAGGTTACAATAGTTAAACTACAAGCTAGCATAAAGTGTTACCAAACTGTCTTATGATCACTAAGGACTCGACCACACTTGAACACCTTGACACAAAAAGGACATTTAAACATAATTTTTCAGGTTACAATAGTTAAACTACAAGCTAGCTAAACTGTTACTAAATAGTCTTTCTTATGATCACTAAGTGCTCGACCACACTTGAACACCTTGACACAAAAAGGACATTCGAATACCCTCTTCTTCAGAGTCCTTCGAGCCCAACCACGGCGCGGCGGACCTTCTTCCGAACTCTTTCTCATCCTCCATCTCCCATGCAGTTAGCATCATTTGTTGTTGGAATTATTTGATTCCATGGTAAAAGTCACATGAGTGACTTGTTTGGTTAAGAAGACTTTGGTTATTAATATAAATTCATACTAACACTAATTTATTTAGTGAAGGCTTGAATGATAAATTATATTAATAAACTAATGTTGTGACATTTTGATTTTTGAATTTTCAGATACAATTTCCGTGATTTGAAAATTCGGTTAGATTCAAAATCCAAATGAACCAATTCTTGGTTCAGTTTTTAACCGGTTTTGGTGGCTGGTTTTTGGGCTGATTTTTTGAATAAAATCAGAAATTTTTCCCTCCAAAAATGATGCTGCCGGGTAAAAAAAAAGGAGGGAAAATCAATTTTTTATTATTTTGATTTTGATTTAAATGAAAAGGTGTGTTGATCCATTCCTCACACCCTTTCATAACCTATATAAAGAGGTCTCCTCCTCAATTCCCAAACACACAAAAATCTCATATCTCTCACTCACAAAATTCTCAAAGGTTTCTTCATATTCATCTAAGCCTTGAATTTGAAGGTTTGTAGTTTTATCCCAAGGAGAAATTTCTTGTAACCCTAGACTTATTGAGAGGGTAGAAATATTCTTCACGGAAATTGATTTTGTTCACGACTCTACAAAATATCCGATCACAACTTGGTTCGAGTTGATTGCGCCCTAAAGCCCTCTACTATTCGACTAGAGTATCATCCATACTCGGTAAATCGAATCGTAGGTTCCAACAGTCGTGAAGAATAATCTGTAGCAATGGCTAGAGCGGTTACATACGTACAAAGAAACTAATTCAATGTATGGCAAGTTGGATAAGTTCGACGGAACGAACTTTCGTCGTTGGAAGAAGAAGATGAAATTCTTCCTCACTACCATCAAAGTAGCATATGTCTTAAGCACTCCATTTCCTGATGAAATGGATACAGATGACGATGATGAAGATGGGAAGAAGAAACGTCTTCTGAAATTGAAGAAATGGGAAAATGATAATTTTCTCTGCGTTGGGCACATACTCAATGGCTTAGCCAACTCTTTGTTCGATGTCTATGAGACATACGAACATGCGTCCGCGTTGTGGGAAGCACTGGAGGCGAAGTATATGGCTGATGATGCCTCGACTAAGAAATTTCTTGTAAGTAACTTTAATTCTCACAAGATGAGTGATTCACGTTCTGTTATGGAGCAATACAATGAGTTGCTCCATATGTTGGGTCAATTTGCACAACACAATTTGCACATGGATGAAACAATCTCTGTGTCGAGTATAATCGACAAATTGCCACCTTCTTGGAAGAACTTTAAACACATGTTAAAGCACAAGAAGGAAGAGTTGGATTTAACCCAACTTGGTCCGCATTTGTGCATTGAGGAGAACCTCAGAGAGCAAGAAGGAGGAAAGAAAGAACCTTCATCAGTACATATGATGGAGGTAAGTGAATCTTCTTCCCGCAAGAAGGGGAAGAAACGTCCACGGAATAACAAAGACACCAAGAACAGTGAAAAAGACAAGAAGGCAAAACCTTCTTGTTGGACATGTGGAAAAGCGGGACATTTCAAGCGTGATTGTCCCACAAAGAAGGGAAATAGTGGAGGAAATCATCAAGGGCAGGGGTCTAAGGATCAAGGTCCTACGGAAGAATCTCAAAACCCAAGTTTTAAAATTGATTCAAATTTGTGATAAAACATGTTTCACTAATTTTTAAAACATATTTTGTATAGGATGATGATGAGGCTTGGTGGGTTGATTCTGGTGCTAACATTCATTTAAGCAAGGATCGGAAGTGGTTCAAGACTTACAAACCATTGGAGGACGGTTCCGTTCTACACATGGGCAACAAGTCAACCGCACCCATCATAGGCCGAGGAACAGTGGAATTAGAATTCACATCAGGGAATGCTCTAGTTCTTAAGGATGTAATACATGTACCTCAAATAAGGAAAAACTTAGTTTCTGGTATGTATTGAATAAACTTGGGTATAGACAAGTTTAAGATTCTGATAGGTATATATTATCCAAATCCGGGGTATTTGTCGGATTTGGTTATTAATAAAAATAATATTGTATCTACATACTTAACCACCACTGTTGGTTCATTGTTATGGCATGCACACTTAGGCCATGTTAACTATAAACGAATGATATCCATGTCCAAAGAAGGTCTCCTCCCTCCTTTCGATACTCAACATGATAAATGCAAGACTTGCATGTTAACTAAGATCACTAGGCAACCGTTTCAAAATGTACAAAGAGAATCCAAGGTTCTTGAACTTGTACATAGTGATCTTTGTGATCTACATAGCACTCCTATGCTAGGAGGGAAAAAGTATTTCATCACTTTGATTGATGATTACTCCAGGTTTTGCTATGTGTATTTGTTGCATACTAAGGATGAAGCACTTAGTCACTTTGATGTTTACAAAACTGAAGTGGAATTGCAACAAGAAGAGAAGATTAAAACTTTACGCACCGATAGAGGTGGTGAGTATTTTAATCCAACTTTCTTCCAAGGTATGGGAATCATACATGAAACCACCGCTCTGATTACACCTCAACAAAATGGAATAGCAGAGAGGAAAAATTATTCTCTGAAAGAAATGGTTAATTCCATGTTATCTTACTCTGGTTTGAGTAATGGGTTTTGGGGAGAAGCCATGTTAACGGCTTGTTATCTATTAAATAGAGTTCCTAATAAAAGGAATCCAATTACCCCCTATGAACTTTGGTACAAAAAGAAACCAAACTTGGATTATCTTCGAGTTTGGGGTTGTAGGGCCGTCGTGAGAGTAACGGATCCTAAAAGGAAAACGTTAGGAGAAAGAGGCATTGATTGCATCTTTGTAGGTTATGCTGAAAATTATAAGGCATATAGGTTCTATGTTATAGAACCAAACGACACTTACTCAATTCATTCAATTATTGAGTCAAAAGATGCCATATTTGATGAAAATCGGTTTTCATCAATGCAACGACCAAGGGACATAGTTCCTCATATAAATGAGGAAGTTGAGGAGGGCACTTCCCAAGATGAATTACCAGTTATTCGTCGAAGTAAGAGAGGAAGGATTGCTAAATCCTTTGGACCCGACTTTCACATGTATCTTGTGGAAGGATCTAGGAAAGATATCCAATCACAATATATGTACGCTTACAATATTGATGATGATCCCAGAACGTTCGAAGAGGCTATGAAGTCTCGAGACGTGGCATTTTGGAAGGAAGCAATTAATGATGAGATGAATTCCATCATGGGGAACAACACTTGGGTGTTGGCCGAGTTACCACATGGTTGCAAACCTTTGGGTTGTAACTGGATCTTCAAAAGGAAGATGAAAGTTGATGGAACCATTGACAAGTTTAAAGCTCGATTGGCCATCCAAGGTTTTAGACAAAAATATGGTAACTATTTTGATACTTACGCACCTGTTACACATATCTCAACTATTAAATTGTTAATTTCCTTAGCAACAATTCACAATCTAGTGATCCATCAAATGGATGTCAATACATCATTCTTGAATGGAGACTTAGATGAAGAAGTCTACATGAAGCAACCTGAAGGATTCATTATGTTTGGTCAAGAACATAAGGTGTGTAAACTAATGAAATCATTGTATGAGCTTAAACAAGCTCCAAAACATTGGCATCAAAAGTTTGATGATGTGGTTTTGTCTAGTGGGTTTTGCTTGAACCAAGCTGATAGTGTGTATATACAAAGTTTGATGAATCTGGCAATGGGGTTATCATATGTTTGTATGTCGATGTCATGCTTATCTTTGGGACTAATCAAAGACAAGTGGATCTTACCAAAGAGTTCTTATCATCACAATTCTCCATGAAGGACATGGGGGAGGCTGATGTGATTATTGGAATCAAGATTAAGCGAAACGGCAAGGAAATTTCTTTATCACAATCTCATTATATTGAGAAGGTGCTAGGGAAATTCCATAGTGATAAATGTCGTATATTTAAAACTTCAATGGATCCAAGCGTAAAGTTTATGCCTAATACTGGCCAAGCGGTATCACAATTAGAATATGCCAACGTTATTGGATGTTTGATGTATGCAATGACTAGTACAAGACCTGATATTGAATATGCAGTGGGACAATTGAGTCGATACACTAGTAATCCTAGTGCACATCATTGGCATGCAATAAGACGAGTGTTAGGATAACTCAAAGGAACTATAAATTTTGGACTCACTTATAGTGGGTATCCATCTATCTTGGAAGGATACACTGATGCTAGTTGGATCTCTGATGTCAAAGATCATACTTCGACATCTGGATGGGTTTTTCTTTTTAGGGGAGGTGTTATATCCTGGGCTTCCAAGAAGCAAACTTGCATCACAAGTTCTACTATGGAGTCAGAAATTGTAGCTTTAGCCGCTGCTGGAGGAGAGGTTGAGTGGCTTAGAGACTTGGTTTATGACATCCCAATATGGCCTAAACCAAACTCACCTATTTCTATCTTATGTGATAGCAATGCTACATTGGCTAAGGCATATAGCCAAGTTTATAATGGCAAGTCACGCCATTTGGGTGTTAGACACAGTAAAGTCGTGAATTGATCACTCATGGTGTTGTGTCTATACAGTACGTACGGACTCAAGATAATTTAGCCGATCATTTGACGAAAGGATTGGCTAGGGACTTAGTCGCTAAGTCTGTGAAAGGGATGGGGTTAAAGTTGTTGTAATTTCTAAATCATCGGATACCCAATTCTCCTCTAGTACAACGCCAGAGGCTGAATTCAATGTGGAAAGCTCATGATTAGAAATTGAAGCACTCGAAAGAATCATCCCGAGGTATGTGCTTATTTCCTGCATGATTAGAAGAGGATGAAGTTTTTAACTTCTTAATTGATTCTTGAGAAAGTGTATTTTGCAGGTACACGATAAAAGAATCAACCTACGTGAGCATGAAGTGTAGCCGCTTCAAGAAACTTAGACTTTGGTTTCGTGTGCGTTCATGAGATGGATTGGGACACATGGCGGATATAGTGTCAAGGTGGCCTTTGAGACAAAGAATAAGACTATGTGTATATTATCTTCAAATATTTTATGAGTTATGGGGTTCAATCGTATTCGACACCCTTGTATTCGAATGTTTGTTAAGTATAATATACTAAGATGAAAATTCAATCGTCACGATATTTTCATTTATGCATATGTTTTATGTTTGAGGAAATCAGTGTTTGTAATTTTAGTGTATTCTTGGAACACACTAAAATGGGGGAGGAATGTTGGAATTATTTGATTCCATGGTAAAAGTCACATGGGTGACTTGTTTGGTTAAGAAGACTTTGGTTATTAATATAAATTCATAGCAACACTAATTTATTTAGTGAAGGCTTGAATGATAAATTATATTAATAAACTAATATTGTGACATCTTGAATTTTGAATTTTCAGATACAATTTCCGTGATTTGAAAATTCGGTTAGATTCAAAAGCCAAATGACCCAATTTTTGGTTCTGTTTTTAACCGATTTTGGTGGCTGGTTTTTGGGCTGATTTTTTGAATAAAATCAGATATTTTTCCCTCCAAAAATGATGCTGTCGGTAAAAAAAAGGGAGGGAAAATCAATTTTTTATTATTTTGATTTTGGTTTAAATGAAAAGGTATGTTGATCCATTCCTCACACCCTTTCATAACCTATATAAAGAGGCCTCCTCCTCACTTCTCAAACACACAAAAATCTCATACCTCTCACTCACAAAATTCTCAAAGTTTCTTCATATTCATCAAGCCTTGAATTTGAAGGTTTGTAGATTTATCCCAAGGAGAAATTTCTTGTAACCCTAGGCTTATTGAAAGGGTAGAAATATTCTTCACGGAAACTCTACAAAATATCCGGTCACAACTTGGTTCGAGTTGATTACGCCCTAAAGCCCTCTACTATTCGACTAGAGTATCATCCATACTCGGTAAATCGAATCGTAGGTTCCAACATTTGTATCTTTATTGTACTCACTCTCTTCATCAATGATCAACAAGGGGACGTTGGTGTTGTTCTCGTTGTGGCTCACGCGGTGGTCACCCAACGCCTAGTAAGATTTGAACAGTTATAGGCACTTCACACACTTGTATTTGTCTTTCCTCTCTTGTATCTGATCCATGGCAACCCCAAAAAGTAGTCAATAGGCATATTAGAAAATTATATAAAAAATATTATAAAAATATAGTTGTAATATTAAATTATAAATTCATACTATATAGTATAGTAAGACACAACTTGTTCCTTATAATTATAACAATTTTCATGTTTTGGAGACATTATAAAATACGTTATTGCATAAACACAGATATATCTAATTTAGTATATATGTTTCTCACACTCTTTTAGGACTGGAACATCTATACTAAACACTTGACGAGAAAAATGATTTAATTCATTAATAAGTCAACTTGTTTGAGAAATTAAAGTACAGTTAAAAACGTGCTTCAATCACATATTCATAAATTTTTGGCTTTCTTTTCAAAAACCCAAGAAAGGGTGACCTAGTGGGTTATGCTGCACTAGGCTAGTGGGTTATGTTGCACTAGGCTAGGGAAAGAAATGTGGTTTGAATCCCAACATACACTTTGGAAGGGACTGGAAACGTAATCACTGAACTGGTCCCCAAATCTAGAATATTTGACACCCAATATGACGACCGATACTACATAAAAAAACCAAAAAAATATTTCTTTTAAAAAGAAAATCAATTATGTTAACAATATATTTGTGTTAAACATTCATCTAAAATAATCAATCTAAACAAAATTACAAAAAATAGATACAACTAGTAATATATAAATACCATAAGTAGCCATGATAAAAACTTCAATTAGAAAAGCACCCTCATTTGTAAACATTATTGATATAATAAGAGAATCATAGTACCTAATAAATCTGAAATCGAGTCATATGTCGATGAATAATTAGTTCTTTCCGAAGCCTTCCACTCCATTTCTTAGAGATCGAATCTAATCGCAAGAAATCTTTGAAGACAACAATAAATCCTCATTAAATGTAAAATGTCAAACACTATATAACCAAAAAATTACAATATGCTTATCTAAATATGCAATATGATTTCCATCTATTTCTTTTTAAATTTTAAAGAATGGATAAATCATTGAACTAAATAGGTGACACGTTGGAAGGCAAAAAACTTTAGGATCGAAGATGGAAAATGTAGACATAAAAGCTTCAAGAAATAGAGGTGGTGGTATAAGGAAGTAGGGTATTTTTACATATTTATAGATGAATGAAAGATTTTTCTATAACTCTAGTTTATTTGAAATGGGTAATTTTTTCTAAATTAATCACCACGAATTAAATTACTATGTATAGATTATTTAATTAAATAATCTCTATAATTAAAGATTTACCGCATTTTTTTTGAATAAGTGGTTTACCGCAATTACCTGACTCATAATAGGAAATTCCTTTTCTTTACAAGAAGGATAATATTTTTCATCACCAATCAGGGTGGATAAAAAATGGTTACAAATGATTAAACATTAAAAGCTATTATCTCTACCTAATTCGGGATAAGCGTACGAGAAGTTGCTGCTTTGGCAATCTTATCAGCCATAGTATTGAGATGCTTGAGAATGAAGGATACCACAATGAAAGGGTGATTCCTCAGGATGTCTCTCATGATGAAGAGCCATGATCGACATTGTTATGGCCATGATTCAGGTTCGTTACGGAGGGCATCTGCAAGGACAAGACAATCAGTTTTGATGATATCGCGCAAACCTGAGTGGGAAGCCACGGTCAAAGCAAAGAGGAGGGCTTTCGTTTACGCAGGTGATGAACAACTGAAGGAATCAGCAACACCATTCACAATCTATCTGAGGGAGTTAGAAATGATAACCCCATAACGCGCCGAAGAAGATTCTTGAATGAAGGAACCATCACAAAAAAATTCTTGCTCCACATTGAAGCCAGGCGGTTGACTGTTTGTGAACGTGGACAAGTAAGAGTAGGAGGCGGACTAGTTTGTGAACGTGGACTAGTAGGAGTAGGAGGTGGAATGATCATAGAGATTGACTTTCACTCTTCTTTCAGACGAGAAGTCTAAATAGTCGTATTGTATGCAATAAGCCTCAAATCTTGAAAAAATTTCTCATTTCGAGCTCGCCAAATACACCAGAGGGGTGCAATGCATAAGAAGGTATCAAAACTTGGGTTGGTCTCCTTTTCTGACGACAACCAATCAATCAAATGGACAATAGGATCAGGAGAACTAACATTTGATATTGTCTTGTTCTAGGTCTCCCCAACGTGGGGCAGTTGAAAAGGCAGTGATTAAGGTCTTCCTCCCCTGCCAAACACATCGGGCAAGCCTGGGAAGGAGAGCACTTCCGATGAAAAAGGATCTTCCTAGTGGCAATTGCATTGTGGGAACACCTCCAAGTGAAGAACAGCTGCCTTAGAGTAATTTTCAATTTTTATAACCAGATCCATTTTTTTAAATTGGGGCTAACGGTGCATGGATTTGGGGGGCATGGGGAAACCACGACCCGCATGGTAGGATGACTTTACAATGAAAAATCATTTGTTATAGAAGTGCTAGGTCCGTTGATCATTAATAGACTGGGGCCAATAAGAATCTTCAGAATCTCAACCACTTCAATATCGGTGCATTGCTCTCTAACGAGGGGAACGATCTAGGACATATGCTCTCATGATCAATCCATTGGCTAACAATAGTTGTATCCTCAAAGACACTCGTGAGACGAAAACCCTGGAGTGAATGAAACCAGGGATCAAGATTAAGGACGATGTTGCGCCCATTGAAGAGGTTCTTATGGGCTTCAATCATCAGGGTATCCCTTGTGTTGTGTATGCTAGCCCAAATCCAAGATGATCTTCTACCTTTGACCGCCTGAAGGAAATCACCCCTGGGGAAATAAAGGCCTTTGAGGAGCTTAGCTCATAATTGATCAGGTTCGTTGAGTAGACACCAGCCCTGTTTAGCTAGCATGGCTAGGTCGAAGGCTGTGAATTCTTTAAAACCAAGCCCTCCTTGGTTCTTAAGTGTCGTCAACAGACTACAGGACACCCAATGGATCGATTTTTTTTTCCATTGAACCTCCCTAGAAGAACATCTTAAGAAGGGAGTTCATTTTCTTCGTGATATGCTTAGAGAGGAGGAAACATGACATAATATATGTTGGGATGCTTAGAAAGACAGATTTGAGAAGAACATCTTTGCCCTTGTGTGATAAAGTTAAGTTCTTCCACGATTGACCCAACTTTTCCATGATAAGTATAACATAGGCGAACACCTCTTTTTTGCTTCTACCACACTCTGTGGGTACCCCTACATATTTCCCAAACTCGACACCCTCATTGAAACATAGATAATATCAAATTAGGTCTTGGATTCAAACAAGGGTATTCTTGCTAAAGATGACTGAAGACTTCTGAACATTAATCTCCTGACCGATGAGAACTCCATATTTATGCAACTAATAAGAGGGTTATTAACAAAATAATGTATAATTAACAAGAGGACTGGGAAATTTGGCTAATGGGTAATTGGGTAGGGCTCTCTCATTAAATGGAGTGCATGTGCATGGTTTCTTTACTTGTGATCGAAATCATCGACCTACATTCCAAGACAACTTTTGTATTCTGCCAAGTATCGACAAGGCCTCTAAATTATCAAATTTGTAATGAAACTTATACAAAGACGACTTAAAAGCTATAACATTGTTGTTTTCCGTAATGAATCAAACTCGTCTAATTCATCATTTGCCAGAATCGTCAGCTAAGGCTAGACCCGCTAGCTAGGGCCTATCATAACCATTTCAGGATAAGAGGTACACACAACATGTCAATATTAAATAATGTACACGTGAGCGGATCTTCTTAATTAATGTTTAACACATTTTATAATTGTGCTATATTGAAAAAAAAAAGATGCATAATACCCAACACTAGCTCTTGGCGCGTGAAGCGCGTTATTTTTCTCTAATTTTTTTGTGCGATTCTGAGGGTTCCAGTGTAGCGCCGCCGGCGCGATCGAGCATCATGGAGGTAGGGAGCTCTTCGGAGGGGGCTCCTGAGGGACCTAAACGTTCTTGGGCGTCAGTGGTAGCTCAATCTGAGAAGGATATGCGTTTCGTGGAGGAATCTAAGGAGGCGATTGTCGAAGGAGTTCTACGAATCCCTAAGGAGGTGCTTGATGTCGGTCGTGAAAGGATGAAAGGAGCTCTGGTGGGTCAGTTTTCAGGGCCTGCTCCTCCTATTCAGGTGATCCGATCTATGGCGAACTGGCTATGGGGTTACGAAGGGGAAACTACTGTTTCATTGATCTCTAAGGGCTTTTCTTGTTTGAATTTGCGTTCGAGTCTCTCGATGAGTGGGTAATGAGTCGTACTTGGCATATTCATAGGGCCCCTCTTATCTTACATCGGTGGGACTCTGATATCGAGCCGATTGATTTCTCAGATGATAAGAAGCCAGTTTGGATTGAGATGCAGGGTGTGCCGCCGGAATTGATCTATCCTGAGGGAATAATCTGGCTGGCCACTTAGTATGGTAAGCCGCTGAGTAAATTTGTAAGAGATGGTTTAAAGGTCTCAGTGTGTGTGCTTAGAGGGGATAAAGAGATAAAACGTCATGTTTTGTTTGTTGATATTGGCAATGATGTCCATGCTGAGGTTAAGGTGAAGATTCTTGCAGCTAGGCAGTATAATCAGATGCCAAGAAGAAAGTGGGAGACTAAGTCCCAGCAGAAAGTCTCAGGTGTTGTTGGGGTTACTTCAGGCAATGGAACTAAAGCTTCTTCTGAAGTGGAGGTGACACCTGAAGGCCTTAATGGTCACCCTGTTGGAGGGGGAGAGGGCAACTTGCCTGAGATCCCTGAGGGGATGGAGGGTGAACCCTCTCAACAGGGAGTTGCTACCAAAACTTCTGGGTAGCTCCTTGAGCCCTAAGTCTGCTCGTAAGAGGAACAAGAAGGGTAAGGAAGTTAGTGATTTGAATGCATCGACCCAGCTACATGTTACACCTGAGGTGTGAGTGTTCCAAGGCAATGATGTTGAACCCTCAACTGGGGGAGAGGCTTCACCTGGGGCTCATGCCAATCAGGTTGCTATAGGAGGTTTAGGCAATTTACTATAGACTTCTGAGGAAGTGAATGGTGAACCTAAACAACAGCAAGAAGCTGAAGCTTCTCAAGCGGAGGCTGACTTGCTGAGCTCTAATACAGATGCTGAAGGTAGTAAGGATTCGTCACTTTTCTTGGGAGGCTTCATGGCTAACAAGAAAGTGTTTGTTTCACCTGTGAAGGGCTGTGTGCTTACAAGGTAGCATCAAAATCGTAGAAAGAGATGAAGTTGTGGGTATGGAACATTAGAGGGTTTAATGATCCCTCTAAGTTTGATGCCTTAAGGAGTTATGTACATAAACATAGTATTGATGTTATTGCTATTTTGGAACCTAGAATTAAAAAAGACAAGGCTGAAAAGCTTTTCCTTTCTAGATTTCAAGGCTGGGAGAGGGAGATGAGCTATGATGGAGAGCTGGGGAAATTTGGTTAATTGGGAAACCAGATGTTCCAGTTTTAATAGTTAAGAAGGGTAGTCAGTTTATCCATTTTAAGGTGGATCTCCCTTCAAGTTTCTTCTGCACTGTGGTGTATGCTTCCACTCAGTTGCAAGGTAGGAGAGATCTTTATGCTGAAGTTAAGGGGTTTGCTTGTAATTCTCAGCCTTGGTTGGTGGGAGGTGATTTTAATGCTATTCTTTCCTCGAGTGAAGCTTCGAATAGATTGTCTTGTTTTAGTAGTATGGATGATTTTAATGGTTTTGTGGAGGAGTGTGAGTTAGTTGAACATGTTTCCACTGGTCCTAAGTTTACTTGGGTGAACAATAGGATTGATGATCCTATTTCAAGGAAGTTGGATAGATTTATGGTTAACCATGATTGGCATGCTTCTTTTCCAGGGAGTAAGGTTAATTTCATCCCTTGTGAAGTTTCTGATCACTGTGCTTTGCTGATTGATCTAAATTCTGCTTTGATCTCTAAACCTAAGCCTTTCAAATATTTTAATTGTTGGTCAAAGCATGTGGAGTTTGCTGGGATTCTGAAGGAAGTTTGGTCTAAGAGAAGGGTGGATACTCCTTTTTATCGTCTGTATGGAAGGCTCAGAGACTTAAAGGGTAAACTGAAGGGTCTTAATGATTCGTTTTATTCTGATATTCAGTCAAGGGTCCTGATGAAAAGGGAGGAGGTAAAATGTTATCAGAAGGTGATGTTTGATGATCCCTCCACTGTTAATGTTGAAAATGCAAGGAATATCCGGTTGGAATTGGAGCAGTTGGTTAGAGATGAAGAGATAATCCTGAGGCAGAAGTCAAGAGCTATTTGGATATCTGAGGGAGACAATAACACTACTTTTTTCTTTAACCATATTAGGGAAAGGAATTTAAGGAATACTATTAGACAGCTGAGAAATGATCAGGGTGAGTTGACTGATGATCCTGGATAGTTGGAAAGTATTGTTGTTGGTTTCTATAAGAGGTTGTTAGGTGAGGAAAAAGCTACTCAAGATGTGGATTTAGATGAGCTCATTGTCCGAAAGTTGACAAATGAGCAGCATGACTCTATCATTAGGCCTGTTAGTGCTCAAGAGGTTGTTGGAGTTCTGAGGAGTATGCTTAATGATAAGTCTCCTGGCCCTGATGGCTTTCTAGTTTCCTTCTTTAAAAAGTGTTGGGACACAGTTGGTGATGATTTGATTGCTGCTGTCTTACATTTCTTTAATTCTGGTAAGCTCCCTGGCTTTGTAAACTCTGTTACTTTGGCCCTTAATCCTAAGAAGAAGAATGCTAGTGAGATCAAGGATTTTAGACCTATTTCCTACTGTAACTTGGTGTACAAGTTGATCTCAAAGATTCTGGCTAATCGTATGAGTGAGGTGCTCCCTTGTTTGATTAATGGAGCTCAGTTTGCTTTTGTAAAGGGTAGATTGATTGGGGACAACATATTGCTGGTTCATGAATTGCTGAGACCTTATGGCAAGAAGGGGATCTCTCCTAGGGCAGCACTGAAAAATGATCTTATGAAGGCTTTTGACAGTGTGAGTTGGAGGTATTTGATTAAGCTGCTGATTGCAATGAATTTTCCTGCTTCTTATGTGGCTTGGATAGAGGTTTGTCTTCGATCAACCATGATTTCAGTGAACCTGAATGGTAGTCTCTGTGGGTATTTTGAGGCTCAAACTGGTCTGAGCCAGGGAGACCCAATCTCTCCTTATCTTTTTGTGATAGCCATGGAAGCTTTAAGTTGTCTTCTTGATAAAGGTGTTGTTACAGGTGAGTTTGAATGGCATCCTTAGTCAAAAGGGGTAATTTCGCACCTCTGCTTTGCTGATGATCTCATGATATTCACTAAGGCAAAGCCTGAATCTGTATCAGGGGTGGTGGATATTCTGAATAGGTTCTATAGAATGCCAGGGCTTAAATATAACCCTGATAAGAGTGAGATTTTTATGGCAGGGGTGGACGTTGATACTAAGGATGCTTTAACCTTGTTGAGTGGCTTTAAGTCGGGAGTCCTCCCTTTGAAGTATCTTGGAATTCCCCTCACTTCAAGTAAGATTTAGAGGTCTGAGTGTAGAATTGATAGAATTACCAAACGGATTAAAGCCTGAACCGCTAAGTTCCTTTCTTATGCTGGAAAGCTACAACTTATTGAGTCAGTCATCAATGGAATGTTGCAGTATTGGATCTCTATATTTATACTTCCAAAGTACATGATTAAAGAAGTAGAGAGGCTTTGTAATCTATTTCTTTGGGGTAAGTTGGAAGGGGGAAGAGCTAAGGTCTCTTTGGACAATATGGCTTTCCCTAAGAGGGAAGGAGGACTTGGACTGAAGAAACTTGATATCTGGAATCTTTCTAAAATGCAGCAAGTCACATTTGGAGTATTTTTACAAAGAGTGGTTCGATTTGGGTCGCCTGGATAGAAAAGTACAGGTTGAAAGGGGTGAGTATTTGGGATGCTAAGGATGATTATGGGTCTTGGAATTGGAAGAGAGTGTTGAAGTGTAGAAGTGCTGTCCAGCAGTTCATGACTTCCAATTCTTCTGGGGAGTTTTGTCTGAATGGTAAGGCCCTAGAATGATTCAAGCCTAAAATTATCTGGGATCTGATTAGGGAGAAAAGGCCAAATGTGGACTGGTATAGTCTGATTTGGAATGGATATATTGTGCCTAGACTGAGTTTTGTCGGTTGGCTAGTAGTGACAGATAAAATCATCACTAGAGACAAAGTTCAGAAATGGAACCCTGAAGTTGATAGTGGGTGTATTTACTGTGATGATGGTGTAGAGTCTCGGTCTCATTTGTTATTTGAGTGCAGGGAAACTCAGAAATTTGTTGAGAGCAATCTAAGCGGCTGTTTTAGTAGTTTCCAATGTGATGAGGTGTTAAGGTGTGCTGCTGCTTGGAGATGTAATACGGTAATGATGAAGGTAAAAAAGTTGAAGTTTATAATGATTCTTAACTGTGTTTGGAGAGAAAGATGCGCAAGGATCTTTGGTGGTAAAAATGAAGAGCCTTGAGAGTTATAATATAAGTATTATAGAAGATATGCGGTTATTTGCTAATACTCATAGAGAGAAAGTGGATATTTTGAATAGTTTGTAGTTGTTAGAGGTTTTCCTTGTATAGTTTGATAGAGTTTAGTTGGTAGAGTGTTTTCTCTTGTATAGACCTTATTGGTATTTTTTGATGAAATGAACCCCTAATTCATCAAAAAAAAAATAATAATGAATTGGTATTGTTGCCATAAATAATATCTCGTGGTGCTCCTAATTGATTTATGAATATTTGTGTTCATTACATTTGAATGCCCATTGTGTAACCTCCCATCTTGTAACCTCCTCTTAATATTCATTGTAATTCATCTCATATTTATGTATACTTATTCTAGTCTTGTATAGGTTATGATATCTTGAGCCTATAAATAGAGTTCTACATTGTAACCTTGTATACACCAATAAGAAGCACAACTCTCCACTCTTTCTCTTGCTCTCTCTTGTCTTTTAGTTTTCTAACACGTTATCAGCACGAAGCTCTGCCCACTCGGAGATTCACGAGTGCTACTTTTGGAGAGCAAGATCATCACCCCCAAGGTATGAATAAATATCTCTACACTATATTATAAAGTTTTGAAAATATAATCAATGTTATGCGGTTTATACAATATTCTCTATAGTCTATTCATTTGATGGCACTTACTTTATTATTCTATATATAATCTTCTCATGACTATAAAATTTGGCGTAGATAACTTTCTCTTTTCTTATTAGAATTATGTTTATATTATATAAAAGGATATATGTTGTATAATCTCTTATTCTACTATCATCTCAAAAAAAAAATTGTATTCAATATTTTTCTTATTATGTTTCGGTAATGTTGTAGCTACAAGCTATGTTTTTTTCTTTCACTTACTTATTGTTTCACCTAACATTTTTTTTCATGGTATTAACTAATTTGTTACCACTATAAATGACCATTAGATATATATTCAAACATTGATACCTAAATTGAATGTTCATTCTTTAAGAAAATCATAATATATATCTACTATTTCTTTTATTGTTTTGGTTGATTTTTGGTTATTGTTTAAGTCAATTTTTATTCATTTTCATTCTTTAGCATAGAATATTTTTATATTCAATCTATTTACTATATTTCGAGTACGTCAAACATACATAAAAAATCCAATAAGATCTAAATGAATAACTTCGGCATACAATCTATATTATTAAGTTTAAATTCGTTGTTGTTCGTATATATTTTATTTTATTGTTTATATTCTCAAGTATGGTTATATCAAAGACATGATTTAAATTGGCAAAGTCTTTAAAACATTGATGGTTGGATGTTGTAATTTATTTGAATAACATTTCTTAAAAAGAATGTATCCAACACATATGCTACAACATATCTCCAAATCAAAGTAGCAAAACATGATTATGATTCATGTGAGAAAGATTGGTATTTGAACCAATACTTTGGAATATATAATTGCATTCCATGAGAATAAGTGTACCAAGATACACATGTTATCCAAGGAAAAATGATTAACTTATATGTCTCAAATGTTGATGATTCATGAGACATAATATCATTCTTTAATATGAACGGTTATAATCATGTCCATAAAGTGACAATATTTGTGTTCCCACAAGTGAACAAAAGAAGACATTCATCGATGATTTTTATAGTTATAAGAAAGAAATTCCAAGTGTCTCTTTCACAAAAGTTGAAAGAGAAAATGAATATGATCATATAAATGGTGATACAACCATCAAATTTGTTCAGATGACCATAGTCCGAATGACACTGTTATGATTCCCTAATATTGGGTAATGAATGATATATATAATTGAGTGTCAATGGTCCAAAATATAGTATCATATTCCATGAAGTGACTACACAAGAAACTATTACATTTCATGATGTGAATGTTTTAAGAGACATGATATAAAAAAGAATGTTATTCCAAAGGAAACAATGACCACCTAATTTGTGATATCGATAATTGAAAAAATTGTGATATTTTGAGATTCTTTACAAGCACTATCAACATCAAGTAATATCGTTGTACATTATCGATGATGTATTGACATGTAGGATGAGAAATACTACTTTTATAATATGACAAAGAAAGAGGCAAAAACTAATACTAGAAAGCTCAAGTATTATTCAATGGATAAAAAAAATCCATATTGATGGAATTTATAATATATTACATCCTCAAAAGTTGTTACATAGAGGAAAGAGATTTCATATTGATAGTGCATTATATTCTACAAAATTGTGTATGAATACATTAAGTTATAAAGATATCACATTAATGGATATCATATTGTGAAAACAAAGACAAGAACAGTGAATGTATGTTCATCACATTCACATATATAGATTATGATGACAAAAACATTGACAGTATTATAATATGTCATTATATTGAAGCTCTTACAAATGTAAACTAAAAGTTTACTTCACCTGGCAAAAATTATTTGGAATAACCGGCTAGACCATCCCGGTCCTACAATTATGCGAATTGAGAATATATGTGGTTAATGTTGAAACATTCTACACACATCAATCTAAGTTGATTATTGGATAATCATTGACAAAAAAATAAGCAATGAATCGCTTACATTAAATAAGGGTGGATCCATAAGATACACCCAACATATGATTCTTCTATATATTTAATTGATGCATCAACTAGACATTCACATGTGTCTATAGTATATACTCGCAGTATCCAATTCACAAGATTATTAGCTCAATCATGTTGATTATGAGCATATTTTCATGATTATCTAATAAGTGAAATACGTCATTGAGAATATTATCATGTATACATGTATCTTTAGATGCCAACAAGTTATAATAAGTTCCCCCGTTATAATTGATTTTGGGTCAAAACCTCATATTTCTCATATCATAATATTTGGATGTTATACATACATCTCATTTGCTCCACCACAGTTCATTATGATAAGTCTCCATAGTGAATGAGAAATTATATATGTTGGGTACGAGTCTTCGTTGATATTCAAATATTTACACTATTGTCAGGACATTTATAGATGACTCGTTTAAATGATCACATCATTTTGTGATTCAAATTTACCAACATTAGGGGGAGAAAATCAAAGATTGGACAAAGAGATTCGTTGAAATGAATTAACAATATCTCATTTTAATCCTCGCACTAAACAATATGAACTTGAAGTTCAAAAGGATAATTCATT
Source organism: Linum lewisii (assembly GCA_034768395.1). Taxonomy (NCBI): domain Eukaryota; kingdom Viridiplantae; phylum Streptophyta; class Magnoliopsida; order Malpighiales; family Linaceae; genus Linum; species Linum lewisii. The sequence goes on from CM068304.1 coordinate 9,817,157, forward strand.
AACAAAGTTGAGTTGATCAACTGCCAGACGTTTTAACAACCCAATTATAGTGATATAAAAAAAATCTCTTATGCCAACTACATTTGCTCCGACATAATTGTTTTTCTTTGTAAAAACACAAATGAGTCTAAAGAACTCATGAAGCATGAAAAATCAATCGATTCCAAATATATAAATCCTCAAAGAGTGAAAAGGAAGAATACGTGTTTGACGAAGTTATTTTTCAAACACGAATTTCTAGATACTAGTGGAATAATTATTGACAATTATGATCAAGTGACAATCTAGCAGATTTGTTCGCAAAGATACTTCATACAACAAGATCGTTCATAACATTGAAGTTCAAAGAATGATTTTTGAGTCATCCTATCATGAGGGGGAGTTAATACGCACTGCACTCTTTTTCCCTTAACCATGTTTTTCCCACTGGGTTTTCTTGGTAAGGTTTTTAACGAGGCAGTATTAGATAGTGTATTGGAAAAGATTATGTAACCAATGGTCAAGGGGGAGTGTTATGAATATTTGTATTCATTACATTTGAATGCCCATTGTGTAACCTCCCATCTTGTAACCTCCTCTTAATATTCATTGTAATTCATCTCATATTTATGTATACTAATTCTAGTCTTGTATAGGTTATGATATCTTGAGCCTATAAATAGAGCTCTACATTGTAACCTTGTATACACCAATAAGAAGCACAACTCTCCACTCTTTCTCTTGCTCTCTCTTGTCTTTTAGTTTTCTAACAATTTAATCCTATTTTAATTTTTTGTAACTAATATCACAAATTATCTATCTTTTATCACTACGACTAACCCATCTTTAGATAAGAGGTGCATCAATATCTTACATTATTTCGTAAAACATCACAAACACAATCAAATGATATGAAGGGAGCTGCTAGCTAAACTGTTACTAAATAGTCTTTGATATGATCACTAAGTACTCGACCACACTTGAACACCTTGACACAAAAAGGACATTTGAATACCCTCTTCTTCAAAGTCCTTCGGACCTAACCACAAGTCCGGTGGGCCTTCTTCCGAACTCTTTCTCATCCTCCATCTCCCATGCAGTTAGCATCATTTGTGTCGTTATTGTACTCACTCTCTTCATCAATGATCAACAAGGGGATGTTGGTGTTGTTCTCGTTGTGGCTGGCGTGGTGGTCACCCAACGCCTAGTAAGATTTGAACAATTATAGGCACTTCACGCACATGTATTTTCCTTTCCTCTCTTGTATCTGATCCATGACAACGCCAAAAAATAGTCAATACGCACATTAGAAAATTATATAAAAATATTATAAAAATATAATTCTAATATTAAATTATAAATTCATACCATATAGTACAATATAGTAAGATACAGCTTGTTCCTAATTGTTCTAAGTAAAAAAAAACTTATTCCTAATAATTATAACAATTTTCATGTTTTGGAGACATTATAAAATACGTTATTGGATAAACACAAATATATCTAATTTAAAATGTATGTTTCTCACACTCTTTTAGGATTGGAACATTTATACTAAGCACTTGACGAAAAAAGGATTTAATTCATTAATAAGTCAACTTATTTTGAGAAATTGAAGTACAATTACAAACGTGCTTCAGTCACATATATATAAATTCTTGGCTTTCTTTTCAAAACCCCAAGAAAGGATGACCTAGTGGGTTATGTTGCACTAGGCTAGGGAAATGACTACGGTCCGAATCCCAACATACACTTTGGAAGGGGGCTGGAAACGTAATCACCGAGTTGATCCCCAAATCTAGAATATTTGACACCCAATATGCCAATCAGTACTAGATAAAAAAACAAAAAAAAATCTTTCTTTAAAAAGAAAATTAATTATGTTATGAATATATTTGTGTTAAGTATTCATCTAAAATATCAATCTCCTTATTTAGCATTCCTAATGAAAAGGCCCCCGGGCCTGATGGCTATAATGCCTTATTTTTCAAAGATAGCTGGAGAATCTTAAAATATACTATGGTGGATCTTAATGGATTTTTTCCAGAAATGGGCTTGGTCCCAAAATCAATTCCCAAAATAGGCTCCATGTACGGTCAATTCCCAAAATGGGCTTGTGTTTGCTGACTGGGCATGTATGTCGCCAAAATAAATGGCGATCATTGTTTATCGCCAAATTAAATGCCGATTTTCACCTCTGACACAATAGAACCAAAAATCGCCACTTATAGTGGCGCTTTTCAGCATGAAAATCGCCATTATAAGTGGCGATTTTATGCTGACATAGTCAAACAAAAATCGCCACTTATAGTGGCGATTTTCTTGCTTGGTCAGATATAAATGTTGCTGACTGTGTCAGATGCTTCCCTCTTTTGAAAAAATAGTGCAGGCTTTCTTATCTTCTTGTCTAGTTTTTTGCTATTGGGTCCCTGAGTTTTTGTGGAATTGGTGGTTTGGTCCTTGGGGTTTTGGGACTTTGTTGATGGGTAAGTTGGAGGTGGTGGTGGTGGTGGGTGGGTGGGTGCATGGGTTTTGATCTCGAACCTGGGTCGAGTATATAAATGTTGCTTAAGTTTGGGACTATTAGGAGTAACGAGAACTGGGTAGTCAAAATTCGGAGCATTTCAACGTCATGAAGCGTTAGTTGAAATGGAAGTACCCAAAATACAAATTGGTTAAAAAACGAAAGATAAAAAGAGCGGTTTATACGATAGGAAGCTATTTGTTAAGTTTACAAAGTAGAGAGGCCAAAGTGCTATTTTACTATATTGAAAAGTAAAGTGCACACTAAAAATCGCCACTATAAGTGGCAATTTTGTGGCTGACTTTGTCAGACCAAAAATCGCCACTTATAGTGGCGATTTTCATGCTAAAAATCAGATCGCCATTTATTTTGACGACATACATGCCCAGTCAGCGAAAACAAGCCCATTTTGGGAATTGATCGTACAACGAGCCTATTTTGGTAATTGACTTTTGGGCCAAGCCCATTTTTGGAAAAAATTCGTTAATAATATTTTTGCCACATAAGCTCAAGCTCTAACCACAATTTTCCACCCCATCAACATATTTTATATCAAAATTATATTTTCTCTATCATCCTAATAAATGCACTCACATTAATGTGTTTATGAGTTATTAAATATAAAGTTTAAGACAATATCCTAACCTTAATCATACTATCACAATAACACTTTTATTTGGTATCAAAATTACTATACATATTTTTAACAAAATCACAAATATGTTAACACAATTATAAATGGTGGACGAGAATGTTTTGGTCAATAAATCAAGGGGTGGGTTAGTAGGCTTGGCAATTGGTATCTGAAAACCGAGTACCCACCTGAAATCCGACCAATTTGGGTGGGGATTACCTGTTGCCTGGGTAAAGTTGGTGGGTAGGGAGGGACACATTACCCATTCTGAGCGGGTAATGGGTGAGAATGGGTTTGAAAGTCTCTGCTCCATACCCAACCTGATGGGTACCCAGTATGAAATGACGTTGTATTAGTCACAATATATCATCTATGTTTAGCATATTAGACCTAATTTCTCCTTCAGTCAGTCAATTTTTCACTTCAACCCATAGATCAAACAGTTTGTCGTTCCCTCTCGAAACCCTAATGCTCTAAAAATCGTAGCTCCATCTCGAGAATCACTTTGCAATCCAGATGCAAAGAGATTTGGGGTCTACCCGAAGGGTAGCGGGTTTACCCAATATCCATTGCGGGGTAGGGATGGTTTGGAATTTGTACCGGCTTAGTCTCGCGGGGCGGGTACATGTAATACCCGTTTAATAAATGGTGCGTGGATACTTGGTATCTAGACCCTTGGGTAGTCGTCTTCTAGCCTAAGTGTTAGACTTCCTTCATAAAACTTTGAATATTTTAATATGTAAAAAATATATGCATACCATACCATCGAGTCATTAGATCGAAGGGACTCATGTCTATTAGGTCACACACTAACTGAGTCAAATGAATTAAATATAATTTGGGTTCATCATGAGCTACACATGTTAATTATGTGTCGTTCAATTTTAGTTTAGCAACAAATACTAGAGAAATTAGTTTGGAAGGAGAAATCGACTTTTTACAAGCTTAATTGTTTTATGTCTGGTCCTAATTCAAATCCAATAGTGTGTATAATTATAATTAATAGGTGAGTTTTTTTAGTTGTCCTTAATTAAATTTTTATAAAATTAATTTCTTAAATTTATTAGTATATATGACATGTGAGAGAATTATTATTATGTCGATATCATAAATTATATTTTTTAAATGAAGTATATTAAGCGATTATAATCTAGAAATCATGAAGTTTTTTATTTTTTATTGTGGACATAACTTAGGTAAACTTCAAATTAATAATACAAATCAAATAAATCAATGATGTTACAATTTTATAAGTCATATTCTAATTATTACTATTTTGATTAAGACAAACAATATAAAAAATTACATATGCACGGCCAACCGGCCGGGTAAAAAACTAGTTATTGAGAATGACCTAATGGCTGCAATTATGGGCTTCTTTGATGATGGTAAAATGCCTCCCTATGCTAACTCGATCTATCTTGCCTTGATCCCAAAGAAGAAGAATGCAGAAGATATGGGGCATTTTAGACCTATTTCTTGCTGCTCTGTGATCTATAAGGTAATATAAAAAATTATGGCTAATAGGCTTTCTGTGGTTCTTCCTCATCTTGTTAGCAAGAACCAAACTGCTTTCATCAAAGGAAGGAATATAGGTGATGGGATTCTTCTAGCTCATAAACTGCTTAGTACGTATAAAGCTAAAGCTACTCCTAGGTGTGCAATTCAGATTGATCTGCAGAAGGCTTTTGACTCCGTTGAATGGAGTTTTATACTTGTTGTCCTGACAGCTATGAAAATCCCTGAGGTTTTTGTTAAGTGGATCTCAGCTTGCTTGAATGCCTCAAGAATTTCAGTCAACATCAATGGATCCTTGAGTGGATATTTCCCTGCAAGAAGAGGGTTTAGGCAGGGGGATCCAATCTCCCCTTCCTTTTTGTGCTTTCTATGGAAGTTTTAAGTAGTTTATTTGCTCGTTCTGTTGAAGAGAAGAGGTATGCAATTCACCCTCAATGTAAAGGCATCAGTTTAACTCATCTGAGTTTTGCTGATGACCTTCTAGTGTTTGCAAAGGCTTCTAGTGAAGGAGTAAGAGAGGTTACTACCATTCTAGAAAGGTTTCATCAACTTACTAGATTGAGGTTTAACTCTGAGAAGAGCAAGATTTATGTTGCTGGTTTGAATCAGGAGGATGAGAGGTCTGTTATTGATGCTTCGGGTTTCTGCAAAGGTGAATTGCCTTTTTGATATCTTGGAATCCCCCTAACATCAGGGAAGCTAAGGCGTAGTGATTACAAAGCCCTTCTAGATAAAATCACCAAAAGAATAACATATTGGAAAGCCAAGAAGTTGTCATATGCTGGAAAACTTCAACTGATTGATTCAGTTGTTACAGGTACGTTGCATTACTGGATGAGTTACTTCATTCTCCCTATTGAGCTGATTAAGGATGTTGAGACTATCTGTAATAAATTCCTATGGGGAAATTGGAAGGTGGGAAATCGAAAGTAGCTTGGGGCAGATTGCCAAACCGAAGAAGGAAGGGGGTGTTGGTATTAGAGATTTTCGTAGCTAGAATGTGGCAGCTGTGATCAAGCATTTGTGGCAGTTACTTATGCGTACAAGGTCTCTATGGTTGGCCTGGGTGACTAGATATCGTCTCAAAGGTGCAAGTATCTGGAATTTAATTCTGAAACAGGTTCTTGACACTAGAAGAGACTGATGAAGATCAGGGATGTAGTCAGGCCGCATGTGCAGGTGGATGCTGATGGAGACATTCTCTGGGATGGGAAGCTAATGAGCAGATTCAAACTAACGGAAATCTGGAACTCCATTAGACCATCCGGTGTAGAAGTGACTGGTATGATGCTGTATGGTCTGGTTACTCCATTCGAAGAAGAGGAGTAGTTGCCTGGCTTATAGTAAACAGAAAGCTAATGACAGCAGATAGAATCAAAAAATGGAACACTAATGTTGAAGGTACGTGTGTTTTATGCAAGTTGGAAGAAGAAACCATAGATCACCTATTTGGACCCTGTGGTTACACAAGGGAGGTCCTGGACAGTCTGTTCCCAGATCTTTTAGGCCAGAATTTGTCCCAGTCAATTACTAGCATGGCTGGATGGAGTCTTCAGACTCCAACTCATAAAGCAAAATGACTGATGTGGAGAGTTTCTATATGCAGAATTTGGATTGAACGTTGTAAAAGGATTTACAAAGGGGGAGAGATTCCTTCAGTAGACCTTGTACAAGAGATTAAGCAAGAGATTATTACCTTTGCTCATAGGCATAAGTTTGAGGGTAGTATAGGTTCAATTATTTAGAGGCTTAAAATGTTTTGAGTAGTTAGTTGTGAATTCTTGTACAGCTATTCCTTGCTTTTGATTATATAAAACCTCCTTATTCATAAAAAAAATATCAATCTAAACAAAATTACAAAAAATAGATACAACTATTGATATATAAATACCATAAGTAGCCATGATAAAAACTACAATTAGAAATTATAAGAACCCTAATTCCTAAACATTATTGATATTATAAGAGAATCATAGTACCTAATAAATTTGAAATCGAGTCATATGTCGATGAATAATTAGTTCTTTCTGAAGCCTTCCATTCCATGTCTTAGAGATCGAATCCGATCGCAAAAAATCTTTGATGACAACAATAAACCCTCATTAAATGTAAAATGTCAAACACTATCGAACCAAAAAAAACTACAATATGCTTATCTAAATATGCAATATGATTTTCATCCATTTCTTTTTAAATTTGAAAGATTGGATAAATCATTGAACTAAATAGGTGACACGTTGGAAGGCAAAAATCTTTAGGGTCGATTATGGAAAAAATAGACATAAAACCTTCAAGAAATAGAGGTGGTGTTATAAGGAAGTAGAGTGTTTTTCATATTTATAGATGAATGGAAGATTTTTCTATAACTCTAGTTTATTTGAAATGGGTAATTTTTCCTAAATTAATCACCACGAATTAAATTACTGTGTATAGATTATTTAACTAATTAATCTCTATAATCAAAGATTTACCGCATTTTTTATGAATAAGTGGTTTACCGCAATTACCTGACTCATAATAGGAAATTCCTTTTCCTTACAAGTGTACGGGATAAGCGTACGGCAAGCTGCTGCTTTGGCAAACTTATCAGCCATAGTATTGAGACGCTTGGGAATGAAGGATACCACAATGAAAGGGTGATTTCTCAGGATGTCTCTCATGATGAAGAGCCATGATCGACATTGCTATGGCCACGATTCAGGTTCGTTACGGAGGGCATCCACAAGGACAAGACAATCAATTTTGATGATAGAGCGCAAACCTGAGTGGCAGCCACAATCAAAGCAGAGAGGAGGGCTTTCGCTTACGCAGCCAAAGGTGATGAACAACTGAAGGAATCAGCAACACCATTCACAATCTGTGTGAGGGATTTAGAAATGATAATCCCATAACCCACCGAAGAAGATTCTTGAATGAATAAACCCTCGCAAACAAATTCTTGCTCCACAATGAAGCCAAACGGTGGACTAGTTTGTGAACGTGGACAAGTAAGAGTAGGAGGTGGACTAGTTTGTGAACGTGGACAAGTAGAAGTATGAGGTGGAATGATCATAGAGATTGACTTTCACTCTTCTTTTAGACGGGAAGTCTAAATAGGCGTATTGTCTGCAATAGGCCTCAGATCTACTTTCTCTTTTCGAGCTCGCCAAATACACTAGAGGGGCGCAATGCATAAGAAGGTATCAAAACTTGGGTTGGTCTCCTTTTCTGACGACAACCAATCAATCAAATGGACAATATAATCAGGAGGACGAACATTTGACATTGTCTTGTTCTAGGTCTCCCTAACATGGGGGTAGTGGAAAAGGCAGGGATTAAGGTTTTACTCCCCTGCCAAACACATCGGGCAAGCCTGGGAAAGAGAGCATTTCCGACGGAAGAGGTTCTTCCTAGTGGCAATTGCATTATGGGAGCACCTCCAAATGAAGAACACCAGCTTTAGAGGAATTTTCAATTTTCATAACCAGAACCATTTTTTCGAATGGGGGCTAACGATGCCTGGATTTGGGGGGGGGGGGGATGGGGAAATTATGACCCGCATGGTAGGCTAACTTTACAATGAAAGATCATTTGTTAGAGAAGTGTCAGGTCCATTGATCATTGATAGACTGGGGGCCAATAAGAATCTTCAGAATCTCAACCACTTCAATATCGGTGCATTGCTCTCTAACAAGGGGAACGATCCAGGGCATGTTCTCATGATCAATCAATTGGCCAACAATAGTTGTATCCTCAAACACATTCGTGAGACGAAAACCCTATAGTGAAGGAAACCCGGGATCACGATTAAGGATGATGTTATGCCCATTCAAGAGGTTCTTACGGGCCCCAATCGTCTGGTATCCCTTGTGCTGTGTATGCTAGCCCAAGTCCAAGATGTTCTTTTACCTTTGACCGCCTCAAGGAAATCACCCCTAGGAAAATAAAGGCATTTGAGGAGCTTAGCTCATAATTGATCAGGTTCGTTGAGTAGACGCTAACCTTGTTTGGCTAGCATAGCGAGGTTGAAGGCTCTGAATTCTTTAAAACCAAACCCTCCTTGGTTCTTAAGTGTCGTCAATAGATTATCGGACACCCAATGGATCGATTTTTTTCCATTGAACCTCTCTAGAAGAACATCCTAAGAAGGGAGTTCATTTTCTTCGTGATATGCTTAGGGAGGAGGAAACATGACATAATATATGTTGGGATTCTTAGAAAGACAGATTTAAGAAGAACATTTTTGCCCTTGTGTGATAAGGTTAAGCTCTTCCATGATTGACCCAACTATTCCATGATAGTTATAACATAGGCGAACACCTTTTTTTTTTGCTTCTACCACACTCTAAGGGTATCCCTAAATATTTCCCGAACTCGGTACCCTCATTGAAACCTGGATAATATCGAATTAAGTCTTGGAGTCAAACAAGGTTATTTTGCTAACGTAAGGGCGTGTTTGTTAACTATTCTTAGTGTGAGGATTTGCTTTGAGAAAATAATTATAGGAGGGCTTGTTTGTTATCTTTCCATAATAGAGGGACTCCCCGCCTATTATCCCAAAATTAAAAGTCTAGTTTACTTTAACCCTTGTCATGATTGGAGGAGATGCAATTTTCCAAAAGGTGTAGAGGCCATATTTCAAAATGAGATCTTACTATTTTGCATCTCGGTTGGAGTTAGCCTAAGAAGCATAGTTGTCCTCCATCTCGCTAGTGTTATCTCGGATTGGGTCAATGGTTTGACCGGTTCGACCATGAGCCGACCACTTTCCCAAAAACGGAAGACGGCTTTTGGGCGTATAGTCAAACCGGATGTTGACCCGACCGAAACTAAAAAATAGCCCGGATGGACCGAAATTTATGTACCAGTTAGACCATTTGAAAAAAAAATCCAAATTTAAAAAAATTTAGCAATTGAAACTTGCCTCTACGAAGTTGATAATTGGAACTCAGATTAGTGTTCACTTTCATTTTGATTCCCTTCCATTTTCTTCCACCACCCATTAGGATTATTCTTCCTCCTTTGTCTGTCCGTCCCATTCCATCCATGTTGCCTACTCCATCTTGACTTTCGTCGACTGCACAAAAGTCAGGAGTCATCCAATTAAAGAGCTCCTAGCCTCCCTTCATCAAATGTCATCATCAATTCTTATAGCTGGAACTCAATAAAGAACAAGAAGACGGAAATGTGAAGGGCTTCAGATCCACGTCCAACCATATTTGGTAGGACCGGTTCCAACCAAGGGCAAAACAGAAATTGAAAAAAATAGAATCTTAGTTTTCTCTGCACTCCCCAGGAGGAGCTAAGTTACTGAGTTGAGTGGGAGTACGAGGCAAGATGGAAGGATTAAACCTTTGGGAAGGAATGTTAAGATGCTCATAAAGGGCCATCTTGTTCCTTGGAGGTGTTTTTGGCCCTCCTTACTCTGTATCGTTCACATGGAGCCTCGGGAACAATGGACTCATCATCTTCTCCTTGTCTTTACCCCTCTTCATTTTCTACTTTTTCACTCTCACAGTTTATCCCTTTCTTACTGAATAACGAAAAGCCCAAGATGGCCAAACCCTAGTTGCAAACCATCAGGGGAGTAATCAGGTAACTAGAGGAGCTAAATCCAACTTCACAAAAGAATTGAAAAATAAAAACCCATAATCAACCGCAAGTAATCATAAGAAAATTGAATCTCTATTTGTGAAATTGGAACACTAAGATCTATGAGACCCAGTTGGCGGAAGTCGGTGGTGGGTTTAGGCCGGAGGTTGAAATTGGAGGAAATCACTCGAAGAAGCAGACGTCGGTGTCGTCCAGCCATCTTGTAAAGCTAAAGGATTTGTACGGTGACTTGGGCGAGAAGAAAATAGGTGATGTTGTCGGTGGTATGGATAGGGGTTCGATCAGAGATAGCAGCGACAAAGAGGTGATTAGGCTGGGTGTGGCTCTGGTTGGAAGTGAAGAGAAAACCGATTTCTCATGTTTGGTAGGTTGAAGAAGAGTGACCATTTTGTCATTTAGTTAAGTTAAGTGACTTATTTGTAGTTACAAAAACCGTGAAGATTATTTAGTAAATATTGAAAGCTAACAATTCACTCACTAATTTCCTAATTGTTAATAGTTTCAATCACTAATTTCATAGTTGTTAGCAATTTCAATCACTAATTACCTAATTGTTAACAATTTCAGTCATTGATTTCCTAACTAGTTTTAGTAACTAGTTATCCCCTAAAAAACACTCGTTTAACTAGTTATCTAATCATGTTGTTAACTAGATATATTAACTAGTTAATTATAAAATAACTAGTTAACTAATTTTGATAACTAGTTATCGGCTTAAAAATAATTGGTAACTAGTTAACTAAATGATAATGTTAACTAGTTATCTAAATTATGATGTTAACTAGTTATCTAAATGATAATGTTAACTAGTTATCTAAAAATAATTAGTTAGATAACCTGTTAACAAAAATCTAGTTAACTAATCATGATAATTTGGTAACTAGTTATCAGCAGAAAACATGTTAACTAGTTCAGATAACTAGTTATCAATAAAAACCTCTTAACTAGTTATCAATAAAAAAAACTATGTTAAATTCATCCAAAAAAAAACTATGTTAACAACCCCACCCCCTTTCTCCCTAGTTTAGGTGTTCTTGGCCCTCTCTTCTGTGAGAGTGCTCGACAAAAAAAACTACGTTAACTAGCTATCAGTAAAAATATTGTGTTAACTAGTTAACAGCGAAAAATGTGTTAACTAGTTAATAGGTCGTCGCCAGAAAAGTCATCGGAGTTTGGTTAGTCGTTGGAGTGTCACCGGAACTCACCGAAGATCGGCGATGGGTCACCGGAACTCACCGAAGATCGGCGATGGGTCACCGGAAAATATAATGTGTTAATTTAAATATAATAATTAAATGATGTGTGTAATGTCTTAATTACCCCTAGCGATCTAGACTGTTGGATCGTTCAGAGAGTCAATACTCCCTACTGCAATAAGCCCTAAACACTAATGAATAATACTAACCCCCTAAACACTAAATCTTAACCCACAAACACTATATCATAGACTCAAACTCTAAATCGTATCCCAAACTCTAACATTTGACGATAAGTCAAAATTAAAAAATCATAAACACCAAAATAAACTCGAATCTCCTAACACTATATCCTAACCCCCTGAATACTATACCAAAGCCCTCAAACTCCAAAGTTCAAACATCAATATGACAAAATTTTAGTGTGATAGGGTACCGAAGTGTTATAATGCATTATTATAGATTTGGTATCTCAATTATAAAAGATGTCATATAGTCTCTTAAACTATTGGCGGTTGAATTTAAATCATTATTATTTAGAAATTAAATTTTGATATTTTACTTTGTACCTCCGGTTTGAACTAAAAATTCGTCCAGTCCAACTTAACTATATTTATTTATTTAATTAATAATTTAAATAGTCTAGTTCCGACACACAATCGATCTAGCCGGTTAAACCATTAATCCAAAACGCTCAATCTGGTTTTGAAAACCTTGCATCTCACAGGAGAAATAAATATCTAAAACCCAACATTTGGTTGGATAAGAAGATCTGCAAACACCAACAAGTGCAACCTGCCACGTATTTACCGAATTACCCCCGTAGGAACTTTAGGCGGACGAATATACCCTCATTTGTTGCGTTGTCACGTGACCATTAGCTGCAGATGACTAAACCAATGACATCGCCGCACGACTGATAAAACCTTCCAAAACCCTAACCCTTTTGTTCCTACACCCTTTGCTTTTGCCTTCCCTTCCCACACTCTCAAGGGAGCAAAGCAGAGGAGTAAACGGCCACTAGGGTTTTAGCTAATCTCAACAGAGCTTGTGCAAATCATTGTTCAAAATACTGTGTAGGATCTTGGTTATCTTCCGACTGGATATCAAAATGGCTGCTGACAAGGGTAAGAAGATGAAGGTGGAGAAAGGCGATGAGGAAAATCACCATATCGATGAAGAGCTTGTCCTTTCCATTGAGAAGCTCCAGGAGATCCAGGACGAGCTTGAAAGGGTGTGATTTTTGTTCCTCTACATGTTTTATGGATTTTTTGTATGTGCATGCAAGTGGGTTCCCGAGTCTTCTTCTGAGTTTCAAGGTCTCTGCTGGTAGTTGTTGCGTTCTGTGAGTGAAATGTTTAACAAGTAGTGGATTTGAGCAAGAATTTTGATTAAGAATCATGTGTCAGCCAGTAGCGAGTAGAGGAGAGTATTATTTACCCTTCATCTGTCTAGTTTAGGCTTTTGTTATTTTCAAGGAGCTATATTTTTGTGTTGCTTGCTTAATGTTTCCTCCTTGTTTATATTTCTTAAAGAGTGTCTGATTCATGGTGGTAAATCTGTGAAATTGGGGCCTGGAGGAGTTGTAACTGGGTATATTGTATGTTTGTTAAGTGCATTGTTCTGTATCGTTCACCCAGAGGTCCTTTTGTCCTTGCTTAGTTCATTGCTTCTAATAGTTTCCTGCTTGGTAGAGTAAACTCTGTAAGCCATCATTCCATTAGATTCCAGGGTAGTTCTCTTACATTCTTTGTCTACTACTAGGTTGTGTAGTTGTTGTTGTGATTACGATAGAATCTTGTAGCTAATTAGAATTACTTTCCCTGTATTTCCTATCTTGTACTGTGCACTAAAATTTCGTATGCCTACTGTCATAGTTTGAGGGGGTGGGAATGAAGTTATAGCTTTTGAACTTTTTTCCTGCTTTCCTGTCTTCTAGATAAATGAAGAAGCGAGTGATAAGGTGCTTGAAGTGGAACAGAAATATAACGTGGTACGCAAACCAGTCTATGAAAAGAGAAATGAGATCATCAAATCCATTCCTGACTTCTGGTTGACAGCTGTGAGTATTGTCTGAAGTCTATTGACTTTCTCAGCATACATGGATTTGACTTTGATATGTATTGATAGTTCTCGACTAATGTATCTAATCCCGACGATGAGCAGTTTTTAAGCCATCCTGCATTGGGTATTCTTCTCAGTGAAGAAGACCAAAAGGTATGATATCCAATCTTGAGTAAATTGGATTATAAGCTTTCAATATTTCTAAATAAAACCTTTGTGCATTGTATTTGTATTTATTTACTTGGCATCTGAAACTGAGTCATTCTCATGTGTTCTTTTTATTTTTGTTTTCTCTTTCATAAAAGAAGCTGATTCGTTTTGAATTTTGTTTCTGCGGTAGATTACTAGTGTTGTCATGTTTACCTGTTTCTGTGATTCATATGTGATAGGTATTTAAGCATCTAACCTCCTTGGAAGTGGAAGACTGTAAAGATGTGAAGTCGGGTTACTCCATCACATTTGTGAGTTTCTTCTACCTATAATTGAAATATCTTTTTGAGACTTTTCCTTACTCTTCCTATCAACTCCTCATTTCAGAACTTTGAGGCCAATCCATACTTTGAAGATGCAAAGCTCACAAAGACATTCACCTTCCTAGATGAGGGAACAACTGAAATTTCTGCCACACCCATCAAGTGGAAAGAAGGCATGGTAGGTTAATTGGTTTCCACTATTTGAATTCTGAAGACTAGTTTATCTCTTGCCTAACTGATGTAATTGCAATTTGGCATGTGAAGGGCCTGCCTAATGGAGTTAGCCATGAAAAGAAAGGCAACAAGAGGTCTTTGGCTGAGGAGAGGTTGGTTTTCATGCTGTTTTTGCCACCTACCCTCTTCTTTCTGATGAATTTTTGTTCTTTCTCCCTAATATACTCCATACACGTCACTGTAGACAGGCTTATACACAGTATATGCTGATAAGATGAGTGTTAATGTTTATGATTTCCTGTTTCTTGTAGAAGTGGTGTTATTTAACTCAAATTGCTTTCTGGTGTCTGGTTTGATGGTTGTGTCTTCTCATATCAGTTTTCTCTAGTTTCTGTAAACATCAACCTCTTTCCCTCTATCTGGCATGTGATGTGTTTCTGTTTTGCCTCTTTGTTAAGGTGGAACGCAAACAAATTCTGTTTGCTCCCTTCTTTTCTTACCTTTTGTGAATACCTATGTGCAAATGTGCCAAGTTGGTGAAGCTTGATTGCTTTCTAGAGCAGCATACTTGTTCCAAGACTCCTACCTTTTATTCGATTTATGAGCCACATAGATTAGATGCTTCTCCATCTCTGTTCAACGTTTTAACTAGTCTTTACTTTTGCATATGCAAAAAAAGTACTTAATCCTGATTTTAAGTAAACAGGATGCTAATTTTTTTTGTTTGAATACAGTTTCTTTAGCTGGTTCAGTACTACTAACCCAAAAGACGTGCTGGAAGACATGCAGGATGAGGTACAACTCGTCTTATACTATATATATTTTGAGTACTTAAACTTGTGGATTTTCTTTTCTCTTAATATGTTATTGTGTTCCATCATTGTTGAAGTTATAATTGCACCTGCAGATTGCAGAGATCATCAAGGAGGATTTATGGCCTAATCCTCTCTCCTATTTCAACAATGTAATTTATCTCTTCCATTCGCCCATGATGATAGACAGCTGGAGTTAAAATAATGTTGCAAGTGTATTCATTTTCTTACAACTGTGTTGCTGTTGCAATGCAGGATCCTGATGAAGACGATTTTGAAGTGGATGATGGGGTAACTAATTTTGGTTAATACACTTGAATTGTCTTAAAAATATTGTTTAAATGGACAAGGGGTTGTTGCTCTGTATTTGGTGGCAGCAGTTGTCAAAATGTATAGTTAAAAAGGTGTTGACTTTGGTTCAAAATCATCTGGCAGGACAAGGATGATGAAGAGTCTGATGAAGAAGATGATGATGAAGATGAAGAAGGTGACGAGGAGTAGACTGCAGTTTGTTCGGAGAGGAAAGGCGGGGTATATTTTCACTTGCTGGGTGGTGTAAACACTAAACAGGCTTGTGTAAAGTGCGCCTGGTTTTTGTTGGAAGGGAAGTGTTCTCGATGGAGTATCGTATCATATCATATCATATTGAATCATCAGGTCATATAGAGAGGATACCAGTAACCAGATAATTAATTTCCTACTAGAGTGTAGCTCTTTATCTATCCGTGTAGTAAAGCAAGTTGCTTGGATATGAGTCTGTAGTTACTTAACCTTATGGGGACAGGATCTTCATGTTTTGTTCCTTGCTTACTAGGCAACCTTCTAATTTATCCGTTTTTCGTCTTTTCCTGATGGTGTTTTTTTGTATATTTTAAGTTTGGTCGGAATTAGGTGTCCGTGATTACGTATGATTATGGGTATCAATATATCATAGTACCCGGCTTGTTGATCTTTGTCTCAAGGCAGAAACTGGTACTCACAGTTTATGCCGTAAGTGTCAAAGTTTTTGGGAGTGAATATAGATTGTAAATTCATATTGTGCAATCTATAATTTTATCAAGATGTATGTTTACAAACAATTTTCTTTTTATCTGAATATGTTTAAATAATGAGAAGAAAGAAATCATGTCATGTCAACTATCCTGTGAGTCAAGTCTACTTCATAATTTTTGTGAGATGATTCAGGGTCAAACGTGCCATGTAATGAACAACCTTATTAACTAGATGGTGAAACGTTTGAAAACTTACCCATCTGCGTACATTTTCTCAACCAGAGCCCTCCAAGGATATTGTTACCTTCAAATTTTAGAAAACGCACTCTAAGTAGGAAAGGAAAGATCATTCTCAGAGGTGGTAGCTCCAAGAGTTCTAAGTAGGATTGGAGCGAGCATGATCGGCCGGGGAAAGGAAGGTACGGTTCACGTGGAGGAGTGTGGGGTGAAGGACCGGATCCAGTTTCTGCGAAGTGGTATTGTCTTTAGATTAGATAGGGAGGATGGTAGATTACCTGATTGGAAGGGGTTTAAAAGCTGGATGTCTAGAGCTTGGGGGGTTCCGCCCGGTGCAGACATCCTGTCTTTGGGAGATGATCTGTGGTTCCTCTGTTGTGGCTCGGAGGAGGAAGCTGAACGGATTCTTCGGCTGAACAGATGGGAGTTCGTGGGACATGTTGTAAGAGCGGATAGATGGATGGTGGGTTCCGGAACCTCAGACGTGGTTCATAGGAGAGGGCTCAGATGGGTGGTGATAAGGAGGATTTGGCACAATGCCTGGACGTGAAGGCGGTGTGGGTGGTATCGGGATGCATCTTGAATGAGGTCAGGGTGAGGGTGGACTCGTCGGCTGTGATTCTTAAGGGGCTGTGGCTTCAGTTTCAGAAAGAGAAGTTTTGGCTTCCAATTTTCAAGGAGGAGGATAAGGAAACGCTCCTCGAAGGAGAGGGAGGTCGGAGCGAAGGGGTAAGCAGATAAGGGCGCAGTCAAGAGCGACAGTTTCTGGTCGACAAGATAAACTGGTTGTTAGGGAGGCGGCGACAGCTTTCGTGGTCACGACGGGGGATGGAAGGATCGGTGACGTTGACTCGTCGGAGAGGAGGTTGACCGGTAGGGCGGCGGATTCTGTGGTCAAGGTGGGGGATGGACGGATCGGTGATGTTGGCTCGCCGGAGAGGAGGTTGACCGGTAAGGCTTCGGGTCTGGTGAGTGGGTTTGTCGAGGAAGGTGAGATGGTGTCAGAACCAGTGATTGAGACGGGACTTGAGGGAACCCCGGATGGAGACAGGATAAAGGATGGGGTGACAAGAGGGAAGGATGTTGGTGGCACGTTTTTTGAGGGTGACAGCGAGGTAGTGGGAGAAGAGGGAGGGGGGATTAGGGATTAAGGAGTGTGGGAGGCTTTTGTCTAGCTTTTGGTATGGGCCGGGAGTGGGCCTGTTTGGTAAGGGGGAAGGGATTGGTGTGGTGGGCTTAAATAATGTTGGTTTTAAAGGGCCGGTGGGGGAGGAATTTTTTCAGGAACCTAGTTTAACTAGTTAGCCGAAAATGTGGGAGGTTGGCACAGATTTGGGCTTTCACTTAGGCCCGAATGCTGATTTTAATCCATTGGTGTGTTCAAATAAGGGGCTGAGCCCGCCAGCAGAAGAAAGCAATTTTGGAGGGGGAAATCCTTCTGCTACTCAAGTATCTGATTCTGCTCCAAGGACTGAGATGGTTCTCAGAAGCTCGTTAGAGGAGGGGGAGATTAAGGATTTACAGTCGGATGATGAAGCTCTTGGTGAGCTGAGCATTAGTGTTGCGCAACTTTTGGGGGTCAGCTTTAAGGAAAATTCAGCAATAGCAGAAAAGGAGATATTGGAGACGGCCAAAGGTGTGTCGGTACGACGCAAGAAGTCTCGCACGGAACGGGAGCTGCAAAAATTGAATATTGGTGTTTCTCCTCTCATCCAGGAGGGAGGTAGACGCGGCTCTAGGTATGTACATCCTATCTCTGCTCTCGATGATCTGTCCTAGGATTCTATCTTGGAACGTGCGAGGGATGTCTGATTTGTCTAAACGGTTTAGGATTCGAGAGAGATGTAGGTTGGCTCGTGCAAATATTATTTATTTTCAGGAGACGAAGTTGCATGAGTGGGATGAGTTTGTCTCAAGTAGGGTGACAGGGGTTAGATCTTTTCAGTTTGCGTGTCTGGACGCAGTTGGAGCTTCGGGAGGTATCACCACTCTTTGGGATGAGAATTGCTTTGAGGTGCAAGCTGAATGGATAGGAAATTTTCCAGTTGTGGTTGTGTTGAGAGATAGGACTGATGGTTTCATTTGGATGTTAGTAAATGTGTATGGTCCTCAAGATCTTGCTTCCAAAAGGCTGTTTGTGCAGGAGATTTCTGATATTTGGGGGTGGTGGAACTGCCCGGGGTGCATGGTAGGAGATTTTAACATGGTTAGATCTAGGGATGAGACTAGGGGTACGACTAGAAGTAGAGTGGAGATTGATTTGTTCAATGACCTTATTGAGGATTTGGCATTAGTGGATCTTCCTTTGTCGGGGGCGGAGTTTACGTGGTCCGATCTAAGGAGGAATGCAGTGGTGTCAAGGTTAGATAGATGTATGGTTTCAGGGAGTTGGGAGGATAAGTTTCCTAACTGCAGAGTGCAAGCGCTGGCTCGTACTTGCTCAGATCACAAGCCGTTGGTCCTCTCGTGTGTCACGTTTGGCGAGGGGGTGAAGCAGCCGTGGCGGTTTGAGACGATGTGTTTTCGCACGATTCTTTCTTTGACTTTGTTGCCGAGGTGTGGGCAGCCCAAGTGGATGGGCTTGGAGAGATATTTAGATTGGCAAAAAGGCTCCAGCTAGTAAAGAAGGAACTCGGTCTGTGGAACTGGAGGGTGTTTGGTAGGGTTGACAGACAGATTGAGGAATGCATGACTGCAATCTCGAGGTTGGATGAGAAGGAGGATTCAAGGAGTTTACTGGAAGCTGAGAGGGTTGAGAGGTGCGATCTTAAATGTACGTTGGATGTGTTATGGAAGAGGGAGGAGAGACTTTGGCGGCAGAGGTCTAAGGAGCTTTGGTTGGTGGCTGGGGACAAGAATACTAAGTTTTTTCACAAGACTGTGTCCGCGCGTAAGAGACATAATTTTGTGGATAAATTGTCTGTGAATGGTGTAGTTTTGGCACATCAGGAAGGTTTGGAGGAGGCGGTGGTTCAATTTTGCAAGGAGCTCTATTCGGAGGAGCAGAAAGTGAGACCTTTTCCAAGTGGGGTCCGTTTCCAAACCCTGGATGAAGGAAGGTGGGGAGATCTCGTTGCTAGCTTCTCTCGAGAGGAGGTGTGGGGGGTCATCAAAAGCTGCGCAGCAGAGAAGGCGCCAGGACCTGATGGCTTCTGCATTGCTTTCCTGCAGAAGTGTTGGAGCTTCGTGGGGGAGGATTTCGTTCGTGCTCTTGATGAGTTCTTTCATTCAGGTACCCTCCCTCGCATGATTTGCCATACTTTCATTTGTCTTATTCCTAAGAAAGAAGATGTGGAGGATATTAAGGATCTTCGTCCCATTAGCCTAGTTGGTTGCATTTATAAGGTTATTTCTAAGGTTCTGATGGAGAGGTTAAAAGTTGGAATCTCAGAAGTCATCTCTGAGAACCAATGTGCCTTTATTGGGGGGAGACAGATTTTGGATGCATCCCTTATTGTGAATGAGGTAATTGACTCGAGGAAGAGGTCCGGTAGAGCGGGTTTAGTTTTTAAGCTTGACATAGAAAAAGCCTATGATCATGTGAATTGGGGTTGTCTCATCCAAACTTTGGAAGCAATGAATTTCCCCCCTAGATGGGTGGATTGGATGTGGAGTTGCATTTCCTCGCCGCTTTTCTCGGTGTTAGTTAATGGGGAGTCCAAGGGGTATTTCAAGAGTGAGAGGGGCCTGAGGCAAGGGGATTCCCTATCCCCGTTTCTGTTCACCTGTGTCATGGAAGTCCTGTCTGGGATGTTCCGGGTTGTGAGGGGAGTTGGGTTGTTCTCAGGATTCTTCATGGATGAGGCGAATAGGAGAGGGGAAGTTTCGCACGTTTTGTATGCAGATGATACGATAGTGTTCTGTGATGCGGATGAGCAACGGGTTAAGGTTTGTTAGCTACGTTGGTGTGTTTTGAGACTGTTTATGGGTTGAGGGTGAATTATCATAAATCTTGCATGTTTCCAGTGGGGGAGGTGGAAAATGCTTTGAGGTTTGCGGACCTTTTTGGGTGTGGGGTTGGGTCCTTCCCGTCGACTTACTTGGGTCTTCCGTTGGGGGTCTATGCTAAGTCTAAGGCCTTATGGGATCCGGTGGTGAGTTGTGTTACCAAAAGGTTATCAAGCTGGAAACAAGGCTGATGTCCTTTGGGGGGAGGCTCACCTTGGTCAAGAGTGTGCTTTCTAGCTTGCCGATTTACTACATGTCTCTGTTTAAAGCACCAGCCTCGGTGATTAAACAAATTGAGAGGATGCAATGTCGGTTCCTTTGGGAAGGAGCTTCTGAGGTGCGGAAATTGCATCTGGTGAGGTGGGATCTGGTGAAGGCTCCATTGGCGAGGGGTGGCTTGGGGATTTTAGATTTGAGTTGTATGAATTATGCGCTCCTCAACAAGTGGAGTTGGAGGTTTGGGACGGAGAGAGTCGTGTGGTGGAGGAGATTGGTTACTTTAAAATGTAGGGAGGATAAGAGCTCTTGGGTGGCTAACTGGAATATGCTTTCGTCCGGATGGTCGGTTTGGAGGTGGATTGTTCTTGAGTGCGCTTGGTTCTGGAAGTTTGGCCACATTGATCCGAGAGGGGGGTGGGTGTCCTTTTGGTTTGATTTCTGGGTCAAAGGGGTGAGGCTGTGTGAGGCTTTTCCTCGGGTTGTTGCTATTGCACAATCCTTGGAGTCTTTTGTTTGTGAGGTTGCTTCTAATCTTGACAGGTCTCGGTGGATCATCCCACTTCAGGGTACTCTTCGAGGCGGAGCGGAACAGGAGCGTGTTGCGTTGTTGGAGATGCTCGATGCACTTCCACAGCTTTCAGAGGGGCCTCCTTCGATGATCTGGTCTTTGGAGGAGAGTGGAGTCTTTTCAGTGAGGTCTTTGGCGAAGGAACTCATTCTTCGCAAGTTCCAGGGTTGCGGCTCTTTTCCCTCAGAGATGGTTTGGGTAAGACATGTCCCGACCAAGGTTGCTAGATTTGTTTGGCAAGTGGCGCATGGGAAGGTGTCTACCATCGACAATCTAATTCGCAAAGGGATGATGATCCCAAACAGGTGTGTCATGTGTGGGGCGGATGCTGAGACGATTCAACACTTATTTCGGGAGTGCTCGTTTGCTTTACAGGTTTGGTCCGCGTTTAGTTCACGACTTTCCATGTTTGGTCCTTTTCCTCTAGAGACTAAGGATTGGCTTTGGGCATGGAAAGGATTGAACTGTAGATCGGACTTTAGGCCTTGTGTAAAGCAGTTGATTCACGGGTTTTTATGAGGATTGTGGGGGGAAAGAAACTCGAGGGTCTTTAGGGATTTGACGGCTACGCCTCAACAGGTTATCTTTAGGATTGCTTTCATGGTGGGGCAGTGGTGTGTCGCGGGGGGGCATTTGGGTAGAGATAGACTTGGGGAGTGGATGTCGGTTTGTCGGGGGTTGCCCCATTGGATTAGGGGGGCTTTTGTTATTTTGTGGGGTCGGGAAGAGGGTCCGGTCTGTTTGAGGATGTCTCGTGCATCGACGATCGATGACCCTCTCGGGTGGGTTGGGTGATTGGTTTTTAGTCCGGGTTGAGGCGTCGTGGGTTGAGGAGTGGGGGGACCCGTGGTGTTAGAACGGGAAGCTCCTCTCTACTACCTCGCTTGTATAGTTCTTGCTTCTGTGCTTAATACATATTCTCATTCATAAAAAAAAAAAAAAAAACGCACTCTATTCTAGAAAATATCATCATTTTTCTAAATCACCATTCTCGTTCTAAATGTAATCTCATCCATTTCACTATCCATGTCTTTTAGTACCGAATCTCTTTCCATCCCATCTCATTAGTGTATTTATAGGATTAGGGTAGAAATCCTAATCTCTTCTTAACCTTAAATCCTTAATGGGTCGCCAATCCATTAGTCCTAATCCACAATGCAATTAGTTGTGACATTGTAGGATCTGGTTCGATTAATCATTGCCCAAATCACTCATCATATTGATCTCTAACAAGACAATCATTAATTTCTAACCAGTTCGAATTAATTTCCATTAATCAAATCCAGCACTTAACTAGTTTCTAATGTAACTACGAAAATAAATCCATTAGCCATACATGAACTAACCCGTCACTCTCATTTGATTACTTCACCAGCCATTGGTGTTTGACCTTCCAAAATGGCTCATTGATGTTCTGTCCGACTTTCTGTTCGGAAGCCATGATTAGTAATTTACAGGGTTATTATTTCTAAAATACTCGAACTTTGGCGATTTATTTTGAAAATGCACTAAGTTTAAAAAATCTCAAATATATCCCAGACTTAACGCTATTAGTCCTTGTTTGTAAAATTTTAAAACATTCTGAACCAAGTAGCTAACGGAAATAACTTTTAAGTTTTCTGTCTTCTAAAAATAGTAACTCAGGTTTGCCTAAATTGCATTTTGGAGCCTGTTAAATTTAATTCTTTTTAAATCCTCCCAAAGTAACCTAGTCTTCTTCTCCGATCATCCCTATCAACCCTCTATGCCGCCGCCGCCATATCCAACACCGCCGGAGAGCAGCTGGCGTCGGAGACGCAAGACGATGAAGGCCGTTTCGGCGGAGGCTTCGGTACCTTAGGACAACGAGATCTGACATTAGTCAGAGTCGCTCCGTAACAGACCCGACCCTTCGGTTTCCGTTTCTTCGACGCCGTCTCCTTCGGGAGCTTGAACTGGCGGCGTCGGAGGGAGGAGCAGGGATGGGAGGCTTAGGGGCGACACAATTTCAACAATTATCTGTTCAATAATCCCAAAAATCCAATCTACCAAATTTATCCCTAATTATCTCCCTTCCATTTTCCCCCAATTTGTTTAAATTCCGCAATACCGGATGCATTCCCCAAACTGACGACCAGCCTCGGCCACAAGTCCACTGACGACGAGCTCCAGAAAATGATCACCAAATTCGACGCCGACGGTGACGGATTCATCGATTTCAAGGAGTTCGTGGAGATGAACACCCTCGGGGAAGAGTGCTCTGTCGCTGAGTGCAGGAAGATGATTAGCGGAGTGGATAGCGACGACAATGGGACCATCGATTTCGAGGAGTTTAAGATGATGATGACTAGGGGTTCCAGGTGGGCGAGTTCTTCCAATGAGGATTCTGTGAAGGTCTAGTTTTTTCTTTCTAGATCTGTAGGTATCATAAGCTTTCAATCTCTTCAGTTTCGATTTTTATTCATTCCAGTTGTTCAATAGCATGGGCAACTGAGCAAAGAACACTGCATGGACTTTAATCTGCAGAGGCAAAGCCAATCCATGAAAATGGTACTGGGTTCAGGGAAATAAGCATGGTTGCTGAAGAAGCCAAAAGACGAACTGAGTTTTTCCTCGAATCATCCTGAGAACTGAGTTAAGTTATCTGATGAGTTTTGATTGGTGATCACATCATTTGATTGCAGATTGAGAGAGCTGCATACACTCAAGGGAAAGTGGATTCATTTGTGAAGCTGAAAGGGCTTGATGTTGAAGTCAACCCACACTACACTGTCTGAAGAATGAAACAGATAAGCAGAAAGTGCAGAAGAAGCTTGGCCTCCATGGTTCCAAAGTGTGAATGTTTTATAGTGTATTGTTGATCAGCAATGTTTGTTTGTTTTTGTGGTTGTGAATGAATTGGCTGTCCAAAGTTCCAAAGGAATCTCCAGCGGTGTTGGATATGGCGGCGGCTGCACAGAGGGTTGATAGGGATGATCGGAAAAGAAGACCTAGGTTACTTTGGGAGGATTTAAAAGGAATTAAATTTAACAGGCTCCAAAATGCAATTTAGGCAAACCTGGGTTACTATTTTTAGTAGACAGAAAACTTAAAAGTTATTTCCGTTAGCTACTTGGTTCAGAATGTTTAAAATTTTACAAACAAGGACTAACGTCGTTAAGTTTGTGATACATTTGGGGTTTTTAAAACTTAGTGCATTTTCAAAATATATCGCCAAAGTTCGAGTATTTTAGAAATAATAACCCTAATTTATAACATCAACTTTATTTGAGAAGAAGAAGAAAAATGCTAATCCAAACACTAAACGACGATGTGAACAATCACTAGCCTTTAAAAAACACGGCCAGCCAGCCATAAGTAGTAAAAGAAAAGAAAGCTATAAGCTCATCATTGTGGAATCCACATCTCTATCTCTCAACATGGCTTCCCAATCAGGCATTCCAGTGGTGGATCTTTCGCCTTTCTTGTCGGAAGATATGGATGATGAGATGTTGAAGAAGAAGAAGAAAGTGGTGGAGATAGTGAAGGAAGCTTGCTCTGAATACGGATTCTTCCAAATAGTGAACCATGGGGTCCCCACTGAGCTGATGAAGCGAGCTCTGCAACTTTCAAAGACATTCTTCGAGTTAGCAGATGAGGAGAAGCGTAAGTTTAGTGCTGGAGATGGAGCTCCACTTCCAGCTGGATACAGTCGTCAGCCTCTTCATTCTGTTGACAAGAATGAGTATTTGCTCGTCTTCCCTCCTCAATCACCGTTTAACATCTACCCGACTCATCCTCCACAACTTAGGTACGAACCAATAATTGCTGTTGCTTCTCTGTTTTTTTATCAGTCTCTGTTTGTTTTTTTGTTAGATAGTAGTTTTTGTTATGAATCATTGTATCTCAATAACTCGAGTTGTTGGAAGAAGGTTCTAAATCTATCTTATTAGGGGTGAGAATCGGTTCATTCCGTCATTAATCGATCAAAATCGGAGGACCTCCAAGAATCTTTGATAGATGACCGACCGAAATAAAATCAGTCAAAAGTGACCAAAATTTGGTTAACTGAAAATTGACCAATTTAACCTACTTTTAATCTTAAAATTGAATAATATCATAAATTATACACCATATAATAAACACTTGCATTAAAAGTCATTATTCCATGATTGTTTCGGTCAAAGTTGGTTAACCACATTTTAACCGATGACTGACTTGCTAAAAAATGGTTAACCGCTTCTTGACCGAACGACCATTGGTTAATCAATTTTAATCATTAAGTTTAACCGAATCCCCACCTCTAAATCTTATAATGTTTACTAATTAATATGCCCCTAAAACGAAAGTCCATAAAAGGGAAAAAGCTCATTAAAAGGGATTGAAGTTCGTAAAAGTCCATCAAGCCTTATGTAAGATAAATGATCGTATTACTGGCCATCGAGATTCAATGTCAAGACCTTCAATTATCAAAGACTATGATACCATGTCACAAACCATTGCATCCCAATAACTCGAATTATTAGGTGAGAGTTCTAAATGGATCTTATAGTGTTTACTAACAGTCTTACCCGCTTTTGTTTGGTACATAACAACTGCTGAAGGGAGGTGGTAGAGGAGGTGTTCTCATATCTAAGCAAGACAGGATCATTGATAGAGAGCATAATTAACGACTGCCTTGGTCTACCACCGGGGTTTCTTCAAAAGTTCAATTCCGACAGGAATTGGGATTTCATGACTCCACTTCGCTATTTTCCTGCGACGGATAGCGAGGACAATGGCATCACCCCCCACCAGGATGGGAACTCCGTCACCTTTGTCTTCCAAGATGATGCCGGCGGCTTGGAGGTCCTCAGAGACCAGATTTGGATTCCGGCCACTCCCTCTCCTGACGCCATCGTCGTCAACATTGGAGATGTTATCCAGGTACTTTTTTATAATTACAATGGACACAGAATAATTTAGTTAACTACTTGACTCTATCTAATGGGTTCAGGGTTCTCAATAGACATTAGGGGTGGGAATCGGGCTAGCCCGACTCGGTTAAATCGGGTTTCAAGCTACTCAATCGTTGATATTATCAACCCGAGCTCAATCCGATGATACCAATTGGATAACCTGAAACCTAGTTTGCTCAAGTTCGCGCTTAGCCCAAAACCCGATTATCTCACTTCCTTAAAAAAACTTAGTTTATTTTGACACTTTCTACGCGAACGCCACTATCTTCCTATCATTGCGAACTTGAGCAGATGAAAAAAATCAGTGCAAATATACCTTGGACAAACTTTTTGTATTATATTTGTTGCTTCTCAACTACAACAAGCCTCTCTAGATTAGACCGATTATGACAAAAAATTATGTTCCACGGAAGAATACAAACCTTTCTGAACAAATGAATTGACATAATATTAAAAATGTATGATCAGCACTATGATGAAACGAGCTAAATGAGCATTTTTTAATTGTAAATGAGTGTTTTTTATACATTCAGGCCAATTGGGTCGGGTTGGGCTTTAACCAAAAAACCCAAAATCCCGAAATCTCAATTTGACAAACCCAGTCCGACCTGACCCTAACTTGACAAACCCGAACCCAACCCTTATTACATCGGTCAGATTACTCGAAACCCAATTTGACCAATTCATGTCAGGCTTAACCCATGTCGGGCCAGGTTTCCACCCCTTATATGGATTGATTATCAATGGTTTTCATCGTCAATAATTAGTTGTCGGTCTCTGTCCTTATTCATTTCATGATTGGGCTCATCATTATTAATATTGTAGAATGTTGTTAACAATGGTTGTTACTAAATGAAATTAAAAAGGTGGTGAGCAATAACAAGTTCAAGAGCGCAACACACAGAGTGGTGAGGCCCAAGGGCAGGAGCCGCCACTCATACGCATTCTTCTACAACTTGTCCGGTGAGAAATTGGTGGAGCCATTGCCACAGTTCACGTCGGAAATTGGGGAGCCGCCTAGATATCGTAAGTTTGAGTACGGAGAGTATATGAAGCTGAGGCTTAGGAACAAAACTCATCCACCTCAGAGCCCTGAAGATGTCATCCACATTACCCACTACTCTATCAACTAATATAAATGTTATTACTTCGTTTCTCAAATGTGTAATTTTTTTTCTTATTGCTTACTGAATTTATCCATCTCATATGTGTTTGTATGTTTTTTAAAGTTGTACACCAAATGTTTAATGAAATGCATCAAAAGGTTTTCACCCACAACGAGCATAAATCTCGTTCCTTTCTTGAGTGTAATGTTCAATTAGGCATCTACTCCCTAGTTGTATGGCATAATCATCATCTGAGGACAAATGAAATCAAACAACAATACCTAAATATATAGCAAAACACTTAACCATGACAAAGTTGTAATGAAGAACAAGATCGTAGAACTAGAAATAATATCATAAATCAACAAGCATTCTTCATATCCCAATATACCATTCCTTGGTGAAATTGACGTTCTTCCTAGGATTTCACAAGTCTAGTCCTATGAGGACTTAGTTACATAATCACGATGAAAAGAGAGAAAAAAACCTAAAACTAATGAAGAACATAGACATGACTTCTTCAATCAAGATGCTCTAGCCTTCAAGAGATGCTTCCCAAGTGATGAAGATGATGGAGGAGGATGGATTTGGTGATGGAGTGTCTTATATGTGGAGAAGAGCCTTGGTTTGTCAAAATACTTCTTAGGATTCCCAAAATTTCATCTCCGTAAAATAGCTACAAAAACAATGTATGTATTGGTGCAGATGGGGTGAGCGAGTGCTTGCCATCATGCCTAATCCTTAAAAACAGCTATTCACGAGATTTGGGTGGGTTGGCGCACCCAACCCCTGTTTTAAGTGAGCTACGAAAAATATTGTGTAATGCGCGCACGCCGACACACTTGATTGCTGTAAAACTGCTCATTCATGTTCCATTCCTAACTCAAGCGCCGAGACTCTAATTTCATCCCTGTTCAGACTAGTGGCTTTATGGTTCAAAACTATAACATCCCCAAAACTTGAATCTGTTACCCCCCACCCCTTCAAACCCCCAACCTCCATCCTAGAAGAGCCGCCAAAGTCTGCCATCCTCGACTGTTCCACGATGACTCCCTCCCGCCACGAAACCCCATCTCTGAGGATGTACCAGAACTTGGTCAGAATAAGGAGTTTTTCGATGGCATTGGTGCCGATAAGGCTGGAAGTTGGCCCGCCGGGTAGTGGGTACCTGCGAGCCCGGCTTGTTTCTTAATGGGTAGTGGGTACCCATTACCCTGATGGGTTCTGGCTACGGGATGACTTTTGAGACATATGGGTACCCACTACCCGAATGGGTAAATACCCGTGGGTACCCATTAAACCCGAAATATTAAATTTATTATTATTATTAAAAAAATCCTGAAATTATAAATCAGTAAATCTATTTTTGTTGTTGGCTGGCTTGTTGCTATTGTTGTTGCTGTCATAATCTGCAGGTCGGCAGTCGGCTTCAGTCTTCAGTCGAATGTTGATGTGGTTGTTGCATTGTTGCTGTCATAAACTGTTGTTGATGTTGTATTGTTGAATCTGGGATTTCTTAATCAGTTTGGTCAAGGCGGCAGTTTGTTTCATTGTTTGTTTGGACTTTGGTTATAGCTTATATCATTTCATTTTGGTTATAGCTTATATCATTTCATTTTGGTTATAGCTTATATCATTTCATTTTGGTTATAGCTTATATCATTTCATTTTGGTTTATAGCTTATATCATTTCATTTTGGTTATAGCTTATATCATTTCATTTGTTATAGCTTATACGTCTGACAACCAAATTGGTTGTTTACTTGTTTGGACTTTGGTGGGTGGCTGGTGCAAATCAGTTGGTAATTATTAATTTATTATCAATGGATTCAATGTTGAATTCATCAAGTGACGACAAAATTAAGTAATTACTCAAATTGATTTTTAATTTTACTATATTTTATAATATATATAATATATATAATATATATGCAGAAATGAGTTTAAGAAGTTGACACCTCAGCAATTTAAAACTTTTCTCTCCTGCTTCGGTCTTTGAATCATACTTGGCTAACTCTAATCCCAAAAAGCTCTTCGGTTGAAAATTTATCCCAAGTCCGCCCAATCGGCCTTTGTACGGTTTTTTGCAAAATCATATCTAAGGTAATTACGAAAAGGTTGGGGGACATCTTGCCCCAATTCATAAATCCAGCTCAGAATGGATTCGTCCGAGGTCGATGTATCACAGATAATATCCTTATAGCCCATGAACTTATTCATCACCTCGACACGTATAAACGTGGTAACCTCCATTTTATGGCCCTAAAGGTGGACATGGAAAAGGCTTATGATCGAGTAGAATGAGATTTCCATTTCCCTCTCCTTCACGCTTTAGGGTTCCAGTCATCTTGGATCACCCTAGTTCACGAGTGCTTATTTTCAGCTACTATGAAGGTCATTTTAAATGGCACACCGCATGGTTACTTTGCCCCAACAAGATGACTTCGACAAGGGGACCCCCTTTCACCTCTCCTTTTTGCTATTTGTTCGGAAGGCCTGTCTCATTTGATAAATATGGTTGTTCAGAGCAACGCCCTTCACGGGATAAAGTTAAATGCCCATTGCCCCTTGATTACCCATTTAATGTTTGCAGACGACACAATGCTTTTCTTACGTGTCTCGCGTCGTTCTATGGTAGAGCTTCGTTCGCTCTTCAATAGGTACCAGTTGCTGAGTGAACAACGTATAAACTATGGAAAACCCTCAGTTCTATTCAGTAAAAATGTGCCATCTCGTTTGAAACGTGAGTATGCTGGATTTTTAGGAATCGATCACCAAAATCCGGCCCCATCCTACTTGGGGGCCCCTTGCGTGGTTGGTGAACCTGTCGTTGAGGGTTCAAACAAATAACTAACAAAGCTAACAAAAGCTAGGGTAGATCGTATTCCGAGGGTCTTCTAAGATTGACTACTTCAAAACTAGCAAAATACTCGAATGCAAACAAGTTGTGCGTGGTGTGAGTTCCACGACTTCTAACTCTAAGAAATGCGGAGAAAATAAAAATTAAACTAAAGCAGATTGGAAATTAGGGTTGAAAACAAGGATGACAGACGAACTTAGACTTTGAATCCCCCTTCGTTCCCCAGAGCATTGGCAATAAACAGATCAGCGGATTTCGATTCTCATTCAATCAATTACTAAGACACCACCATAACTCCTTACCCTTAGGTTTAAGACCGGCGAACGTTCGCTCTATCCGTTCTAACTACCAAGATTAACTAGCCGCCCGGGTACGGTCGCCTCTCGCAACGACTTAATTAACTGGTGCAATTACTAACGATTTATGAGTTACTCTTGCAGTGGATTAACCCTAACCGGTTCCTACGAAAGGCACGCTCCAATTATAAGGTTAATTGTTCAATTCGATGTTCTAAAGTAAGGCGAGCGTTCGCTTCTATCCTTAGCTTAACAAGAATCTAATCTAGGTGATCAATCCAGACAAGAAACATGAACAATGAAGAACAAATCAAACATGAAAGAGAACTGATTGAATTTCGAATCTAATCACCGCAGATCCGTGACCGCTTTAAAGCCCTGGGTCACTTAGGGTTCATCTAGTCTAACCTCTAACAAGTTTAGCTACTCATGTTTATCACAAAAGAATCTAAGACAAAGAAAGAGTTCATCATCCAGAGGAAGAACAGAAAAGAATCTGAAAAACCTAATTTAGACGACTCTGACAGACTTCGATCTTCCGTAAACCGCAATCCTGGCTCCGATTCTCCGAGGTGGAAGGGATGGCGTCACGATCTCTTTCCGGCTCTTCGAACTCTCACTCTTCGCTCCAGAACTTCAGAGAATTCTTCAAATTCTGATTTCGAAAAGTATATTATGATGTCTATCCTATTTGGGCCGCCGGGTTAAGTGTTTATACTTAACCCTAATTAATCCGGATTTAACTGATATTTTCGCCGAAATTGTTGAGGAATTTTCGGCGAAAATTCCTTTGCAAATTCTCCCTGAACTTTCTTCTCGGTTCGAAAACTTCATCCTTTCGCCGAAAGTTTCCTTAAGTTAACAACAGCCGATTTGTGAACATATTTTTGCCGAAAATACAAGGGTATTTTCGGCGAAAATTCCTTTGTAAACCGGGCAGGAATTTTCTGAACTTTGATTAACTCCTTTGATCGATCCCGGTGCAATCCTTCGAGATTCCAATGCCTTAGACACGTCCTTGGTTACTTATTCGATGGCAAAAACCTGTGCTAACATAAAAACACTAGAAAACCATCAAATAGACCCGAAACGGGCCAAGGTAACACAAATGGCACGAGATAGGGCAATCGATTGAATACTCGTTATTCTACCCTAAAAACCATGTCTTAAGCAAAGAAATGTCGCTTAAATGAGGTTGATAATCACGTCAAATCGAGTGTCATCAAATACCCCACACTTAAGCTTTTGCTTGTCCTCAAGCAAACTGAATAGAAACGCTCATGTTCATAAATGATAAGATCGATTAAATTGGAGCTCAATCAAACACAATGAATTATTAGACAGCTAATTCCTAGAACAAGAAACCTAACATGCATACAGATCAGCCAAACTACCTGGTCTCACTAATAAACTGCACACGACAAGTAATTAGCAACCAATTATGCATGAATTTGACCTAACCGACCAGACTCCTCACACAGGATATATATAGTACAATGGGAACTCTCACTCTCTGTGTTTAATGACGTGTTTCTGCTCTCGATCATTTTCTGTTACCGAATTCTGTCATAGGTTTGCATTTCGACCACATCTCCACCACTGTGACAACACGAGTATCTAGTCAAGAAGGACTTCCCTGCTAGGACCGTAATGAATTCTACACTACTTGGGTTTATGATGCGATGGATGATGGAAATGTATGATGATGGCTTGGTGCGGTGTAGCTTTCGACTAACTTCCCTCGAATCTAATCTATGGCTTCCTACCGTCTAACCAAACACGGGTGGAATGATGAACGCTCGTCCTATGATACCCTCAAGCAACCTAGCACTTATTCTTTTTCTTTACACGATTTTTTTTTCTTTTCTTTTCAACTTTTCTTTTGACTTCGTTCTTCCATCTGTAGGGAGAAGAACGTTTTATTGAACTAAAACTTTGAAACTTTTCTGCTTTTCTTATTTTTCACTTTTTTCACTTTTTTCGAGAAAATTTTTTCTTTTCTTACTTGACTTCTCTTTTTTTTTCCTTTGTGCCAATTCTTTCTTTTAGTTGCTAGAGGGGTTTACACGTCTGGACATATTAGCTAAGACCACCTGTTTAATGGCTATAGGCAGGTTACCACAAACCGACTTCTGGTAGGTCAATCTAGAACTACAACCACAGGGGATCAACGGGGAATGAAAGAAATGGGAAATGGTTGTAATGTATTATCGAACCGAAAGAACAGGCCAAGCTCAAGGGTCTAAACCTAATGGATTTATCGTTTGGTAGGCTATCTCGCTTAGTAGCTGAATCTAGGTGCCCCTATCCTTCTAGAACTCGTGTCATCGTGTGGTCTCGAGTAGGTCTCATGCAAATTCTAACTCATTCAAGCAAACAGAAAACCACTCAGAAAGAATTGAAATTGCAAGTTACGTGCAATGGATCAAAAGCTCACAGTTGGTTTGCTAGTCGGATTCGGTCATTTTCATGCAATCAAGGCTACAAACTACAAGTGTGATTTAAAAATTCTGTTCCGACCAGGCAATTTAGCATCAAAGTATACAAGTTGGTTCTCAAGTTTTAGGTTAAGCAGTCTAAGCATCATTATGAAGGTTTGAACAACAACTTAACATCAAAAAGCAAGAACTGAGCTGTTCTAATGCTAGAGAGACTGGAATGGAATCACGAGGCACACACAAAACACAATTAAGGGCAATCAAGTTCATGCAAGGTTCTCTAGCCTCCTACCCCACACTTAAATCGGACTGTGTCCTCACAGGACTAATTCTAGAGTTCAGAGTGAAATAGAAGAACCTGGACCGAGATGATTGGTGTAGGGGATGAGCACGGGTCCTCGGAACGGAGGGAATCTACCGAAACGAAGCAAAGGGAATCTCCCTACTACCTACAAAACAAAAACAAATGAAACATAAAAAGGAAACCGGGACAAGTGTCCCGGATCCACACAGAAAAAAGTTGGATCGAAATCCGAAAATAATAAATAAAAAGAAGGGACAAGAAAGAGGATACAACCCGATCATTGCTCGTCCGGCGCGTCGGGAGGTGGAAAGTGGAGGTGCTCGCCGAGCTGACGTTGCCACGCCAGCTGTGCCTCATACCACCTGTCGGCGCGGCGCATATGCTGCTGCATAATAGTCCATCTCGCCTCTTGGGTGGCGTTGTCGGTGATGCGCCACTCCTGCAGTCGCTCATATAGCGCACCAATGTCCGCGGGGTGCGGTCGATGCTGATGGTGAGGCGCCTGGTATGGATCGGGAATGTGCGGCGGCGACTGGTGAGCATACCCTGCCTGATGATGTGGCGAGGGTATATAGTCTTGGAATTCTGGCGGTGGCTGGGGCTGCTGCTGCTCAGCATCATCTTCTTCCTCCGACTCGACCACAGGCTGGAGTGGAGGATCTGCTGCTACTTGGGGACTGAGGTCCAACTCTAAGTCGTACTCAACCGCTAAGTCTCCTCCAACGGTCGTAACTTGGCGTCATGGAATGTTCGGGCCATATTCATGGCTGATGCCGAAGGAGATGATGAGCTGACCTATGAAGTTACCTCCCAAGAGTCTGCGAGTTACCTCTTGGTCTTCTGGCGGAAGATGCGAGCAAGCACCCAGCCGGGGTGAAGAGGGTAGCTCTCTCGGATGGCTCGAAGAAGCATAAGCTCCTCCTTGAGGATATGGTGGCGATCCTTGTCTGGAATATACAAAAGCGATCTACGCCAAACCATATGAATAAATTTAAAGAGTGGGTGAGAGAGGGACTTAACTGAGTCGTGGCCCCTGAGGCGATCGCCAGGCACTCCAGTCATGTGGCTCCAGAGCGCGTGGTACTCCTCGTCATCATCATCGTCGCCCCAGCCGAGGTGATGTCCATGATAGTGCTCGTAGGGGATGCCTAGATGAGCAGCAAACTCATCGTAGGTGAGTGTCATGTACACCCCGCCAAGATAGAAGGAAACAACCTTCTGGCCTTGCCTCCTCTTATGCTCGTCCAGATCAAAGGTCGCCCAGAACTCCTGAAGGGCGATGTCTGGGAAGTCGGCAGCTATGGTGGTCAGCTCTAGGAGACCGGCCGGTGCTAGGGCGTCATGCACATTCCGATGGTAGTCCTCGTCGTGCTCGGAGAGGGACTCCATGGAAAGAGGGCGCACGTCAGCTCCACAAATGTGCTGGATCTTCTGGAAGCACTCGAAGTAGAAGTCAGGTAGACGAGCGATGGTGCGATGGTACCCAGCCCGGCGAGGTAGTGCTGGAGGGGGGCCCTGAACGGCGGGAGTGACGAGGGCGGCAGCTCTTGAGCTCGAGGCGCCATCAAGTCGCGCCTTAGTCCTGCGCTCATAAGTGGTGTTCCTAAAGCCAGAATGAAACCAGATTAGTTAAACTAAAACCCTACCCCACACTTAGTAGAAAAAAAACTCAATTGCACAAAGAAATGAGGAAAACCGAGTGGGGGTAAGCAAAGCAGAATAACCGGTAATCATAGATAGTAAAATACATGCTTAGGAACATCCAGAATCGGATAAGCGCAATCAGAGTTCAAAGAGTCAAGCCGACATTCAGAAAGTCAACATTATAGCATAATGAACCCTAATCATGGCAAGACTACCACAAAGCGGAGAACGACGGTAAAATATGGTCTCAGATGGCAAGCACAATAATCTGAACGAGAATGAACACATACGGCAGCCAAATGATCAAAAACAGTTCATGGTCAAACGACATTTCTCACAAGTCAACAGCACAAAGAATCAATCGTATGCAAAGCAACACATGATCAAATGATATGGAAATTAAGCACGGTACTCCCTAAGCATGCTAGAACAGTTCAACAAGTTCAGCTAACCTAGTTCACACGAAATCAGTCGGCACGCAAATCGAGGCAAACCGAAAAGTCAACCAAAAGTCAACCCCAACGAAATTCAGCAATCAATATGTCAAAAGATTCGTATTGAAAAGTTCTACAACTTACCTTGAAGCCATGGATGCTAAAAATGAACGGTTTGGGAGAAATCGGTGAAAAACTCTGAAAACAAGGGTTTCGGTGAACTGGAGCTGTAGAGCTCCGATTCGAACGTTCTAGGGCTCAAAACGATCAGAAAAGAGAGGGGAGTTGAGCGGCGGCGGTCGGCGGTGGCTGCAGCGGCGGGAAATGGCGGCGGCGGAGGAAAATGAATGGGAGGCGGCAGCGATTTTGAAAAACAAAGGGGAGGGGGTATTTTTCGGGTGTTAATTCGAAAATGAAAGAAGGAAAGTGGGGAGAGAGAGAGAGGAAGACCGGATTTTAAGTGAAAAAATTGGCTGATTTTCAAAGGGAATTTCGGTGAAAATAAATGAAAATTTTCGCCGAAAATAAACGTTCAAATGCACTGCCGGTTTTCAAATAGATTTTCACCGAAAACACCATGAACTTTTCGGCCGAAAACATGAAACAGTGAAATTCAGTGAAAATTTAAAAGGGTGATTTCGCCAAAAATAGGTGTGTGTTTCGCCGAAAATTTTGAACTGCTCGGGTGAAAATATTTTCGCAAATCCGGCAAACTTCAGAAAATCACAATTAAATCCAAAAATCGGAACAACCTCAATCAACTTGCAAACGACACTACGACACACAGAATACACACGAAAAATAAGAGAACAAACAAACTGATACTTTTGGATCCCCCGAACCGACTCTAAAACACTAAGTTCGACAAAAATTAAAAACGGACTCCAGTCGTGGGTTGCCTCCTGCGAAGCGCTCTTTTATTAACTTCCTTGAGCTGGACGATACCTGGACGGTATTAGGATACATCCCAACTCAGATTCTCCTTAACGCTCGCGTCGGAGTTCATGAAGTACAGCTTCGGGGCTTCTCCGGTAAGCGTGAATCTCTTCCCGTTCGCATGCAAGAGCTTGGTACGTCCATCGGGAAGATGATCGATGAACTTGAACGGTCCGAACAGTTCTCTGGAGAGGTCATCCTTCTTGAGTGTTACGATGGAAGGAATGAGGACTGTCAACTTCTTCTTTTCTTTCATCTTCGGCTTGGTATCACCAGGATCGGTGATCATCAGTACTTCCTTAGGAGATGCTTTCGGCTTCTCCCTCCATACTTGTTCCGGCGCCGGTTGCTCGGAACGAATTGGTGGTGCAGCTGGCTCAATGGAAGACGGCGGAGCTTTTGGTCGCCAGACCATTTGAGTCTTCGTTTTCTTGTACTTCCCTCGAGGCCTGCTAGGTTTAGTGCTTGGTGGCTTAGAAGAGGCTTGCAGTTCCTTCTTCTTCTTGGGTGGCTTCTGAACAGAAATTTATGGCTTCTTCTTAATAGCCTGTTCAATACCTGCAGCAACAACGGATCTAGAGATACTGGAAGAAGCATTAGTAACGGAGTTGACCGGAGTCAACTCCACAGTTTCAACAACCAGGCAATGAGGTTCTTCATTCTTAGAGTCATATTTCATGCCATCTTTAAGACGAAAAGTTTTCGTTTCTTTACCAACCCTTAGAGTCAAAGAACCATTTGGAACGTTAATATTCATTCCAGTAGTAGCCATGAAAGGTCGACCTATGAGAATGGTAGAATCATCTCTACTAGTATCCATAATCACATAGTCAGCTAAGAACGTGAACGGACCACATTTAGTAACAACGTCTTTTATTTCTCCTCTAGGGGTTTTAAGTGATCTATCAGCAAATACAAGTTGCATACTAGGCGGTTCAAGTTCTCCTAGGTTCAACTTTTCAAACAGGCTCATAGGCATAACATTAACAGACGCACCAAGATCAACCAAACAACGCTCAACCTCAAAATCTTTAATAACCAAAGGTAAAGTAAAAGAACCAGGATCAGATAACTTAGCTGGATATGGAGAGGCAGGTTTCTTAATACGAATGTCAGGATATCCTTCTTTATTCCCCTTCATGCCAGTCTTGATCCTTGCATTTGGCAGCAATGCTCTTGGAAAAGGAGGCTTCACGACGTACGGTGCAAGAGGGGGATCATCCTCAATAGGCGCCGGTTTCTGTTCTTCCTCTTCCTCTGGAGTTTCAGCGATCCCGCGTAAGACAGAACAAGCATCAGCAATTAAGTTTGGAAGTTTCCGAGCGGTTACCATCTTGGCTTGCTCCTTTCTCGGATTCGGCTCTGTCTGGCTTGGAAGTTGGCCAAATGGTCGACCAGATGCTAGCATGCTTGAGATGTTGTTCACGGCTTGCTCAATTCTTTGTCCAGATGCTATCTGTTCTTGATTGAGAAGAGCTTGAGCCTTGAACTGACTGTCATGATCATCAAGTCTGGTGATGATCTGGCTGAGCTTCTTATCCAGGTCACTAACATTGTTCTCTCTCTGATGTTGCTGCCCTGGATAGGTATTATTAAGATATTGATTCTGGCGATTGCCAGGAGCAGTTCCATAATTACCCGGATTGCGATGCGGCGGCTGGTAGACACCTGCCGGCGGATGGTTAGGTTTCTGATCCTGAGCTGGACCAGCTGGGCGGTTATTCTGGTTCTGGTTATGGTTGGCGCCATTATTGTAGGGAGGTCTGTCTTGATAGTTCCCTTGCTGCCTGAAGTTGCGGTAGCCAGCATAACCATTCTGATTATTAACGAAGCCTTGTTGAATGAAATTTACCTCTTCGGCAGACCAGACTTCTGCCTTACCAAATTTCTGACAACGGCCTCCGTTATGTGCACAAGCTCCACACCACTCGCAATCGGCAACGTAGACAGAAGCTGCCGGCGGCTTGATCGGTGTGGTAGACTTCTTCAAATGCTTCTCTACTTCTGCCTTGATAGCTGCTTCGAGATATAGCTTGCTCCTTGATCCTTCAGATTGTCGTTCCAAGTTCCTTGACTTGGAAGCACAGTTTGCGAAGTGAAGAAGAGCAGCTTCATGTGTGAGTGTAGTGCAATCCCCTTCAGCTAGAGAATTGGCCCACTTGGCAGATTCTTCTCGAAGTCCTTGAGCAAAGATTTCAGCTAACTGCCTCTGCTCGAATCCATGATGCGGACAGTTGTAGAGAAGTTCTTGGAATCGATTCCAAGTATCATATAGGCTTTCTCCTTCTTTCTGGGAGAATCTGGCAATGCTGTCCTTGATGGCAGTTGTTCTGGTAGGAGGAAAGTATTCTTCAATGAAGTCCTGAGCCAGAGTATCCCAATCAGTGTAATAGCCAGGTGGTTTGCCAGTAAGCCACCTCTTAGCAGGCCTTTCAGAGAGAACGGAAAGCTCTCAGACAAAGAGTATTTTTGTCGAGGTTTCCGTTCTTGAAAGTACTGCAGAGATCAAGGAAGTCTGCAAGATGAGTGCACGGATTGTCTAGGGGCCTGCCTTCAAACTGTAAATCCCTAGAGATCATGATCAAGAATGGAATCTTGATCTCATAGTCAGGATCTTCTTCAATGCGCGGAACGGCAATGGCAGATCGAACGCTAGTCACGCTCGGCTTGTTATAGTCAGCTAGACTTTTCTGTGCAGGTGTTGGCGGTGGCGGCGGTAGTTCTCCATTTGGTGGTGGTGGTAACTGATCGTCCATGGTAGGAGATGGAGGAGGTGAAAGTGATGCGGTGTATGAAGCGGATGAAGGTGACGGTGAAGACGGAGATGAGGAACTCTCCTTCAGTTCCTCGATCTTGATCGGAGTGACGGGTGGATTGGATCTGCTTCTCTTCAGAATCTGTGATCGTAGAGGTGGAGCAGAACTGCCTGGCCTCTCTATACTCTTAGCTTGTTCGGTTTGAGAGCGAGTCCAAGGACGGTGAGGCATACACCTGTAAACCTACAGATAACAAAGACAAACAAAACCAGTGTAAAATCGAAGTGGATGGAAAAGTGAAAGATGGAAAATAGAAGAGTAAATTGCCAGTTCTTCTTTCAAACAATCAAAAGAAGTCCCCGGCAACGGCGCCAATTTGGTGAACCTGTCGTTGAGGGTTCAAACAAATAACTAACAAAGCTAACAAAAGCTAGGGTAGATCGTATTCCGAGGGTCTTCTAAGATTGACTACTTCAAAACTAGCAA
Source organism: Linum lewisii (assembly GCA_034768395.1). Lineage (NCBI taxonomy): Eukaryota > Viridiplantae > Streptophyta > Magnoliopsida > Malpighiales > Linaceae > Linum > Linum lewisii. The sequence continues at coordinate 9,856,263 of CM068304.1, forward strand.
AATACTCGAATGCAAACAAGTTGTGCGTGGTGTGAGTTCCACGACTTCTAACTCTAAGAAATGCGGAGAAAATTAAAAATTAAACTAAAGCAGATTGGAAATTAGGGTTGAAAACAAGGATGATAGACGAACTTAGACTTTGAATCCCCCTTCGTTCCCTAGAGCATTGGCAATCAACAGATCAGCGGATTTCGATTCTCATTCAATCAATTACTAAGACACCACCATAACTCCTTACCCTTAGGTTTAAGACCGGCGAACGTTCGCTCTATCCGTTCTAACTACCAAGATTAACTAGCCGTCCGGGTACGGTCGCCTCTCGCAACGACTTAATTAACTGGTGCAATTACTAACGATTTATGAGTTACTCTTGCAGTGGATTAACCCTAACTGGTTCCTACGAAAGGCACGCTCCAATTATAAGGTTAATTGTTCAATTCGATGTTCTAAAGTAAGGCGAGCGTTCGCTTCTATCCTTAGCTTAACAAGAATCTAATCTAGGTGATCAATCCAGACAAGAAACATGAACAATGAAGAACAAATCAAACATGAAAGAGAACTGATTGAATTTCGAATCTAATCACCGCCAATCCGTGACCGCTTTAAAGCCTTGGGTCACTTAGGGTTCATCTAGTCTAAGCTCTAACGAGTTTAGCTGCTCATGTTTATCACAAAAGAATCTAAAGAAAGAGTTCATCATCCAGAGGAAGAACAGAAAAGAATCTGAAAAACCTAATTTAGCGACTCTGACAGACTTCGATCTTCCGTAAACCGCAATCCTAGCTCCGATTCTCCGAGGTGGAAGGGATGGCGTGACGATCTCTTTCCGGCTCTTCGAACTCTCACTCTTCGCTCCAGAACTTCAGAGAATTCTTCAAATTCTGATTTCGAAAAGTATATTATGATGTCTATCCTATTTGGGCCACCGGGTTAAGTATTTATACTTAACCCTAATTAATCCGGATTTAACTGATATTTTTGCCGAAATTGTTGAGGAATTTTCGGCGAAAATTCCTTTGCAAATGAAGGGTCTGCCGGCTGATTCTCCCTGAGCTTTCTTCTCGGTTCAAAAACTTCATCCTTTCGCCGAAAGTTTCCTTAAGTTAACAACAGCTGATCTGTGAACATATTTTCGCCGAAAATACAAGGGTATTTTCGGTGAAAATTCCTTTGTAAACCGGGCAGGAATTTTCAGAACTTTGATTAACTCCTTTGATCGATCCCGGTGCAATCCTTCGAGATTCCAACGCCTTAGACACGTCCTTGGTTACTTATTCGATGGCAAAAACCTGTGTTAACATAAAAACACTAGAAAACCATCAAATGGACCCGAAACGGGCCAAGGTAACACAAATGGCACGAGATAGGGCAATCGATTGAATATTCGTTATTCTACCCTAAAAGCCATGTCTTAAGCAAAGAAATGTCGCTTAAATGAGGCTGATAATCACGTCAAATCGAGTGTCATCAGTGGTCATGAGATCCAAAAAGGCCACCTTTGCATTTCTAGAAGACAAGATGACGTCTCACCTTCAAAGCTGGAAACGGCTCTCTTTGTCCCCTGCCGGAGTTCATACCTTATTAACGTCTGTAATATCAGGTCTTCCAGTCCACATCTTGTCGTGTTACAGAGTCTTCAATACGGTCTGCTCGGCCATGGATAAACTTATGGTTAAATTCCGGTGAGGAGAGGTAGCAGACCAGCGAAAGATACGCTGGAGAAGCTGGGAAAAGCTATGTATGAGCCAAGAGGACGGGGGCCTGGGCTTCCGTTCCTTCCAGGTGTTTAATCAAGCTCTCCTTGCAAATCAAAGCTGGCGCATCTTAAGTCAACCTGATCTCCTCATTTCGAGACTATACAAAGGAAAATATTTCCACTCTTCCAACTTCCTAAAAGCTAAGAAACGGTCGCAGCCTTCCAATGGCTGGCAAGGGATCCTTCACGGGCGGGATCTCCTTCTACCAGGTCTTCTAGTTCAGTTGGGCACTCACTCGAGGATGCCCATCTTTGAGAGAGCTTGGGTGCCAAGTGACTCAGGCCCATATTTGCCGATAACACGAGTCCCTACTACACAGATTCAGCACCTCCAAATCTCGTCGTTGATGCATCCATCGAAGACTACTTCTAGACTTATTCGAGTTCAACTCTGTCCAAGCAATCTTAAGCATTCCAATTCCAATTACTCCTCAAGAAGATAAAATAATCTGGTACTTCTCCCCCAGCGGAGAATATTCCACCTCGCCAGGTTACGCCTTGGCTATGCGGTTGAGGCCAAAGAAAGACACTACATGTGTAGTGGCCCCAATGAACTCTAGCGTGTGGCGAGCAGTTTGGTCTCTTCGGATTCAACCAAAACTGAGATTCTTCCTTTGGCGTTTGTGCCATCGGATTTTACCAACTATCGATGGTCTCAATAGGAGAGGAATGGAGTTACCCACTTTGTGCCCAGTCTGCATGCATCAAGATGAGACTTTGGAACATCTTCTGTTCAAGTGCACTGTCACTCGCCGTTTCTTTGCCACAACATCCCTTAATCTAAACGCCATTCCTCACACTCACCCTGCAATAGTGTGGCGTTGGATCTTGTCAAGTGCCCCCAATACGTCAGCCTTTGGATTTTGGCATGGTGGCGTCTCTGGAAGTCAAGAAACTGGGTGGTGTTCGAAAAATTTGAGACTTCAATTCCCGCTCTTCACAGACAGTATTCCTTCGACCGTGATAAGCTCTCTTTACTCCCACTTCCAGCCCCTCCAGCCATTGCACCACTCCCTCGTCCCACTCTTTGGTTTCCTCCGCGGCATCCCCGACTGAAGATTAATGTTGATGGCGCCATCGCTGTAAGATCAGGAGGTGCAATCGGCTTGGTGGTTATAGATTCCTCCGGAGGGCTCCTCTTCGCTACATGTATCTCTTATCCAGGGTTAACTTGTCCTTTTATTCTGGAATTGTTGGCTGTTAGAGACGCTTGCGTCCTATGCTGCTCGATGGGGTGGACAGCTGTTGACATTGAGGGTGACGCTTCTCAAGTTTCTCACGCTATCGCCAAAAGGCGGTTTGCGGACGAGACGGAGGCGCCTTACTGTTGGATATTTGGCACTTCCTCGACATTTTGCCCCATATCAGGCTTCTGACTGTCCCACGATAGTGTAATACGGCGGCCCATTGTGTGGCGCGCCATGGACTTAGATGTCTCCCAAGCCGAGGTGTGGTAAACCTTTCGGCTTGGACAGGCACTTAATGCTTTCTTATGTTTGGTTACTTCCTATGCTCCTGCAGGAGTTATCTCTGAGAAAAAAAAAATTTAGAATTCACCTAATAACTACCTCTTAAAAAAAATTATCGCCACATTCTTTTTCTTTTTTTACATGAGCCACGTTTGTTTTTGCTCAACCTATTTTGCAGGTTTATTTTTATAGTTTTAAGTTTGAAAAAAATAATTCTTTCATGATTATTTGTGAAAATTAAAATTTGCTGAAGTATTTACGATTTAGAGCTTCATTTTCTCTATTATTTAATATTATATAATTATCATTATTAAATTTTAAAAAACTAGTTTTTAATATTAAAATTTAATCTGTAAATACGTATGTGAATTTCAATCACATCCGCCAATGGGCAGGGATAAATCTAATATATATATATATATATGGCAAGCGCTCCGGTACCCACAGGGTATCGGTACCCTAGCACTCTAAATTCACATTTTTAAATGCTTAAAATTTAAATAATGAGTCTTAAATTCATTGTAATAAATCATGAGCACTAGTGAATAATACTTACTTCCTAAACACTGAATTCTGACCCTCAAATACTATTTCATAAGCTCAAATCCTAAATCGTATGTAAAACTCTAACTTTTGACCAAAAGTTTAAATTAAAATATCATAAACCCCCAAAATAAACTCAAAACTCCAAACACTATATCCTAAACACTTATCACTAAACTAAGACTCTCAAACTTTAAAATTCAAACATAACTGTGATGAAATTTTAGTGATAGGGTATCGGTACCCAGTGGGTACCGGAGCGTTCACCATATATATATATATATATATGGGTAACACTTCGGTACCCTGGGGTATCGGTACCCTATCACACTAAAATACTGTCATATTGGTGTTTTAACTTTGGAGTTTGAGGGATTTGGTGTAGTATTGAGGGTTAGGATACAGTGTTAGGAGTTTCGAGTTTATTTTTTGGGTTTATGATCTTTTAATTTGGACTTACCGTCAAATGTTAGAGTTTGGAATACGATTTAGAGTTTTGAGTCTATAATGTAGTGTTTGAGGGTTAAGATTTAGTGTTTAGGGAGTTAGCATTATTAACTAGCGCTCAGGATTTATTGCAATAGGTTTAAGACTCATTATTTGAGTTTTAAAGTATAGAAATGTGAATTTTTATGCTAGCTAGGGTACCGATACCCACGGGCACCGAAGTGTGCACCATATATATATATATATATATATATATATATATTTTGTTAGTGGGTTTTAGTGGGTTTTAGTGGGTACCCCAACCCGATCCCATTTTCAATAATGGGTACCCACTAGCCGAACGGGTTCGGGCTACGGGATGAGTTTCGAGACTAATGGGTACCCACTACTCGTTTCTTAATGGTTATGGGTACCCGAGCCCGTCCCATTAGCCAGCCCTAGGCGTCGAGGACGCCGACATCGGCCTAGATCGGGAACCGGACGACGAGGGGGGATGAGGGAGAGGTCTCTGATTATGGAGAAGAAGAGGACGAAGATGGCGACGACGTTGACGGTGATGAAGAGGGAGGCTATAGGAATTTGGGTTCGACGCCAACGCAGGTGGAGACGGCGGTGGAGGAGATTATTAGAAGTGGGACGAAGAAGACCCACATTGATGTTATAAGAATGAAGTCTCTGACTGACTTGATTAGCCCCATTTTTAGATCTGGGAGAATGGAGGAAGAAGGGAAAGAAGAGGGAGGAAGGAGACAGGAGTGTAGTGGAGGGAGGAGGTGGGTGGTGGAGGATCAGGTGGGTTTGAGAATCGGTTGGGCTTTCAAATTGGGTGTATAGGCTTGATTTTGGGTAGATAAGATTTTAAGTGATGTGGATTTAAATGACGTGACGGTCTAATTGGCAGCTCCACGTAGGCGGATGGATAAAAAATTGGATGTTCGTAGACGGTAGTGACCTTTAGGATAATCAGTCAAAGCTCAATAATGAGTGATTTTTTTTAAAAAGTCGGTGATGTCCGGGTTATTTGGTAAAAAATCAGTGATGTCCAGGTTATTTGGACAAAGATTGGTGACTATTTGTGTAGGGCTAACTTCAACCATATGGGCAAAATAGCAATGGCTAAACCCCAATTTGCACATTTAGCCATCTCGAAAACAACAATTGCTCCAACCCTAAATATAGCCATCAATATAATTTTCTGTGTTGATTTTGATAAATCTAACTTATGAATACCAAAATTTATTTATTTTTAGTTTAAATTTTTTCCGGTTGTTCATGATTATTCGATACGAACAAACCGATAAAATTTGAGTCATTTCCGAGTTAAATTTTTGTAGCTCATTTTTTGTGTTTTATTTCAATTATGTCATTTATCATTGAGATCAAATCTTTTTTAAATTTTCTCACCACCTCTATTTGTCATTATTGTCTCAGTAATGCATAAAATCACTTCTGTACATAATTGTCCACTAGTATGAGCAAAATAATTCACCTTCCTCCATTGATGCATCAATGGCCTCGTTACATAATTGTACATATTGATAGCAATTTTAATATGAGTAGTGTTTTGTGAATTGTGAAGAGAACCAATGAATTTATAACAATTTTTCTAGCCATTTTATGACAGTTTATAGTCGGTATTTTGATTCTTGTGCATTTGAATTTGTATTAGCATTGTACTAGCTGTTATTTCGATTTGTATTAGCATTGTACTAACCGTTTTATGATCGTTTATAGTCCACTACAAGAAAACATGTCATTTGTCACGGTTTTGGGGGCCCCTTTGTCACGGTTTTAACCGTGACAAAAAAAATTGTCACGGTTTAAGGGAACCGTGACTAAATCAACCTAATTTTGTCACGGTTTCTTGGTAAACCGTGACAAACGTTGGTCACGGTTTCTTGGTAAACCGTGACTAACGTTAGTTACGGTTTTTGGGTGAACCGTGACTAACGTTAGTCACGGTTTCTAGGTAAACCGTGACTAACGTTGGTCACGGTTGCACTATAAACCGGTTGCACTATAACGACGTCGTTATTTCGATTCTTATGCATTTATGGCTGTTACGATTTTTAAAATATTTATATCTATCAAGTAATTGTTAAATAATTGTTTGCGGATTGAAATTCACTTAAAATCCTGTAGAACAATTAAAGATGGATAAATAATTATGATAATGTGCATTTTCCATTTGTTTTATTCATTTAGTGGTAGGGTCCCTTCTTTTTTTATTCATTTAGTGGTAAAGTCCACTTTTGTATATGCATATGATCAATGTGCATATTCTTAGTCATTTAGTCATCCAATTTTTAACAAGTTACTATTTTGCCTATTGGGTTGAAGAATGATTTTAGGCACAAAATTACTATTTTGCATTTTTAGCAATAGAGCGGAAGAAAGCCTAACCAACCATCCGGGCGAGCACTATGTGCCTTTTTTTTTTGAAAGCACTATAGGTAATATGCCTCCGTGTTCGAATCTCGACCAACTATGGCAAAAAATAAATAATAACCCAATAAAAATGGGTTATTATTTCTAAAAAGTTCCAAGTATTGCGAATTGTTTTGGATATATTCTATTTTTAAAAAATCCCAAATCTATCCCATTTTTCGACAAACTTAACACCGTTAGGCCCATTTTAATTTTTTTTGGATGAAAGTGACTAAATCGCAATTTTTCTTGCCACGTTTGCTGCCACGTAGTGACACATGTCATGCTGACTCATTTAAATGTATTATTTATGAATTAAAAAAATAACTCTTATTTTTTCACTCCATCATCACCACCACCCACCCTCCAAACGTGAACAGAAAATCACCGCCACCACAATACTCTGCCCCGCCGACCGAATCTCCATCGGAAAAACCTCGCTCGGAACCAGCCACGAGTGGACCCACGAGAGTCTGAATCCGGTGACGTAGCTGACTATCAGCACATCACAACCACCGCGTGCTGCTTCCCGATCTCGCCGTAGTCGCCCAGCTCCGCCGCCATGATCCCGCCAACGAGGATCTAAGATACGAACATCTGGACTCCCCCGATGAAGAATAGCTTCTATCTCCTCATCTTGTCAACGATCAGCATTGAGAGGAAGGTTAGATTCTGATTGTGCCGATTGAAACGGAGGACATCGGAGAAGCGCTTTCCCCCATTCCGATTGTACGGAAGAGGAGCGGAGCGTAGAAGGAGATGACGTTGATTCCGGTGACCTGTTGGAAGAATGAGATTGCAACCGCCATTACCAGCTGAGGTCTGTACTTGATTTTTGAGGATTGTTCGGAATGGATCGTGGATTGAAATCGAGATCTGGCTAGCTAGGGTTAGGTCTTTGAGCTCCGATTCAATTCCTGAAGTTCCTCTGATTTGTTCTAGAACCTTCCTCGCCTTCTTTTGATTGTTTGTGCGTTGGATCACGGTGCTAGGAGTCTCTCCATGGAAGACAGCTCCGACGGTGAGGATGGTCGCAGGAAAGGCGGCAACCATCCCCGACGAGATCCATCATCCGTAACCTGCTTTACTCTTCTCTGTTTCGAAGTTGATTAATTTAGCAGCGATTAAGTTGATTAAGTTGATTCAGTTCCGAAGTTGATTAAGTTACTCTTCGCCATTGTTGGAGTTTGGTTAAGCTCTATGTTTGTGGCGAAGAAGAAGAAGGAGGCAGGGGTTAGTGAAAAAAATAAGGATTATTTTAGGAAGTTAATTTCAAACAAACCCTTATGAAATGAGTGAGTAGCCAACGTGTCAAGAAAAAAAAAAGTAAAATAGCGTATCAGTCACTTTCGTCCAAAAAAAAATACAAAGAGGACCTAACGGCGTAAATATTGGATAGATTTGAGGTTTTTAAAACTTCGAGTATATCCAAATTAATTCGCCAAAGTTCGAGCTTTTTAAAAATAATAACCCAATAAAAATTACCGAGTTCGAAACCCACAGTACGTAATAAAAGAAATGATCGACGTATATGGAAATTAGTCAGGTGCTGACTCTTTATGATGCTGAATCAAATCTCAGCCGTCCATGAGCTTGGCCCCACAAGATCAACGGCTATAATAAATGAGAGTGTCAGAAGGGCAAAATAGTAATCTCGTCAATGTGTTAAAGTGATGGAGAAAGTGACAGAAAAGTAGGAAAGATAATACTCAATTTTTCTATTCTCTTTCTTCTAATGATTCAAGTACAAATCATGATTCGTATGGTTTTATAGCATGTTTCGTAACGTTTTGTGAACCAATTTTGTATTGGGTTATAGCAAGTTTCGTATGGGTTTGAGTTCATGTTTCGTAACGTTTGAGATATACTTTCGTATTAGTTATGTGGGTATACTACTTGAAGTTCTAACCCTTGTCCATTTTTCTCCCCTTATTACGTAGTATGGTCCAAATGGATACGAATAATATCCCAAAGTATATGTTTTATGAATTATTAGAGTATATATTACTTAATTTCGTAACACTTGATGTCATGATACACAATGTAATACTTCCTCTTCTTTTTCTTTCTTCTCTCTTCTTCTTCTTCTTCTTCTTTCTTCTCCTTCCTTCTTCTTCTTCTTCCTTCTTCTTTCTTCTTTTTTCTCCCTCCTTCTTCTTCTTTCTCTATTCCAGATCTAGATTCTTCTTCTTCTTCTTTTTCTTCGTCTTTCTCCTTCCTTCTTCTTCTTTCTCTATTCCAGAATAAAAAAGGAGAGAAAAAGAGAGGGAAATGAATGATTTTGAATTTTGAAAATGGAGAGAAAACAACATGAAAGTATTACGAAAGTAACATGAAGAACACGAAAGTGTTACGAAACAGCTACGAAAGTATTTGAGAGAGAAAAAGATAGGGGAAATAAAAGATTTTGATTTTTGAAAATGGAGGGAGAAACAACAAGAAAGTATTACGAAAGTAACATGAAGAGCACGAAAGTGTTACGAAACAGCTATGAAAGTATTTGAGAGAAAAAGAGGAGAGAGAAAAAGAGAGGGGAAATAAAAGATTTTAATTTTTGAAAATGGAGAGAGAAACAAAAAAGGAAATAATCTAAAATTGTGAATCATGAGAGAAAAAAGGAGAGAGAAATAAAAAAAGGAGAAAAAAGAGAGGGAAATAAATGATTTTGAATTTTGAAAATGGAGGGAGAAACACATTCTCTTTCTTCTTCTTCTTTCTTCTCATTCCTTCTTCTTAAAAGAAAAAGGAGAGAAAAAGAGAGGAAAATGAATGTAATACTTGGTACTTAATTCGTAACACTTTGTACTTTGTTCGTATGGTTTTATAGCATGTTTCGTAACGTTTTGAGAAACAATTTCGTATTGGGTTATAACAAGTTTCGTATGAATTTGGGATCATGTTTCGTAATATTTGAAAATTATTTTCGTATTAGTTATGTGGGCATAAAATAGAAAAATAGAAAAAGGAGAGAAAAAGAGAGGGAAATGAATGTAATACTTGGTACTTAATTCGTAACACTTGTTTTTCTTGAAAAAATGAAAAAGGAGAGAAAAAGAGAGGAAAATAAATGATTTTGAATTTTGAATTTTGAAAATAGAGGGAGAAACACATTCTCTTTTTTATCCTTCCTTCTTCTTAAAAGAAAAAGGAGAGAAAAAGAGAGGAAAATGAATGTAATACTTGGTACTTAATTCGTAACACTTGGTACTTTGTTCGTATGGTTTTATAACATTTTTCGTAATATTTTGAGAACCAATTTCGTATTGGGTTATAGCAAGTTTCGTATGGATTTGGGATCATGTTTCGTAACATTTGAGAATTACTTTCGTATTAGTTATGTGGGCATAAAATAGAAAAAAAAAGGAGAAAAAAAGAGAGAGAAATGAATGTAATACTTGGTACTTAATTCGTAACACTTGTTTTTCTTGAGAAAAAGAAAAAAAGGAGAGAAAAAGAGAGGGAAATGAATGATTTTGAGTTTTGAAAATGGAGGGAGAAACACATTCTCTTTCTTCTTCTTCTTTCTTCTCCTTCCTTCTTCTTCTTCTTCATTTTTCTTCTTCTTTTTCTCCTTCCTTCTTCTTCATTCTTCTTCTTTCTCTATTCTAGATCTAGATTTTTCTTCTTCTTTTTCGTCTTCTCCTTCCTTCTTCTTCTCTTCTTATTTTTCTTCTTTTTTTCTCTATTTCAGATCTAGAATCTTCTTCTTTCCTTCTTCTTGTTTCTACGAAAACATTACGAAAACGAGAGAATGTGAGGGAGAAACAACACGAAAGTATTACGAAAGTAACATGAAGAACACGAAAGTGTTACAAAAGTATTTGAGAGAACAAAAAGAGAGAGAAAAAGAGAGGAAAATAAAGGATTACGAAAGTAACATGGAGAGCACGAAAGTGTTACGAAACAGCCACAAAAGTATTATGAAAATTAATAAAAAATATTACAAAAACTGATATAACAAAACAATAACGAAAGTATTACGGAAACGGTTACAGACATTACGAAACCCAACATATCTCAACCAAATGTTACAGAATTAATTTTTGGCACCCTCAAACAAGAAAAAAAACATGAAGAATACGAAAAATATGAAAAATACAAAAATTCATACACATTACGAGGGTTGTATGCACTCCCCCGACGTTTTCATGCGTAGATCCAACTCCGACGTGCTATTTCCCGGCACAATGAACACACAAATCTCCTCTTTGTTCATGAAAAATTGAGAGAAAAAGGAGAGAGAAATGAGATTTTTTAATTTTGAAAATAGAGAGAGAAATAATGGTGGTTTCTCAATTATATAGTGACATTTTAATGTCAGATTTGTACTGTTCACGTGTCAGATTTATACTGTTCACGTGTCAGATTTGTACTGTTCACGTGTCAGATTTGTACTGTTCACTCAGATTTGTAGTTCACGTCATTGTACTGTTCACGTGTCAGATTCGTAATACATGATTTTACCAAAATACCCCTCGCGAATTGGGTTCAACATAGTGCTGAATGACCCCATTCAGCGTAATACTATTAGCCGACGTATATAGGAAGAAGGAGAAGTGATCGACGTGGCAAGACGATCGAGATCCAGATGGTGATGACAAGAAACGGATCGTCAGTTGGTGGAGGAGCTGGATAAATGGACAAAGCGTCGGGAGGAGCAATGGCATTCCGGAACCCTAGAACAGTGTTTCTCATCTGGTCATTCTACATCATTTTCTTCTTCGCTCTTCTCCGGATGGCTATCAACAATTCCTCTTCTTCACAAGGTACACCTGATGCTATTTCTCGCACCATCTCTCTAACCTACAAGACCCGAATTACAAACAAGTTGCCTTATCTCATATGGGGTCTGCGGCTTCATAACTGCTGGAACCTTTGATTACGTGCTGTAAATTTTTGTTCCCAAATTGGCAAGTAATAGAGGTGGTGAATTGCTGATTTCCACTTCCCAGCTGATAGTCAAACTCCAATTTTGAAATACTTAAATCCTATTGCTGGATGGGTAAATGTTTTCCAAATCTGTTTTTATCTAACTATTACCCTCGAAGGCTAACATAAAGGAGCATTAGATTCATTAGATAAGATATTAAGCTGTAGATTCTTTTCATGCCTCCTTCTCTTATGTTGGAGTTGAAATTTTTTTGGGCACTGCATGGCTTGTCTGTTACCAAACCAAGATGGATACTGAATTTAGTGGGCATTATTTCAGATTCCCACTCTACATATAACGAGCAAAGAGCAAGGCTGTATGATAAAATGGCCACGGATTTAGCTGAGAAAGGAGCAGCCTTTCTTAAACATGGAGAAACATCTCAGTCATTGTCTCTTTCTGATATTTTTACCTTGAAAGATGGAGCAGTCACTCCTGTACTCAAGGTAAGATTCCTGAGGTCATGCTGCCTTGTCCACTTACTTTATTTTTGTGCAAGTAATTAATGGCTTCTCTTGTATGGATAGGCAGCCAACCCTCCTGTTCGAGCTAATGTGTTGTATCTAAAACCGGAGTATTCACTGCCCATCTCGTAAGTACTTTTTGTCTCCCCCCAGGTGTTTGTGTTTCAACGATTGCGTACAAATATAACATATACCTAAAGCTATTAACTGGGGAAAACATAGCGAGTGTCTGTAAAACTATAAACAGTTTTGGATGCATCAGTACATGTAGATGGCATTATTTAATGCAGGTCTGATTATGATCTATTTTTTAACCTTTTGTTTTTTCCTGAAGGATCATGGTTATGAGTGCAGGCCAAGTTATTGTCACCATATATGTTTGCTTTTGGCTGACTTTTGAGGCTTTATATCTAGCATTCTGTAGAAATGACTAGTTCTATGAGCAACAAACTGTCCATGAATATGTCTAAACCTTAATTTCTGTGTTCCTCCCACAGTTGTGATATCAAATTAGCTTCCTATAATTCACCTGCAATTTTTGGTCGTCCTTCTCTTTCATCCGAGTAAATTTAATTCACTGTCCATTTGTAACTCTCTCGTGCTCTCTGAAGCTTTTCACATTTGGCATGACTCTAAAATGAGATTGAGTAGGCCAACTGAAAGAAGCAAAACTGTGAGAGTAAGTTGAGTTTATGGAGTATGCAGAACAAGCAACCAAATTGGCTCTTCCATCTAATATTGTAAGATGACAAGTGTACCATCTGTTCATTCCAGGCTTTGTTTTGTAATCAGAGGACTCAAACTCCCTACAATATAAGTTTCTGCTGTGCCACTTAGATCAGTTCGAAGATATAAATGGATGTTCAGAAACATATTTTATGGGTCTTTTAGAGGATACATTGATAGATCAACATACAAATTTCATTTATTTAGATTTCTTCCTTTAACCCTTTGGATTTTGTTAGTCTTAAAGCCAGTTACTTATGAAATGCGGTGCCACAGGGAGGCTGTAAAAGCTGTCTTTGCTCCATATTTTGATAGAGGTGAGTGATATAAGTCCTACCTGATTACTCTGTTGCTGTTTATTAAAGTGTATGAGTCTCTACTAGTCTGATTCATGTATGGATAATTATCTCTAGCAGATAAATACGAACATTTATATTTGTACTCTCCCTATAAACTATTTTGCGCTGGCTAATGCTGTCTACCTATCTGACGTGTTTTCTGGTTAGCGATTTGGTTTCAGAACTCTACAGTGTACCATTTTAGCATGTTTCATGCTTCTCATCATATTACACCAGTTCCTGTGACTGAGGCCCAGGTAAAGTTCCATTAGGAGTGCTTTATTTTTTTCTCCTTATCTATTTACCGCATAATAATTTAATTCCTGTATCATGTTAAGATTGAAGCTGAAGCGGCTGCTGTTAGAAAGGCTGTTGAGGGTTTCTGCCCTTTGAAGATAATCTTGGATAGAGTGGTGCTGACATCAACTGGTGTTCTTCTGGGATGCTGGCAGGTTAGTCTAAATTTCATCTTTGGACATTAATCCTTGCTTCTAACTAAGTTTTCAGCATCTGGATAATTCTGCACGTTGATCTCCGGTCTTGTTCTGCAGTAAAAATATATTTGCCGTCTGGTTTCTCTTTTGTGGTCACTGAACCCAGTTTTTTTACAAGATTCAAATTTAATAGATTTTTTTTCACTAATAGATGCAGTCATACAATTGGTCTAGTAGTTTGTGTAACAGTAGTATAGTCTATAAGCTCTTTCTCCAATGTGATTGGCCTTTTGAGCTCCCTGAATCCTAGAAAAACATTCCGAAGACTAACCAGCTACTAGCTTTTGGTAACATTGTTGGTGTGGTTTGTTAGGGTTTTGGAGATTAGTATCTCCAGGTTTCGTAGATTGATGTGGATTGGAAATCAATTTAATTGAAAGAAATTTTCTTTAGTAGAGATTCAAAGAAAAGACAGGAACGACATTCTTGGAACTAAAAATATTCATTCAACTCTTCTCTACCCGCACCTCACAAACACCACACAACGATGGCATGTTAACCGGCAACAACGTCAGTGGAGTCCAGAGCAGTTTCGATTCGTCCTTCGTCGTCGATTTGAAAAATAACCACAAAGATCTTATCCATTTGCTGTTGAAAAAATCTCTGGATTGGAATATCTTGATTGTAGAGGTTGTCGACAACCTCTACTACATTGTAGATCCTATCCACATTAATTTAAATCTACCTAAGAATCCTTTTAAATTAATAGGACGAACTCCTAATGTGAATATGGTTTGACAACTTTGTAGTGTCCCGCATACAGTTATTCTTTGAAGTTGATCCTTGATTGTAATGAGGTTCAATGGACTTGTTGATTTGAAATGTCAGAGCAAGTTTACTGTAAAATTTACTAGACCAGTTATTCCATCATCCTGTTTGTTTGTATAGTCACTTGTTCACAATGAGCTTTCCGACTTCACTATTGTCAGGTGTCTGCTGGTACAGATCCTGTAACTATTCGTTCAAGATTGAAAACCATGCTTCCACGTGCCCCAGAAAAGCAACTTGTAAGTTATGCATGCAGCTAACTATGAACACTAATGGTATCATATTCTACTTTTTACTATGCTATTGAACTAGGATCATGTATATATATTGTTCAAGAATTGCTTAGAAAAGGACTATGGGAAGTTCCTGACTTTTAGAAACAGCTATAGTGTAGCTGGACTCGGAATATCACTACATGTAGGAATGGCAGAATAGATATGTTAAATTATAGTATTATTATTGTATTCTTTCTCCTTACGTGATATAGCTTTGTATTAGGGTTTTCCTATATAGTAAGTTTATATCTAGGAGATCTCCTATTAAGGTAGGATTCTGTTTCCTCCCTGTATACATATTGGCTGCTGCCCTAATGTTAATCGACAAGTTATTCTGCCTAAATCCCTAAAACTCTCTTAAACTCAACATGGTATCAGAACCGGCTTTTGCTTCCGCCGCCGGTAACCCCTCTCGTTGTTTGCAATGAGCTCAGATAGCGTGTCTTCTCCTTCTACTATTTCTTCCTCTATACCTCCAGCCATCTCTGGACCTATTGTCACAGAGACTATGGCAACTACCAACTCATCCGACTCTATGTCTGGAGGAATTGCTGTCCGAAAATTCAATGGAAGCAATTACCTCCAGTGGTCGCAGTTTATTCGATTGTTCATCAATGGACGTTCCAAAGGCGGTCACCTAACTGGCGTTACAGCAAAACCAGCAGAGGATGATCCTACCTATAATCAATGGGACAATGATGATAATCAAGTCCGGTTCTGGTTAATCTCAACCATGGAACCTGATATTGGTGATAATTACCTCTTACACCAGTCAGCTAAGGATCTCTGGGAGGATGTTAAGGCTACATACTCAACCCAGGATAACTCTTCTGCCTTGTTTGAAATTGAATCAAAATTGTTCAACTTTAAACAAGGAGAACTGAAAGTGACAGAGTACTATAATAAGCTCGTTCGCAGCTGGCTTGAGCTGGATCTCTACGAATCCCTAAAATGGGATACCACAAATGATGCCAAGACTCATCGTACTTTCGTAGAGAAGAAGCGCACGGTGCAGCTGCTGTTAGGCCTCAACCAAGACCTAGACAGTGTTAAAAGTAGGGTCATGGGTACCAAGCCATTCCCTACTCTCAAGGCAGCCTTTGCTGAAGTCCTACGTGAGGAAGACCGACGTCGTCTCATGATTCCTGAGACTAAATCTCACTCTGAAGGCTCAGCTCTTTTATCTGAAGCCCCTAAGGCTGCCCTGCTCTCTCAGAATAACAAGAAGGAGAAAGATGGAACTAAACCTCCAGTGTTCTACTGTGAACACTGTGGTAAAGCCTGGCATACGAAGGAGCAGTGCTTCGAGCTTGTAGGTAGGCCAGCTGACTGGAAACCTAGATCTGAACGCAAACCTCGCGCAAACTCAGCTGTAAATAAACCAGCTGATGAGGAGCCTCAGTTTTCTAAGGGTCAACTGGATGCCATCCAAAAGATGTTGTCATCAGCCTTGAAGTCAGAAAAAGCAGAGCATAAAAGCTATATCGGTAGCATGTTTGACAGCCAAGGTACATGTGCTTTTCTTACTCATAAGCAGTCTAAAAATACTTGGATTTTAGACTATGGAGCTACAAATAACATGTCAGGATGCAGGGATATCTTTCAAAACCTAAAACCCTACCCTAAGGCATCGGGTGTTCGAATTGCAGACGGAACAGTAGCTCCTATTTCAGGGGTTGAATTTGTGAAAGTAACCGAGGACCTTACCCTCTTCCCTGTCCTTTATGTACCTAGGCTAGATTGCAATCTCCTCTCCATTAATCAGGTCACTCATGATATGCAGTGTGAGGTTAAGTTTCAGTCTTCTGGTTGTGTTCTGAGGAGGAGAAGACGGGGAGGATTCTTGGACATGGTGAAGCTTGCAATGGCCTCTACACCTTGAAGGGTACTGAGCACATGAAGGATGATACTCATGATGATCAGAAGCATGCAAGAATCGTAGCTAGTATAGAGGAAAGTGAGAATAAAGTCCAGTTGTGGCATTGTAGGCTTGGACTCCCTAGTTTCTCTTATCTTGAAAGATTGTTACCAGAGTTGTTTATCAATAAAAACTCAAATCAGTTTGAATGCGAAGTTTGTCAACTTGCAAAACATACTAGATCTGTCTATTCTGGCCTTGGCTACCAACCAACTAAACCTTTCTCTGTCATCCACAGTGACATTTGGGGCCCCATAAAAACCCAAAATATCAATGGTGCACGCTGGTTTATCACTTTTATTGATGATCACACTCGCTTAACTTGGACCTTCTTGATGAAGGAGAAGGCTGAAACTACAGGCATAGTTCAGAATTTCTGTAAAATGATCCTCACTCAGTTCAACACCCAGATGCAGGTTCTGAAAACAGATAATGCACATGACTACTTCAATCATGTTCTTGGAGATTTTCTTACGAACTTCGGGATTGTTCATGCCAGCTCTTGTGTTGACACTCCTCAGCAAAATGGTATTGCTGAACGTAAGAATCGTCATCTTTTAGAGGTGGCTAGGGCATCTATGTTTACCCACAATGTGCCTAAATACTTGTGGGGAGATGCAGTGCTCACTGCTACTTACCTCATCAATAGGTTGCCTAGTCGGGTTCTGAGGTTTAAAACCCCCCGTTAGGTTCTTCTAGAGCACTTCCCTCACATTGTCAGTTACTCTTCGGATATGCCTCCAAGGGTTTTTGGTTGTACAGCCTTCATTCATGTGGCTCCACAACACAGATCTAAGCTTGACCCTCGATCAATTAAGGGAGTTTTTATTGGGTATGCTGCTACACAAAAAGGGTATAAATGCTATGTTCCCCATACTAAGCGAATCTATACGACTCGAGATGTTACCTTCTTCGAATCTCAGTCATATTTTCCCACTGCTGTCATTCAGGGAGAGACTACGACTTCAGAATCACAGCAGCAGCAGCCTATGGAGATGTTTGTAGATTTAATTTCAATCGCCTCAAGCACCAAAAGGCAGGGGGAGAATGCTGAAGTCCCTCCTTTGGATGCTGAATACCCCTATCCTCGTCACAAAGAACCATTTCTGGTATATCAAAGAAGGAAAGTTGGTTCTATTGAAAATGCAGAACAAGTAGCTGACACTGAAAATGAAGAGCAGATGGCTGTCAATAATAACAATGATTCCAGTAACCTTGAAAATGAAGTGGAAGTAGAAGGTTTTGATGAGATAAGCCAGGATAACAGTGATCTTCACCTTCCTATTGCGAGGAGGAAAGGTGTGAGAAGCTGTACAAAGTATCCAATTGGGAGATATGTGAGTTATGATAACTTAAGCACCCCTCTTCAAGGCTTCATTACTACCTTGGACAGTGTAATGGTGCCTAAGACGATTGAGGAAGCTATGAAGTCTGCAAGTTGGAAGAAGGCTGTTATGGAAGAACTTCATGCCTTGGAGAAAAATGAGACATGGGAGGTTGTTTCTCTCCCACTTGGAAAGAATACGGTTGATTGCAGTTAAGTACAAAGCTGATGGTAAGATTGAAAGATTCAAGGCTCGTTTAGTGGCTCGAGGGTTCACTCAATCGTATGGGGTAGACTATGATGAGACGTTTGCTCCTGTTGCAAAGCTCAATACGATTAGAGTTCTGCTATCTTTAGCTGCTAACCTGGATTGGCCTTTACACCAATTAGATGTAAAGAATGCCTTTCTAAATGGCGATCTTATTGAAGAAGTTTACATGAACTTCCCTCCAGGTATACGAAATCCAGTTGCTGGTCAAGTGTGTAAGCTCAGAAAGGCCTTATATGGATTAAAACAGTCTCCTAGAGCATGGTTTGACAGGTTCACCAAAGCTGTAAAGGAAGCTGGATATTACCAGTGCCAAACTGACCATACGTTATTTGTGAAGCACTCATCTACAGGAAAGAGATCACTTTTGATTGTGTATGTAGATGATATTATTCTCACAGGAGATGACATCATGGAAATTGATAAGCTAAAAGCTCAGCTAGCCAAAGAATTTGAGATCAAGGACTTGGGAGAACTAAAGTACTTTCTGGGAATGGAAGTGTCTCGGTCACAACAAGGGATTGTAATTTCCCAAAGGAAGTATGTGTTGGATCTCCTAAATGAGGTTGGGATGACCGATTGCAGACCAATAGATACTCCAATGGAGCAGAACAAACAGTTGAAGCAAACTGATGATATCCCTGCCGTGGATAAGAGAAGCTATCAACGTCTAGTTGGAAGACTTATATACCTAGCCCATACCCGCCCAGACATCGCTTTTGCTGTTGGCATCGTAAGCCAGCATATGCATAGTCCAAATGAGGAGCATATGGAGATGGTAGTAAGGATTCTGAGATACCTAAAGCAATCTCCAGGAAAGGGAATTCAGTTTAAAAAGGATTCAAAAAGAGGTATATCAGTCTACACCGATGCTAGTTGGGCTGGTGAACTTACAAATAGAAAGTCCACTACAGGTTACTGCAGCTACGTTTGGGGTAACCTGGTCACATGGAGGAGTAAAAAACAAAATGTGGTGGCTAGGAGCAGTGCAGAAGCTGAGTACTGAGCTCTGGCACTAGGAATCTGTGAAGGCATTTGGCTGAAGAGAGTTCTAAGTGAACTCAAGATGGAGTATGGTGGCCCTATACAGTTCCTATGTGACAGTCAAGCAGCAATCAGCATTGTGAGGAACCCGGTACACCACGACCGTACCAAGCATGTCGAAGTGGACAGGCACTTCATTACTGATCATGTTGCTGAAGGAGTCATCCAAGTGGAATATGTCCCCTCAAAAGCAACAAACAGCAGACATACTCACCAAAGCCCTTCCACGAGATGTGTTCGATTACTTAACTGTCAAGCTTGGACTGATTAACATCTACGCCAAGCTTGAGGGGGAGTGTTAAATTATAGTATTATTATTGTATTCTTTCTCCTTACGTGATATAGCTTTGTATTAGGGTTTTCCTATATAGTAAGTTTATATCTAGGAGATCTCCTATTAAGGTAGGATTCTGTTTCCTCCCTGTATATATATTGGCTGCTGCCCTAATGTTAATCGACAAGTTATTCTGCCTAAATCCCTAAAACTCTCTTAAACTCAACAGTCTGCAACATTGGTGCCATATTAATTTTATTAAAACAAGTCTGGTGTTCTCGATTTTGACAGAATGGATTGCCATGCCTCAAAGTTCTTAGCAAGCCATAAATCTAAAATTTTGGAAGCAAGGCAACGACTGAAATAGTAATTGGAGGAAAGCCAGAGAACCTGCTGTGTTTTATCTTGATCTTAGTTGGTGCTATGCACATAACCTTTGAATTTCTTGGTATAAGTATCGGTTACTTTTGATACGTGAGATATAAATGCGCCTTCTATGTTTTGTATGCCTACTGTAGAATGAATAAAGATGCGAACTTTCAATCCAGTCAATATTAAAGTTGCTCATGGCCAAGATTTTACTAATGTGGAACGTTCTCTGAAACTGCAGTACGACTCTTCTATTCTTCATACGTCATTTGCCAGATTACTTGGCCACCCTACTTCATCATCCGAGGTAACTTTTGATGATTTTATGATACTCATACGCATGTATTACATCTATTGCTTGCTCGTCTCATAGCTCAGTTCTTACTTCTCTGACAAATTGCTCTTTCCAGAACACATTAGACGCAATGCAACTTTTCCAAGATTTAGTTGTGAAGCTTAACAAGAAACTCCGTGGAACTCAGGTAATCAAGCTGTTATACATCCAAGCGATAACTTGTCATTTAGTGTAAGAAACTGATCCACATGCAACTGAAAACCAAAACCGTTGACATTTGAGTTGCAGGCAGAGGTGTCAGAGTTGTGGTATGTTGAAGAACATGATGTATTGGCTCTTGCACTGGATGGAAGGATGAAGGTTAGAAGGTTTCAGCTTGGCTGCAAGCAGACATAAAACAATGTAGTAAGATGACTTTAGTTTTATGGATGCATGTAATGAGCCAAGATTTGGTGGCTTTGTTTGCGAGTTGCTGGACCTGTGACTTACCAAGTAAAGAATTAAGTATTTGAGTGAGACCTGCAATCCATTTCCCTTGAACATCTCTGAGTAAACCTCCAATTGCCAGTTGCATTCATCAAAATAACTGTCATCCACATTCAGCTTTACCCAACCAAAAGGTGGCTTATTCTATCCAACCCAAGAGCTTGGGTTTCTGATGTTGTTCAAAGACTTCACTGAATTGAAATCCATAGCAAGCTGATTGACTCATTGACACCTAATTAAACATATAGATCTAAATGGTTGTTTGTTATACGTTGGTGTTTTGACTTGTTGTGAATGATGATGAATGTACTTGTGATTATGTGATTGAGAATTGTGTTGATGAACTTGGTGAATTGTGTTTTATGTTGATGAGATATGATGATGCTAGTATAGAGAACCGTTGTTGGTTGATCACCTAGACTACTTTAGAGCTAATAGTTGTGAATTGGGAAACTATTGTTGATGTTGTGGTTTACTTGTAGTTTTTGGAGTACCATTGTGGATTGATACGAAATGATGAGCATGTTATGTTAGGTAGGGTAGAGACTTGTGGATGTGACCACCTAGAATTAGTTCGTAAGACTAATAATTGGTTAGACTTAAAGAATGTGCTCTCATTGTTCTTGTATGGTTTATGGGTGTTGGGAGAACCCTTATGGTTAGTTCGACTTGCATAGGTGGGAGGTTGACTCAATCAGTTTCACACACTGCAATGCCTTGGATCGTGAAAAATAACTTACCCCTGAATATATATTGTAATCCATTCTTATCTATCACATATAGGCCAATGGCTCCTCCTTCCTCTTTCAGAGTAATTTTATCCACTTGAATATAAATTTCTTTTTAATTGGACTCTTCTTACCTTTGGTCAATTGAATATGGTTTGGCTTGATATTTTTTTTAATACATTCTTATCTATGTTTTGTTCGTTAATTTGAAATTGGTATTGGCTCTATAGTATTTTGGGTAGAGCTTGAATGAAATGGAAAACAACCGTATTTCTCGATTTCTAAATTCTCCACCAGAAAAGAACAAAAGAATTAATAAGGTGGGTTGTGTTGTGTCTCTTAGAATCTATCTCCATGTGTAAACAATAGATGGGACATTGAAGGTATTCATGAGTAGAGTACACAATATAAGCCACTTTAGATACTAGTATACATTTTAGGAAAAGATGTTCAATGCTTTCTTCCTCCATCCCACAAACAAGACATTTGTTTTATATTTCTTATGTTAAGCTCTACTTTAACTAGTATAATTCCTCGGAGTATTTACATAAGAAGAAAAGAAATTTTGGTTGAATATGGAGACTCCAACTTTCTTTCCAAAGTTTCTTGTCCACGATTGAAAGTGGTTTGTAGCTTTGAGGTCCCAATATTTTTTTTTGGGAGATTTCACATCCAGATTGAACAAAATATTCTCCTAAAGATGTCGGCTGCCAAATAACTTTATCTTCTACTTCCCAGTGCGAAATTAGAATTGTTAAAATATTGGTCATTATTTCTTCATTCGAAATTGGAACCCGGAGCCAAAATAATTATTGTCGTCATAAAATTGTCCCTTTAATTATACTCGCACATTTTTTTTTAAAAATTTATCCTTAAGAATAGGTCAAATACACAAATCTAGCTAAACCTTTGCGGTTTATATCAAATCTGACCACTTCTATAAAAGAATTCAAATCATCCATTTTTATAATTTTCGTTAACTCTTCCGTCCAATTAACGAAAGTTCAAAATTCTAACTTGATATTTCGATTGATGCGGCAAATTTTGTCATGTCATCTTATTTGAAGCAACTTAAAAATTAATATTAAAATAAATAACTCTTATCTCTAATTTTTCTTGTTTCCACTTTCCCTTTTCGACTACCCATGTCATCGCCGCCACCACCGTCTCCCTCACCCACCATCACTCTTTCACGACATCCCTCCAATTCCTGCTTCTTAACATCTCCTCCGTCGAAATCCTCCTTAGTCGGCGATGAATACTTCCTTTCCCGACTCTGCAGCTTGCTTGAACGAAACCTCCACCTCTTCAATTACCTTCACGGGTTCGCCATCACTTTGCTTCTTTTCCTCTTTCTTCTCAGCTGGATTTCCCTACTTCGGACACGAATCCTTCTCTTCTCCGTTCTTGCTCTTTTGCACATTCTATTTCTTTTCACTCGCCCGATTTTGACTCAGCTTCGCCTCGACGCGGTTCTTGTTCATTTCTTCATTCTCTTTATCTGCGGAATCGTACCTCTCGAAAGGAGTTGCGTCGAAGAAGTTCAGGAAGCCCCAAGCGGAGGAGGCTCTATGAGGCGGAGGAGGCTCTATGAGGCGGAGGCGACAAAGTCATCCACGAATAAGGAAGATATCCTCTACCTCCTTCTCCTTCCGGAGATAGTAGATTGATCCAACCCGTCTGGAGACATTGTCACATTGGGTGATCTAGGGCAGTAATTCACAGAAGCTTCATTCAATCATAGACAAAATCTGGCTAGGGGGATCTCTGCAGCAAAATCAATCTGAATGTTATGATGAAAGGGTGAGACTGAATTCTCGCATCAAGCAAGCCAATGGGTTTTCATGGAATAAAATTTGAAAGAATTCTGACATTGGATGTGATTTGGTACTTCCTCCTACCTACATGGATTGACAATAGACAAGAACAGAACAATCCAATTCAGACGCAACACGGAGTGGAGGTGGGTTCTTCAATTCGGGGAAACTGGAGTTTCAACAGCAGGTAACAAATATTCTTTAGATGAGCGAGTAGAGTTACCTGAATGAGGATTACAAAGACGAGATGATCGAGAACGGGAGTAAATCAGTAATCTCCTCCCCTGTTGTAGGGATTACAAAGAGTTTTACTGCTTGAAGTTGAGCGGCGGTGGCAAGAGAAGAAAATTCAAAGAAGAAGCCGAGCCGCCGAACCAGGATGAGATGGCGACGGGTGCGTAATTAGAAGACATGAAAAATGGTAATTTTTTCAGCCTCTGAGAAGATTCGAACCATGGGTGATGAAATGAATGAAGATGGTTGCAGCGATGTCATTTCAGTCCAAGAAGTCAAGGGAGGTATGGGCAGGGCACGTGACTGATGATTCTTTCTGATTTCCATTCTGTTGTACAGAGTCGGTTGCTGAAAATGCAACAACTCATCATTCTCTTTTGTTTCTACTATAAGGACTTGTTGCTATTTAAGCTGAATGATATGCATCAAAGCCCTTCGAGGCGATTCTCCAAAACCCTAGCAGCTTTGAAATGGTATCAGAGCTAATTTGTTCTTAAAAATCATGGCGGAAGTAAGTGTTACAAATGGAAGTGAGTATCCACTCTCGGATCCTTACTACCTCCATGGGAGTGAGCAACCACGACAGTCTCTGGTTGTAAAGAAGCTTACAATCGCAAACTACATGGATTGGAACAGAGCTATGTTCAATGCTCTTGGAGCAAAGAACAAGATAGGCTTCATCAATGGCAGCATTGAGGAGCCAAAGGCACCAGAGAGCATGTTTTGGCCCTAGACCAGATGCAACATCATGGTGCTTAGCTGGATCAAGCAGTCTTGTGAATCAACAGTCAGGAAAATGATCATGGGGCTCAAAACAGCTCTTGAAGCGTGGCAGAGCCTGAAAGAGAGGTATGGTTAAGGAGATATAGTGAGAATAGTAGAAATACAAGAGGAGTTAGCAAATCTGAAACAAAGTAATCTAAGTGTGAATGATTATTATGGCATGATTATTGTTCTTAGAGATGAGTTAAAGAATTACAACCTATCCAGCCTTGTGATTGTACTACAATGAGTCACATGGATTGCAAAGCTATGAAGCTAGTCAACAAATATGAAGAAACTAACCATGTGATTCAGTTTTTAAGAGGTTTGAATGAAAACTTCGCAGCTCCAAGAACTCAAGTTCTATTTGGAGAAGATTTACCAGCGATTGACAGAGTGGTACAATGCATGATTCAACATGAAAGGCAGCTCTATGGAACTCAAGCCAAAGGAAACACCAACAACAATTTAAGCATGACAACACAAAGCATACACTCTTTAGTTAATTATGCAGCACAACCAAGATTTCAGAGGCCTTACAGACCTACTTTTGACAACATGCCAAGGCCAGTTTGTACTCACTGCAAATTAATGGGACACACTGAAGATATGTGCTTCTATAAACATGTATGGCCACCAGGAATGCAGTCAAGGTCTTTCCCTAGAACTAGTGGCAGCTTCAGGGCAAGACCACCTTTTCCCAGACTTGCTTTCAGGCCTCAAGGAAATTTAACAACAGGCTACAAACCTCAGGCAATCGCTATTGTAACAGGGCAAGAATCAGGAAGTGTTCAGCTCTCTCAAGATCAATTCAGTCAGTTAATGATCATGATTCAAGGTCAGAAATCCCCAGGCCCAAACACGCATTCTGCAGTAGCTTTTGTTTAGAATACTGAAGGCAAGTTTACTAAATTTGCCCTTAACTCATCAGCTTCTAGTAATGTGGATTGGATAGTTGACACTAGGGCGTCAGATCATGTTATTAGTTCCATAGAGCTATTGCAGGAACTATGATTACTTTGCCTACAGGATCTCAAGTGCAAGCCACTCATATGGGAACTATCATTCTAAGTACCACTCTTGTGCTGGAAGATGTGCTGTTTGTCCCTCAGTTTACTTTCATTTTGATATCAGTCGGCAAATTAAGTAGTCAACTCCATGTTATATTATGGAACCGAGGATCAGTGGAGATGTTGCGTTGTCGGTGGTTAATAAGTTGAATTTTGATAGCAGAATTATGATGGAGGTGCAGGGATTTTCAGGTGACATTTGGGTGCTATAGAACGCAGCTTCCATCATGGAGGTGGCCCGCTCGGATCAAGCCGTTCATTTTGAGTTGGGTCTGCCGAATATGCCTGCTAGTTTGGTTTCGACTATTTATGTCAAACCTAACCCTATGGGTCGAGCTCTCTTTTGGGACGAGCTTAGAGAGATCGGTGACCATGAGAGTTGACCGTGGGTACTGATGGGGGATTTTAATAGCATTACTTGTGCGCACGACAAAGATGGGGGCGCACCTTTTGATCCTATCGAGCCGCCTCTTTCAACAATTGTATTTCTGATTGTGCCTTTATGGATTTGGGTCAAGTGGGTCCACGATATACCTGATCAGAGGTTCTATTCGTGAGAGGTTGGATCGTTGTTTAGCTACCATGAACTAGCGAGCTACCTTCCCTCAAGTGGTGGTTTGACATATCCCACGGATTAGGTCGGATCACCGACCGATTCTGGTTAATCTTTTTGAGTTAGAGGTGCCGCGAATATTGAAAAGGCCATTCCGTTTCCTCCTCCCTTGGATGTCGCATCCTGAGTTTCCAAAGATCCTTTCACACTCATGGGAATCAGATGGGGATGCTACTCGCAAGCTGGGCAGTTTGGCTAGGAGACTTCGTAAATGGAATATTGAAGTTTTTGGGAATATCTTGCAAAGGAAGGAGGCCTTGATGATGCAATTGTCAGAGCTTGAATTGGTTACTGGTTCAAACCCTACACCAGCTACTCTGCAAGCGGAGGATGAGACGAGAGCCGCTCTCCAGAAGGCTCTTTGGGAGGAAGCTATTCATTGGGCTCAGAAGTCTAGGGTCGAATGGATAAACAATGGCGACCTCAACACACGATATTTTCGTCAGAGCACTATGCGTCGTCGAGTGATGTGACTTTATTTAGTGCATTTTAGCTTATGATTGACCTATGAAATGTCCGTGTTTGATCCTTAAATGCCATGCTTAATATGCTTTTATTGAAGTTTTGTGCTAAGTGTCCATTTGTTGTCCGGTTGCTACTTTGAGGCCAATTTCGTGTCTATTGGAGTTTTTTTCTTGGCATTTTCAGGTCTTGGCGTCGTAGTACTGGTGACAAGGAGCACGTAGGATCAAACGGGAGGTCAATCAGAGCTAGGACGGAGGAGATATGGCCGTTGCAAAATCGAGAAAAGTGCACGGCTTCGTGCTTAAGTTTTCGGCGAGAACCTTATAGTTCTCGCCGAAAACCCTCGGCGTGCACAGTCGGCGGATTTCCAGAAGGCGGACGTTCGATTTATGAAGAAGTTTTCGGCGAAAACTTCCAGAGTTTTCACCGAAAACTCATGAAGAAATGCCAAAGCTCCCGGGGTTTTTCAAGGAGATTTTCGGCGAAAACTTGTACAGTTTTCGCCGAAAATTCTAGGTCTTTCCAGCGGTACTATATAAAGAAGAGGCGGGCGAAAAATAGAAGGGATTCATTCATTGATAAAATTACAACACTCGTTACCTCTCTCTCTCATTTAGTAATTGCCGATCAACTCCTCTCTCTTCTCAACCAATCCATCATCAACCCTAGAGCAAGGTGCAAATTAGAGTGAGGAGCTTGGATTGAAGCCCACAACCTTGGGGAGAGGAGCTTGCAAGAAGAGGATTGCCATGGAGCTCTTGGTGACCATCTCTCATTCTTTCTCTTTTGTACCCTTGGCCATGTGTGGCTGATTTCCTAGGTTTCCTTGGATTGATAGATAGTTGTGCTAGGATAGAAGTGGATTGTACAAATTTGCCATGATTGATCTTGGATTGTAATAAGATGATCTCTAGACTTGTTGTTAATTCCAAATTGTGTTATGTGCTTGATTTGGTCTATCATTTGTGATGTAATGCATGAGAGTGCTTAGATTACATGGATTGTAGGTCTAGGGATTGAAGAGAGTGTGTTCTAAGAGATTAGATCATCTCAACTCAACCATAGTTGCATGATTTCTCTCTTGTGCATTTTATCGAACACTTGGTGTGCATTAGGTTTTTCATTCAATTGAACTTTGATTTGTCTTTTGATGATTCTCTTAGTGTTAGGATATTGACATGAGAGTGTGGTGTTTAGCCTAGTGGTCATAGAGTCATAGGGGAGGGTTTCGTAGCTTGGCATTTCATCAAACACCTTTAATGCATCCTTAGTCACTTAGCTTGAGAGCGAGAGCCTAAGTTGAGTGGTTCTAGGATAGGGATTTAGTGCGACGAGAGTGCATTGAGTCTATAGAAGGGATTTGCGTGGTCATTTGATTGCAACCTCGATCATGTTTGGCTTGTTTGTGCATTTGTTCCTCTTGAGCATGATGAGGCTATCTTTCCAAGTGAACCTTTTTTATCTTTGATTTGCACCATTTTGTTTTGCTTTCTTGTTTAGTTTCCTTTATGTTTTTACTTCCCTTTTCAAGATAAAACTCATTTTAAATGGATAGACCGTTCATGAACCGTGTGAGTATTAGCTATTGAGAGAGCCCTCGTGGAATACGACCTTGATAGTTGTGAGTCAAATCTTGCACATCAAGTTTTTGGCGCCGTTGCCGGGGAACTTTCTCAATCCTTTGAAAGCATTTAGTAGTGGACCGTTCTATTCACTTCCTTTCATTTTAGTTTTGCTTCTTTGTTATTTGTTTTTGTGGTTTTGTTATCCCGCATTGTTGTACTACTTGGTTGTGTTTGTTGAGCGTGTTTGTAGGTCCCTTATCCACCTATCTAGTTCATGGGAGCAAGGTTGCAAGTACGATGAACTCGTGGCATGGAAATCAAGGTTATGGTACCTATCAAGGGTGGAATCCATCTCCTAACCCATACTATGGTCATCCTACTCCATCCAACTACTACCAAGGAACTTGTGAGGGAGATAGCCAATGGTGGGGTCAAGAACAACAAGCTTCAACACCCATGTAGAATGAGCAATGTCCCTTTCCATCTCCACCCTACCATCAAGTCTTGCCGGAGTATCATCAAGAGGATTTCACAAGTCATGAACAACATTCTCCACCGCCTTCCATGCTAGAGGAGCTCTTTAAGATGGTTAAAGAAAGCGAGCGTCCTCAAGTGGAGTTCACAAGCTATGAGCAACCCTCTCAACCTCCTTCTATGCTAGAGGAGCTCTTGAAAATGGTGAAGGAAAGTGAGCGTCCTCGAGAGGACTTCGTAAGCTATGAGGAACCTTCTCCACCTCTTCCCACACTTGAGGAAGCTTTGAAGATTGCGGATGACAATGCGAACCAACTTAATCGCTTAGCTCAAGGTATGCCACTCATCAAGGAAGCTCTAGAGGATGAACAACACTCTCCACCTCCCCCCACGATTGAGGAGATGTTGCAAATTGTGGAAGATAATGCGGCTCGGTTGGATCGTCTAACTCAAAGTGTGAAGCTCATCACCGACACCTTTGAACCGGAAGTGCTTGTCATGGAAGAAGAAGAAAGTGAGTTTCCCCAAGAGGAGTTCATGAGCCATGAGAAACCTCTTCCACCTCCTTTCATGCTAGAGATCTTGCAAATTGCGGAGGATAATGCAAACCAAGTTAACCGTTTATCCCAAAGCATAGAGCTCGTCACGAAGATTCTCGAGAATGAACGACATCCCAATTATTTGGAGCGTGTTTATGATGATGAAGATGACACTTGTGAACCGGAAAAGCTTGACACGGAAGAAGATTTGGTAGTGGAGGAGATTGAAGAGCATGTTCTTCCATGAAAACGCCATGTGACGATGATGTGAGGATAGAAGAATCAAGGAGACTTGAGGATGATGACCCTTTAGAAGAGGTGAGAGATGATTTGGAGACGCTTCATGAAGAGGTGGCACCGAGAGTGGAGCACGAAAGTGAACAACACCACCCTATTGTGGTCCCACCAAAGATTGTGAGTACTCTTCAATCTTCTTGCTTGATCATGAAGTACCTGTGTCAAGAGACAGACACAAGCTTCATAACCTCCCCTAAGGTGATTGATGCTGCAGTTTTAGCGGTATCAAATAACTAATCTACCAAGGTAGACTAGATCGTATTCTACTCGAGGTATCTTCTTCTTGTCTACTCAAATATGTTGGCAAATTACTCAGGATTAAGCAGATTGTGCGTGGTGTGAATTCCACGACTTCTAATCTAATAAAGCAGGAAAATAAACGACAGAAAGATTAAAAGGTTGACTAACGAGAGAGATAGACGAGCTTAGATTTCGAATCCCCCTTAGATCACCAGAGCATTGGCAATCAACAGATCAGCGGTTTTCAATTCTAATTCAATCGGTTTCTATACACCACCATAACTCCTTACCCTTAGGTTTAAGACTGGCGAACGTTCGCTCTATCCGATCTAACTACCAAAATTAACTAGCCGCCCGGGTACGGTCGCCTCTCGCAACGACTTAATTAACTGGTGCAATTACTAACGATTTATGAGTTACTCTTGCAGTGGATTAACCCTAATCGGTTCCTACGAAAGGCACACTCCAATTATAAGTTAACTGGTTGAATTGATGTTTTAAAGAGAGGCGAGCGTTCGCTTCTATCCTCAGCTTAACAAGAATCTAAACTAGGCGATCAACCAGAGAAGAAACATAAACAATGAAGAACAAAACAACCATGCAAAGAGAAATTGATTGAACTTTGAATCTAATTACCGCCAATCCGTGACCGCTTTAAAGCCCTGGGTCACTTAGGGTTCATCTAATCTAAGCTCTACAAGTTCAGCTACTCATAACGATAACAGAAGAATCAAAGACAACAAAGGAAATCATCATACAGAGGAAGAACAGATAAGAACTGTAAAACCTAATTCTGACGACTCCGGCGAAGCTTCAATCTCCTGGATCTTCAACTTTAAGCTCCGAGCTCTCCGAGGTGGAAGGATGGCGTCACGATCTCTCCACAGATCTTCGAACTCTCTAAACTCTATCTATCGACCCTAAGGTCGTGGCTAATCAGCCAAAATTCGTGTGTATTCAATCTGGCTTCAAAAAGTCTATATATACCCCCAAAAACCCTTTACAAGTTGGAAAAGGTTGAATTTTCCGGTCTGGGGAGCTTACACGGCGTGTAAGCTCACAGTGCATTGAGCTTACACGGCATGTAAGCTCCAAAACGCAGCGTTTTGAGCTGTGCAGCACTCCGACTTGTTTCGATCATTCCCGCTCCGTTTGAACTCCGATTTTGTCTCCGTTTGAAGCGCTGGACTCGTGAGAGAGTCCTCTATAATGTGTTAACCTGGGGGCTCAACATAAAAGCTCACAAAAAGGGTAAAAATAGCCAAGAAATGGACAATGTACGCACTAGGAGCCGATAATCACAAAGTTACGACAAATGCACCAAATACTCATCAAAATGGCATCAAAGGGTATGAAATGTTGCTTAAATGGGGATGATAATCACGTCAAATCGAGTGTCATCAAAATACCCCACACTTAAGCTTTTGCTTGTCCTCAAGCAAACTGAACTAGAACACACTCAAATTCACAAATGACACGAGATTAAACTGAGATTCAATTCTAACGATTTGGTTTAGACTGTTCCACGTAGAAAAAGTGACCTACACATGCAAGAACATCAACCAAACAAGTTTTCGATCTCACTAATTTCTGCACACTTCAAGTAGTAGTTTTAACAAAGCTCGTTTCTTGGCAAAACAATTAATCATAATTAACCGACTACGATAACACCAATTCTAATCAAAAAGACTTTAAGCTCTAGCCATGGTGTGGATGTGGAGGTAGGAAAAGTGACGTGGCTATCGACTCGACTTCATCCGTTTCTAGATCTGTACGTTACATGTTCTAGCTAGGACCGATTTAAACAACAATTTATTTCAAGTTTCAACTTCTTCCTTTAATTTATTACTGCATACTAGTGCTCGATACCAAACACTTCACTTAGGTGTTGGACCTACCTAGCTCACAGTATTTGTGCCTATGCTAGTGCTCAACCCGAACACTTCACTTAGGTGTCGGGCTTGCCTAGCTTTATTTTCAGCACTTTAAAGAATTTTACATTAAATTGCACATTTCGAATTTCACCACTCAAACACTTGATTTATCGATTTAACCACTTGATCCTAGCTAGTTATAACTTTTTACACGAGATTTTGAATTGAATTTCCGCCTAATCTCTAGCCACAATCACAGGTGAACAAATATGGAGTGAAAACATGGGAGAAGCTAGCATTTATCATCTTAGAATGGTGTTATCGAGCTTTGTTATTAACAAGTCAATTGATTCAAGTTTCAACTACAAAAGTGATTTATCATCTGTTCTGACCTAGACTCATTTAATATCAGTTTCGACACGTTGGTTACAGGTTCTAAGTGGAACAGTCTAGACGTCATTGTTAAAAATTGAAGTCAATTTAACATCAAAAGTCAAGAATTGAGCAATTCTATGCTAGAGAAATTTCAAATTTGAACCACAGAATCATAGATAGCAAGCAAGATCAGGCAAATTCTAACATCCTACCCCACACTTAAACGGTTTTGTGTCCTCACAGAACTATTCTAGAGTAGAGAGATACGAAGAACCTGGAATGAGATGGTCAGTGTAGTGGATGAACACGGATAGTCCGGAGCAGAGCGGAGTAGCTACTCAAGTTCCTACAAAAACAAAAACAACAAAAAGATCAAAAGGGTACCGGGACAAGTGCCCCAGATCCACACAGAAGAAAAGTGGATCGAGATCCGAAAAGAAGAAAGAAAAGAAATGGAAAGGATAGAAACAACCTGATCACTGTTCCGAGGGCGGGGTGAAAATCAGAAGTCGAAACCGGTATAAAGAGTCGGCGGAAAACACAAGATTTTCGGCGAAAATGATTGAAAATTTTCGGCGAAAATGTTTTGTAAAATGAAAATCCGGTTCGGCTAAAAGTTAAGTTGTTTTCGGTCGAGAAGTAGAAACAGGAGAACAGGCGATTTTAAACACATATTTTCGGCGAAAATATGGGTGAATTTTCGCCGAAAATAATCTTGAAAATGGTCGGCAGTTTTTTTTTCTTTTCAACAGAGGCTTTAAAACAGAACGACTCAAAATGAAAACAACTGACTCCAGCCGTGGGTTGCCTCCACGAAGCGCTCTTGTTTAACGCCGTGAGCCAGACGATACCTGTTAGGGACCCAACTTAGGAGTTCCTTGAAGTCAATCGTCTTCTTCAAGGACAGCGGTTGAGTGCCGTGTAGCACTCCAGAAGGGTGATGTAACCGGTAGTGCTCCAGTAGATCGTGGTTCTGGTTGGATGACCAGTTCTTCTCGAATTCTCCTACTGGAGGAGGAAGGAGGTAGTATGGCGCGGCATGATCAATGAGCTCCATCTTCTCTACAGGTTGACTCGGCGAAAGTGTAGGTGAGGGTATCTCCTCAATCTCTATGTGCTCCTCTTCGGCTTCAACTTCAGGATGGATTGGCTTTATGTCTTCATCAACCACCACCGCCAAGGATTCTTCTAGCTCATAATAGTCATGGATAGGATCATCATCTTCTTCTTCGAACAGCTCTTGAGCGTCTTCTGTCATTAACTGCTTTGGTTGCTCGAGCTTGATGTCCGTCACGAGATGAGCTTGTAGCATTGAAGAGATATTATCCAAGGCAGATTGGGTTCTCGACGAGCATTGTTGATGTTCATGAAGCATCTCTTGGTTATCTCTAGCGCCACTTTGATGCTCTTGTTGGTGTGTCTCTTGGTAACCTTGTAGCATTGAAGAGATTTTATCAAAGAGGGAGTCAAATCTCGCCGTTTGTTGTTGTTGTTGATGTAGCATCTCTTGGTAATCCTCAATATTCAGTGCTCCATTGACGCGCCACTCTTGGTACTGGTCATCCCACCTGTAATCCTGCATAATCAAAACTCAAAAGCACTACCCAGGTAAATCATGGAAATATGGAGGAAAATTAAATGGTAAGGCGGAAAGGTAGAAGAATAATTTGCCAACTCTTCTTTCAAACAATTAGAAGAGTCCCCGGCAACGGCGCCAATTTGATGCTGCAGTTTTAGCGGTATCAAATAACTAATCTACCAAGGTAGACTAGATCGTATTCTACTCGAGGTCTCTTCTTCTTGTCTACTCAAATATGTTGGGCAAATTACTCAGGATTAAGCAGATTGTGCGTGGTGTGAGTTCCACGACTTCTAATATAATAAAGCAGGAAAATAAACGACAGAAAGATTAAAAGGTTGACTAACGAGAAGATAGACGAGCTTAGATTTCGAATCCCCCTTAGATCACCAGAGCATTGGCAATCAACACATCAGCGTTTTCAATTCTAATTCAATCGGTTTCTATACACCACCATAACTCCTTACCCTTAGGTTTAAGACTGGCGAACGTTCGCTCTATCCGATCTAACTACCAAAATTAACTAGCCGTCCGGGTACGGTCGCCTCTCGCAACGACTTAATTAACTGGTGCAATTACTAACGATTTATGAGTTACTCTTGCAGTGGATTAACCCTAATCGGTTCCTATGAAAGGCACACTCCAATTATAAGGTTAACTGGTTGAATTGATGTTTTAAAGAGAGGCGAGCGTTCGCTTCTATCCTCAGCTTAACAAGAATCTAAACTAGGCGATCAACCAGAGAAGAAACATAAACAATGAAGAACAAAACAACCATGCAAAGAGAAACTGATTGAACTTTGAATCTAATTACCGCCAATCCGTGACCGCTTTAAAGTCCTGGGTCACTTAGGGTTCATCTAATCTAAGCTCTACAAGTTCAGCTACTCATAACGATAACAGAAGAATCAAAGACAACAAAGGAAATCATCATACAGAGGAAGAACAGATAAGAACTGAAAAACCTAATTCTGACGACTCCGGCGAAGCTTCAATCTCCTGGATCTTCAACTTTAAGCTCCGAGCTCTCCGAGGTGGAAGGATGGCGTCACGATCTCTCCACAGATCTTCGAACTCTCTAAACTCTATCTATCGACCCTAAGGTCGTGGCTAATCAGCCAAAATTCGTGTGTATTCAATCTGGCTTCAAAAAGTCTATATATACCCCCAGAAACCCTTTACAAGTTGGAAAAGGTTGAATTTTCCCGTCTGGGGAGCTTACACGGCGTGTAAGCTCACAGTGCATTGAGCTTACACGACATGTAAGCTCCAAAACGCAGCGTTTTGAGCTGTGCAGCACTCCGACTTGTTTCGATCATTCCCGTTCCGTTTGAACTCCGATTTGGTCTCCGTTTGAAGCGCTGGACTCGTGAGAGAGTCCTGTATAATGTGCTAACCTGGGGGCTCAACATAAAAGCTCACAAAAAGGGTAAAAATAGCCAAGAAATGGACAATGTACGCACTAGGAGCCGATAATCACAAAGTTACGACAAATGCACCAAATACTCATCGAAATGGCATCAAAGGGTATGAAATGTTGCTTAAATGGGGATGATAATCATGTCAAATCGAGTGTCATCAGTGATAATGGAAGAGGAGCCGCCCATGCTTGGACCGGAAGACTCCTTGAGTGGCATCACCAACTTGGAGACGATGGAGCTCAATGGTGGCCCCCTACCATACTTTCTTCCTCAAGCTTCGAAACTCAAAGGTAGCAAGCCACCCCAAGGTACCAAGTGTTATACAAGCATCAATGTGCATTAGCTAGTCTACCATTCTCCCAAGATGTTTATTGGAGCTCAACTTTCATCGTGGAAGAAGCTACTTGACATCAAAGAGGTACTATGTTGGACACCATAACGCAGGTATCGTCGAGCTTAAGACAGTAACCAAGCGCTTCTTGGGAGGCACCCCATGTTATCTTTAATTTTTCGCTTTTAATTGTTGTTTGAGGTTTTTGTGTTGTTTTAGCTTTTTGAATAAGGTTTGGCAAGCAATTGAGATCACTCTTCACCAAGGATCATCATGGAACTCTTTCACCACTATTACGTCATATGCTCCTCTCTACCAAAGCGGTAACTTCGTTCCACCTTACCCTCTCTCTCTTGATCACTGAGGACAATGCTCCTGTTAGTCGTAGGGGAGTTTGAGGTTTGGTGTGATTATTTGTGGTAGAGATGTAATGCTATGCTTTGCTTGATTTGCATGATCTTGATTGTTTCCAAATTCCTCTATCGTAGAATCATTCGGTTCTTGACTTTTGGTGTTTAATTGACTTCAAGCTTTCACAATGACGTTTAGACTGTTTCACTTAGAACCTATAACCAGCATGTTAGCACTGATATCAAATGAGTCTAGGCCAGAACAGAGATGTTATCACTCTTGTATGTTGGTTGATTGGTTTGATACGTGTTTTTGTACCGCTCGATAACACCGGTCTAAGATGATTAAGGCAATTAGAATTTCACCACATTCAGCCAAAAAGCCTACCCGAATCAGTTTCCTATGGGATAACCCATTGAGCCTTGGCCTGTTTGTTGGATCATACACATTTCCACCTTTTTCCATGTTTTTCTTCACCTTTTTGTTCCCTCGTGATTGTGGCTTGAGATTAGACGGAATCCAATTCGAAATCTTGTGTGGAAGTTGTAAGGGGCTAGGAATCAAGTGGTTAATTTGTGAAGAAAAGGAAAAAAGAGAAAATGCTCAAAAGAAAAGAAAAGCTAGGCAAGCTCGGCACCTAAGTGAAGTGTCAGGTTGAGCACTAGCAAAGGCAAAGGCTGTGAGCTAGGCAGGTTTGATGAACGTGTCGTTGTGATGCGTTCAACCAAATAACTACTAATGCTAATAAAAGGCTATAGCAGATCGTATTCCAGGGGTTTCCTCTACCTCCTTACTCCAGGGAGTTGACAGTTTTAATTCGAGTTCAAACACAAGTTGTGCGTGGTGTGAGTTCCACGACTTCTATACTAAGAATGCAAAAATAAGAAGAAATGAAAATTAAACCGAAGAAAGATTGAAGATTGATTAATTGACTAGAAAGATGACAGATAAGCTTAGATTTCGAATCCCCCTTAGATCACCAAGGCAACGACAGTCACAAACCAGCTATTTTCGATTCTAGTTCATTTAGTTCACAGACACCATCATAACTCCTGACCCTTAGGTTTAAGACTGGCGAACGTTCGCTCTATCCGATCTAGCTACACGATTAACTAGCAGCCCGGGTACGGTCGCCTCTCGCAACGATTTAACTTAATTGGTGCAAATTCTAGTGATTAATGAGTTACTCTAGCAATGGATCTACCCTAATCGGTTCCTACGAAAGGCACACTCCAATTATAAGGTTGATTGTTCGATTTGATGTTTTAAAGTAAGGCGAGCGTTCGCTTCTATCCTTAGCTTAACAAGAATCTAATCTAGGTGGCCAAACCAGACAAGAAACACAGAAAACGAAGAACAAATCAAACATGCAAGATGAAACTGAATGAACTTCGAATCTAATCACCGTCGATCCGTGACCGCTTTAAGCCCTGGGTCACTTAGGGTTCATCTAATCTAAGTTACACAAGTTCAGCTACTCATATCCAATCCAGAAGAGTCGAAGGCAGACAAAGAATACATCTCAGGTAGGAAGACAGATAAGAACTGTAAAACCTAATTTCGATGCTTCCTGACAGCTTCAATCTGCTGAATCTTCAACTCCTAACCCTGGCTCTCCGAGATGGATGGACGGCGTCACGATCCGTTCCTGCTCCTCGAACTCTTGTTACTCCTCCTGTCTCTCTCTCTCATCGTTCTTTTTGTGTGTTGTAAAAAGTGATGTGTTTTAAGTGATGGGCCCGAGTTCTCTATTTATACCAACCCGATATTCTCCTGAATTCAACTGGAATTTTCACCGAAAATAGTGAAGGGATTTCGGCGAAAATTTCTTCATACTTGAATCGGTTGATTCCTTCCTGCGGTTTCGGCGAAATCTCCATGGTATCTTCGCCGAAATCTTCCTCTCAATCGGCCAGTGGTTTCTTCTTCCATTTTCGGCGAAAACCAAAGGGTAGTTTCGCCGAAAATATGTGTATGAACTGGGCAGAATTTGTTCGACTTTGAATGGCTTCTTTGACCGATTCCGGTTCAATTCCTCGAGGTTCCAATGCTTTAGACACATCCATGGTTACTTTATTTGACGGCAAAAACCTGTGCTTACGTAAAAACACTAGAAAACCATCAAATAGACCCGAAACGGGCCACGGTAACACAAGTGGCATGAGATAGGGCAATCGATTGATTATTCGCCATTCTACCCTAAAAACAATGTCTTAAGCAAAGAAATGTCGCTTAAATGAGGCTGATAATCACGTCAATTTGAGTGTCATCAAATACCCCACACTTAAGCTTTTGCTTGTCCTCAAGCAAACTGAATAGAACACACTCAAATTCACAAATGACACGAGATTAAACCGAGATTCAATTCCAACAATTTGGTTTAGACTGTTCCACGTAGAAAGAGTGACCTACACATACAAGAACATCAACGAAATAAGTTTTTGATCTCACTAATTTCTGCACACTTCAAGTAGTGGTTTTAACAAAACTCGTTTCTTGGCAAAACAATTAATCACAATTAACCGACTATGATAACACCAATTCTAATCAAAAAGACTTTAAGCTCTAGCCATGATGTGGATGCGGAGGTAGGAAAAAAAAATGACGTGGCTATCGACTCGACTTCATCCTTTTCTAGATCTGTGCGTTACCTGTTCTAGCTAGGACTGATTTAAACAATAATTTCTTTCAAGATTCAAGCTTTCTTTAATTTATTTACTGCATACTAGTGCTCGATACCAAACACTTCACTTAGGTGTTGGACCTGCCTAGCTCACAGTATTTGTGCTTATGCTAGTGCTCAACCCGAACACTTCACTTAGGTGTCAGGCTTGCCTAGCTTTATTTCCAGCACTTTAAGGAACTTAACAATTACTTTGAACAACTCAATTACTTGATTTAACCATTTAGCCATTTAATCCTAGCTAGTTATAACTTTTACAAGAGATTTCGAATTGGATTTCCGTCTAATCTCAAGCCACAATCACAGGTGATCAAATATGGAGTGAAAACATGGAAGAAGCTAGCATTTATCATCTTAGAACGGTGTTATAGAGCTTTGTTGTTAACAAGTTAATTGATTCAATTAATTCCAGTTCCAACTACAGACGTGATTTATGATCTGTTCTGACCTAGACTCATTTAATATCAGTTCTGACACGTTGGTTACAGGTTCTAAGTGGAACAGTCTAGACGTCATTGTTCAAAATTGAAATCAATTTAACATCCAAAGTCAAGAATTGAGCAATTCGAGGCTAGAGAACTGGACAGGAATCACGAGGCACACACAGAGATATAGGCAATCAAGATCATGCATGGTTATCTAACACCCTACCCCACACTTAAACTGTTCTGTGTCCTCACAGAACTAACTAGAGTAGAGTTATACGAAGAACCTTGAAGGTGATGGTCGGTGTAGAGGATGAACACGGAGAGTCCGGAGCGGAGCGGAGTAGCTACTCAAGTTCCTACAGACACAAAAACAACAAAAAGATCAAAAGGATACCGGGACAAGTGCCCCGGATCCACACAGAATAAAATTGGGTCGAGACCCGAAAAGAAGAAAGAAAAGAAAGGAAAAAGATAGAAACAACCTGATCACTGCTCCGCAGGAGGAGGTGGAGGTGTAGTGGGAATGGATGATATGGCGAACCGCTGCTCCATCTGCCGTCGCCATGCGAGCTCGTCCATATGTCTGGCTGATTGGTCAGCCATGAATTGCTGTAGAGTGGACCAACGCTCATTCTAAGTCTCCTCATGTGCCACTCGGTCCTTCTGCCATTGCAACGAACCAGCCGAGTAGTCTAGCTGCCAATTCTCAATGCGCGCCAGCCTTTCATTCATTTCCGCGGTGATCTGTGCTCGCGACGGTGGGCGGTCAACTGGCTGGGCCGGGCGATGAGGGAGCGAAGTGCAATGCTCAATAGTTTCTGAAAGGTCGATGCGCCGTGCTATGGCAAGTGCAGCGCCTGCATGCTCAATCGGGATACGAGGAATATCGGGGCCCCATTTATCACCGAGCTGGAGGTTGTCGATCAGAATAGAAATGAAGGGGCCTCCTGGAAGCTCACTAGGAAGCTTCTTGGTGGTAGTGCGCTTGTGAAAGAATCATGCAAGCCACCAGCCGGGGTGCAGGTTGGCATCCTCCTCTAAAGCACGGAATAGAACGAGCTCCTCCAGAGAAACGTGGTGGCAGCTCGTCTTGCTGTAAAAACACAAGGATTGCACCCAAACATAATGCAAGAATTTAAGAACAGGGTGAAAGATGTCACCGACCGTGGGGTGGACGATAGGTGAGCTCTCATCCTCGCAGCATGCCCATTTCCACACATCCGGGTAAGGAGCACTGGTGATGGAGTATGTGTCCTCAAAGCCAGCTAATGCAGTATCGAAATTGACGTGTGGATCCAGCAAGCGGCCGAATTCGCGAAGGGACTTCTCATGAAGAACACCACCGAGGCGAAAGGAAACGAATTACTGCTCACGAAAGGGCTTCGGGGTGAAGCGCCGAAATGAACTCCAGAACTCCTGGAGGGCGACGAGCAGGTACGGGGATCCATGAGTGGTCAGCACTCGCAATCCGGCTTTATTAAGAGCGGTGTCAATTGTCGAGTGCCAAGCCGGATTGTGCGCTGTGAGACTATCAAGAGACAGAACTGCCACCTTGGCCGGAGGGATGTCGTTGATCTTCTGAAAGACCTCGAACTGGTGCGGCTCCAGGGCGGGGATGAAGGGATGTCGTTGATCTTCTGAAAGACCTCGAACTGGTGCGGCTCCAGGGCGGCGATGAAAGGATGCACGGCTCCATTGGCAGGTGTAGGAATAGAGGAGATGGGAGTCGCAGGGGTAGGCGAATCCTCGGGAATGATGGCTACAGCCGACGATTTCTGTGCAGCTGGTGCGGGACGACGAGGGGGCGGTGTCCTACTCTGGCGAGTTGAGGATCGCTGTGCTCTATCTGCACTGGTAGTCTTAAAACGCTTGGGGGCCCTGTAAAACATAACTCAGAGATGACCAGCATTAGATGACAAAACTCTTACCCCACACTTAATGTGATAAGTGGGGGCAGACTAATCAACCGAGAGATCATAGAATCAAGATATATCATTGAAGAACTTGTCAATTCAGTAGGCAAGCAAGAATAATGGAATGAGGCAAGAACACAAACGCACAGACAACAGGTCACACTCCCAAAAAGGCTACAAAACAATACCAGAACCTAGCTAATTGATACCGACAAAGCAGTCAAGACGAATAAGGGAGAACCAAAAAGACAACCACAGTCAACCACGTCAAAACTGAAAGTTAACAAGCCAAATGATGCACAATCAAAGGTTGAACAACTAACCGTGAAGACATGAGTCGAGAAAACGATTGGAAATCCACGAAAAACAGGGAAAACTTGAAAACTAGGTCGGTCGGAACCGGGGCTGAAAAGCTCCGATTCTAGGGTTTTGAAACAGGGCTAGGAAAATGGGGTGGGCGGCGGCTACTGAGACGGCGGCGGCGTTTGATCGGCGGGCAAGGGGCGGCGGCGATCAGTGAGGCGCGTGGCGGAACCACAAATGGAGAGAGGGAGGATGGTTTAAGTTTTCGGGTGGGGGGGTTTATGAATGTCGCAAAAACGAAAACCCAGAGGGGGCCTTAAATACCGGTGAAAAGACCAAAAATTTTCGGCGAAAAGGATGGGAAATTTTCGGCGAAAATTCCAAGTTAAATGAAGAAAAATTTTCGGCGAAGTCATGGTATTCTCGGATCGAAAAGTGAGGACAGGAGGATCAGGTTGAAATCAAACAAAAATTTTGGCGAAAACAGGTTGACAGTTTCGACGAAAATAATGGTTAGAATGGAAGAAATCGTTTCGGCGAGAATGGTGGGGTCTTCGGTTCGAAAGGTATGGACAGGAGGGTCAGGTCTAATTTGAACAGCGGTTTCGGCGAAAATGTGGACATGTTTTCGCCGAAACTGTTTTGAAAACGGCGGAGGGGGTTTTTTTTTTTCAAACATGCAAGATGGGTTTTTAAAGCAAAACGACTCAAAACTAAAATAACTGACTCCAGCCGTGGGTTGCCTCCCACGAAGCACTCTTGTTTAACGTCCGTGAGCCAGACGATACCTGGATTCGTGTCAGGATTCCAAAACGAGGTAGTGCACGTCTATGGATGATACGGCTAACCCTTGCAGATACTGCTTAAGCCGATGTCCGTTGACCGCGAACAGCTCCTGATCGTGCATTTGAATGTAGACGCTGCCTAAGGGTGTCTGGCGGACCACGGTATAAGGGCCAGACCACCGGGATTTTAATTTACCCGGGAACAGTTTCAAGCGAGAGTTATATAAAAGCACTTGTTCTCCGGGATAGAACTGCTTGATCGTCTACAATTGAGAGTCATGAATTTTCTTCGTGCGCTCTTTATATAACCTCGTGCTTTCATATGCGTGGAGTCGGTGATCCTCAAGCTCAGCGATCTGGTCATGGCGGTTATTACCTGCTACTGCATAGCTCATATTCAACTCTTTGTTAGCCCAGAATGCCTTGTGCTCAAGCTCAACTGGTAAATGACATGACTTGCCATAGACCAGCTGATACGGTGAGGTACCGATGGGAGTCTTGTAGGCAGTACGATATGCCCATAAGGCATCATTGAGCTTAGATGACTAGTCCTTGCGAGACCGGCCAACCGTCCTATCAAGAATCCGCTTGAGCTCACGGTTTGTCACTTCCGCTTGGCCGTTCGCTTGAGGATGATAAGCCGTGGACATTCGGTGGGTGACACCAAAGCGTTTGCACACCCGGTCGAATTGTTCGTGGAAGTGGGTACCCCTATCGCTTATGATGAAGCGCGGTGAACCAAAATGCGCGAAAAGACGAGTAAGGAACCGTCCCACCACTCTAGAATCATTAGTGGGTAAAGCCTCAGCTTCGGCCCACTTAGAAACATAATCAACGGCGACGAGAATGTACTTGTTTCCGTTGGAGGGCGTGAACGGACCCATAAAATCAATTCCCCAGACATCAAAGATTTCAACAGTTAAAGAAACAGTTTGGGGCATCTCATTACGGTTAGAGATGTTACCTGATCGCTGGCAAGCATCACAACATCTAGCATAAACATCGCAATCACTAAAAATTGAGGGCCAGTAGAAACCTGTTTCGAGTACCTTTCTCGCCGTGCGGTTGCCTCCGAAATGTCCTCCGAACGGTCCTTCATGGCATTTGCGAATGATGTCCGCTGCTTCATTGTAAGAGACACATCTCCGGATCATCCCGTCAAGACTGATGCGGTATAAGAAAGGCTCATCCCAGAAGTATGACTTGGCTTCTTTAAGCAATTTCTTACGTGCATTATAATCCAGCTCAGGAGGGATAATGCCGTGAGAAAGATAATTGGCCAGGGTAGCATACCATGGCTCTTCCGAATCGATGGCATTACTCAAATCTTGAGCGTGAGGGATTG
The DNA here is from genome assembly GCA_034768395.1 of Linum lewisii. Classification (NCBI taxonomy): domain Eukaryota; kingdom Viridiplantae; phylum Streptophyta; class Magnoliopsida; order Malpighiales; family Linaceae; genus Linum; species Linum lewisii. The sequence continues at coordinate 9,899,070 of CM068304.1, forward strand.
CCCAGGGCTCAATAGCTATGCTGTTAACCTGTTCATACGTCTCAACACGCAACAGCTCGTCAGGGAAAGAATCATTGATAGGGGTAGCAGACTTACCTGTTTGTGATTCCTCGAGTCAAGAAAGATGATCTGCTGCTAAGTTCTCTGCTCCTTTCTTGTCTTTAATTTCTATGTCGAATTCTTGGAGGAGAAGGATCCACCGGATGAGACGTGGCTTCGAATCTTGCTTAGCTAAGAGATGGCGCAGAGCAGCTGATCTGTGTAGACGATGGTATGTGAGAGAACCAGATACTGTCTAAATTTATCAAAGGAGAAAACGATAGCTAGGAGTTCCTTCTCCGTGGTAGTGTAGTTTCTCTGAGCATCATTGAGTGTCTTGCTCGCAAAGTAGATAGGATGAAATTTCTTCTCCTTTCTCTGACCAAGAACTGCACCAACGGCGAAATCACTAGCATCGCACATGATTTCGAATGGGAGATTCCAATCTGGTGCTGTAAGAATCGGTGCGGTGGTCAGTTGAGTCTTCAGAGTCTCAAAGGCTTCAAGACAGGCTTTGTCAAAGATGAACGGAGCATCTTTCTCGAGTAGCTTGGTCATTGGTAGAGCGATCTTGGAGAAGTCTTGGATGAATCGCCTGTAGAATCCAGCATGACCGAGGAAGCTTCGAACTGTCTTGACTGAGGTCGGCGGTGGTAGACTGGCAATGGTCTCAAGCTTGGCACGATCGGCTTCTATACCTGTCTTAGATATTCTATGGCCAGGAACAATACCTTCTGTAACCATGAAGTGACATTTCTCCCAGCTAAAAGCTAGGTTAGTCTCCTCACAACGAGCTAACACCTTATCCAGATTAACCAAACACTTTGAAAATGAATCTCCATAGACAGAGAAATCATCCATGAACACCTCTACCACATTCTGTACCAGGTCTCCAAATATTGCGAGCATGCATCTCTGAAAAGTAGCGGGAGCATTACATAATCCAAAGGGAATACGTCGATAAGCAAACGTACCGAACAGGCATGTGAAGGTTGTCTTCTCTTGATCAGCAAGCTCAATGGGGATCTGAAAGTAACCGGACATCCCATCTAAGAAGCAGTAGTATTCATGACCCGCCAATCGTTCAAGCATCTGATCAATGAACGGCAGTGGAAAGTGATCCTTCTTGGTGGCATCATTTAGTCGTCGATAATCAATGCAGACTCTCCATCCTGTAACTGTTCGGGAGGGAATGAGTTCACCCTTTGGATTAGGGATGACGGTGATTCCTCCTTTCTTCGGAACAACTTGAGTTGGACTGACCCAAGGACTGTCGGCAATGGGATAGATGATACCGGCATCTAGAAGCTTGAGTACTTCTTTCTTTACGACTTCCTGCATCTGAGGGTTAAGTCGGCGTTGCGGTTGTCTGACTGGTTTGAATTCTTCATCAACAACTATCCGATGTTTGCAGAAGGTTTCAGAGATGCCTCTGATTAGGGGTGCTGACGAGCCGAGTCGAGCCGAGCTTTGCCCAGCTCGAGCTCGGCTCGTGAGGTTTGAATGCTGGCTCGAGCTCGGCTCGAGCTCGTGTCGAGCTTTCACACTCGAGCTCGAGCTCGGCTCGACCAAAGTTTTCTTGGCTCGAGCTCGGCTCGACTCGGCTCGAAGCTAGCTCGTTAACGAGCCTACACGAGCTCGAGCTCGTTAAGGCTCGTTAACAAGTCTAAACGAGCCCGAGCTTGAGTAGAGCTCGAGCTCGAGCTTAACGAGCCTACACGAGCTCGAGCTCGAGCTCGAGCTCGTGTAGGCTCGTTAAGCTCGGATCGAGGTCGTTTGCCAAAATCGAGCCAAAAATCGAACCATTTCATTAGCCAAAATCGAGCCATTTCACGAGCTACGAAATCGAGCTAGCTCGCGAGCTCCAAAATCGAGCTAGCTCGCGAGCTACTTAATCGAGCCAGCTCACGAGCCATTCTCGAGCTGCTCGACGAGCCGTGTAACGAGCCAGCTCGCGAGCTGCATCGTTCGAGCCAACGAACCGAGCTGGCTCGCGAGCCAGCCGAGCCGAGCAGGCATGAGCTCGAGCTCGGCTCGTTTATAAACGAGCCGGCTCGCGAGCCAGCTCGGTTCGTTTCGAGCCGAGTCACGATCGAGCTTTTTCCGAGCCGAACACCGAGCCGAACACGAGCAGCTTGGTTCGTCAACAGCCCTACCTCTGATGTCTGCCAACTGCCAGGCAATAGCTCGGACATGCTTCTTGAGTAGCCCAATCAGTTGCTCTTTCTGCTCGGGAGATAGATTCGCATTGATATTGACAGGTAACTGGCGATCCTTTCCCAGAAATGCGTACTCTAAGTGGTCAGGCAGCTCCTTCAGAGTAAGTTCTGGTGGATTCTCATATGAAGTAGTAATCCGACTCGAAGCTGGTTCGATGTGTGGAGGCGCATGTAAGGGTGTGAATGTTGCCTGTTGTTCATCTAGCTCATCTTGCCATAAGCGCTGCTCTGGGTCGTCTAACGCATTATCAATCCCTGAAATCAAACACAACTCTAGCGGATCACTAGATAAAGCATTAGTAACGGAGTCGGCCGAGGCCGTCTCTAAGGGATCAATAGGATAGCATTTATCATCTTGAGCAATGGAATATCTCATGCTATCTTTAATGCGGAATGCAACACTCTCTTGTCCTACACTTAAAGTTAATAAGCCTTGTTTGCAATTTATATTCACACCAGCAGTTGCTAAGAAAGGTCGACCTAGGATAAGTGTTCCGTCTAGCTCACGAGTATCTAAAACAACAAAATCTGCTAGTATAGTAAACGGGCCACAGCAAACAGTTACATCTTCTACTATACCTCTAGGCCGTTTGACAGACCTATCGGCTAAAACGAGATGCAGAGTAATTGGTTTTAATTGCCCTAGATTCAGCTTTTCATATAGATAGACAGGCATAACATTAATAGAAGCACCAGAATCAACCAGGCTGCGATCAATTTGAATGCCATTAATAATGCACGGTAATGTAAAAGAACCGGGATCAGGACACTTAGCTGGGGGTGGTGGCGGCTGTCGAATGGGAGATGGCGCACCTAGAATAGATGCACATTCATTAGTGAGCGTGATAGAGTACACCTCGCCACTCTTCACTTTCTTCACGAGGTCTTTAAAGAACTTTCCGAGTGGTGGTATAATCTCTACAGCGTCCGTCACTGGTATCTTGATTTCTGCAGTCTTAAGAACATTGTACCATTTCTTATACTGAGTGTCGTGATCCTTGGCCATGCTCCTTGCAGCTTTTGGAAAAGGAATCCTAGGTACATATGGCGCCAAGACAGGTTCAGTGGCTGTCTTGGGCGGCGGAGGAGGAGCAGGTGCTTCTTCTTCCTCTTCTGTGATATCTTCTATTTCTGGCATATCCATGGCAGCACTAGTATCTGGTATTATGTCAGGTTCCGGAGCTTTTGGATCAGTTGTTTGCTTGCCGATCCTAGTGGTAATAGCTTGAGCGTGTTCACTCTTTATATCGGAGTCCGCTTGAAATGCTTCTGGATTAAAGAGAGGATTACTAGTAAAAAGTTTCACCATATTGAGTACCGCGTCTTCTATCCTCTGGGTTTGAGCCTTTGTTCCTTGATTAAGTGCGGCTTGGGCTTTTAACTGAATGTCATGGTCGTCAAGTCGGCTCATGATCTGATCAAACTTCCTCTCATAGTCCATATCTCTATTGTAGCACGGCTTTGCCTGAAACTGGTGTTGCCCTCCAATGAATCCCGGAGGTCTATAATAAGGATCTACCAACCGGTTGCTTTGCTTCCATGGCACGTAGTTTCTGTAACCGGCATAGCCTTTCTGGTTGTTGGCAAAACCTTGATCAATGAAGTTTACCTCCTCAGTAGACAAGACTTCTGCTGCACCGAAGTTGAGGCAACTTCCGCCGCTATGAGCACATGACCCACACCATCCACAGTCAACTGAAAAGACGGTAGCTGACGGAGAGTCGAGAGGGATACCAGCTGCTTGCAGATGCTTCTGAACTTCCGCCTTGATCTGCTCTGCAACATTTATCTGACTCTAGCTCTGACTCTGGCTCTTGGTTCCTTCTATGTGCCTCTCTCAGTTTCTAGATTTCGAAGCACAGTCAGCAAAATGCAAAAGAGCATCCTGAGGAGTGAGAGCAGTGCAATCTCCACCGGCTAAGGTGTTGACCCAGTTTGCAGATTCCTTGCGCATTCCTCGAGTAAAGAAGTCAGCCAGCTGTCTCTGTTCATACCCATGGTGAGGGCAGTCGAAGAGAAGAGACTGAAATTCGTTCCAAGTGTCATACAGGCTTGCATCCTCTCTCTGTGTGAACCTGGAGATACGGTCTCTATAAGCAGTTGTTCTTGCAGGAGGAAAGTATTCCTCAACAAAATCTTGAGCTAATGTCTCCCATTCAGTGTAATGACCTGGCGGTTTGCTGTTAAGCCATTGTTTAGCTGCACCTCTGAGAGAAAACGGGAAAGCTCGGAGATATAATGCATTCTTATTGAGATTCCCAGACTTGAAGGTGTCGCAGACAACCAAAAAGTTGGTTATGTGTGTGCAGGGATTATCATATGGTCTTCCCTCGAATTGTATGTCCCTTGAGATTAGTTCCAAGAGAGGAATCTGAATCTCATAATCGGGATCATCGTCATTAGTAAGCACGGTGATGGGTGAACGGAGGTTAGATGCACGCGGCCTATTGTAGTCCGCGACACTTTTAAGAGTAATCATTGTAGTAAAGGAAGATGAAACGGAAGTGATCTGCTTCTGTACCTGCTATGATCTGCACGAGACAAAAACAAACACAACCGGTGTAAAATCGAAGTGTGATGGAAGATGAAAGATGGAAAGGTAGAAGAATAAAAATGCCAACTCTTCTTTCAACGAAGTAGAAGAGTTCCCCGGTAACGGCGCCAATTTGATGAACGTGTCGTTGTGATGCGTTCAACCAAATAACTACTAATGCTAATAAAAGGCTATAGCAGATCGTATTCCAGGGGTTTCCTCTACCTCCTTACTCTAGGGAGTTGACAGTTTTAATTCGAGTTCAAACACAAGTTGTGCGTGGTGTGAGTTCCACGACTTCTATACTAAGAATGCAAAAATAAGAAGAAATGAAAATTAAACCGAAGAAAGATTGAAGATTGATTAATTGACTAGAAAGATGACAGATAAGCTTAGATTTCGAATCCCCCTTAGATCACCAAGGCAACGACAGTCACAAACCAGCTATTTTCGATTCTAGTTCATTCAGTTCACAGACACCATCATAACTCCTGACCCTTAGGTTTAAGACTGGCGAACGTTCGCTCTATCCGATCTAGCTACCACGATTAATTAGCCGCCCGGGTACGGTCGCCTCTCGCAACGACTTAACTTAATTGGTGCAAATTCTAGTGATTAATGAGTTACTCTAGCAATGGATCAACCCTAATCGGTTCCTACGAAAGGCACACTCCAATTATAAGGTTGATTGTTCGATTTGATGTTTTAAAGTAAGGCGAGCGTTCGCTTCTATCCTTAGCTTAACAAGAATCTAATCTAGGTGGCCAAACCAGACAAGAAACACAGAAAACGAAGAACAAATCAAACATGCAAGATGAAACTGAATGAACTTCGAATCTAATCACCGCCGATCCGTGACCGCTTTAAGCCCTGGGTCACTTAGGGTTCATCTAATCTAAGTTACACAAGTTCAGCTACTCATATCCAATCCAGAAGAGTCGAAGGCAGACAAAGAATACATCTCAGGTAGGAAGACAGATAAGAACTGTAAAACCTAATTTCGATGCTTCCTGACAGCTTCAATCTGCTGAATCTTCAACTCCTAACCCTGGCTCTCCGAGATGGATGGATGGCGTCACGATCTGTTCCTGCTCCTCGAACTCTTGTTACTCCTCCTGTCTCTCTCTCGTCGTTCTTTTTGTGTGTTGTAAAAAGTGATGTGTTTTAAGTGATGGGCCCGAGTTCTCTATTTATACCAACCCGATATTCTCCTGAATTCAACTGGAATTTTCGTCGAAAATAGTGAAGGGATTTCGGCGAAAATTTCTTCATACTTAAATCGGTTGATTCCTTCCTGCGGTTTTGGCAAAATCTCCATGGTATCTTCGCCAAAATCTTCCTCTCAATCGGCCAGTGGTTTCTTCTTCCATTTTCGGCGAAAACCAAAGGGTAGTTTCGCCGAAAATATGTGTATGAACTGGGCAGAATTTGTTCGACTTTGAATGGCTTCTTTGACGGATTCCGGTTCAATTCCTCGAGGTTCCAATGCTTCAGACACATCCATGGTTACTTTATTTGACGGCAAAAACCTGTGCTTACGTAAAAACACTAGAAAACCATCAAATAGACCCGAAACGGGCCACGGTAACACAAGTGGCATGAGATAGGGCAATCGATTGATTATTCGCCATTCTACCCTAAAAACAATGTCTTAAGCAAAGAAATGTCGCTTAAATGAGGCTGATAATCAGGTCAATTCGAGTGTCATCAAGGTTCAACACCTAAGTGAAGTGTTGGATCGAGCACTAGTATGCAGTAGGGAAAAAAAAAGAAAAGAAAAAGAGTTCTCAAAAGTGTCCCTTGTTGTAGTGATCCTAGCTTGAGCGTGAAAAGTGCAGATCTAGAAGCGGATGAAGTTGAGTCGATAGCCACATCACGATCACTTACCACTTTCCAAAATTTTCCTACCCCCACCTAATCCATTCCGTTTCCCAAGTTCAAGTCCTTTTGATTAGAGTTGGTGTTGTCGTGGTCAGTTTTGTTGTGTCCCAATCAACCACTACTTGAAGTGTGCAGAAAATAGTGAGGTCTAGACTTGTGTGGTTGACGTTCTTGCATGTGTAGGTTAAGTTTGTTCGTGAAACAGTTTAAGCCAAATTGTTATTGATTGAATCTCAATGGGGCCGATATTGTCATTTGTGAACTTGGATGTTTTCTAATTCATTTGCTTGAGGACAAGCAAAACTTAGTCGTAGGGGAATTTGATGTGATTTTATTTAGTGCATTTTTAGCTTATGATTGACCTATGAAATGCCCGTGTTTGATCCTTAAATGTCATGCTTAATATGCTTTTATTGAAGTTTTGTGCTAAGTGTCCATTTGTTGTCCGGTTCCTACTTTGAGGCCAATTTCGTGTCTATTGGAGTTGTTTTCTTGGCATTTTCAGGTCTTGGCGTAGTAGTACTGGTGACAAGGAGCACGTAGGATCAAACGGGAGGTCAATCGGAGCTAGGACGGAGGAGATATGGCCGTTGCAAAATCGAGAAAAGTGCACGGCTTCGTACTTAAGTTTTCGGCGAGAACCTTATAGTTCTCGCCGCAAAACCCTCGGCGTGCACAATCGGCGGATTTCCTGAAGGCGGACGTTCGATTTATGAAGAATTTTTCGGCGAACACTTCCAGAGTTTTCGCCGAAAACTCATGAAGAAATGCCAAAGCTCCCGGGCTTTTTCAAGGAGATTTTTGGCAAAAACTTGTACAGTTTTCGCCAAAAATTCCAGGTCTTTCCAGCGGTACTATATAAAGAAGAGGCGAGCGAAAAAAAAAAGGGATTCATTCATTGATAAAATTACAACACTCGTTACCTCTCTCTCTCATTTAGTAATTGCCGATCAACTCCTCTCTCTTCTCAACCAATCCATCATCAATCCTAGAGCAAGGTGCAAATTGGAGTGAGGAGTTTGGATTGAAGCCCACAACCTTGGGGAGAGGAGCTTGCAAGAAGAGGATTGCCATGGAGCTCTTGGTGACCATCTCTCTTTCTTTCTCTTTTGTACCCTTGGCCATGTGTGGCTGATTTCCTAGGTTTCCTTGGATTGGTAGATAGTTGTGGTAGGATAGAGGTTGATTGTACAAATATGCCATGATTGATCTTGGATTGTAAGAAGATGATCTCTAGACTTGTTGTTAATTCCAAATTATGTTATGTGCTTGATTTGGTCTATCATTTGTGATGTAATGCATGAGAGTGCTTAGATTACATGGTTTGTAGGTCTAGGGATTGAAGGGAGTGTGTTCTAAGAGATTAGATCATCTCAACTCAACCATAGTTGCATGATTTCTCTCTTGTGCATTTTATCGAACACTTGGTGTGCATTAGGTTTTTCATTCAATTGAACTTTGATTAGTCTTTTGATGATTCTCTTAGTGTTAGGACATTGACATGAGAGTGTGGTGTTTAGCCTAGTGGTCATAGAGTCATAGGAGAGGGTTTTGTAGCTTGGCATTTCATCAAACACCTTTAATGCATCCTTAGTCACTTAGCTTGAGAGCGAGAGCCTAAGTTGAGTGGTTCTAGGATAGGGATTTAGTGCGACGAGAGTGCATTGAGTCTATAGAAGGGATTTGCGTGGTCATTTGATTGCAACCTCGATCATGTTTGGCTTGTTTGTGCATTTGTTCCTCTTGAGCATGATGAAGCTATCTTTCCAAGTGAACCTCCTTTATCTTTGATTTGCACTGTTTTGTTTTGCTTTCTTGTTTAGTTTCCTTTATGTTTTTACTTCCCTTTTCAAACTAAAACTCATTTTAAATCAATAGACCGTCCATGAATCGTGTGAGTATTAGCTATTGAGAGAGCCATCGTGGAATCCGACCTTGATAGTTATGAGCCAAATCTTGCCCATCACCGAGCTGTAAACAAGACTGTGATGCTACGTCGGCCGGATGGCTCGTGGGAAGATGAGCTTGGTAATCTTAAGTGCATGGTGATCTCCCACTTTATGAATTTGTCCAGGGAAGATGTTGGGGGTTCCCAAATTGCCAGTAATGGGTTCGATCGAATCAGCCTTCTTCAAGCTAACTCTTGTGCTGAAATTCCGAGTGGTGCCGAAGTTGACATGGTGGTTAAAATCATGAGGGGTTTGAAAGCACCGGGGATTGATGGTTTCAAGCCTGCCTTCTTACAGAAGCAATGGGATGTCGTTGGTGCGTCGGTGGTTGATCTCATTCAGGGATGTTTCATGGATTGTCAAAGGATAGTGGGAATTAACAATACTATCATTGTCCTTATTCCCAAGGTGAGTCACCCGAAACTCTTCGCCAGCTTCGTCCGATCAGTTTGTGCAATGTTGTTTATAAGATCTTAACCAAGTGATTGGCGTTGAGGTTGAGGCCTTTGATGAAGCAGTTGATTAAGAGTACGCAAGCTAGTTTTGTTCTGGGTCGTCAGATCTTGATCGGATAATATTATTATTTTGTAGGAGGCCGTTCACTCAATGGAATGTGTTATGGGCCGAGAGAGGCGGATGGTTCTGAAAATCGACCTGACTAAGGCCTATGATCGGGTTCGTTGGTCATTCTTGGAGGATACCCTCAGGTGTGCCGGTTTTACTGAGAATTTAATTTGTATTATCATGACGTGTGTTCGGACGACCAAATATCAGGTTTTATGGAATGGTGAGATGACTGATGAGTTCGCTCCACAACGAGGGATTCGACAGCCTGCCTTCTTACAGAAGCAATGGGATGTCGTTGGTGCGTCGGTGGTTGATCTCATTCAGGGATGTTTCATGGATTGTCAAAGGATAGTGGGAATTAACAATACTATCATTGTCCTTATTCCCAAGGTGAGTCACCCGAAACTCTTCGCCAGCTTCGTCCGATCAGTTTGTGTAATGTTGTTTATAAGATCTTAACCAAGTGATTGGCGTTGAGGTTGAGGCCTTTGATGAAGCAGTTGATTAAGAGTACGCAAGCTAGTTTTGTTCTGGGTCGTCAGATCTTGATCGGATAATATTATTATTTTGTAGGAGGCCGTTCACTCAATGGAATGTGTTATGGGCCGAGAGAGGCGGATGGTTCTGAAAATCGACCTGACTAAGGCCTATGATCGGGTTCGTTGGTCATTCTTGGAGGATACCCTCAGGTGTGCCGGTTTTACTGAGAATTTAATTTGTATTATCATGACGTGTGTTCGGACGACCAAATATCAGGTTTTATGGAATGGTGAGATGACTGATGAGTTCGCTCCACAACGAGGGATTCGACAGGGTTGCCCTTTATCACAATTTCTGTTCACTTTATGCACGGAGAGGGTTAGTCACATCATTGAAGAGGAGGTGGAACTGGGTAATTGGAGGCCGGTTACACTCTCTAGAGGCGGTCCCAAACTGTCTCACCTTTTCTATGTAAATGACTTGATTCTTTTTGCTGAAGCTTCTACCACACAAGCTGAAGTCATTCTCAAATGCCTTGACCTTTTTTGTGAGGCTTCGGGACAATCTTTCAGCAAGGAGAAATCAGTGTGCTTCTGTTCTCCGAACACGCCTAGGAGCATTGCTACCGAGATTTTCACGATTATGGGGTACCCGCTTACGCAGAATTTGGGACGTTACCTCGACATTCCAATTCTTCATGAGCGAACTTCAGCACAAACTTATCAAGGTATCGTTGATAGGATTTCTCAGAAACTGACTGGCTGGAAAGTTAAGTCTCTCTCTTTGGCAGGTAGAGTCACTTTGGCACAATCGGTCCTTGCTTCTATTCCGGCGTATGCGATGCAGACTACAGTTATCCTGACCACTACCTGCGAGGCTATGGACATAGTCATCCGAAACTTTATTTGGGGTTCCACTGATGACGCACGAAAGGTTCATTTGATTGTGTGGGATCGGATTTGTACACCTAAAGAGGATGGGATTGAAGATGGCAAGGCTACTTAATAGAGCTTACATAATGAAATTGGCGTTTATTTCTTCTAGGATCCAGATCGGTTGTGGGTACGTGTCCTCTATGGAATACTTCATTGATTCTGTCAAAGGCCTCACGCCTCGCAATCTGAGGTCCCAATCAGTGTTATGGAAAGGGTTATCTCGTGAGTGGAAGTCAATGCTGACGGAGCTCGCTCCGCTATTCGCAATGGACGCGATACACCCTTCTGGAGTTCTCATTGGGTTGATTCAGGGATCAGGTTGATCAATGCAGTTACTAACATGCACCCAGATATTAACCTGGCTCATAATATGGTGAACTTTGTCAATGAGGACAGAAGTGGGATGTCGATAAGCTGACGGTCGCCCTACCTCCTGACATGGTGGATTCAGTTATCAGAATGTCACCACCTAGGTCTAATGCTAGTGAAGACGAGTGTGTGTGGGGTGGAGAGGATAACGGTCGGTTCACTATAAAGTCGGCTTACCGTATTGTTTGTGATATCCATGGCAGCTCTGATCTAGGCATGTGGCGGCAGGTTTTGGAAATGGAAAGGCCCCCATAGGATTCGTTTCTTCCTATGGTTGGCTATCCAAGAGAAGGTTCTCACAAACTACAGCCGAGTAAGGAGGCGGATGGCGATGGATGCTTCATGTGGCTAGTGCAACCACCCAGAGGAGTCTGTCTCACATATCCTTCACGATTGTGTGTTTGCAGCCGAGTCTTGGACCAAACTGGAGGGTTTCGACCTATCAGCCAACTATTAGCAGAAGGAGGAAGAGACTTGGATTAAGTAGGGGTTAAGTCTAGATAACTATCTTATGTTCGACGTTCATTGTTGGTTGTTGTGGAACACAAAATGATCGTATCTTTGCCAAAAGTAATCCTACTCCCCTTGGTGTTGCGATAAGAACAACTCACTGGAGATTAATCGAAATACCATGGATGTGGGTTCGGGCAGAAGAGTTGAGGATATTTAATGGACTCCGAGGCCAATAGGTTGGGTGACTCTGAACACCGATGGTTCAGTCGATCGGCGAGGAGGCAATGCTACGACAGGTGGGCTGGTGCGTGACCATGAGGGAAGGTGTTTTCTGCTTACACGATGAACCTTGGGGCCTGTTCGATCACACGCGCTGAGATGTGTTGTGCTATTGAAGGTCTGAATCGGGCATGGGATGCCGACTATCGGAGAATTGTCTTGAAGATGGACTCCAGGGCTGCTAATAGCACTTCTAACCAATGGGGATACTATGACGAGCCAACACGCGATGGAAAATATTCAGTTTCACGAATTGATGGGAAGAGAGTGGGTGTTAAGGATCGAGCACACGTATAGAGAGGGGAATCAAGCGACTGATTTCCTGGCTAGTATTGGTTATGGCTACCCAGTTGGGAGTTACACTTTTGATATTTCATATTGTAGGCTTGGATACTTTTTGAGACTCGATTGTTACGGCGTTGGGCAACCTAGCTCAGTTTTAATTACTGATTAAGGCGCCTTGCACCGCATTCTCACAAAAAAAATCATTTTCTATTCTGCTTTTTGTGATATACAGGACATTGCCAAGGAGGAGACGATTGGTTCTGCAAGATTGCCCAATGGATTGTATCACATGATCACCAGCAAACCAGATAGTCACATAGCCTCTGCTCAAACCAATCCTACTTTTGATCTTTGGCACTATAGATTAGGCCTTATATCCCATTTCAAGATTCCTTTACTTAAATCTATACATAGTTCTATATCTACACAACCACATTTACCTTGTGAGATATGCCACTTTTCAAGACAAAGGAGAACACCTTTCCCTGTTAGCAGTTCAGTTTCAGATAGTTGTTTTCAGCTTATACATGTTGACATTTGGGGTCCTAATCCTCATCCTTCTTATGATGGTTATAAATACTTTCATACTATAGTGGATGATTTCAGTCGAATGACTTGGATTATGTTTATGAAGCTCAAATCGAAAACCAGAAAAAATCTCATTTCTTTCTATTCTTATGTGAAAACTCAATTTCATGCCCAGATTCAATGCATACGTAGTGATCAAGGAAAATAGTTTGCCATAACTGATTTCTTTCTAGAAAAGGGTATAAGGCATGAGATGACATGTGTGGAAACACCATAATAGAACAACAAAGCTGAAAGAAAACACCAACATATCCTTAATATAGCAAGAGCCCTTAAGTTTCAGGCTAATCTTCCATCTGGTTTCTGAGAAGATTGTGTCAGGCATGCTGTCTTCTTCATTAATCGTGCTCCGACATCAGTTCTTGAGAATAAAACTCGTTTCGAAATCCTTTACCATAAACCACCAAACATGACAGACCTGAAAGTTTTTGGCAGCCTTTATTTTTCCACCACCATCACAACACATATAACCAAACTTGATCCAAGAGCTAGAAAAGGCATTTTCATTGGTTATACCTCAGACATCAAAGGTTACAAAATTTATGACTTGTTGGCTCATTCAACTTTTGTCTAAAGGGATGTTGTCTTCTATGAGTATGTCTTTCCTTTTCATAACCTCACACAACATTCTTCTGCAGATTCCTCATTTCTTTCACCAACCAATTCTCTTTCTTATGATTTCACCAATTCAAATCCTCCTTCACCTACACCTAATAAAACAAAATCATCTCCTATTATCACACCATCCTCTTCAGACTCAGAACTTGATGCTGAGACAGATTCTAGCAACTCACCTCAGTCTTCCCAACCTACTTCTGACATATCACCACCTGAAATGATAGAGCCAACCCTTAGACGTTCCACCAGACCACATAAACCCCTAACTATTTGCATGATTTTCACTGTGATCTCTCTTTATGCAAGCTACCAGGGCTGAATCAACTCCCCAAGCAACTCCTTAGGTATCCAAAAAGTCTTCTCCTCACTCTCTTGATAGTGTAATTTATTATGATGATTTGCATCCGCTTCATAAGTGTTTTTTTAGTAGTTCTGCTATAAAAAAACCAGATTCTTACAAGAAAGTTGTGTTGCAAGCTGAATGGAGAGATGCAATGGCTGCTAAGCTGAAAGCTGTAGCTGTTAACAACACTTGGTATGTGGTATCTCTGCCTTCAGACAAGTATGCAATTGGCTGCAAATGGGTCTATCGTGTGAAATAAAAAGTAGATGGTAGCATTGAGAGGTAACGATTGGTGGCTAAAGGTTACACTCAGCAGGAAGGTGTGGATTATCAGGAGACTTTTGCCCATGTTGTTAAAATGACGAGTGTGAGATTATTCCTGGCCCTTGCAAAAACTCAGAATTGGCATCTCCATCAGCTCGACATAAATAATGCATTTCTGCATGGTGATCTAACAGAAGAAGTATTTATGACCATACCACAAGGACTAAGTATTGACCCTACTGTTGCTAATCCTGTCTGCAGACTTCACAAGTCAATATATGGTCTTAAGCAAGACTCTAGAGAGTGGTTTACAAAGTTATCAAACAAGTTACAAGGATCAGGTTATATTCAAAGCAAGGTACATCATTCCCTTTTTCTACATTCCACCAGTTCTTCATTTACTACAGTACTTATCTATGTGGATAATTTAATTATTAGTGGTAATGACTTGAATCCGATTACAAGCCTTAAGCATATGCTGCATGATGAATTCAAAATCAAGGACCTCGGTGTTCTACGATATTTTCTGGGATTAGAAGTAGCTAGATCACCAACTGGAATTCATTTATCACAGAGAAAGTATACATTGGAGATTTTGGATGAAGCAGGGTTATTAAGTTCCAAACCAGTGACAACTCCAATGGATTACAAGCTATACACTTGTCTATAGAGGGTATTGCAGTCTATGATGATCCAGAGCATTACAGAAGGCTTGTCGGTAAACTAATCTATCTCACTACAACACGACCTGACATCAGTTTTGCCACTCAACAGGTCAGTCAATTCATGGTTTCCCCTACTCAAGAACACTATAAAGCTATTACAAGAATTTTGAGGTACTTAAAGTCAGCTCCCGCTTCTGGTATGGTCTTCTCATCTTTAAGTACTCTTGACCTTCGCGCATTCAGTGATTCTGACTGGGTAGCATGCCCTGACACCAAGGTTCAAGAAGGCGCTAGGCGCTAGGCAGGCGGTGAAGCTCTGCCTAGTGCCTAGCTCGCCTAGGCGAGCCTAGGCGTTTTTACCAATATTGATTAAATATTTAAAATATAAGAAAAAAATTACAATACCTTACTTCATACTTGACAGTTAACATCCAACATAGTAGTTCACATATTCAAGGTAAACAAGGTTGAAATTCTAATGTTTAAAATAGAGAAACAAGCATAAAAACATGATAAGATAAAGATAAGCCATAAAGGCAATGGTAGCTTCAATTAGCTATCCCATATCGATCACCCGTCATCATCGTCCATGTAAGTTTGCTCAGCCACCACGTCATCTTCGTAATCCTCGAACTCAATGTCCTCCGACTCTCTATCCTCCTCATCCTCTTCTTCAGACTCAAATTCTTCATCATGAAGCTCTCTCACTCTTGCACTCCTACGGAGTTCAAGTTGTTCTCTAGCTCCAATTGCATCATCAAGAACACCCCATGTCACACCTGGCACTAGACCCCCATCATCATCATCCCTGAACACATGCAATGTACTATCGTACCCTCCCTCAACTAGGAATCCTTGTGCTTCAGTTGCATCAGTATTCTGAAGAATACCAACATTCTGAAGAATACCAACATTCTTCCTTTCTTTGATCCTCTTCTTCTTTGACATCAACTTAGAGTTAAACTAAAAGTACACTAGTTGATTCAGACGACTTATTGTAAGCCTATTCCTTCTCTTAGTGTGTATCTACAAAGTTCACCAGAAGCTTTATATGTATAACGTATTTCAATTGGAGAGTGAATATCAAAGTATAGATAATTAGAGACTAACCGACTCAAATGTACTCCAGTTTCTCTCACACGTGGAAGAACTTGAGGTCAAAGAGAGGATCCTAGTAGCCATCTTTTGTAAGTGTGGACAACTCCCTCTATACATTTTCCACCACACCACTTATAAAGGAATAACCTACATTAGTGTCATACTCCCGGAACTAACTACTTATAACGATATGAAGAAGTAGAATAGAGGAAATACTAACCAGGATTGTAATCGAAGTTCTGATAAGCCCTTGCAATCCTCTTTCCAAACAGTCCTTCTTTCTTACTGAACTTGATGCACTCATGGTTGACAGCTTGATCTTGTATGTCATCGTCACTACCATTGTAAAAGTGCTTAACACAAGCGATGAAGGCTGTGGTAATATCTGTGTCATCGAAGATCGATGAGTGGGCATAGCTATAATATGGGTTCAACATATATGCTGTCAATTGTAACGGACCATCAAGCCTCCCTCTCATCTTCTTGTCCACAATAGCCATGACTTCCTTATAGCGAATCTCCGCGTTTCCGAATGCCTCTTTGATCTCCCTTTTGACCTTCACAATTTCACCATATACGAAACCCATTGAAGGTTTCACATCACCATCAACCAATCTGAGAACTTTGACCAAAGGCTCAAAAACCTTCAAGCAAAGGTTAATAGCTTTCCAATAGGTCAAATTCAAAATGGTTGCAGTTGCATCCTTTCCCTTCTTTGTAAGCACATCTTTTAAACCATCCCACTTTGCATCAACCACTATCCTCCTCAATGAATCCTTCTTCTCTATCATGCTTTGTAAGGTAAGGTATTGAGAGGCGAATCGAGTCACACCTGGCCTTATGATTTCTCTCTTCTTAGTGTTAGATCTCATGCATTCCAATATGCGGTGGTGACCATATATGAAAATGGTGAAAGCCTTGGTTTGGTCTATTACCTTTTTGAATTTTAGTAGATTGCCAATTCCTTGGAGCATCAAGTTGATGGTGTGAGTCGCGCAAGAGCTCCAAAAGATATTTGGCCGCTTCTCCAACAAAAGTGCTTTTGCTCCCATATTGTTGGAAGCATTGTCTGTCACAACCTGCACCACATGCTCAGCTCCAACTTCCTCAATTGCATTGTCAACCAAGTTGAAAATCACCTCACTTGTGTGTGAAACACCAGATGTGTCCTTCGACTTTATGAAGCTTGTTCCCTCAGCACAATGTGTGACTATGTTCATAATGCTTCTCCGCTTCATGTCTGTCCAAACGTCAGTCATCAATGAACATCCATTCTTCATCTTCTCCTCGTCACATGCTTTTAGTTCTAGCATATTCTGCTTTCAGCAACGTCTCTCGAAGATCATACTGAGTAGGAGGCTTCAATCCAGGGCCAAATCGACCAATGGCCTCACACATTTGCTTGTACTCGTCATTATCAATTGAGTTGAAGGACACAGCTACATTTGAAGCAGAATGTATTTATCAATGGTTAATGTCCAACAACAATCACATCAAAGTATACAACTAATAGCTTGGGGCTTACCGTGTGCGTATACCCATTTGGCGATGTATTGCTGCACTTTTAGCGTTCTTTGTTGCCACAATGCTTGATCTATCCTTTGTTGCTGAAGTTGTGCGGTCTGTGATAATTTAGGATCAATAGGACGTGCCCATTTGTCCATGGGACCTAACTTGTGAGGAGTCGAGCTACCGGCACAAGTAATGTCTTCTTCTGGTTCTTGCTGCCCCTAAGTGATATGGACATCATCTCGTAAACCTTGATCATGAGCCAACTTCTCCTTCTTCTTTTTAGCCGTCTCCTCAAATGTTCTCAGGCACGCTTGGACAGCTTCAGGGGGAGTTTTGTTGCATGTTTTCACTGCATTTCCATAGTCAGATATGTGTTGCTTCAAACGGTATACAACACCATTGCTCACTTTGTCCCAGAAATTGCATCTCACCTTGTCCTTGTTGATAGGATCAGCAAGAGTCCCATATCGCCACCCTATATCACCCGACTTTCTCTTGAGAGCATTCACAGTCTCATTATTCGTGGCTGCCGCTGTACTGTCTTCGTCCATTTTATGTCGAACCTAAATGATTCAACAATACACCAATTTAGCAATACACGATACACCATTGTTGGATGAATTAAAGTTCTTGTGCAATCAATGAATTCAGCAATTAAAGAGAAGATGGCTTGCCTTGCTTGAACAGAGAGTTGGCTGAACAGAGTTCGAGTTTCAACAGAGTTTGGCTGAACAGAGTTGCTGGAACAGAGAGTTCGAATTTGTACAGAGTTGTTGGAATAGAGTTGTCGTCGACTTTGCTGGAGGAGCGACGACGGAGGCGGCTGGAAGGAGGAGCTACGCCGGTTGTTGGGAGGAAGAGCCTCGAGTCGAGGAGGCGACGACAGAGAGTAGTTGCGAGGCGACCTTGCTTGGGCCGCGGCCGCCGAATGAGAAGGGGAAGAGAAGAGAGAGTAGCAGCGGCGGTGCTATTTCAACGACGACGACGGAGGATGAAAAGGAGAATGGTGGTGTCGATGTTGATGAAGAAGAAAGAAGGGATGTTGGCGCTGAAAACTCGAAGAAGGGGAGAAGAAAGAAGATAACTAAACCCTAATAATTTAAATTTAATATTTTAATTAAAATATAATTATGTTTAAAAAAATGGCACCTTATTAAAATTTACCGCCTCTGACCGCCTAATACGCCGCTTAACGCAAAAGCGAGGCGGGAGGCCGGCACCTTGCGCCTAGGCCCGCCTTTTCAAACATTGTCTGACACACGCCATTCAGTGACAGGCTATTGCGTTTATCTGGGGACTCTCTTATATCCTGGAAGAGTAAAAAGCATATCACAATCTATTGTTCTTCTTGTGAAGCAGAGTATCGAGCATTAGCAAATACAGTTTGTGAACTCCAGTGGCTTCTTTATTTGCTACATGATCTTTCTGTTGCACATCCCAAACCTGCCATTGTGTATTGTGTAATCAATCAGTAATTCACATTGCAGAAAATCCCATCTTTCATGAACGCACAAAGCATATAGAACTTGACTGCCGCCTGGTTCGAGAGAAGCTTCATCAGCAGGTCATTAAACTTCTCCATGTTCACACTCATAATCAGCTTGCAAACATCTTTACAAAGCCTCTACCTCCTGGTCCTTTTTAGTACTTGTTGGCCAAGTGTTCATAACATATGCCCACCAGCTTGTGGGGCGGGGCGGGGGGTGTTAACATATGACATGAAAAATGGTAAATTTTCAGCCTCTGAGAAGATTCAAACCATGGGCGATGAAATGAATGAAGATGGTTGAAGCGATGTCGTTTCACTCCAAGCTGTCAAGGTAGGCATGAGCAGGGCACGTGACTGAAGATTCCTTCTGATTTCCATTCTGCATTTTTGTTTTACTGTACAGAGTTGGTTGATGAAAATGCAACAACTCATCATTATCTTTTGTTTTCTACTATAAGGACTTGTTGCTATTTAAGCCGAATGATATGCATCAAAGACCTTTGAGGCGATTCTCCAAAATCCTAGCAGCTTTGAAAGTGCGTGATGGAGGAGGTACGATAGGACAGATTGGGTCCAGTTGGGAGCCCGCAGGGAGTCGCCACTTCGTCTGGCCAACAAACCACGACCCACCACCGCTCATTTCATTAACTTCAAGTCCTCTGCAATCGAACCCAGATCTTCCACAATCGACCAGTTCTTCAAATGGATATGGGTTCTGATTAGAAGGATAAAGGAGTCGCCACTCCGTCCGGCCAACCATCATCGTTCGTAGTCCACTGCTGGGTTCAAAAATCGGGAGAGTAGTTTATTGTTATGTTTCTTCTCTTGTATCAACAAGAAGACCATTTGGTATGCCTCAATCCAATCGTGATCATCACTCTCTGGTTCAAGAGTTGGGGATGTAGGATGTTGGATTTCAAAAAAGACGTCGAAAAGACTACAATTATTGGTAGGGAACCCGATCTTCTTGGGCAAGGAGACATGGGTCTTCTTCATCACCCTCTTTTAATCGTCAATGTATACTACTGCAACCTCGTGTCAAAATTAGGGTTTGAAAATCCCCCCTTATCATACAAGCAAATGAAGAAAACCAAACGCCTATTGCAAATCAAATCTAGCATGTACAGTTTAGTCTAAGATTCGTAGGGGAGGTAGGGGTACGATGGGAGATTCAGGGTTTAGGCGAAAGAGGTTGGGGCGGAGGAGATGGGGTACGGCGGGAGAGTGAGTAGTTGCGGTAGAGGTGGCGGTACGACGAGGGATTTAATTTTTTTGTTTATGAATTTTTGTTTATTTCTTTTTTCAATTTCACTGTAATAAAATTTAATTTTAATCATAATAATCATGTGGCAGCTAACATGACATTTGTTTGACTAGTCAAATGAGTGCCACATCAGCTTCGTTAGCATAGTCACTAACGAGTGTTAAATTCTTACAGTTTGTTGGCTAGATTTATCATCACTTTCAAAGATTTGACATAAAAAATGTCATCAAAATAGTAATGGCTAGATTTGAAATATCCGTGAAATGTTTGGCTAGATTTGTGTATTAGTCCTATTAAATACTAAGTATTTTTAAAATTTTTAGCCATAAAAATGAAGATAATCAACGCGGATAATTTTATCAAGTGATATGATTGGAGTTCGGCTAAGTATATCAATGAAGGAAGGCTACTTGGTGCCATCAAGGAACAATTTCATCCATTGAATTATTTTAGATCTAATGGTTTAGATTAAAAGGGGAAAATGTCATTTCAAATTTTTTTTTATAATATTCAATTGTTGACTCTGGTCGTCGGCGACCGGAGCTCCGATTACTTTTCTGGTGACCGGAACTTCGATTTCGAAAACTTTGTCGGCCACCGGACCACTATCCTCGGGCCTATTTTTCGGGAAATTTTTATTTGGTGACGCTTCGTACACGTTTTTAATATGTGTGCACGTTTCTGTACATAAATTGTGTACTCATTTGCACACATTTTCACACACGTGCTTAGAGCTGTATACGACCTGAGCTGCTCATGAGTAGCTCAGACTCGGGCTCGGATTTTTTTTTCAAAAAATCTCGTTCGTGAGATTGGCTCGTCATAAGCGAGCTGGCTCGTCATCTAAATGAGTCGAACTCGAGCCAATACATTGGTAGACTTGGTAGGCTCGTGAGCCAACTCGTTTCGTTAGCTCGTTAAGCCAGTCTCGCGAGCCGGCTTCCAGATTGGCTTTCTTATAAACTTAATGGTTTATTGGGATTGGTAGATTGTTACTTTTGCTCAAATGGTTTGAGATGCCACATTGGAAACGTTGACATGGCTTGAAACTTTTAATTTGTTATATTTTTTATTAGCACATGTATCATATTTTTGTAGAATATTGAAGTTCTTACATTTTTTATAATTTTTTTATTCCAAGTTTGGCTCGTTTACGATGGTAAACAAGTCTAACTCGGATTTGGCTCGTTTACACAGATTTTGTACAAACTATGCGCACACAAATCAAATACTTTTATTATTACATAATATTAATAATACTAAGTGGCATAATGATAAGAGTTTGATCTTGAGAAAAAGGTAATGCTTTTGAATCCCACCAACACCCAATAACTTTCAATTATTACTTAGGGTTGATCGACGATGGACGACGGATGACGAGCGACGAATGGCAGCGACTGTGGACAAAGAAGGGCGACGGTCCGCATAGGACTAAGATTATACTTGTGAAAATTTTAAACTATTTCTACATTTTGAGTCGTTAGATTAATGAAATTTGATTGAATGACTGAGAATTTTACCTCATAAACTCATTCCTTGATGGCAAATCAAACACATATATGATTGCATATGTGCTTGAGTATATGTGGATTTTACTATTAATTTGTTAGATTATGTGTGGATTTTACTATTAATTTGTTAGATTATGTGTGGATTTTCTTTTTGAGAACCTTATTAGCAAAAAGTAAATATTGAGACGTATCATTGAAGCTAATTTCTATTGTAGTGTGACCAAAAGGTTTGGGGTTTTGCAGTTTAGATTGGTTTGAATGTGGGAAGGCAGAGTTGGATTATAGTGGGTGTTGTGTTGGTGTGAAAATGGAATATATGATGGTTGGATTGAAAATAATTAAAGAGGAATGATGGTATTGGTGGGTGGCTGTCACTTTTTTTTTTATATTTCCAAAATATCATTTAACGTTATATGGTAATTAAATAAGAAATATAATAATAATAATATGGATAAAATTATGAACGTAATAAATAAGGAAAGATAATTATTAAATTACATTAATTAGATAAATAAGAAAGAAAGAAAAATAGATGGAAGGCTAGGATTGAATAGAAAAATAGATATAATAATTTAATGGAAAAATAGATGGAATGCTATTAAAATCATGGTTCCAATAGAAAAAATAGATGGAAAAATAGTTATAGGGTAATTAAAATCATGGATTGTATAGGAAAATAGATGGAAGGTTAGGATTGAATAGAAAAATAAATAGATGGCTAGGATTGAATATTGTCATGATGACAAAATTTGGGTTTTGGCACCGAAAAAACTCCCAAATGGATTTGGTACAAGGTTAAATAGCCTACTTCCCTCATTCAACTACCCTTAGCATTTGCATAGCTCGTACAAAAAAAATGGCTTCATCTCTTCACTCCATTGTTATCTTTCTCATCATCATTATTTCTCTCGCCGCTTCAGGTCAAGGTGCTTACCTCAAGTACAAAGACCCCAGACAACCAGTCGAAGCTAGAATCGAAAATCTAATGGCAAGGATGAGTCTTGCAGAGAAGATTGGACAGATCACCCAGATTGACCGATTGGTCGCAACTGACGAAGTTATGAGGAAATACTTCATTGGTAACAATCTAATTATATCTCTTCAACTTTGTCTTATATGCTTACATACAAGGTGCTTGCAGTAGGGAGGGAGTATAATTCAACATTTCCTTGTGTTCAAAAGAACTCGCAAAGGCCATGAAATCAATCTTATCTCGAGCTACTATATAGGGGGGTTTCTGTTATATTATCAAAGTAGAGTGATTAGAGTGATATTTTGCGTCTGATTCCCGTAGGCGACAAGTCGTAGTTTAGCAGGTACCTTGGCTTTGACGGATGTTTTACAACGTATACTAACGGCTGTGTGTTTGTTGGGTGCTATGTGACAAAAAGTGAGTCAAAAACTAGTTTAAAAACCACGTTCCGTCTGTCCCCGTTAAATTAATACAGCTGCAAATTCCAGATACCAAATATGACACTCTACTCACTATACTTGTACAATATAGCAAAAAATCCCTAGCTATTAGATGAATAGATGCTGATAATGAATGTATGTAGAGCATGTATTAATGTTAAATGTTTGTACTTAAATAAATGTGTTTGAAGCATGGATTGTGTGTTCGAACATCTAGCTCATAAAATGGGTAATAAATATACAGGGAGTGTGATAACCGTGGATACCAGCGTTCCAGGCATAACAGGTAGCGATAAAAACCCGCACAACAATAGCACTGCGGAAACGTGGGTTAATACCATCAACGAGATTCAAAAAGTTGCGCTATCCACTCCCTTAGGTATTCCAATGTTGTATGCGGTTGATGCCATTCATGGCCACAACTATGCCTATAATGCCACCATTTTCCCACACAACATCGGCCTCGGAGTCACTAGGTAATTAACCATATTAATTTGGCTATGAGAAGTTTTTAATTTGCCTATTAATTTATAATGAATGAATGAATGAATCACCTGTTTGTAATCAGGGACCCAGAGCTTGTCCGACGAATAGGAGCAGTAACTGCCATCGAAGTAAGAGCTACCGGGGTTCGCTACGTGTTCGCCCCTCCACTAGCGGTAATTTTAAGTGATTTCATACATGTTACTAGAGCTATCAAACGGGCGAGTTGGGCGGGCCACGGGTCGTGTTGGGCGGACGGGTTCATCGGGTTGGGGGTTTATCGGGTCATTTATTCATTATATTATGGATAAACTATTTGAGAGTTTACTTAGTTTGGAGGCTTTTTAGTTTTTCAAATTGGGCTATCTTTGAAATGTTCGCTTTAAGTCTATTTAATTTTTTTGTTGAATTGAGTCGGGTCAGCTTTTTTCCAGCTCATTGATGAATTATGTAGTAGTGATGATGAATTCATTGGTTTATTGTAATTGTATTGTAGGTTTGTAGAGACCCAAGGTGGGGTAGGTGCTATGAAAGCTACAGCGAAGATCCCAACATCGTCAGACAAATGACTGAGGTCATCACCGGCTTACAAGGCAATATCCCGGCCAACTCGAGTCGCGGGGTTCCCTTTGTTGCTCATGACAAGTAAGATTATATTTATCGCAACAATCTGTTCAAATCATACAATATACAATTGTTAATAATTGGGTTGATTGATTAACAGGACGAAGGTGGCTGCATGTGCGAAACAATATGTGGGAGAAGGGGGAACCACGAATGGTATCGATAAGAACAACACTGTGATATCAAGGGAAGCACTGATGAAGATCCACATGCCTCCCTATATTGATGCTATCAACAAAGGTATTGCGACGATCATGATCGGGTATTCCAGTTTGAATGGTACGAAGTTGCATACTAATCATCACCTCATCACCTCCTTACTCAAGAAAAAGCTCAAATTTCAGGTAACTTATAACTTGTGCTAATTAGTAGCCCACTAATGCACTCATTTAATTCTATTTTTCATCAAAATATTAATTCTACCTTTGTTCTTAACTAGTTAGCATCATGATTTAGATAACTAGTTAAACTGATTTTAGTTGATAACTAGTTATCAACATGATTTAACTTGTTATTTTGTTATTAACTAGTTAACTAGTTAATAGTTAACACCATGATCAGATAACTAGTTAAGGAGATTATTTAGTTAATTACTATTTATTAATACTAGCTAACTAGTTAACACGTTATTCGACGACTAGATTATATAATCGCAAGGTTACTCCAACAATGTTACATTCAAATTTTTGTAAAAATGACCAAAATTTTCAAACAGTTAATAACATAATTTTTTTTTGATGAATTAGTGGTTTCATTTCATCAAAAACTTTGAAGTACAAATGTCTATCCATGACTCTATACAATCAAAGAAAACTAGATTCCTAGGAATCTCAAAATCTTTCTATGATCTCCATGTCTACTAACCTTTAGAGAAATTTGTTCTCTAATATATCTTACTATAGTATCTACATCTCTACTGTCATTTGTGAAAACTCGATTGCACCTCTCCTTCCACACGCAACTCAGCACAAGCTTCCAAGCAAGAGCCTTACTCTTCTTCTTCAAAGAACTACCTGTTAACTCCTTCAAAGCATACTGGAAATGATTATCCCATGAGCATTTAGGGAACTCAGGGATAAACTCATTTAACACAGCAGCAGTGAATTTGCATTCTCCAAATATATGCTCCCTACTATCCAGGCCATCCACAATAAGCAATTCACATCCACAGGCAAGCCCTAAGAGACCATATTGGTCATAGTAGCAAGCCTATTTTTGATAATAAGCCATACTTGGAAGTTGTGCTTTGGGAAGCTGAAACCATTCCATATCAAGTGATACCAGTCAACAGCCGGCATTTTCATCCTTACAGAGTTCCATACTTTGGTAAGCTTGAACTTCTGCATACTACATCCATCCCACAATAACTCTCCATCACTGTGCAAAGAACAATTAACAGCAGCCACAGGTCGAAGCTTCATAACACGCCTCAACACCCAGGAACCACTCTGCATATTAACTGACCAAATATCCTTGTTCTTGATCTTATACTTATAGACCCATGCTACCCACAGTGAGCCACTTTTAAGCAGCAGACTCCACAAGTGACGAAGTACATTTGCTACATTCCATTCATATAGATTCCTTAACCCTATACCACCTTCCATTTTAGGGTAAGCCATTTTTATCCAACTGATTTTAGCTCGTTCTCCCTCTTCTTTCCCCCCACAAGAATCTGTTGCAGATCTGTTCAATTTCATTCAGCAAACTCTTAGGTAACAAGAACACTGACATCCAATATTGTAGAATACCACCAATAACCGACTCAATCAACTGTAGTTTCCCAGCGTAAGAGAGGTATTTAGACCTCCAATCTGAAATCCTACCAGTGATTCTCTCCAGCAGCAATCTGCAATCCTCTTTCCTTAACTTCCCTGCACTCAAAATCACTCCAAGATACCTAAATGGCAAATTCCCTCTTTTAAAACCACACTTCAGGATTTCCTCTGCTTCTACTTCATCCACTCCAGCAAGATAAATTTCACTTTTGTCAGGATTAAACTTCAATCCTGACATAACCTCAAACTGTTTCAAAACATCAACAACGCCTTTTACTGCAGCAGTTGAGCCTTTTGTAAGGACTATTAGATCATCTGCAAATGAAAGATGGGTGACTTTCACTGTTTTGCACTGAGGATGGATAATAAACTGCCTATCCTTCATGGCTTTATCCATTAACCCTGAAAGCACCTCCATAGACAGCACAAATAGGTAAGGTGATAAAGGATCACCTTGCCTAAACCCTCGACCAGCTGGAAAATAACCACTCAAAGTACCATTCACACAAACCGAAATCATAGTAGTTTCCAAGCATACTTTAATCCAATAGACAAAGTTCAAAGGGAAGTTCATAATCTTCAGCACCTCTATTATGAAATCCCATCAAGTCTATTTTTATAGCACATCTAGGGGAAATGTTTTGTCTACTGTAGGTCCGCAAAAGTTCATGCGCCAACAACACATTATCACTGATCAAACGCCCCTTAATGAACGCAGACTGAGCTTTATCAATAATATCAGGCAGCACATCCCTTAATCTCATAGCAATCACCTTAGTTATTATCTTATATATAACGTTGCAGCAGGATATTGGACGAAAGTCCTTAGCATAGGCAACATTCACTTTCTTAGGAATTAGTGCTAAATAAACACTATTCACAAAAGGAGGAATCTTACCACTTGAGAAGAAGCTAAGAACCGCATTTGTAACATCTTGGCCCACTAAACTCCAGCATCTCTTATAGAACGCAACACTGAATCCATCAGGTCCAGGACTTTTCTCATTCGGCATAGAATCCAAAGCAGCGTTTACCTCTCTAGCAGTAACTGGCCTTTCTAACATTTCAGCTTGATCTTCACTAACTTTCGACCTAATCATAGAATCCAAACCATCAAGGCAGCAAGTTGTTTTCTCTCCCAAAAGCTTCTTATAAAAGCTTTCCAAAACTCCAGCAATATCATCATGTTTATCAACTTTTTCTCCCTGCTCATTATGAATCAGCCGAATGGTATTACAAGCCTGCCTAGCTTTAACACTCTTGAAGAAGAATGAGGTATTGCAATAACATAAAATTTAGTGACTGGAAATGTAAAATTTTAAAACTATTACACAATCCCTATTTTTTTAAAAACTGCATATCCGTCATTACAATTAGCTAAGTGACAAATTAATCATTCTTTATAGTCGGCTGGTGCTACTCCGCCTCAGCAGATGGTGAAGTTGTGTCCATTGATGCCTCATATGTCACCACTGCTTCCCTTAAGATCCCAACTCTTGAGCCGAAAAAAACAACACGAGCTCAATCACCTCCTTCTACGAGCTCTAACCCAATCGACCCTTTGAAAAATATCCGGCGTCAATAGGGACAAAGCTCTACAAATTGAAGCCTCCTTTCACTGTGATCTCTCTTTATGCAAGCTACCAGGGCTGAATCAACTCCCCAAGCAACTCCTTAGGTATCCAAAAAGTCTTCTCCTCACTCTCTTGATAGTGTAATTTATTATGATGATTTGCATCCGCTTCATAAGTGTTTTTTTAGTAGTTCTGCTATAAAAAAACCAGATTCTTACAAGAAAGTTGTGTTGCAAGCTGAATGGAGAGATGCAATGGCTGCTAAGCTGAAAGCTGTAGCTGTTAACAACACTTGGTATGTGGTATCTCTGCCTTCAGACAAGTATGCAATTGGCTGCAAATGGGTCTATCGTGTGAAATAAAAAGTAGATGGTAGCATTGAGAGGTAACGATTGGTGGCTAAAGGTTACACTCAGCAGGAAGGTGTGGATTATCAGGAGACTTTTGCCCATGTTGTTAAAATGACGAGTGTGAGATTATTCCTGGCCCTTGCAAAAACTTAGAATTGGCATCTCCATCAGCTCGACATAAATAATGCATTTCTGCATGGTGATCTAACAGAAGAAGTATTTATGACCATACCACAAGGACTAAGTATTGACCCTACTGTTGCTAATCCTGTCTGCAGACTTCACAAGTCAATATATGGTCTTAAGCAAGACTCTAGAGAGTGGTTTACAAAGTTATCAAACAAGTTACAAGGATCAGGTTATATTCAAAGCAAGGTACATCATTCCCTTTTTCTACATTCCACCAGTTCTTCATTTACTACAGTACTTACCTATGTGGATAATTTAATTATTAGTGGCAATGACTTGAATCCGATTACAAGCCTTAAGCATATGCTGCATGATGAATTCAAAATCAAGGACCTCGGTGTTCTACGATATTTTCTGGGATTAGAAGTAGCTAGATCACCAACTGGAATTCA
Organism: Linum lewisii; assembly: GCA_034768395.1. Taxonomy (NCBI): domain Eukaryota; kingdom Viridiplantae; phylum Streptophyta; class Magnoliopsida; order Malpighiales; family Linaceae; genus Linum; species Linum lewisii. Next base: position 9,927,214 of record CM068304.1, read on the forward strand.
TTTATCACAGAGAAAGTATACATTGGAGATTTTGGATGAAGCAGGGTTATTAAGTTCCAAACCAGTGACAACTCCAATGGATTACAAGCTATACACTTGTCTATAGAGGGTATTGCAGTCTATGATGATCCAGAGCATTACAGAAGGCTTGTTGGTAAACTAATCTATCTCACTACAACACGACCTGACATCAGTTTTGCCACTCAACAGGTCAGTCTTTTCATGGTTTCCCCTACTCAAGAACACTATAAAGCTATTACAAGAATTTTGAGGTACTTAAAGTCAGCTCCCGCTTCTGGTATGGTCTTCTCATCTTTAAGTACTCTTGACCTTCGCGCATTCAGTGATTCTGACTGGGTAGCATGCCCTGACACCAAGGTTCAAGAAGGCGCTAGGCGCTAGGCAGGCGGTGAAGCTCTGCCTAGTGCCTAGCTCGCCTAGGCGAGCCTAGGCGTTTTTACCAATATTGATTAAATATTTAAAATATAAGAAAAAAATTACAATACCTTACTTCATACTTGACAGTTAACATCCAACATAGTAGTTCACATATTCAAGGTAAACAAGGTTCAAATTCTAATGTTTAAAATAGAGAAACAAGCATAAAAACATGATAAGATAAAGATAAGCCATAAAGGCAATGGTAGCTTCAATTAGCTATCCCATATCGATCACCCGTCATCATCGTCCATGTAAGTTTGCTCAGCCACCACGTCATCTTCGTAATCCTCGAACTCAATGTCCTCCGACTCTCTATCCTCCTCATCATCTTCTTCAGACTCAAATTCTTCATCATGAAGCTCTCTCACTCTTGCACTCCTACGGAGTTCAAGTTGTTCTCTAGCTCCAATTGCATCATCAAGCACACCCCATGTCACACCTGGCACTAGACCCCCATCATCATCATCCCTGAACACATGCAATGTACTATCATACCCTCCCTCAACTAGGAATCCTTGTGCTTCAGTTGCATCAGTATTCTGAAGAATACCAACATTCTGATACCATTCTCTTTTTGATCCTCTTCTTCTTTGACATCAACTTAGAGTTAAACTAAAAGTACACTAGTTGATTCAGACGACTTATTGTAAGCCTATTCCTTCTCTTAGTGTGTATCTACAAAGTTCACCAGAAGCTTTATATGTATAACGTATTTCAATTGGAGAGTGAATATCAAAGTATAGATAATTAGAGACTAACCGACTCAAATGTACTCCAGTTTCTCTCACACGTGGAAGAACTTGAGGTCAAAGAGAGGATCCTAGTAGCCATCTTTTGTAAGTGTGGACAACTCCCTCTATACATTTTCCACCACACCACTTATAAAGGAATAACCTACAATAGTGTCATACTCCCGGAACTAACTACTTATAACGATATGAAGAAGTAGAATAGAGGAAATACTAACCAGGATTGTAATCGAAGTTCTGATAAGCCCTTGCAATCCTCTTTCCAAACAGTCCTTCTTTCTTACTGAACTTGATGCACTCATGGTTGACAGCTTGATCTTGTATGTCATCGTCACTACCATTGTAAAAGTGCTTAACACAAGCGATGAAGGCTGTGGTAATATCTGTGTCATCGAAGATCGATGAGTGGGCATAGCTATAATATGGGTTCAACATATATGCTGTCAATTGTAACGGACCATCAAGCCTCCCTCTCATCTTCTTGTCCACAATAGCCATGACTTCCTTATAGCGAATCTCCGCGTTTCCGAATGCCTCTTTGATCTCCCTTTTGACCTTCACAATTTCACCATATACGAAACCCATTGAAGGTTTCACATCACCATCAACCAATCTGAGAACTTTGACCAAAGGCTCAAAAACCTTCAAGCAAAGGTTAATAGCTTTCCAATAGGTCAAATTCAAAATGGTTGCAGTTGCATCCTTTCCCTTCTTTGTAAGCACATCTTTTAAACCATCCCACTTTGCATCAACCACTATCCTCCTCAATGAATCCTTCTTCTCTATCATGCTTTGTAAGGTAAGGTATTGAGAGGCGAATCGAGTCACACCTGGCCTTATGATTTCTCTCTTCTTAGTGTTAGATCTCATGCATTCCAATATGCGGTGGTGACCATATATGAAAATGGTGAAAGCCTTGGTTTGGTCTATTACCTTTTTGAATTTTAGTAGATTGCCAATTCCTTGGAGCATCAAGTTGATGGTGTGAGTCGCGCAAGAGCTCCAAAAGATATTTGGCCGCTTCTCCAACAAAAGTGCTTTTGCTCCCATATTGTTGGAAGCATTGTCTGTCACAACCTGCACCACATGCTCAGCTCCAACTTCCTCAATTGCATTGTCAACCAAGTTGAAAATCACCTCACTTGTGTGTGAAACACCAGATGTGTCCTTCGACTTTATGAAGCTTGTTCCCTCAGCACAATGTGTGACTATGTTCATAATGCTTCTCCGCTTCATGTCTGTCCAAACGTCAGTCATCAATGAACATCCATTCTTCATCTTCTCCTCGTCACATGCTTTTAGTTCTAGCATATTCTGCTTTCAGCAACGTCTCTCGAAGATCATACTGAGTAGGAGGCTTCAATCCAGGGCCAAATCGACCAATGGCCTCACACATTTGCTTGAACTCGTCATTATCAATTGAGTTGAAGGACACAGCTACATTTGAAGCAGAATGTATTTATCAATGGTTAATGTCCAACAACAATCACATCAAAGTATACAACTAATAGCTTGGGGCTTACCGTGTGCGTATACCCATTTGGCGATGTATTGCTGCACTTCTAGCGTTCTTTGTTGCCACAATGCTTGATCTATCCTTTGTTGCTGAAGTTGTGCGGTCTGTGATAATTTAGGATCAATAGGACGTGCCCATTTGTCCATGGGACCTAACTTGTGAGGAGTCGAGCTACCGGCACAAGTAATGTCTTCTTCTGGTTCTTGCTGCCCCTAAGTGATATGGACATCATCTCGTAAACCTTGATCATGAGCCAACTTCTCCTTCTTCTTTTTAGCCGTCTCCTCAAATGTTCTCAGGCACGCTTGGACAGCTTCAGGGGGAGTTTTGTTGCATGTTTTCACTGCATTTCCATAGTCAGATATGTGTTGCTTCAAATGGTATACAACACCATTGCTCACTTTGTCCCAGAAATTGCATCTCACCTTGTCCTTGTTGATAGGATCAGCAAGAGTCCCATATCGCCACCCTATATCACCCGACTTTCTCTTGAGAGCATTCACAGTCTCATTATTCGTGGCTGCCGCTGTACTGTCTTCGTCCATTTTATGTCGAACCTAAATGATTCAACAATACACCAATTTAGCAATACACGATACACCATTGTTGGATGAATTAAAGTTCTTGTGCAATCAATGAATTCAGCAATTAAAGAGAAGATGGCTTGCCTTGCTTGAACAGAGAGTTGGCTGAACAGAGTTCGAGTTTCAACAGAGTTTGGCTGAACAGAGTTGCTGGAACAGAGAGTTCGAATTTGTACAGAGTTGTTGGAATAGAGTTGTCGTCGACTTTGCTGGAGGAGCGACGACGGAGGCGGCTGGAAGGAGGAGCTACGCCGGTTGTTGGGAGGAAGAGCCTCGAGTCGAGGAGGCGACGACAGAGAGTAGTTGCGAGGCGACCTTGCTTGGGCCGCGGCCGCCGAATGAGAAGGGGAAGAGAAGAGAGAGTAGCAGCGGCGGTGCTATTTCAACGACGACGACGGAGGATGAAAAGGAGAATGGTGGTGTCGATGTTGATGAAGAAGAAAGAAGGGATGTTGGCGCTGAAAACTCGAAGAAGGGGAGAAGAAAGAAGATAACTAAACCCTAATAATTTAAATTTAATATTTTAATTAAAATATAATTATGTTTAAAAAAATGGCACCTTATTAAAATTTACCGCCTCTGACCGCCTAATACGCCGCTTAACGCAAAAGCGAGGCGGGAGGCCGGCACCTTGCGCCTAGGCCCGCCTTTTCAAACATTGTCTGACACACGCCATTCAGTGACAGGCTATTGCGTTTATCTGGGGACTCTCTTATATCCTGGAAGAGTAAAAAGCATATCACAATCTATTGTTCTTCTTGTGAAGCAGAGTATCGAGCATTAGCAAATACAGTTTGTGAACTCCAGTGGCTTCTTTATTTGCTACATGATCTTTCTGTTGCACATCCCAAACCTGCCATTGTGTATTGTGTAATCAATCAGTAATTCACATTGCAGAAAATCCCATCTTTCATGAACGCACAAAGCATATAGAACTTGACTGCCGCCTGGTTCGAGAGAAGCTTCATCAGCAGGTCATTAAACTTCTCCATGTTCACACTCATAATCAGCTTGCAAACATCTTTACAAAGCCTCTACCTCCTGGTCCTTTTTAGTACTTGTTGGCCAAGTGTTCATAACATATGCCCACCAGCTTGTGGGGCGGGGCGGGGGGTGTTAACATATGACATGAAAAATGGTAAATTTTCAGCCTCTGAGAAGATTCAAACCATGGGCGATGAAATGAATGAAGATGGTTGAAGCGATGTCGTTTCACTCCAAGCTGTCAAGGTAGGCATGAGCAGGGCACGTGACTGAAGATTCCTTCTGATTTCCATTCTGCATTTTTGTTTTACTGTACAGAGTTGGTTGATGAAAATGCAACAACTCATCATTATCTTTTGTTTTCTACTATAAGGACTTGTTGCTATTTAAGCCGAATGATATGCATCAAAGACCTTTGAGGCGATTCTCCAAAATCCTAGCAGCTTTGAAAGTGCGTGATGGAGGAGGTACGATAGGACAGATTGGGTCCAGTTGGGAGCCCGCAGGGAGTCGCCACTTCGTCTGGCCAACAAACCACGACCCACCACCGCTCATTTCATTAACTTCAAGTCCTCTGCAATCGAACCCAGATCTTCCACAATCGACCAGTTCTTCAAATGGATATGGGTTCTGATTAGAAGGATAAAGGAGTCGCCACTCCGTCCGGCCAACCATCATCGTTCGTAGTCCACTGCTGGGTTCAAAAATCGGGAGAGTAGTTTATTGTTATGTTTCTTCTCTTGTATCAACAAGAAGACCATTTGGTATGCCTCAATCCAATCGTGATCATCACTCTCTGGTTCAAGAGTTGGGGATGTAGGATGTTGGATTTCAAAAAAGACGTCGAAAAGACTACAATTATTGGTAGGGAACCCGATCTTCTTGGGCAAGGAGACATGGGTCTTCTTCATCACCCTCTTTTAATCGTCAATGTATACTACTGCAACCTCGTGTCAAAATTAGGGTTTGAAAATCCCCCCTTATCATACAAGCAAATGAAGAAAACCAAACGCCTATTGCAAATCAAATCTAGCATGTACAGTTTAGTCTAAGATTCGTAGGGGAGGTAGGGGTACGATGGGAGATTCAGGGTTTAGGCGAAAGAGGTTGGGGCGGAGGAGATGGGGTACGGCGGGAGAGTGAGTAGTTGCGGTAGAGGTGGCGGTACGACGAGGGATTTAATTTTTTTGTTTATGAATTTTTGTTTATTTCTTTTTTCAATTTCACTGTAATAAAATTTAATTTTAATCATAATAATCATGTGGCAGCTAACATGACATTTGTTTGACTAGTCAAATGAGTGCCACATCAGCTTCGTTAGCATAGTCACTAACGAGTGTTAAATTCTTACAGTTTGTTGGCTAGATTTATCATCACTTTCAAAGATTTGACATAAAAAATGTCATCAAAATAGTAATGGCTAGATTTGAAATATCCGTGAAATGTTTGGCTAGATTTGTGTATTAGTCCTATTAAATACTAAGTATTTTTAAAATTTTTAGCCATAAAAATGAAGATAATCAACGCGGATAATTTTATCAAGTGATATGATTGGAGTTCGGCTAAGTATATCAATGAAGGAAGGCTACTTGGTGCCATCAAGGAACAATTTCATCCATTGAATTATTTTAGATCTAATGGTTTAGATTAAAAGGGGAAAATGTCATTTCAAATTTTTTTTTATAATATTCAATTGTTGACTCTGGTCGTCGGCGACCGGAGCTCCGATTACTTTTCTGGTGACCGGAACTTCGATTTCGAAAACTTTGTCGGCCACCGGACCACTATCCTCGGGCCTATTTTTCGGGAAATTTTTATTTGGTGACGCTTCGTACACGTTTTTAATATGTGTGCACGTTTCTGTACATAAATTGTGTACTCATTTGCACACATTTTCACACACGTGCTTAGAGCTGTATACGACCTGAGCTGCTCATGAGTAGCTCAGACTCGGGCTCGGATTTTTTTTTCAAAAAATCTCGTTCGTGAGATTGGCTCGTCATAAGCGAGCTGGCTCGTCATCTAAATGAGTCGAACTCGAGCCAATACATTGGTAGACTTGGTAGGCTCGTGAGCCAACTCGTTTCGTTAGCTCGTTAAGCCAGTCTCGCGAGCCGGCTTCCAGATTGGCTTTCTTATAAACTTAATGGTTTATTGGGATTGGTAGATTGTTACTTTTGCTCAAATGGTTTGAGATGCCACATTGGAAACGTTGACATGGCTTGAAACTTTTAATTTGTTATATTTTTTTTTAGCACATGTATCATATTTTTGTAGAATATTGAAGTTCTTACATTTTTTATAATTTTTTTATTCCAAGTTTGGCTCGTTTACGATGGTAAACAAGTCTAACTCGGATTTGGCTCGTTTACACAGATTTTGTACAAACTATGCGCACACAAATCAAATACTTTTATTATTACATAATATTAATAATACTAAGTGGCATAATGATAAGAGTTTGATCTTGAGAAAAAGGTAATGCTTTTGAATCCCACCAACACCCAATAACTTTCAATTATTACTTAGGGTTGATCGACGATGGACGACGGATGACGAGCGACGAATGGCAGCGACTGTGGACAAAGAAGGGCGACGGTCCGCATAGGACTAAGATTATACTTGTGAAAATTTTAAACTATTTCTACATTTTGAGTCGTTAGATTAATGAAATTTGATTGAATGACTGAGAATTTTACCTCATAAACTCATTCCTTGATGGCAAATCAAACACATATATGATTGCATATGTGCTTGAGTATATGTGGATTTTACTATTAATTTGTTAGATTATGTGTGGATTTTACTATTAATTTGTTAGATTATGTGTGGATTTTCTTTTTGAGAACCTTATTAGCAAAAAGTAAATATTGAGACGTATCATTGAAGCTAATTTCTATTGTAGTGTGACCAAAAGGTTTGGGGTTTTGCAGTTTAGATTGGTTTGAATGTGGGAAGGCAGAGTTGGATTATAGTGGGTGTTGTGTTGGTGTGAAAATGGAATATATGATGGTTGGATTGAAAATAATTAAAGAGGAATGATGGTATTGGTGGGTGGCTGTCACTTTTTTTTTTATATTTCCAAAATATCATTTAACGTTATATGGTAATTAAATAAGAAATATAATAATAATAATATGGATAAAATTATGAACGTAATAAATAAGGAAAGATAATTATTAAATTACATTAATTAGATAAATAAGAAAGAAAGAAAAATAGATGGAAGGCTAGGATTGAATAGAAAAATAGATATAATAATTTAATGGAAAAATAGATGGAATGCTATTAAAATCATGGTTCCAATAGAAAAAATAGATGGAAAAATAGTTATAGGGTAATTAAAATCATGGATTGTATAGGAAAATAGATGGAAGGTTAGGATTGAATAGAAAAATAAATAGATGGCTAGGATTGAATATTGTCATGATGACAAAATTTGGGTTTTGGCACCGAAAAAACTCCCAAATGGATTTGGTACAAGGTTAAATAGCCTACTTCCCTCATTCAACTACCCTTAGCATTTGCATAGCTCGTACAAAAAAAATGGCTTCATCTCTTCACTCCATTGTTATCTTTCTCATCATCATTATTTCTCTCGCCGCTTCAGGTCAAGGTGCTTACCTCAAGTACAAAGACCCCAGACAACCAGTCGAAGCTAGAATCGAAAATCTAATGGCAAGGATGAGTCTTGCAGAGAAGATTGGACAGATCACCCAGATTGACCGATTGGTCGCAACTGACGAAGTTATGAGGAAATACTTCATTGGTAACAATCTAATTATATCTCTTCAACTTTGTCTTATATGCTTACATACAAGGTGCTTGCAGTAGGGAGGGAGTATAATTCAACATTTCCTTGTGTTCAAAAGAACTCGCAAAGGCCATGAAATCAATCTTATCTCGAGCTACTATATAGGGGGGTTTCTGTTATATTATCAAAGTAGAGTGATTAGAGTGATATTTTGCGTCTGATTCCCGTAGGCGACAAGTCGTAGTTTAGCAGGTACCTTGGCTTTGACGGATGTTTTACAACGTATACTAACGGCTGTGTGTTTGTTGGGTGCTATGTGACAAAAAGTGAGTCAAAAACTAGTTTAAAAACCACGTTCCGTCTGTCCCCGTTAAATTAATACAGCTGCAAATTCCAGATACCAAATATGACACTCTACTCACTATACTTGTACAATATAGCAAAAAATCCCTAGCTATTAGATGAATAGATGCTGATAATGAATGTATGTAGAGCATGTATTAATGTTAAATGTTTGTACTTAAATAAATGTGTTTGAAGCATGGATTGTGTGTTCGAACATCTAGCTCATAAAATGGGTAATAAATATACAGGGAGTGTGATAACCGTGGATACCAGCGTTCCAGGCATAACAGGTAGCGATAAAAACCCGCACAACAATAGCACTGCGGAAACGTGGGTTAATACCATCAACGAGATTCAAAAAGTTGCGTTATCCACTCCCTTAGGTATTCCAATGTTGTATGCGGTTGATGCCATTCATGGCCACAACTATGCCTATAATGCCACCATTTTCCCACACAACATCGGCCTCGGAGTCACTAGGTAATTAACCATATTAATTTGGCTATGAGAAGTTTTTAATTTGCCTATTAATTTATAATGAATGAATGAATGAATCACCTGTTTGTAATCAGGGACCCAGAGCTTGTCCGACGAATAGGAGCAGTAACTGCCATCGAAGTAAGAGCTACCGGGGTTCGCTACGTGTTCGCCCCTCCACTAGCGGTAATTTTAAGTGATTTCATACATGTTACTAGAGCTATCAAACGGGCGAGTTGGGCGGGCCACGGGTCGTGTTGGGCGGACGGGTTCATCGGGTTGGGGGTTTATCGGGTCATTTATTCATTATATTATGGATAAACTATTTGAGAGTTTACTTAGTTTGGAGGCTTTTTAGTTTTTCAAATTGGGCTATCTTTGAAATGTTCGCTTTAAGTCTATTTAATTTTTTTGTTGAATTGAGTCGGGTCAGCTTTTTTCCAGCTCATTGATGAATTATGTAGTAGTGATGATGAATTCATTGGTTTATTGTAATTGTATTGTAGGTTTGTAGAGACCCAAGGTGGGGTAGGTGCTATGAAAGCTACAGCGAAGATCCCAACATCGTCAGACAAATGACTGAGGTCATCACCGGCTTACAAGGCAATATCCCGGCCAACTCGAGTCGCGGGGTTCCCTTTGTTGCTCATGACAAGTAAGATTATATTTATCGCAACAATCTGTTCAAATCATACAATATACAATTGTTAATAATTGGGTTGATTGATTAACAGGACGAAGGTGGCTGCATGTGCGAAACAATATGTGGGAGAAGGGGGAACCACGAATGGTATCGATAAGAACAACACTGTGATATCAAGGGAAGCACTGATGAAGATCCACATGCCTCCCTATATTGATGCTATCAACAAAGGTATTGCGACGATCATGATCGGGTATTCCAGTTTGAATGGTACGAAGTTGCATACTAATCATCACCTCATCACCTCCTTACTCAAGAAAAAGCTCAAATTTCAGGTAACTTATAACTTGTGCTAATTAGTAGCCCACTAATGCACTCATTTAATTCTATTTTTCATCAAAATATTAATTCTACCTTTGTTCTTAACTAGTTAGCATCATGATTTAGATAACTAGTTAAACTGATTTTAGTTGATAACTAGTTATCAACATGATTTAACTTGTTATTTTGTTATTAACTAGTTAACTAGTTAATAGTTAACACCATGATCAGATAACTAGTTAAGGAGATTATTTAGTTAATTACTATTTATTAATACTAGCTAACTAGTTAACACGTTATTCGACGACTAGATTATATAATCGCAAGGTTACTCCAACAATGTTACATTCAAATTTTTGTAAAAATGACCAAAATTTTCAAACAGTTAATAACATAATTTTTTTTTGATGAATTAGTGGTTTCATTTCATCAAAAACTTTGAAGTACAAATGTCTATCCATGACTCTATACAATCAAAGAAAACTAGATTCCTAGGAATCTCAAAATCTTTCTATGATCTCCATGTCTACTAACCTTTAGAGAAATTTGTTCTCTAATATATCTTACTATAGTATCTACATCTCTACTGTCATTTGTGAAAACTCGATTGCACCTCTCCTTCCACACGCAACTCAGCACAAGCTTCCAAGCAAGAGCCTTACTCTTCTTCTTCAAAGAACTACCTGTTAACTCCTTCAAAGCATACTGGAAATGATTATCCCATGAGCATTTAGGGAACTCAGGGATAAACTCATTTAACACAGCAGCAGTGAATTTGCATTCTCCAAATATATGCTCCCTACTATCCAGGCCATCCACAATAAGCAATTCACATCCACAGGCAAGCCCTAAGAGACCATATTGGTCATAGTAGCAAGCCTATTTTTGATAATAAGCCATACTTGGAAGTTGTGCTTTGGGAAGCTGAAACCATTCCATATCAAGTGATACCAGTCAACAGCCGGCATTTTCATCCTTACAGAGTTCCATACTTTGGTAAGCTTGAACTTCTGCATACTACATCCATCCCACAATAACTCTCCATCACTGTGCAAAGAACAATTAACAGCAGCCACAGGTCGAAGCTTCATAACACGCCTCAACACCCAGGAACCACTCTGCATATTAACTGACCAAATATCCTTGTTCTTGATCTTATACTTATAGACCCATGCTACCCACAGTGAGCCACTTTTAAGCAGCAGACTCCACAAGTGACGAAGTACATTTGCTACATTCCATTCATATAGATTCCTTAACCCTATACCACCTTCCATTTTAGGGTAAGCCATTTTTATCCAACTGATTTTAGCTCGTTCTCCCTCTTCTTTCCCCCCACAAGAATCTGTTGCAGATCTGTTCAATTTCATTCATCAAACTCTTAGGTAACAAGAACACTGACATCCAATATTGTAGAATACCACCAATAACCGACTCAATCAACTGTAGTTTCCCAGCGTAAGAGAGGTATTTAGACCTCCAATCTGAAATCCTACCAGTGATTCTCTCCAGCAGCAATCTGCAATCCTCTTTCCTTAACTTCCCTGCACTCAAAATCACTCCAAGATACCTAAATGGCAAATTCCCTCTTTTAAAACCACACTTCAGGATTTCCTCTGCTTCTACTTCATCCACTCCAGCAAGATAAATTTCACTTTTGTCAGGATTAAACTTCAATCCTGACATAACCTCAAACTGTTTCAAAACATCAACAACGCCTTTTACTGCAGCAGTTGAGCCTTTTGTAAGGACTATTAGATCATCTGCAAATGAAAGATGGGTGACTTTCACTGCTTTGCACTGAGGATGGATAATAAACTGCCTATCCTTCATGGCTTTATCCATTAACCCTGAAAGCACCTCCATAGACAGCACAAATAGGTAAGGTGATAAAGGATCACCTTGCCTAAACCCTCGACCAGCTGGAAAATAACCACTCAAAGTACCATTCACACAAACCGAAATCATAGTAGTTTCCAAGCATACTTTAATCCAATAGACAAAGTTCAAAGGGAAGTTCATAATCTTCAGCACCTCTATTATGAAATCCCATCAAGTCTATTTTTATAGCACATCTAGGGGAAATGTTTTGTCTACTGTAAGTCCGCAAAAGTTCATGCGCCAACAACACATTATCACTGATCAAACGCCCCTTAATGAACGCAGACTGAGCTTTATCAATAATATCAGGCAGCACATCCCTTAATCTCATAGCAATCACCTTAGTTATTATCTTATATATAACGTTGCAGCAGGATATTGGACGAAAGTCCTTAGCATAGGCAACATTCACTTTCTTAGGAATTAGTGCTAAATAAACACTATTCACAAAAGGAGGAATCTTACCACTTGAGAAGAAGCTAAGAACCGCATTTGTAACATCTTGGCCCACTAAACTCCAGCATCTCTTATAGAACGCAACACTGAATCCATCAGGTCCAGGACTTTTCTCATTCGGCATAGAATCCAAAGCAGCGTTTACCTCTCTAGCAGTAACTGGCCTTTCTAACATTTCAGCTTGATCTTCACTAACTTTCGACCTAATCATAGAATCCAAACCATCAAGGCAGCAAGTTGTTTTCTCTCCCAAAAGCTTCTTATAAAAGCTTTCCAAAACTCCAGCAATATCATCATGTTTATCAACTTTTTCTCCCTGCTCATTATGAATCAGCCGAATGGTATTACAAGCCTGCCTAGCTTTAACACTCTTGAAGAAGAATGAGGTATTGCAATAACATAAAATTTAGTGACTGGAAATGTAAAATTTAAAAACTATTACACAATCCCTATTTTTTTAAAAACTGCATATCCGTCATTACAATTAGCTAAGTGACAAATTAATCATTCTTTATAGTCGGCTGGTGCTACTCCGCCTCAGCAGATGGTGAAGTTGTGTCCATTGATGCCTCATATGTCACCACTGCTTCCCTTAAGATCCCAACTCTTGAGCCGAAAAAAACAACACGAGCTCAATCACCTCCTTCTACGAGCTCTAACCCAATCGACCCTTCGAAAAATATCCGGCGTCAATAGGGACAAAGCTCTACAAATTGAAGCCTCCTTTCATGAGCTCCGGCGTCAGTGGAGCTCTCCTGATCCGCAACAAGCGACCATGCTTCCTTCTCCAAATTTAATGAAGTGAATGATGATCATGAACAAAGGTTGTAGTGACCACCACTCCAGGCACTACTCTGCACCGCCACGCCACTCCAATGAGGTTTTTGGCCTTGGATCGTGGGGAGAGATGAGGTAGGCTTTTTTGTGCCTGTTGAATAGGGCTAGCAAATCGGGTCAGGTTTTCGGTCTGACCAAAAATTGATCGATTTGAAATTAGTTTCAGCAACCGAATGACCGAATTTAGTGGTTCGATTTCGGGCACTATTATGGGTTTGGGACTATTTTTTGTCATCGGTCAAATCATTCAATTTCAGTCATTAACCGAAACTAACTGAGCAATCCTCCTCCTCCTCCTTCTCCTCCTCTATTCCAGATCAGATCCTCCTCCTTCTTCTTCCTCCTCCTCCACTATTCTAGATTCAATCCTCCTCCTCCTCCTCCTCCTTCTTCTTCTTCTTCGAGATCCAAATTTGAGTACTCGGCCATTGAGTTCTTTCCAGCTCTCTGCCGATTCCACCGAACAACGACTCCCCTCCTGTGACAGCCTACAACTCCGCTGATTCAATCGAACCAACGAATCCCCCTCCTCTGACACCCTACGACTCCGTCGATTCCTCCGAACCATCGACTCCCATCCTCCTCCATACATTCGTCCTCCCTGCCGATTCTCATCCAAGAAAACGTACGACTCATTCTCCTCCTTCGACAATGATTACAGGTGAAATCGGGCAAGAATTGGTTGGTCAGTTGACCGTGACTGATTACAAACTCTGGCTCAGTCGACCGAAGTATAAATCGGATTTGGATACGGTTTGACATTTTGGGCGAACTCGATTTCAGTCGTCGAATTCGGTTTGGTTTGGCCAAAACTGACCGATTTCCGGCCCTACTATTGAATGTAGAAGGAGAAGAAAGAGAAAGAAGGGACAACACTTGAGTTTTAAGATTATGGTTTTTAGTTTTTCAAAAAGACAAATATTCCCCTTCGAGTATTTTGGAAATTTCCAACCCTTTCGGGTTGAACGTGGAACATGAGCCCTTCACCGCCGAAATCGACTTCTCCACCAACAAAAAATAGATAATCTCCCAACCACTACCACATAATCCATCAACCCCACACCCACCCATCACCCAAAACCAAACTTTGTCCAAAAAACAATGATATTGCTCTTACATCATTATTAACAAGATCTCAATTTTTGTTCATACACTACAAAAAAACTGGATGTTAGCGTCGGTCAGACCGGGTTTTTCGCGTCGGTCATTACTGACGCTAAATACTGGTTGCGTCGGTCATTACGTCCGACGCTAATAACGGCGACGCTAAATAATAGCGTCGGACGAAAGAACAACCGACGCTAAATTTTCTGACCAACCGACGCGAATGTTGACCAGCCACCCACTGGTTGGTTAGTCGGTTGGGTATTTTAGCGTCGGTTACTATTTGGTCCGACGCTAAATACAAGTCCGACGCAAAAGCATTATAGAACCAAGTTGTAGTGACCAAAGTGCAATTTTTCAGTGATTGAATTTTTAATTTTCTCGAATTGTAGAACCAAATCCTCAATTCCTTCCGGTATGCAAAGTGATCCAAAAGCTTAGACAGTTAACAAAAGGTCCCAATTAAACTAGTCACTCCATTTTGCAGGATTTCTAATAGATCACTAATTTATTTATTGGTTTCAAATATTAAAAATTACAATTTTAATTAATTGCACAAAGACCCCCAAACTTTACAAAAGGTGCACAAAGACCCCCAAACTGGATCTAGATCTCCATTGGCGTCGCTTCGTCGGAGTCGCCGTCGCTCCATCGAAATCGCCTCAGTCGCCATCGGTATGTCGCTGTCGCCGTCGTCGTCGCTCCGTCGTAGTCGCCGTCGCAGTTGTCGTCCTCATTCATCGTCGCCATCTCCGGCGAAGAAAGAAGAAGAAGTCGGCGGGGGGAAGAGGATGTGGCAGCGGGTTGTGGGAGGAAGAGGAAGAAGAAGGGAGGGATTTTGGAGAAGAGGAGAAGACTGGAGAGAGGGGAGGGAGTTTTTGTTCAGAAAAGAGGAGAAGAGGTGATGGGATTGCCAGCGTGGCACCCATTGATTGGTTCAAGAATCAAGTGCGGATTGCCAAAGTGGCACCCATTGATCCGTGTAAATAGCGTCGGTTGATGACCGACGCAATTTACTTTCTCACAGCCGACGCAATATTCCCGTGTAAATGGCGTCGGTTCTAACCGACGCAAATCACTTTATCATAACCGACGCTAAATTACCCGTTGGTTCAACCATCAAATCGGTTCAAAATGGCATTTAGCGTCGGTCGTTGTAAAAAGATTTAGCGTCGGCCGTGTATTGACCGACGCTATTTACGCGGGTCAACACAAACACCGTATTTGGCGTCGGTCTTTGACCGACCGACGCCATCCTCTTTCATTTCAAATGACGCTAAATTCCCTGTTTTTTGTAGTGATAATGGAGGGGGATGGGGGAGTATTTTGACCCCGTTAGAGATATGGATTTGGATTCGAAGAGTAAAGAATTTGGATATAGATTTGAAAACAAAGAAAATGTCCATATTTTACTGTGATTCGTAATCAACGTACTGAATGTCTGTGTTTGTCTCGGTTTTCATCAGGGTATTGTGATCTCGGATTGGCTAGGGATCGACAGAATAACTACTCCAGAACATGCCAACTTTTCCAGTTCCATCAAGGCTGCAATGCTAGCTGGGATTGACATGGTACTTTATATAATATCTATCTTGTTGTTACCGATACAATATAAGACATTTTTGTTTTGGTTTTTATAGGCATTTGTTCTAATGTTAATTTTTTTAATATTTTGATGATATAATATCGTTACAGGCCATGGTTCCTTATAATTTTGAAGAATTTATTAGGGATCTTACATACCAAGTGGAGAATAAGATAATCCCAATTTCAAGGATTGATGATGCCGTGTATAGGATTCTAAGAGTTAAGTTTGCGATGGGGTTGTTTGAGTCACCACTTGGTGATCTCACAATGGTAGATGAGATTGGAAAGAAGGTACATGTTTACCATTTAGTGCAGGCATTGGAGTGTTCACCATATATGTACATATATATACTTTTATATTTTCTAATCTCGTCCAACAAATACTAAGGTAGTTTCATCTACATATTCAACAGGAGCACAAAGAGTTGGCAAGAGAGGCCGTGAGGAAGTCTCTTGTTCTTTTGAAGAATGAGATATTTGGTGACAAACCCATGCTTCCTCTTCAGAAGAAAGCTAAAAAGATTCTTGTCGCAGGGTCTCATGCACACAATTTGGGTTTCCAATGTGGAGGGTGGACAATTGATTGGTATGGTCGATCTGGCAACAATTTAACATCTGGTAATAAATGTTTTTTGAAGTTAATAATTATGCATCGTGCTTTTGATATTATATCAATGCCATGTATATATTAATTTTTGTAATGAACTCTCGTACATAGGCACAACTATCTTCGAGGGAGTGACCAACACAGTTGACCCATCTACTAAAGTTGTGTACAACGAGAACCCTGATGTGAATTTCGTGGAATCAAGTGGATTCTCCTATGCCATTGTAGTTGTTGGGGAGGCTCCCTATGTAGAAAAGAGAGGGGACAGCTTGAACCTAACCATTCCAGCAAATGGGATAAGTACAATTGAGAACGTATGTGGAGTTTTGAAATGTGTGGTGATTTTGATCACGGGAAGGCCAGTAGTGATCCAACCATACCTTGCAAAGATTGATGCTCTGGTAGCTGCTTGGCTACCTGGAACTGAAGGCCAAGGTGTAAGCGATGTCTTGTTTGGTGACTATGGATTTACAGGGAAGTTGGCGAGGACATGGTTCAAGTCGGTTGATCAACTCCCAATGAATGTTGGTGACAAGCATTATGATCCGCTTTTCCCTTTTGGATTTGGACTCACCACACAACCTACGCATAGTACCAAATTATGATTTGATCATGCACATGGGGTAGCATTGTTTATTTTGGATGTGTAGAATTGAATATCTCTTCAATGGTGTGTCTGATTGTTGGAGTTTTGGCGGACTAAAGTAGCAATAAACTTTTTTTAATACTCAACGTTTGTGGTGATCGTCATTTTGGTACTCAATCTTCAAAAACTATATATGAATAATGTTTCAGAGTATTCCTTTTTAAGATTTCAGAAAAGAGTTGCATGTGATGAACAAAAAGAGTTGCATGTTGTTGGTCATACTTAGGTGTTTTCTCACTTAGGCATTTCATCGAGCACTTGGCGTGCGTGGTGGTTTTGACTAGTTTGGTCGAAAGATTGATTGTCTTGTCATCTGCATAGTAGTAGGATCTCGCTAGGGATCCTAGACCTAGCTTCGGTGAAGTGTGTGAGGGTCATGGAGTGTTAATTGTCTTGCATTGGCTTGTTTTTTACCCGATTTCCATAAGTAGGACACCCTAAGCTTGTAAGTGAACCCCCAACCTACCCTTCCTTATCATTGATCTCTTCCTTTGTTGTTTTTGCCCGGTTGTATGCACCTTGACTTGTTCTCATTCTTTCCATGCTCTTTGAGCTCGCGTTGACTTTCTCTGTAAGTTTACTTTTATTTTATGCTAGTGGACTTTGACCTTTCCTAGATTCTTTGTGGCACCTCAACCACACAAAGAGATATGAGTTAGATTGGGTTGGATTGGTTAGTTGGTTTTGGGAAGGAAGATTGAAGGAGAAGAAAGTAAAGGTGTTGAAGGGAGGATTCAAAGGAAGAAGGTGAAGTGGAGGAGATGAGGAGTGTTGATAGGTTTGTGTTTGATTGATTGGTTTAGATCGGGTTTAATTGGGTTGGATTGGTTAGTTGAGTTTATTCTATGGTGAATTAGGTGACATGATAATTAGGAGTGTTGATGAACCGAGCCGAGCCGAACTTCATTGTGCTCAAGCTTGACTCGTTGCTTTTTAGACGAGTTCGAGCTCGAGCTCGAACTCGAGCTAGAATTTTTAAGCTCGTGACGAGCTCGAGCCTACTCGAGCCTGACTCGTTAACTACACTTAACAAGCCAAACTCAAGTTCAAGTCCAATTTAGGTCATTAAAACCACTTGATGCGTCAAGATTTTAGACCAATCTGAAGTTTGTGCGACAAAAAACATCAACGAGTCAAGCTAAAAAACAAGTTATCCTAAAATTTACAAGTTTTTATTGAATATGACAAACCACATGTTTCATTATTGAGTTCATAATAAGTCATATAGTGGAGCTAGTATTGGAGTTGGCTCTCGAGCTCGAGCTCGAGCCAGCTCACGAGCCTATCGAGTCGAACATGCCCTGCCTCAAACTTGGCTCGTTTAAAATCGAGCCGAGTCACGATCGAGCTTTTCTCGAGCCGAACGTCGAGCCGATCACGGGCGGCTTGGTTCGTCAACAGCCCTAATAATAATGAGATATGAAATAGAATCCATACTAACGGGACGAGTCTGCAACAAATTAAAATTTCTAGACTAGTTTGTAACCCGACTCAAATTTCGGACTGTTTCACCCATATTATTACAAACCATATATGCGTTAGACCATCTCCAATCCTAGTCTTATAACCTATAATTTAAGACTTTTAAAACTAAACACCCTTCCAATCATAGAATAAACTCAACCTAAAATACTTAAGGGGTCGTTTGGTGTAGGGGATTAAGAATTAGGGGAAATATGAAAATAGGGGAATGGTGGAAAAGTGTTTGTTAAAAGTTGGAGGATGTTAAATTACATTGTTTGGTATGTATATTTGCTAAAGAAAATAGGAGAGGAAGACAGTGGGTCCTATTATTCTATTTGGGGGAAGTCAGAATTTCTGATAAAAGTAGAAATTGTCAGAATACACATTCTGGAGACAATAAAAAACTATGGGTATCTAAAATACAAAACCCCAACTCCATTAGACAGTAAACAAACAAGGATATCTCAGAATACAGAGTTTCCAAGAAACACAGTTGGGTTTCCCCTATACCAAACGACCCCTAAATTTTAGAGGAAAGCTCTATATTTGAGGCTTTTCCAACCTTGGTTCTAAAAGTGGAGCCCACTTTTTCCCTTCTACGAATGTAATCATTTGTCAATCACACCCACTTTATTCACTTAATTAAACTTAGACAATAGATTTAAACTCATTTTATCCATATAATTAAACTTAGACAATATATTTAAAGTAGTAAAATAATAAAATATATTTTAAAACTTACTTTTGTAGTGAGGTTGGAAGTCGGTTGGTTAGTTTAATAACCGATGGATGTTGGTTGACCGAGCGATTTAAAAAATTGCAAACCTCTTAACTGTAACCAACAAATTTGGTGCGGGCTTCACCTCTTAACTGTTACGTTAATTTTGGTTATAATAACTATAATTGTAACTATTAACCAACCAAAGTCGATCGATTAATCAATTTTAACCTCTAACCGTAACCATATTTTGTCACCACCGATGATAATGTTTGTTTGTAGTGATGAGATAAGTATTACTCTTGAGTTGCTAAAGAAGTTAGTTGGACATGCGGTAGTTAAAGATTGATAGATGTACCAATAGTTAAAACAAAATCACAGTTTCTTCAAGTTATTTTATTTTATTAAAAAAATTAATGTTCAAATTTATTTAATTTTTTATCGAAATGTTCGCTCTAATTAATTATAGTAGTGTATGCATAAATGACGATCAAATTATGAATTTATAAAATAGATATCTACTCTAAAACAAACTATAAGAATAACTACATTATAAAACTTCAAATTATAAGACCTTGTAATTGGAAGGAAATTTATTTTTAACACTATTATTTACTTTTTGAGGTCTTAAATTTTGCGGGTTGCTATTTGCAGTCCGTACGCAGTCTGTATTTTAACATGAACTGACAATTATGTCCTTGCAGTCCGTTTTTACTAACGCAGTCCATTTTTACTAACGCAGTCCGTGTTTTACTAACGCAGTCCGTGTTTTACGAACGCAGTCCGTTTTTTACTAATGCAGTCCGTTTTTACTAACGCAGTCCATTTTTTACTAAACGCAGTCCGTTTTTTTTCTAACGCAGTCCGTTTTTTTTTAATGCAATCCGATTTTATTAATGAAAATCTCGATTAATAATATATTAGAAAAAATGGGCATAATTGTAGTTTTGAATATGTATTTTTTTTTTAAATTACATAATTTCTTAGCAATATTTTCTCTCAAAATTAGTTTGATTTCAACATTTATAATTTTTCGTTAGTATTTTTTATCAATGTTATTAATTTATTCTAAATGTTTAATGTGTTATTTGTATTTTATGCCCATTTTTTATAATATATTATGAATCGAGATTTTCGTTTGTAAAATCGGATTGTGTTATAAAAAAAACGGACTGCGTTAGAAAAAAATGGACTGCGTTTAGTAAAAAATGGACCGTGTTAGTAAAAACGGACTGCGTTAGTAAAAACGGACTGCATTAGTAAAAAGCGGACTGCGTTAGTAAAAAACGGACTGTGTTAGTAAAACACGGACTGCGTCAGATTGCGTTAGTAAAAAACGGACTGCGTTAGTAAAAACGGAGTGCAAGGACATAATTGTCAGTTCATGTTAAAATACGGACTGCGTACAGTAAAATACGGACTGCAAATAGCAGCATCCTAAATTTTAGGGTTTAAGACCTTAAAATTGGAGGTAGTCTTAGTCACCAAAAATGGATGATAGGCCCACAGTCATATGACGTGTGAACCATTTTAAAACATAGTGAAAGCAAATGGAAGCACGTGGCATACTTACGCTTGGAATTAGAAAACATCCTCAAAGCATCTGCTTTCCACGCGCACTTCGTACCTCTTCTCTCCCGTCACACGCCACCCTCCACACTCCCATTTTCTTCGTCGTCGTCTTCTTCCCCAAACCCACAAAACAAAATACCCAGATTTCTCTGCCTTCTTGTCCTCTTTTTTACTTTCCCACCACCCACGAAGCTTTTCCCCCGAAACTTTGTTCATCTCTTCGGTCACTCGCTTCCTGTTGCTTTTTTCCTGCCCTCTTCTTGTGGCAAATAATCTTCTCTTCTGTTCTAGGGTTTTCGGTATGTATGTTCTCGGATGTCACTACTCCTACTTTTAGTCTGATACGAATAGAGAAAGGAGGGAAATATTTTAAATAAGCCTGATTCGATTCTCTTATGTTGCGATAAAATTCTACAGTTGATTTGCTTGATTCAAACCCATCGTTGGTTTTCTATTGGCAGATTCCATTCCTTTTGGTGGTTGTGAGGATGACTTCAGATACTTGCGAGAATCATGTTGTTGTTGAAGAAACAGTGGAAGCTGCTGTTGAAAAGGGGTCAGTTACGGTCAAATTATCTGTGTGTTTATGAGATTCTGATTCCTTTCGACCTTTAGAACTTTCTCTTTTACTGTTGTGGTTCACTGAACTGTGTTTGTAACGTAATCGATGTGGCTCCTTTATATGTTATCTGTAGCAACGAGCTCGGATGGTGTCCATTTTCTCGAATTGATTTACCTAATTCCTCATGTTTCTGCAATGGTATGTCAATGTTTCTTATATTCCTTTGAAACTGGCCTCAAAATTCACGATTCCACAGGTCTTGTAAAGGCAAGAATAATAGGGCAAAAGTCCCCAGAAGGGTTCACAAGGCTGAGAGAGAGAAACTGAAGCGTGAGCAACTGAATGATCTTTTCCTCGACCTGGCAGCCGCTTTAGGTAATTTCTTTACGTAGTTTGTGATCCTAGGCTTACTTGGTAAAGAACAGGGAACTGTGTTACTTGGTAGCAGAACATCATAAACTTGTACACGGCTTATTTATATCTGCAGAATTGTTGTAAACAAGTCCCAAGAGCAAGGCAGCATAATGTTTTTGATGAATCTCTAAACAAGAAGCATAATGTCTTTTTCTTGATTAGAAATGGAGCAAGCAAATAGCGGGAAAGCCTCGATTTTGAACGAAGCTGCTCGAATTTTGAAAGATCTGCGTGGACAAATTGATGCCCTGAGGAAAGATAATGCTACTCTTCTATCTGAATCTCGTTATGTAAGCCTCTCAATCAATTCTACTTCTATACATTCCGGTATCATGTAGCTGAACTCTCTTGTCGATTTATTTAAACAAACTCTGTGAGGAAAGTTGCAACTGTTACCTATTTATAACATCAGTGTTGGGTTTTCTCCTATCAATCCAGGTAACTATTGAGAAGAATGAGCTAAAGGACGAGAACTCTGTCCTTGAAACTCAGGTAGAGGATCTGCAGAGCCAGGTAGAATCTCGTATAGCTCAATCGAAACCTGATTTTAACATCCCACCATCCACGGAACCAGAAACAGCAGCAGCAGCACTAGCACCTCACTTTCCGGGTGATCCCTCTTTGCAGCAACCACCGGCTGTGTTCGTGATCCCTTTCCATCCTGATATCTCGTCCATTCCAGCAATCCAGTCGAACACCAGCATCAGCAAACCGCATGCCAGGTATCCCACCGCAGCTGATTCCTGGCCGTCCCAACTTTTAGGTGGCAAAGAGGTCATAGTAGGAGAGAAGAATGAAATTAGGAGCAACCTTCTGGAATAATTGAGAGTAGCTAAGGTAGCCCCTAGTCCTTTGAGTAGTTGTACAAAAGAGCGCTCATTCCACACCCCTCTTTGCTTGTAGATGTTTTTTTTCCCGTTAACCAATACACCTTCTGTTGACGACCAAGGTTGAATGTAGTTGAACAAAATTTTCCAACAAACTAGAAACAGTGCCATTGAATGAAGATATGATCTGTTACATTTATGTTGATCTAATTCCATTTGGAGTGGTATCAAGTACTGTCTTTTTGACAAAGGCAGACCCTCATGTCGACTCCACTGGCAATAACATTCATAATTTCATATACTGTTGACTGTACCCTTGTACCCTTTTTTATGTTTTCGTTTTTTTTACAAAGAAACATTACTTCATTATCATTTCAAAAGCTGGTTACAGAGATGCCACCAAGTCCCCTTGGAGGAGACCGAGTCTGGCATTGCGGGCTGCTTAATCGGCCTTTACATTACGGGACGAGGAATAAAATAAAATACCAAATTACATCTATCTTCTTTCATTTCCCGAATTTGACCAAGGAAATTGTAGCATTCCAAAGCCACTGATGCTTTGAGCCATTGATGGCAAGAATAAGTTCAAGACAATCCGAGAAGATAAAATTTTTGTCTCTGCAGCCTGAAGTAAAGGCAAAGAGAGTAGCTTCCAACAATGTTTTTGCTTCTGAAACAATTGGAGAGTTGCAGTAGAAGGTCCCAGCTTTCCCAT
Organism: Linum lewisii; assembly: GCA_034768395.1. Lineage (NCBI taxonomy): Eukaryota > Viridiplantae > Streptophyta > Magnoliopsida > Malpighiales > Linaceae > Linum > Linum lewisii. The sequence continues at coordinate 9,950,418 of CM068304.1, forward strand.
CAACTATGTGCCCAACAGAGTTAGAAATGATAAATTCGTAAGCCGCCTTCTGGGAATCGTGTAAAAATGATCCATCACAGTGTATAGTTAGTATCAATTTGCTAGGTTTAGGGCAAAAGTGAGGCGCAGCTCTTTCATTGATTCACGTTCAGGTTAAATACAAATGCAGAGGAAGAAGACGACAAAGCACTGCAGTGCTGGAAATTGTTCTACCCAAAATGAAAAGACAAAATAACAGAAAATAGATATTCCAATAAATGAAGCTGAGCTGGAAACTGTGCTGGACTTCATTTAGTGCTGCGACGTCGTTGAGCTGTGCTTGTGTGCCACCCTGGTTCGATTCCAAGCGATAGCTGAAAAGTACCCTTTTCCTAATACCCCCCCCCCCCCACAAGCTGGAGGGCACAGGTTGTGGACTCCTAGCTTGGAGAGGAAGAACTGGAATGTAGTAGGCGGCAATGGCTTAGTAAACAGATCAGCTACCTGATGTGAAGTGGACACATGAAGAAGCTTGATAACCTTCTCTTGAACTTTGTCTCGGACCAGATGGCAATCCAACTTTATGTGCTTAGTTCTTTCATGAAAGGTGGGATTTTCTCCTATGTAAATTGCTGACTGATTGTCACAGTATATTGATGCAGGCATGGGATGATGAACTTTGAGCTCCTTAAGAAGATATAGCAGCCATTGCAGTTCACATGTTGTGTGTGCCATTACCCTGTATTCTGCCTCACATGAAGACCTTGAAACTGTCGACTGCTTCTTGCTCTTCCACGATAGAAGAGAATCTCCCAAGAACACTGAGTAACCTGTTATAGAACGCCTGCTGTCAGGACATGTTGCCCAGTCTGAATCACTATAAGCTTTCAAATGTATGTCAGACTTGTTGGAGAAAAATAAGCCTGATGTTGGTGCTCCTTTCAAGTACCTTAGGATCCTCGTCACTGCTTTGTAATGTTCTTCAGTTGGATTTGCCATAAACTGACTAACTTGTTGAGTAGCATAGCTGATGTCAAGCCTTGTGTTAGTCAAGTAGATTAGTTTCCCAACTATTCTTCTGTATAACTCACCATCCTGGAAAGCTGTAGAGCCAGTGGCTGATAATCGATTCTTGTAATCCATTGGTGAAGTGACTGGCTTTGATGTGAGTAAACCTGCTTCTTCCAGGATTTCCAATGTGTATTTTCTTTGAGAAAGATGTATGCCTTCATGATTTCTGGCAACTTCAAGCCCCAGGAAGAACTTCAAGGCACCTAGGTCTTTGATCTTGAATTCATGATTCAAGAATCTTTTCAAATTGTTAATCTCAGTGATATCATTCCCTCCAAGTATCAAGTCATCCACATAAACCAGTGCTGCTGTAAAACTGTCTTCAGTTATCTTAAGGAACAATGAATAATCAACTTTGCTTTGTGTGTATCCCTGCTCAATAAGCTTATCTGACAACTTAGAAAACCATTGTCTTGAGGCCTGCTTTAAACCATACAAAGATCTGTGGAGCCTGCATACTGCATTAGGCAATTCTGCACCCTCTTTCAGTCCTAAAGGAAGTTTCATGTACACTTCCTCTTCCAACTCTCCATGTAGGAAGGCATTGTTGATATCAAGTTGCTGCAGATGCCATTTGTTGATCGAACTAGTGCTATGAATGTTCTGATGGTTGTCATTTTCACCACTGGTGCAAATGTTTCTTGGTAGTCAACTCCTTCTTGTTGTGTGAAGCCTTTGGCTACCAATCTGGCCTTAAATCTTTCTATGGTACCATCTGATTTATACTTTACTCTGTATACCCATTTATTACCAATTGCACGCTTTCCAGGTGGTAATGTCACTATGCTCCAAGTTCTGTTCTCATTCAGGGCATTCAGTTCATTGTCCATTGCTTGTCTCCATTCTGCACTTCTAATTGCTTCTGCATAATTGCTTGGTTCTTGAACACTGGATATACTCAACACAAATTTCTTATGGCCTTGATATAAAGAATCATAACACAATACTTTGGACAAGGGATAACTTACTGAACCTTGCAGTCTTCTAGGATTTGCCTTTGGGGTGTCATTGGTTCCACTGCTCTGCATTAGGAGGTCACTGTGGTAGTCCTGCAAATAGTTAGGTGTTCTATGTGATTTGTGGCTTCTTCTAAGGTTTGGTAAGGGCTCACCATGTGTTTCCTCTCCATTCTCTCGTGTTTCACTCATTGGTTCCTCACTGTCTTGGTTAAGATCTTGGTCAGTGTTCTCACTCATTTCTTATTCCTCACTTTGATTTTCACCATTAATTGGTGAATTAGGCTCACTCATTTGTCTTGGTATGTGATCATTTTCTCCTGGAAAAGTGTCAAAATCCAGGTCTATGTGATTGGCTGGTGAGTTTGGTTGGGTGGTGCTGATTGAGTTTTCTGTGATGTCTGCATTAAAAGGAAAAATGTGCTCATAAAAACTAACATCCCTGGATGTGAAAACTTGATGGCTATTTAGATCATACAACCTATGACCTTTGATTCCAGGGGTGAATCCTAAAGAAACACACTTTTTAGCACGTTCTGCAAATTTGGTTCTGTTATTAGCTAGAGTGCTGGCATAACAAAGACTGCCAAACACCTTTAAGTCTGAGAAGGATGGTGGTTTATTGTGCAGCATTTCGTATGGTGTTTTGTTCTGTAACACGGGGTAGGAACACGATTTATGAGGAAGATGGCATGTCTAACACAGTCGCTCCAGAAATCAAAGGGAAGTTTGGCCTGGAATCTGAGGGCTCTCACTACAACAAACACATCAAATAGGGGGGACAAAATTGAAAATAGGGGAGCAAGGCCCCCCTAAATAATTTAGTCGGGGGCGCTGCCCCCCCCCCCCCCTAAATTCACCCTTGCAACCCACTAAAGTGTCCCTGACTAGGGATATTTTGTCGGGGGCGAATGAATCCGACAAAAAATAGTCGGGGGCGTGGCCCCTGACTAAATGGCCCCTGACAAAAAATAGAGGGGGGGGGCATTTAGTCGGGGGCCACACCCCTGACAAATCTTGTCGGGGGCGTGGCCCCCGACTAAATGGCCCCCGACAAAAATAGGGGGGGCCATTTAGTCGGGGGCCACGCTCCAGACAAGATTTGTCGGGGGCATTTAGTCGAGGGCCACGCCCCTGACAAAATTAAATATATATTTATATATGTAAATATTTATATAAACTGTATATAAATATATATATATATATATATATATATATATATATATATATATATATATATATATAACATAATATATTAATAAAATAATATATAAAAATTAATTTATTATCTAAATGTCGTTAGACGGCGACGGCGACGGTGGTAGTGGACGGCGGACGGCGACAATGAGGTGGTGGTGGACGGCGATGGCGACGAAGGTTGTAGTGGTAGTGGCAGCGGTGGTGGATTATGGTGGTGGTTGATGGCGACGACGACGGTGGTGGTAGTGGTGGTGGCGGCAATGGTAGTGGTGATCGTGGTGGTGGCGGCGGTGGATAGTGGTGGCGGTGGTGGCGGACGGCAGCGGACGTCGGACGACAACGGACGGCGGTGGATGGTGGATGGCAGACGGCGGCGGCGGCGGCGGATTTGTGTAGTTGAGAAATTGAGAGAGTTGAGGGAGAGGAGGAATGAAGAGAGTGGGGAGAATGGGGAAAATTTAAGGTTTCAATACTATTTTTGTCGGGGGTTTAATTGTCGGGGCCACACCCTACTAAATGAGTGGATTAGTCGGGGCGTGGCCCCCGACAATAAAGCCCCCGACTAAAATAGTCGGGGCATTATTGTCGGGGGCCGCGCCCCCGACTAAATTAATTATTATATTATATAATTAATTTAGTCAGGGGCGTGGCCCCTGACAATAAAGCCCCTGACTAAAATAGTCAGAGGCATTATTGTCGGGGCCGTGCCCCCCACTAAACACTCATTTAGTGGGGGCACAGCCCCCGACAATAATGCCCCTGACTATTTTAGTCAGGGGCTTTATTGTCGGGGGCCACGCCACCGACTAAATACTATATGCAATATATTAATTAATTTAGTCGGGGGCATTGCCCCCGACAATAAAGCCCCGACTATTTTAGTCGGGAGCTTTATTGTCGGGGGCCACACCCCCGACTAAACCACTCAATTAGTCAGGGGCCAGGCCCCCGACAAAATTGCCCCCGACTATATTTGTTGGGGGCTATACGCCCCCGACCATTGTTGGCCAGCCACCGACTATAATTGTCGGGGGCATTTTGCCCCCGACAAGTGACCCCCGACTATTGATGGTTTTTTGTTGTAGTGTCTGGCTACATTTAGAATATGCTGGTGTTTTCTTTCGACTTTACTATTCTGTTGTGGTGTTTCAACACAAGTCCTTTCATGGAAAATACCCTTTTCCTGATAGAAATCAGACATATCAAATTCCCTTCCTTGATCACTACGGATGACTTTAACAGTACCATTATACTGAGTTTGAGCAAAGACACAAAACTGCTGCACTTTAGGTCTGGCTTCAGATTTTAATTTCATCAACAAAAGCCAGGTGAGTCGACTGTAATCATCTACTATGGTTAAGAAATAACGATGGTCATCATAGGAGGGTTGAGGTGTTGGCCCCCAAATGTCAACATGAATAAGATCAAAAGGTTTGAGAGAAACATAATTGCTATTAGGGAAAGTCAATCGTTTTTGTCGAGCAAAATGACAGACATCACAAGGAAAACCGGTCTGAGTATCTATGGTATCATCTATCTGTCTGAGGTAAGGAATCCTATTGTGAGCAACATTTCCTAATCGATAATGCCATAAGTCAAACACATTATTAGAAGCAGTAGAAATGACTTGACTAACTAGTTTGCTAGGAGCCATGTGATAGAGTCCTTGATGCAGCTTAGCAGAACCAATGATCATCCTCTTCAGCTTGTCCTGAATTGTACAAGAATCAGCATAAAAGGTTAGGTATAAGGCCTGATTAGCAGCTAGCTTGCTAACTGATATGAGATTAAAAGTGAATTCTGGCACATGTAGAACATTCTGCAGGGTTAAAGTAGGTGAGAATGTAATAGTTCCCATATGAGTTGCCTGTACTTGATGCCCTGTTGGCAAGGTGATGAGCACATTAGTGATTCCATAATAAGAATCAAACAATGCTAAGGAGCTGGCTACATGATCTGAAGCTCCTGTGTCCAGTATCCATACATTTTTTATCTTGTCAGTTGTTCCATGCCCTGTTTCAATACTCATAACTTCATAGTTAGTGTAGCACTTGCCTGCATTGGATTGAGTGAAAGCAGCTGCTGAATGACTGGTAGAAGCTGTGTTGGCTTCTCCTTGTCCTTTGATCTGCAGTGAAGCCATGAGCTGATTAAATTGTGCCTGTGTTAACTGTTTTCCTTGACCTTCCCCAGTTGTTTGGACTGCATTAGCTTGTGGACGAAACCTTGGACCAGGAGGACCTGGATTTCTTGGAGAAGGCCTGTAAGCAAATGAACCAGGTGTCCTAGGCTGCATTCCAGGTGTGAAGTTTGATGTAGGGTTCCTTGGTTGCATTCCAGGCATGAAATTCGCGGAAGGATTCCTAGGCTGCATACCAGGAGGCCATCCATTCTTAAAGTAGCAAGTCTCAATGGTGTGGTTGCTCATCTTGCAATGAGTGCAATATGGTCGTGGCCTGTTCCCACCATATGACCTGTATCCCCTGAATTGTTCTGCATAGTTGGCATAGTGCTGTCCTTGTGGTTGTATATTTGTATCATGTTGAACCATCATTGCCATATTCTCTCCAATGGTTTGCTTCCCTGATGTACCGAATAGCTGTCTTTCATGTTGAACCATCCTCTGCACAACCCTTTCAAGTGGTGGAAGTGTATCCCCAAACAGAACCTGCGATCTAACTCCAGAGAAATTTTCATTCAAACCCCTTAGAAAATGCATCACAGAATTTGTTTGCTCATAAGTTTTAACCATTTTTATGGCTTTACAGTCGATATGACTGGTTGCTGTGCAATCACAAACAACAGCTGGCTGATAATTCTCCAATTCGTCCTTCAAAGTTATGATTGCTCCATGGTAATCGGTGACAGATCGATTACCTTGTTTGAGATTGGATAATTCTTCTTGGAGTTCAGCGATTCTTACCATATCACCATGTCCATACCTCCATTTCAGACTGTTCCAAGCATCAAATGCTATCTTCAAGTTCATTATCATCTTCCTGATTCCTTGTTCAACAGACTGTTGGATCCAGCTGAGAACTATGATGTTGCATCTGCTCCAGGGCCAGAATTTGTCATCCTCCGGATCTAGTTCTTTGATCTTCCCGTTGATGAACCCTAGCTTGTTCTTCACCTTCAGTGCGTTGCTCATTGATCGACTCTAGTCGGTGTAATTCGTCGTTGTCAGCTTATCAGCAACCATGATTTGACCTAGCTGCTCACTACCATGAAGATACAGAGGATCCGACAATGGGTATTCCCCATTGCCGTCCTTGGTGCTTTCACTCATTTAGTGTTGCTATGATACCATATCAATTTGCTAGGTTTAGGGAAAAAGTGAGGCGCAGCTCTTTCATTGATTCACGTTCAGGTTAAATACAAATGCAGAGGAAGAAGACGACTGGTGACCCCGCCCGGTCGTTGTTATGCGGACGTTTCAACCAGATAAAAACTACTAATGCTAAAAAGTGTATAGCAGATCGTATTCCGAGGGCTTTCTATGATTGGTTACTTCAGAACTAGCAAAATACTCAAAGGTAAACACGTTGTGCGTGGTGTGAGTTCCACGACTTCTACTTCTAAGGAATCCAGAAAAATTAAAAAGGATTAAACTAAAGCAGATTGGGAATTAGGGTTTGAAAACAAGAATGACAGACGAACTTAGACTTTGAATCCCCCTTCGTTCCCCAGAGCATTGGCAATCAACAGATCAGCGGATTTCGATTCTCATTCAATCAATTACTAAGACACCACCATAACTCCTTACCCTTAGGTTTAAGACCGGCGAACGTTCGCTCTATCCGTTCTAACTACCAAGATTAACTAGCCGCCCGGGTACGGTCACCTCTCGCAACGACTTAATTAATTGGTGTGATTACTAGTGATTAATGAGTTACTCTTGCAGTGAATTAATCCTAACCGGTTCCTACGAAAGGCACACTCCAATTATAAGGTTAATTGTTCAATTCGATGTTCTAAAGTAAGGGGAGCGTTCGCTTCTATCTTTAGCTTAACAAGAATCTAAACTAGGTGATCAATCCAGACAAGAAACATGAACAATGAAGAACGAATCAAACATGAAAAAGAACTGATTGAATTTCGAATCTAATCACCGTCGATCCGTGACCGCTTTAAAGCCCTGGGTCACTTAGGGTTCATCTAGTCTAAGCACTAAAGGGTTTAGCTACTCATGATTATTACAAAAGAAACAAAGACAAGGAAAGAGTTCATCATTCAGAGGAAGAACAGAAAAGAAACTGAAAAACCTAATTTAGACGACTCTGGCAGACTTCGATCTTCGGTAAGTTACACTCCTAGCTCCGGTTCGTCGAGGTGGAAGGGATGGCGTCACGATCTCTATCCGGCTCTTCGAACTCCAACTCTTCGCTCCAGAACTCAGAGAATTCTGATCTCGAAAAGTTGTATTATGATTAATTATGATTCCCCTCTGTTGGGCCGCCGGGTTAAGTATAAATACTTAACCCTAAATTAGCCGAGTCAGCCTAATATTTTCGCCGAATATTACTTAAGAATTTCGGCGAAAATTCCTTTGAGTTCAGGGGCTGATTTCTCTGGTCTTGAATTTCGGTCCGAAGAGTTAATTGATTTCGCCGAAGACATGCTTTGACTCGGCACCAGTTGATTTGCACTATTGATTTCGCCGAAGATGCAAGCCTGTTTTCGCCGAAAATGCAAGTGTGAATGGGCAGATTTCGGCTTGAACTTGATCGACTCCTTTGATCGATTCCGGTTTGATTCCTCGAGGTTCCTACGCCTTAGACACGTCCATGGCTACGTTATTTGACGGCAAAAACCTGTGCTAACACAAAAACACTAGAAAACCATCAAATAGACCCGAAACGGGCCAAGGTAACACAAATGGCACGAGATAGGGCAATCGATTGAATATTCATTATTCTACCCTAAAAACCATGTCTTAAGCAAAGAAATGTCGCTTAAATGAAGCTGATAATCACGTCAAATCGAGTGTCATCAAATACCCCACACTTAAGCTTTTGCTTGACCTCAAGCAAACTGAATAGAAATGCTCATGTTCATAAATGATAAGATCGATTAAATTGGAGTTCAACCAAACACAATGAATTATTAGACAGATCGATCCTAGAACAAGAAACCTAACATGCATACAGATCAGCCAAACTACCTGGTCTCACTAATAAACTGCACACGACAAGTAATTAGCAACCAATTATGCACGAATTTGACCTGACCGACCAGACTCCTCACACAGGATGTATATAGTACAATGGGAACTCTCACTCTCTGTGTTTAGGGACGTGTTTCTGCTCTCGATCATTTTCTGTTACCGAATTTTGTCATAGGTTTGCATTTCGACCACATCTCCACCACTGTGACAACACGAGTATCTAGTCAAGAAGGACTTCCCTGCTAGGACCGTAATGAATTCTACACTACTCGGGTTTATAATGAGATGGATGATGGGAATGAATGATGATGGCTTTGTGCGGTGTAGCTTTCGACTAACTTCCCTCGAATCTAATCTATGGCTTCCTACCGTCTAACCAAACACGGGTGGAATAATGAACGCTCGTCCTATGATACCCTCAAGCAACCTAGCACTTATTCTTTTTCTTTACACGATTTTTTTCTCTTTTGCTTTCTTTTGAACTTTTCTTTTGACTTCGTTCTTCCATTTGTAGGGAGAAGAACGTTTTATTGAACAATACTTTGAAAGTTTTCTTATTTTCTGATTTTTCTGCTTCTTTTTTTTTTCTTTTTCTGAAGCTTGCTTTTTTTCTTTCTTCCTATTTTTTTTCTTTTGTGCCGATTTTCTTTTAGTTGCTAGAGGGGTTTACACGTCTGGACATATTAGCTAAGACCACCTGTTTAATGGCTATAGGCAGGTTACCACAAACCGACTTCCGGTAGGTCAATCTAGAACTACAACCACAGGGGATCAACGGGGAATGAAAGAAATGGGAAATGGCTGTAATGTATTATCGAACCGAAAGAACAGGCCAAGCTCAAGGGTCTAAACCTAGTGGATTTTATCGTTTGGTAGGCTATCTGGCTTAGTAGCTGAATCTAGGTGCCCCTATCCTTCTAGAACTCGTGTCATCGTGTGGTCTCGAGTAGGTCTCATGCAAATTCTAACTCATTCAAGTAAACAGAAAACCACTCAGAAAGAATTAAAATTGCAAGTTACGTGCAATGGATCAAAAGCTCACAGTTGGTTTGCTAGTCGGATTCGGTCATTTTCATGCAATCAAGGCTACAAACTACAAGTGTGATTTTTAAAATTCTGTTCTGACCAGTCAATTTAGCATCAAAGCATACAAGTTGGTTCTCAAGTTCTAGGTTAAGCAGTCTAAGCATCATTATGAAAGTTTGAACAACAACTTAACATCAAAAATCAAGAACTGAGCCATTCTAATGCTAGAGAGACTGGAATGGAATCACGAGGCACACATAAAACATAATCAAGGGCAATCAAGTTCATGCAAGGTTCTCTAGCATCCTACCCCACACTTAAATCGGACTGTGTCCTCACAGGACTAATTCTAGAGTTTAGAGTGGAATGGAAGAGCCTGGAAGAGGACGGTTGATTTCAGAGGGTAAGCACGGATCCTCGGAGCGGAGGGAGGTGTAACAGAACCTGAAGCAAAGGGAGTCCACCGATTGCCTACAAAACAAAAACAATTGAAACATAAAAAGGAAACCGGGGCAAGTGTCCCGGATCCACACAGAAAAAAAGTTGGACCGAAATCCGAAAATAATAAATAAAAAGAAGGCACCAGAAAAGGAATACAACCCGATCACTGCTGGTCTGGTGAGCCGGGAGGTGGAAAGTGGAGAAATTCGCCTAGCTGGCGTTGCCACGCCATCTGTGCCTCATATCGCCGGTCGGCGTGGCGCATATGTTGCTGCATAATAGTCCATCGCGCCTCTTGAGTGGCGTTGTCGGTGATGCGCCACTCCTGCAGTCGCTTGTATAACTCACCCACGTCCGCTGGGTGCAGTTGGTGATGTTGAGTATGCGCCGGATATGGCTCGGGGATGTGCGGCGGCGACTGGTGGATGTACCCTGCCTGATGGTGTGGCGAGGGTATATAATCATGAAACTCAGGCGGCGGCTGCGGCTGCTGCTCCTCAGCAACATCTTCTTCCTCTGACTCGACCACAGGCTGGAGTGGAGGATCAGCTGCTACATGGGGACTGAGGTCGAGTTCTAAGTCGTACTCAACCGCCAAGTCTCCACCAACAGTCCTAACTTGGTGGCGTGGAATGTGTGGGCCATACTCATGGCTGATGCCGAAGGAGATGATGAGCTGTCCTATGAAGTTGCCCCCCAAGAGTTTGCGAGGTGGCGTCTTCCTCTTGGTCTTCTGGCTGAAGATGCGAGCTAGCACCCAGCCGGGGTGGAGGGGGTAGCTCTCTCGGATGGCTCGGTGAAGCATGAGCTCCTCCTTGAGGATATGGTGGCGATCCTTGTCTCGAACATATAAAAGCGACCTCCGCCAAACCATATGAATAAATTTATAGAGCGGGTGAGAGAGAGACTTAACTGAGTTGCTCGTCCCGAGGCGATCGCCAGGTACGCCTGTCATGTGGCTCCAGAGCTCGTGGTACTCCTCGTCATCATCATCCTCGCCCCAGCCCAGGTGATGATCATGATAGTGCTCGTAGGGGATGCCCAGATGAGCGGCAAACTCATCGTAGGTGAGCTGTCGGTACACCCCACCAAGAAAGAAGGTAACAACCTTCTGGCGCTGCTTCCTCTTGTGCTCCTCCAGGTCAAAGGTCGCCCAGAACTCCTGGAGGGCAATGTCTGGGTAATCAGCAGCTATGGTGGTCAACTCCAGGAGACCAGCCGGTGCTAAGGCGTCATGCACGTTCCGGTAATAATCCTCGTCATGCTCCTGGAGTGACTCCATGGACAGAGGGCGCACGTCAGCTCCACGGATGTGCTGAATCTTCTGGAAGCACTCAAAGTAGTAATCCGGTAGACGGCGATGGTGGTATGGTATCCAGCCCGGTGAGGGAGTGCAGGTGGTGGACCCAGAATAGCAGGTGTGACGGGTGCGGCAGCTCCTGAGCTCGAGGCGCCATCAAGTCGCGCCTTAGTCCTGCGCTCAAAAGTGTTCCTAAACCAAGAACGAAACCAGATTAGTCAACCAAAACCTTACCCCACACTTAGTAGAAAAACTCGATTTCACAAAGAAATGAGGGAAACTAAGTGGGGTAAGCAAAGCGGAGTAGCCGGCAATCATAGACAGTAAAACACACACCTAGGAACAGCCAGAATCGGATAAGCACAATCAGAGTTCAAAAACCGACATTTAGAAAGTCAACATTTAGGCAAATTGAACCCGAATCATGGCAAGACTATCATAACTTGGAGAATGACGGTAAAATATGATTTCAAATGGCAGCACGATAATATGATCAAGACTGAACACTTATGACAGCCACACGATCAACAACAGTTCAATGTCAACCAGACATTTATCACAAAAGTCAACATAACAAGAAATTAATCGTATGCATAGCAACACATGACCAACTGATATGAAAATTAAGCACGAGACTCCCTAAGCATCCAAGAACAGTTCTATAAGTTCAGTTAATCCTAGTTCACACGAAACAGTCGGCACGCAAAACGAGGCAAACCGAAAAGTCAACCGAAAGTCAACCCCGACGAAATTCAGCAATCCATATGTCAAAAGATTCGTATTGAAAAGATCTACAACTTACCTTGAAGTCATGACTGCTAAAAATGAACGAGTTGAGAGGAATCGGTGAAAAACGTTGAAAACTAGGTTTCGGAGAACTGGAGCTGCAAAGCTCCGATTCGAACGTTCTAGGGCTTGAATCGATCGAAAAATGGAGGGGAAGAGAGCGACGGCGGTCGGCGATGGCGGCGGCGATGGGAAACGGCAGCGACGGCGGGTTGAAAGAAGTGGTGGTCGGCGGCGATTTTAAATAGATAGGGGGTATTTTCGTTGGTTTTGAACGAAAATGAAAGAAGGGAAGGAAGGAGAGAGAGGGAGACCGGATTTTTAAAGTGGGAATTTTCTGAATTTTGAAATTATTTTCGGCGAAAAGAAAAGGGTGTTTTTCGTCGAAAATTTCAGTTAAAATGGACTGCCGGATTTTCGAAGGCGGTTTCACCGAAAATGATAGTACGGTTTCACCAAAAATTTTAGTTAAAATGGTTTCGCCGAAAACAAAAACTTTTCAAACCGAAAACAATGAACAGGAAGAACGGGTTCGAAATTCAAAAATCAGTTTCGCCGAAAACAGGGGTGGTTTCGCCGAAAATTTTGAACTGTTCGGGTTTTAAATATTTTCGTAAATCGGCTAACTTCAGAAAATCACAGTTAAATCCACAAAAATTGGAACGACCTCAATCAAATTGCGACTGACTCTATGACACACAGACTCTACACGAAAAATAATAAATTAAACAAAATGACACTTTTGGCTCTCCCGAACCGACTCTAAAATACCAAGTTCAACAAGAATTAAAACAGACTCCAGCCGTGGGTTGCCTCCCACGAAGTGCTCTTTTATTAACGTCCTTGAGCTGGACGATACCTGGACGGTATTAGGAGACATCCCAACTCAGATTCTCCTTCACGCTCGCGTCGGAGTTCATGAAGTACAGCTTCGGGACTTCTCCGGTAAGCGTGAATCTCTTCCCGTTTGCATGTAGTAGCTTGGTACGTCCGTCGGGAAGATGATCAACGAACTTGAATGGTCCGAACAGCTCTCTAGAGAGATCATCCTTCTTTAGTGTGACGATGGAAGGAATGAGGACTGTCGGTTTCTCTTTTTCTTTCTTCTTCGGCTTGTTATCACCAGGATCGGTGATCGTTAGTACTTCCTTAGGAGACGCTCTCGGCTTCTCCTTCCATACTTGTTCCTGCGCCGGTTTCTCGGAACGAAATGGTGGTGCAGTTGGCTCGGTGGAAGACGGTGGAATTTTTGGTCTCCAGACCATTTGGGTCATCGTCTTCTTGTTCTTTCCTCGAGGTCTGCTCGGTGGTTTAGAAGAGGCTTGCAGTTCCTTCTTCTTCTTCTTAAGCGGCTTCTGAACCGAAATTTCTGGCTTCTTCGTAATGACCTGTTTAATATCTGCAGCAACAGCTGATCTAGAGACACTGGGAGAAGCATTAGTAACGGAGTTGACCGGAGTCAACCCTACCGTTTTAACAGCTAGGCAGTGAGATTCTTCATTCCTAGAGACATATTTCATGCCATCTTTAAGACGGAACGTTTTCGTTTCTTTACCGACTCTTAAAGTTAATGAACCATTTGGAACGTTGATATTCATTCCCGTAGTAGCCATGAAAGGTCGACCTATGAGAATGGTAGCATCATCTGTACTAGTATCCATAATCACATAATCAGCTAAGAACGTGACCGGACCACATTTAGTGACAACGTCTTTAATCTCTCCCTTAGGGGTTTTAAGCGATCTATCAGCAAAGACGAGTTGCATACTAGGCGGTTCAAGTTCCCCTAGGTTTAACTTTTCATATAGACTCACAGGCATAACATTAACCGATGCTCCTAGATCAACTAAGCAACGTTCAATTTCAACATCATTAATGACCAAAGGCAAAGTGAATGAACCAGGATCAGATAACTTAGCTGGATATGGAGAAACAGGTTTCTTAACACGAATGTCAGGGTATCCTTCCTTGTTGCCCTTCATGCCAGTCTCGATCCTTGCGTTTAGCAGCAATGCTCTAGGAAAAGGAGGCTTTACGACGTATGGTGCAAGAGGAGGATCCTCCTTAGGCGCCGGTTTCTGTTCTTCTTCTTCCTCTTCTTCCGGAGTTTCAGCGATCCTGCGTAAAACAGAATAAGCATCAGCAATTAAGTTCGGGAGTTTTCGAGCAGTTACCATTTTAGCCTATTCTTTTCTCGGGTTTGGCTCTGTCTGGCTTGGAAGCTGGCCAAATGGTCGACCAGATGCTAGCATGCTCGAGATGTTATTCACGACTTGCTCAATTCTTTGTCCAGATGCTATCTGTTCTTGATTGAGAAGAGCTTGAGCCTTGAACTGACTGTCATGATCGTCGAGTCTTGTGATGATCTGGCTGAGCTTCTTATCCAGGTCACTGACATTATTATCTCTTTGATGCTGCTGACCTGGATAGGTATTGTTAAGATATTGGTTCTGGCGATTACCAGGAGCAGTTCCATAGTTACCCGGATTGCGATGCGGCGGCTGGTAGACACCTGCCGGCGGATGGTTAGGCTTTTGATCCTGAGCTGGACCAGCCGGGTGGTTATTCTGGTTCTGGTTATGATTGGCGCCAGCATTGTAGGGGGGTCTGTCTTGATAGTTCCCTTGCTGTCTGAAGTTACGGTAACCAGCATACCCATTCTGATTATTGACGAAGCCTTGTTGGATGAAATTTACCTCTTCGGCAGACCAGACTTCTGCCTTACCAAAGTTCTGACAACGGCCTCCATTATGTGAGCAAGCTCCACACCACTCGCAATCAGCAACATAGACAGAAGCTGACGGTGGCTTGATCGGTGTGGTAGACTTCTTCAAATGCTTCTCTACCTCTGCCTTGATTGTAGCTTCAAGATCTAGCTTGCTCCTTGATCCTTTAGATTGTCGGTCCCAGTTCCTTGACTTGGAGGCGCAGTTTGCGAAGTGAAGAAGAGCAGCTTCAGGAGTGAGTGTAGTGCAATCCCCTTCAGCTAGAGAATTGACCCACTTGGCAGATTCTTCTCGAAGTCCACGAGCGAAGATTTCAGCTAACTGCCTCTGCTCGAATCCATGATGAGGGCAAGTGTAGAGAAGTTCTTGGAATCGATTCCAAGTATCATATAAGCTTTCTCCTTCTTTCTGGGAGAATCTGGCGATGCTGTCCTTGATGGCAGTTGTTCGGGCCGGAGGGAAGTATTCTTCAACAAAGTCCTGAGCCAGAGTATCCCAGTTAGTGTAGTAGCTAGGTGGTTTGCCAGTAAGCCACCTCTTAGCAGCGCCTTTTAGAGAGAACAGGAAAGCTCTCAGACAAAGGGTGTTTTTGTCGAGGTTCCCGCTCTTAAAAGTACTGCAGAGATCAAGGAAGTCTGCAAGATGAGTGCACGGATTGTCTAGGGGTCTGCCTTCAAACTGTAAATCCCTAGAGATCATGGTCAAGAATGGAATCTTGATCTCATAGTCAGGATCTCCTTCAATGCGCGGAACGGCAATGGCAGATCGAATGCTAGTCGCGCTCGGCTTGTTATAGTCTGCTAGACTCTTCTGTGCAGGTGGTGGTGGCGGCGGTTGATCGCCGTTTGGTGGTAATCTATCGGTCATGGTAGGAGATGGAGGAGGTGAAAGTGACTCGGTGTATGAAACAGATGAAGATGACGGCACAGGTGAAGATGGAGACGAGGAACTCTCCTTCGGTTCCTCGATCTTGATCGGAGTGATGAATGGATTGGATCTGCCTTTCTTCAGAATCTGTGATCGTAGAGGTGTAGCAGAGCTGCCTGGATTCCCTGCAATCTTAGCCTGTTCGGTTTGAGAGCGAGTCCAAGGACGGTGAGGCATACACCTGTAAACCTACAGATAACAAAGACAAACAAAACCAGTGTAAAATCGAAGTGGGTGGAAAAATGAAAGATGGAAAGTAGAAGAATAAATTGCCAGTTCTTCTTTCGAACAATCAAAAGAAGTCCCCGGCAACGGCGCCAATTTGGTGACCCCGCCCGATCGTTGTTATGCGGACGTTTCAACCAAATAAAAACTACTAATGCTAAAAAGCGTATAGCAGATCGTATTCCGAGGGCTTTCTATGATTGGTTACTTCAGAACTAGCAAAATACTCAAAGGTAAACACGTTGTGCGTGGTGTGAGTTCCACGACTTCTACTTCTAAGGAATGCAGAAAAATTAAAAAGGATTAAACTAAAGCAGATTGGGAATTAGGGTTTGAAAACAAGAATGACAGACGAACTTAGACTTTGAATCCCCTTCGTTCCCCAGAGCATTGGCAATCAACAGATCAGCGGATTTCGATTCTCATTCAATCAATTACTAAGACACCACCATAACTCCTTACCCTAGGTTTAAGACCGGCGAACGTTCGCTCTATCTGTTCTAACTACCAAGATTAACTAGCCGCCCGGGTACGGTCGCCTCTCGCAACGACTTAATTAATTGGTGTGATTACTAGTGATTAATGAGTTACTCTTGTAGTGAATTAACCCTAACCGGTTCCTACGAAAGGCACACTCCAATTATAAGGTTAATTGTTCAATTCGATGTTCTAAAGTAAGGCGAGCGTTCGCTTCTATCCTTAGCTTAACAAGAATCTAAACTAGGTGATCAATCCAGACAAGAAACATGAACAATGAAGAACGAATCAAACATGAAAAAGAACTGATTGAATTTCGAATCTAATCACCGCCGATCCGTGACCGCTTTAAAGCCCTGGGTCACTTAGGGTTCATCTAGTCTAAGCTCTAAAGGGTTTAGCTACTCATGATTATTACAAAAGAAACAAAGACAAGGAAAGAGTTCATCATTCAGAGGAAGAACAGAAAAGAATCTGAAAAACCTAATTTAGACGACTCTGGCAGACTTCGATCTTCGGTAAGTTACACTCCTAGCTCCGGTTCGTCGAGGTGGAAGGGATGGCGTCACGATCTCTATCCGGCTCTTCGAACTCCAACTCTTCGCTCCAGAACTCAGAGAATTCTGATCTCAAAAGTTGTATTATGATTAATTATGATTCCCCTCTGTTGGGCCGCCGGGTTAAGTATAAATACTTAACCCTAAATTAGCCGAGTCAGCCTAATATTTTCGCCGAATATTCCTTAAGAATTTTGGCGAAAATTCCTTTGAGTTCAGGGGCTGATTTCTCTGGTCTTGAATTTCGGTCCGAAGAGTTGATTGATTTCGCCGAAGACATGCTTTGACTCGGCACCAGTTGATTTGCACTATTGATTTCGCCAAAGATGCAAGCCTGTTTTCGCCGAAAATGCAAGTGTGAATGGGCAGATTTCGGCTTGAACTTGATCGACTCCTTTGATCGATTCCGGTTTGATTCCTCGAGGTTCCTACGCCTTAGACACGTCCATGGCTACGTTATTTGACGGCAAAAACCTGTGCTAACACAAAAACACTAGAAAACCATCAAAAGACCCGAAACGGGCCAAGGTAACACAAATGGCACGAGATAGGGCAATCGATTGAATATTTGTTATTCTACCCTAAAAACCATGTCTTAAGCAAAGAAATGTCGCTTAAATGAAGCTGATAATCACGTCAAATCGAGTGTCATCAAATACCCCACACTTAAGCTTTTGCTTGTCCTCAAGCAAACTGAATAGAAATGGTCATGTTCATAAATGATAAGATCGATTAAATTGGAGTTCAACCAAACACAATGAATTATTAGACAGATCGATCCTAGAACAAGAAACCTAACATGCATATAGATCAGCCAAACTACCTGGTCTCACTAATAAACTGCACACGACAA
Organism: Linum lewisii; assembly: GCA_034768395.1. Classification (NCBI taxonomy): domain Eukaryota; kingdom Viridiplantae; phylum Streptophyta; class Magnoliopsida; order Malpighiales; family Linaceae; genus Linum; species Linum lewisii. The sequence goes on from CM068304.1 coordinate 9,968,109, forward strand.
GTAATTAGCAACCAATTATGCCGAATTTGACCTGACCGACCAGACTCCTCACACAGGATGTATATAGTACAATGGGAACTCTCACTCTCTGTGTTTAGGGACGTGTTTCTGCTCTCGATCATTTTCTGTTACCGAATTCTGTCATAGGTTTGCATTTCGACCACATCTCCACCACTGTGACAACACGAGTATCTAGTCAAGAAGGACTTCCCTGCTAGGACCGTAATGAATTCTACACTAGTCGGGTTTATAATGAGATGGATGATGGGAATGAATGATGATGGCTTTGTGCGGTGTAGCTTTCGACTAACTTCCCTCGAATCTAATCTATGGCTTCCTACAGTCTAACCAAACACGGGTGGAATAATGAACGCTCGTCCTATGATACCCTCAAGCAACCTAGCACTTATTCTTTTTCTTTACACTATTTTTTTTCTCTTTTGCTTTCTTTTGAACTTTTCTTTTGACTTCGTTCTTCCAGCTCATTGAAATCAGTTCCCTATTCCTTTCCGAATGAGTGACATGAATGGGCACTCTACTCGTGTGGTAGGCAGATTTAATAGAAAAAATTCCATGTCTGTCGAATTTCCATTTCTATTCATCTTGCATTCCTTTAGGCCCAATTAGAATTTGACAAATCAACTCTGTTTGGTACTGTGGGCAATACTTAGAGATCAAGTTTCTGTCCCATTCTCTAAATCTTTCTCCAATCCAGTCGGCAGCCACTTCGACGGACCCGTATCTTGATTCAGTCTCATCGGGGGAAGCTGGGGGATCCATGGATCCGAACGCAGGGAAATGGTTTCACCATCACCCACAACTTTAAACGCCCCCTTCTGAAGGATACGTATGGATTTCAACAGGTTGTCTCAAATCCAGGAGGGACGAACGTGTTTTTTTGCAGACATGAAATCCGTGTTCCAGAAATAGAGACTTTTTAGTACTTTTTCTCACAACGCATCTTGGTTGGAAAGTAAGCGCCATGCTTGCTTATCAATCAGTGCCAAATTAAAGTGGTAGAAGTGTCGAAACCCTAGCCCACCTTGAAACTTGGGTGAACATAAAATGTCTGTGTCTACCCAATGGATCGCCCTTTTCTTCAATGATCCCGACCAAAAAAATTGTCTGAGCATTGAGTTCATTCTTCTAATAAGGCCTTTGGAAAGAGTGAAGACACTCATAATATAACTTGGAATTGCTTGAATGACTGATTTGAGGAGGATTTCCTTTCCCGCATGGGAGAGCATCTGACTTTTCCAAGATTGTGCATTGTCGTGTATTCGATCAAGGAGGAAAGCGAAGGTCTATTTCTTTGATCTCCCCCATTCCGTAGGGACCCCTAGATACGTGAGGTTAGAGTTTGTTTATGTGGATCCAATAGCCGAGGTAATCTCTCTCTTCTCTTGGGTGGAAACGTTGGCGCTGAAGAAGATGGTTGGTTTCTCATTGTTAACTTGTTGCCCTGTGAGCTCCCCGTATGAATTAATAATCTGAATTATTCTTGTAGCTTCTTTCTCCGAAACTTTCCCAAAAATGATGGTGTCGTCTGCGAAGAGGCAGTGGGAAAGAAGATGACGAGTGAGCCTGATACCAGTTGTGATATTCCTCTCAATTGATTTTTCAATCAACGTCGTCAAAACATTTGACATCAAGATAAAGAGAAAAGGGGAAAGGGGGTCGCCTTGACGAATTTCCCATGAAGGGGAGAAGGTTCCTGTAGGTCGGCCGTTAAGAAGAATGTCGAACCAAACTAATGGAATGCAACTATTAATCCATTTGCACCACATATCATTAAAGCCATAGGCCCTCAAAATCTGTGTGAGGCTATCCCAATCCACCAAATCGTACGCTTTCCTCATATCAATTTTAATGCACATGTCTTTCTTCCTTCGTTTGGTCCTAATTTTGAAATGGTGAAGGACGATGATAATATTATCTTGGATGCATCTTCCTTTAGTGAAGGCTGCTTGATTTTCCGAAATCATGCCAGGAAGCCAATTCTTCAGAAGATTGGAAAGGATTTTAGTGATGATTTTGTAGCGAAAATTGCAACAACTGATTGGTCAGAATTCAACAATCTTGATGGGATTGTGGTTCTTTGGGATGAGGACAATATGGGTGTCATTCCATCCTTCCGGCATCTGAGCATCTGTTAGGAATTTTTTAATATCAAATCGATCTGGCCTCCAATCAGGTCTCATTGCTTACGGTAGAAGTGTCCATTGAATCCGTCCTGACCTGGGGACTGACTCGCGCCGAGTGAAAAGACAGCAGAATGGATCTCCTTGTCTGACACCTCCTTTGTTAAGTTATCATTAATTTTCGAATTGACGAGTAATGGGAGGTGGGAAGAGTCTGTGTGAAATCAACTTGAGGGTGAGCTGAGAAAAGGTCAATGAAAAAGTCTCGTCCATGGTGTTTGAGTTGAGAAGTCGAAGATGTCCAAGTGTTATCAGTGATCTTTAATCTTGCGATATTGTTCCTTTGACGCCGGTGAATTGTGGAAGCATGGAAAAAGGACGTGTTTTTATCCCCATTTGTGGCACACTGCTACTTGGTCGTTTGTCTTCAAAGGAGTGCATTATGATCCCCAAATAGTCTCCAGTTCAGCCTTCTTCGCTCTCTCTTCAACTGATATATGGGTAGATCTCATCAGCGCTTGTAAATTTGCAATCCGATTTTTCAAGTTCCTTTCTCTTTGCACTCGATTTCTACGATTATTTCTTGCCTAATTACCGATTTCTCTTTTACATACTAATTTTTCCTCCGTTGAAGTTTCAGATCTCCAAATATCATTAATAATCTGGTTGGTTTCCGGATTCGAAAGCCAACACGTATCGTACCGAAAAGGAGTATCTCTATAGTTTCTTTCGTAATGAAGATTCAAGATAAGTGGAGTGTGGTCTGAACCGATCATTTATTCATGAAAAATCATCGCTTCTTCGTAAGCTGTCCGCCACCTTAGATTGGCCAAACCCCGATCGATTCTACTAACAAGTTCATCCTCGTTTTCTTGATCATTTGTCCAGGTAAAGGGATTACCTTGGAACCCTAGATCGATGAGGCCGTTATTGTTGAAAAAGGAGCAGAAAGGCTCCAAAGACGAAGCGGAAACAAGATTTTCACCTTTCTTTTCATTAGAATTCAAAATAGCATTGAAGTCGCCTAGAATAAGCCACGGTTCATCTGTTTCATGAAGGAAACTTATTTCATCCCAAAACGCCGTTCTACGAATATGATCGTTGGGAGCGTGAACTAGCGTGGAAAAGAAACCGACGTCATAGTGAGCATAAATATGTAAAAAATAAAACGAGCTAGAAACTACTTCAACATTTATTTCGTTGACCCACCAAAGGGCGAGGCCACCCCGCAGTATTGATGTGATTATATTTGGTGCATTTTAAGCCTTCGATTAGCCTAAGGATCTCCCATGTTTGATCTCATTTTGCTATGATTTATATGCTTTTATGGATGTTTTATGGAAAGTGCCCTTTTGTTGCCCGGTTGCCACTTTGAGGCCAATTCTATGTCTATTGGAGTTGTTTTCTTTGCATTTTCAGGTTTTGGCATTGAAGTACTGGTGACAAGGAGCACGTAAGATCAAACGGGAGGTCAATCGGAGCTAGGACGGAGGAGATATGGCCGTTGCAAAATCGAGAAAAGTGCACAGCAAAGCTGAAGAAGTTTTCGGCGAGAACCCTAAGTTCTCGCCGAAAACCCTAAGTTCTCGCCGAAAACCCTTAACATTTTCGAGCAGAAGAATTGCAGAAGGAGGATATCTGATTTTTGAAGAAGTTTTCGGCGAAAACTATCTGAGTTTTCACCGAAAACCTATGAAGAAATGCCAGCCGCTCGGTGTTTTACAAAGAGATTTTCGGCGAAAACTTTACAAGTTTTCGCCAAAAATTCCAGGGATTTCCGGCGTGCTATATAAAGTGGAATCCGGTGAAAATTAAAGGGAATCCATTCTTAATTTTATAACACTCGACAGCCAAAACCCTTTTCTCTCATTCTTCTTCCATCACCAACCCATCATCAACCCTAGCTACTTCTGGTGCAAATTGGAGTGAGGAGCTTGGATTAAAGCCCACAACCTTGGGGAGAGGAGCTTGCAAGAAGAGGTTTGCCATGGAGCTCTTGGTGACCATCTCTCTTTCTTTCTCTTTTGTACCCTTGGCCACGTGTGGCTGATTTCCTAGGTTTCCTTGGATTGGTAGATAGTTGTGCTAGGATAGAGGTTGATTGTACAAATATGCCATGATTGATCTTGGATTGTAAGAAGATGATCTCTAGACTTGTTGTTAATTCCAAATTATGTTATGTGCTTGATTTGGTCTATCATTTGTGATGTAATGCATGAGAGTGCTTAGATTACATGGTTTGTAGGTTTAGGGATTGAAGGGAGTGTGTTCTAAGAGATTAGATCATCTCAATTCAACCATAATTGCATGATTTCTCACTTGTGCATTTTATCGAATACTTGGTGTGCGTTAGGTTTTTCATTCAATTGAACTTTGATTAATCTTTTGATGATTCTCTTAGTGTTAGGACATTGACATGAGAGTGTGGTGTCTAGCCTAGTGGTCATAGAGTCATAGGAGAGGGTTTTGTAGCTTGGCATTTCATCAAACACCTTTAATGCATCCTTAGTCACTTAGCTTGAGAGCGAGAGCCTAGGTTGAGTGGTTCTAGGATAGGGATTTAGTGCGACGAGAGTGCATTGAGTCTATAGAAGGGATTTGCGTGGTCATTCGATTGCAACCTCGATCATGTTTGGCTTGTTTGTGCATTTATTCCTCTTGAGCATGATGAAGGTATCTTTCCAAGTGAACCTCCTTTATCTTTGATTTGCACCATTTTGTTTTGCTTTCTTGTTTAGTTTCCTTTATGCTTTTGTTTTCTATTTCCAACCAAACTCGTTTTAAATGAATAGACCGTCCATGAACCGTGTGAGTATTAGCTTTTGAGAGAGCCCTCGTGGAATACGACTTTGATAGTTGTGAGTTAAATCTTGCACATCAAGTTTTTGGCGCCGTTGCCGGGGACTTTCTCAATCCTTTGAAAGCATTTAGTAGTGGACTGTTCTATTCACTTCCTTCCGTTTTAGTTTTGCTTCTTTTTTATTTCTTTTTGTGGTGTTGTTATCCCGCATTGTTGTACTACTTGGTTGTGTTTGTTGTGCGTGTTTGTAGGCCCCTTCTCCACCTATCTAATTCATTTGAGCAAGGTTGCAAGTAAGATGAACTCGTGGAATGGTGGTAATGGTTATGGTACCTATCAAGGGTGGAATCCATCTCCTAACCCATACTATGGTCATCCTACTTCATCCAACTACTACCAAGAAACTTGTGAGGGAGATAGCCAATGGTGGGGTCAAGAACAACAAGCTTCAACACCCATGTGGAATGAGCAATGTCCCTATCCATCTCCACCCTACCATCAAGTCTTGCCGGAGTATTATCAAGAGGATTCACAAGTCATGAACAACATTCTCAACCGCCTTCCATGCTAGAGGAGCTCTTTAAGATGGTTGAAGAAAGCAAGCGTCCTCAAGAGGAGTTCACAAGCTATGAGCAACCCTCTCAACCTTCTTCTATGCTAGAGGAGCTCTTGAAAATGGTGAAGGAATGTGAGCGTCCTCGAGAGGAGTTCGTAAGCTATGAGGAACCTCCTCCATCTTTTCCCACGCTTGAGGAAGCTTTGAAGATTGCGGAAGACAATGCGAACCAACTTAATCACTTAGCTCAAGGCGTGACGCTCATCAAGGAAGCACTAGAGGATGAACAACACTCTCCATCTTCCCCCACAATTGAGGAGATGTTGCAAATTGCGGAAGATAATGTGGCTCGGTTGGATCGTTTAACTCAAGGTGTAAAGCTCATCACCGACACCTTTGAACCGGAAGTGCTTGTCATGGAAGAAGAAGAAAGTGAGTTTCCCCAAGGGGAGTTCATGAGCCATGAGAAACCTCTTCCATCTCCTTTCATGCTAGAGATCTTGCAAATTGCAGAGGATAATGCAAACCGAGTTAACCGCTTATCCCAAAGTATAGAGCTCGTCACGAAGATTCTTGAGAATGAACGATATCCCAATCATTTGGAGGAAGTTTATGATGATGAAGATGACACTTGTGAATCCGAGGAGCTTGACACGGAAGAAGAGTTGGTAGTGGAGGAGATTGAGGAACATGTTCTTCCCGAGGACACACCAAGTAACGATGATGTGAGGATAGAAGAATCAAGGAGGCTTGAGGATGATGACCCTTTAGAGGAGGTGAGAGATGATTTGGAGACGCTTCAAGAAGAGGTGGCACCGAGAGTGGAGCACGAAAGCGATCAATTCCACCCTATTGTGGCCCCACCAAAGATTGTGAGTACTCTTCAATCTTCTTGCTTGATCATGAAGTACTTGTGTCAAGAGACGGACACAAGCTTCATAACCTCTCCTAAGGTAACCATGGAAGTGGAGCCACCTCTCCTTGACCCGGAAGACTCTTCGAGTGGCATCACCAACTTGGAGACGATGGAGCTCGAGGATGGCCCCCTACTCTACTATCTTCCTCAAGTTCCAAATTTCAAAGGTAGCAAGCCACCCCAAGGTATCAAGTGCTATACAAGCATCATTGTTCATTGGCTAGCCTACCCTTTGCTTCTATCGCTACTTGGAGCTCAATCTTCATCATGGAAGAAGCTACTTGACATCAAAGAGGTACTAAGTTGGACACCATAACACAGGTATCGTCGAGCTTAAGACGGTAACTAAGCGCTTCTTGGGAGGCACCCCATGTTATCTTTACTTTTTCGCTTTTAATTGTTGTTTGAGGTTTTTGTGTTGTTTTAGCTTTTTGAATAAGGTTTGGCAAGCAATTGGGATCACTCTTCACCAAGGATCATCATGGAACTCTTTCACCACTATTACGTCCTATGCTCCTCTCTACCAACGCGGTAATTTCGTTCCACCTTACCCTCTCTCTTTTGATCATTGAGGACAATGCTCCTGTTAGTCGTAGGGGAGATTGAGGTTTGGTGTGATTATTTGTGGTAGAGATGTAATGTTATGCTTTGCTTGATTTGCATGATCTTGATTGTTTCCAAATTCCTCTATTGTAGAATCGTCCAGTTCTTGACTTTTGGTGTTTAATTGACTTCAAGTTTTCACAATGACGTTTAGACTGTTTCACTTAGAGCCTATAACCAGCATGTTAGCACTGATATCAAATGAGTCTAGGCCAGAACAGAGATGTTATCACTCTTGTATGTTGGTTGATTGGTTTGATACATGTTTTTGTACCGCTCGATAACACCGTTCTAAGATGATTAAGGCAATTAGAAGTACACCACATTCAGCCAAAAAAGCTTACCCGAATCAATTTCCTTTAGGAAAACCCGTTGAGCCTTGGCCTGTTTGTTGGATCATACACATTTTCACCATATTCCATGTTTTTCATCACCCTTTTTGATCCCTCGTGATTGTGGCTTGAGATTAGACGGAATCCAATTCGAAGTCTTGTGTGGAAGTTGTAAGGGGCTAGGGATCAAGTGGCTCAAGTGGCTAATTTGTGAAGGAAAGAAAAGAAAGAAAAAAAAAGAATGCTCAAAAGAAAAGAAAAGCTAGGCAAGCTCGGCACCTAAGTGAAGTGTCGGGTTGAGCACTAGCAAAGGCAATGGCTGTGAGCTAGGCAGGTCCAACACCTAAGTGAAGTGTTGGATCGAGCACTAGTATGCAGTAGGGAAAAAAGAAAAAATAGAAAAGAAAAAGAGTTCTCAAAAGTGGCCCTTGTTGCAGTGATCCTAGCTTGAGCGTGAAAAGTGCAGATCTAGAAGCGGATGAAGTCGAGTCGATAGCCACATCATGATCACTCATCACTCTCAAAAATTCTCCTACCCCCTCCCTATCCGTTCCATTTCCCGAGTTCAAGTCCTTTTAATTAGAGTTGATGTTGTCGTGGTCGGTTTTTTCTGTATCCCAATTAACCACTACTTGAAGTGTGCAGATATTAGTGAGGTCTAGACTTGTTTGGTTGACGTTCTCGCATGTGTAGGTTAAGTTTGTTCGTGGAACAGTTTAAGCGAAATTGTTATCGCTTGAATCTCAATGTGACCGATCTTGTCATTTGTGAACTTGGATGTTTTCTAATTAATTTGCTTGAGGACAAGCAAAGCTTAGTCGTAGGGGAATTTGATGTGACTATATTTGGTGCATTTTAAGCCTTCGATTAGCCTAGGGATCTCCCATGTTTGATCTCATTTTGCTATGATTTATATGCTTTTATGGTTGTTTTATGCAAAGTGCCCTTTTGTTGCCCGGTTGCCACTTTGAGGCCAATTCTATGTCAATTGGAGTTGTTTTCTTTGCATTTTCAGGTTTTGGCATTGAAGTACTGGTGACAAGGAGCACGTAGGATCAAACGGGAGGTCAATCGGAGCTAGGACGGAGGAGATATGGCCGTTGCAAAATCGAGAAAAGTGCACAGCAAAGCTGAGAAGTTTTCGGTGAGAACCCTAAGTTCTCGCCAAAAACCCTTAACATTTTCGAGCAGAAGAATTGCAGAAGGCGGACATCCGATTTTTGAAGAAGTTTTCGGCGAAAACTATCTGAGTTTTCGCCGAAAACCTATGAAGAAATGCCAGCCGCTCGGTGTTTTACAAAGAGATTTTCGGCGAAAACTGTACAAATTTTCGCCGAAAATTCCAGGGATTTCCGGCGTGCTATATAAAGTGGAAGCCGGCGAAAATTAAAGGGAATCCATTCTTAATTTTATAACACTCGACAGCCAAAACCCTTTTCTCTCATTCTTCTTCCATCACCAACCATCACCAACCCATCATCAACCCTAGCTACTTCTGGTGCAAATTGGAGTGAGGAGCTTGGATTGAAGCCCACAACCTTGGGGAGAGAAGCTTGCAAGAAGAGGTTTGCCATGGAGCTCTTGGTGACCATCTCTCTTTCTTTCTCTTTTGTACCCTTGGCCATGTGTGGCTGATTTCCTAGGTTTCCTTGGATTGTTAGATAGTTGTGCTAGGATAGAGGTTGATTGTACAAATATGCCATGATTGATCTTGGATTGTAAGAAGATGATCTCTAGACTTGTTGTTAATTCCAAATTATGTTATATGCTTGATTTGGTCTATCATTTGTGATGTAATGCATGAGAGTGCTTAGATTACATGGTTTGTAGGTCTAGGGATTGAAGGGAGTGTGTTCTAAGATATTAGATCATCTCAATTCAACCATAGTTGCATGATTTCTCACTTGTGCATTTTATCGAACACTTGGTGTGCGTTAGGTTTTTCATTCAATTGAACTTTGATTAGTCTTTTGATGATTCTCTTAGTGTTAGGACATTGACATGAGAGTGTGGTGTCTAGCCTAGTGGTCATAGAATCATAGGAGAGGGTTTTGTAGCTTGGCATTTGATGACACTCGATTTGACGTGATTATCAGCCTCATTTAAGCGACATTTCTTTGCTTAGGACATGGTTTTTAGGGTAGAATAACGAATATTCAATCGATTGCCCTATCTCGTGCCATTTGTGTTACCTTGGCCCGTTTCGGGTCTATTTGATGGTTTTCTAGTGTTTTTATGTTAGCATAGGTTTTTGCCATCGAATAAGTAACCAAGGACGTGTCTAAGGCGTTGGAATCTCGAAGGATTGCACCGGGATCGATCAAAGGAGTTAATCAAAATTCAGAAAATTCCTGCCCGGTTTACAAAGGAATTTTCGCCGAAAATACCCTTGTATTTTCGGCAAAAATATGTTCACAAATCGGCTGTTGTTAACTTAAGGAAACTTTCGGCGAAAGGATGAAGTTTTCGAACCGAGAAGAAAGTTCAGGGAGAATCAGCCGGCGGACCCTTCATTTGCAAAGGAATTTTCGTCGAAAATTCCTCAATAATTTTGGTGAAAATATCAGTTAAATTCGGATTAATTAGGGTTAAGTATAAATACTTAACCCGGCGGCCCAGAATGGAGATACAATCATAATATACTTTCATAATTACGATTTCCAAGGATTCTCTGGAGTTCTGGAGCGAAGAGTGAGAGTTCGAAGAGCCGGAAAGAGATCGTGACGCCATCCCTTCCACCTCGGAGACTCGGAGCTAGGATTGCGGTTTACGGAAGATCGAAGTCTGTCAGAGTCGTCTAAATTAGGTTTTTCAGATTCTTTTCTGTTCTTCCTTTGGATGATGAACTCTTTCTTTGTCTTAGATTCTTTTGTGATAAACATGAGTAGCTAAACTCGTTAGAGCTTAGACTAGATGAACCCTAAGTGACCCAGGGCTTTAAAGCAGTCACGGATCGGCGGTGATTAGATTCGAAGTTCAATCAGTTTCTCTTTCATGTTCGATTTGTTCTTCATTGTTCATGTTTCTTGTCTTGATTGATCACCTAGATTAGATTCTTGTTAAGCTAAGGATAGAAGCGAACGCTCGCCTTACTTTAGAACATCGAATTGAACAATTAACCTTATAATTGGAGCGTGCCTTTCGTAGGAACTGGTTAGGGTTAATCCACTGCAAGAGTAACTCATAAATCGTTAGTAATTGCACCAGTTAATTAAGTCGTTGCGAGAGGCGACCGTACCCGGGCGGCTAGTTAATCTTGGTAGTTAGAACGGATAGAGCGAACGTTCGCCGGTCTTAAACCTTAGGGTAAAGAGTTATGGTGGTGTCTTAGTAATTGATTGAATGAGAATTGAAATCCGCTGATCTGTTGATTGCCAATGCTCTGGGGAACGAAGGGGGATTCAAAGTCTAAGTTCGTCTGTCATCCTTGTTTTCAACCCTAATTTCCAATTTGCTTTAGTTTAATTTTTAATCTTCTCCGCATTTCTTAGAGTTAGAAGTCGTGGAACTCACACCACGCACGAAGTGTTTACATTCGAGTATTTTTCTAGTTTTGAAGTAGTCAATCTTAGAAGACCCTCGGAATACGATCTACCCTAGCTTTTGTTAGCTTTGTTAGTTATTTGTTTTAATCGTCAACGACAGGTTCACCAGCATTTCATCAAACACCTTTAATGCATCCTTAGTCACTTAGCTTGAGAGTGAGAGCCTAGGTTGAGTGGTTCTAGGATAGGGATTTAGTGCGACTAGAGTGCATTGAGTCTATAGAAGGGATTTGCGTGGTCATTCGATTGCAACCTCGATCATGTTTGACTTGTTTGTGCATTTATTCCTCTTGAGCATGATGAAGGTATCTTTCCAAGTGAACCTCCTTTATCTTTGATTTGCACCATTTTGTTTTGCTTTCTTGTTTAGTTTCCTTTATGCTTTTGTTTTCTATTTCCAACCAAACTCGTTTTAAATGAATAGACCGTCCATGAACCGTGTGAGTATTAGCTTTTGAGAGAGCCCTCGTGGAATACGACCTTGATAGTTGTGAGTTAAATCTTGCACATCAAGTATCGACGGGGTCTTCATAGTATGCATTGGTGAAATTCAACTTGATCCTTTTTCTCTCCATATAGCTCCTCTCGTTCTTGTTTTCCATGAGGAAAAGGATACTCGGATGAAACTTGCGAGTGATATCTCGCAAGTAGTTGATTGTAAGGGGTCGCCCTGCCCCCTACAATTCCACCCTAGGATGATCATGGATGGAGAGGTGGCTTCGGGATGGCCACCGACTCCTAAGATGTCTGTTTCCCGCTCATGTTTCCCTTCTCGTCTCATGCCCGATTATAAGGAAAAACTCTCGTGTCATGCTTGTAGCTCTTCTCCCTACTGATCTTTACACTTTTCCTTCCTTGTTGGATGGAGAAATCGATAGTGACCCCAAGTTGAGGTCAACGTTGTTCTCGGGCTGCTCACTGACCGTCTTCCTCCTTTTGAAGGATCGGATGGGAACTAAAACTGTGATTAAGGTCACAAAGTTAGGGTTTCTTGATCTGGGGGGTTTTCGGCAGAGGAGAGTTTACCCACTTAGAACTAAACTACGATTTCATCCACTCGTATCGTTCTAGTTATACCCTCGACCGGTCTACAAGGTAATCCACCATCCCACCGGCTGGGTCTTCACGCTCAAGGTGATCTACGGCAACCACGAGGACTCCGTACGCAACCAGATCTGGCACGAGATCAAGATTCCCCAACGTCGTCAAGTGCCACGACAAGTACGCCCACAACGGCGAGATCCGGGTCCTTCTTGAGTTCATGGACGATGGATACCTCCTCCGACTCCAAAATTCCAGATCCGACCCCTCCTCCTTGGCTCTTTTAGCTCCGGCACTTCCTCTACCTTCTCCGACTCCACCAACCTCAAGCCTCACTCTGCCGCCACTCCTACTTTACTCAGTCTTCCGACGAATGGTCTTTCTTGCGTTCTTCTTCTTCAACTCCCCCTTCCACCTCACGATTCTCAACAAGCTTCTCCAGAAGCAGTTTGCTCCTGAGCTCAATTCGAGATCCAACCGTATCGAATCAATTCCCAATGTTCTGAAACTTAGTAAGGCGTCATTGACTAACAGAGAAAGATATTTACTCGAGGGGCTTCGTCTCGTAAGGATCTTGCCGGAGAATGAAGGAGGCGGAGGATATGTCTCTGATGCATCTGAACCGACTACGGTTACAGAGGCTACAGTCGATGACGGCGGAGTATTTCTTTCTTAGAGGGAGGAGCTGAAGGAATTTTTTTTATAATTGTTTATTTTTTATTTTAGGATTACTGTTTTAGTGTATTCTAATTTAACTTTGTTTTTCATTTTTGATTAATAATAATATGATGTGGCGATTAGGTGGCATTCATTTGAATGGTCAAATAAATGACATCAAGTTCTGTTTGCCACGTCATTAACGGTGTTAAAAAGTTAACGGTCAAATGGGTCAACTGGACAGATTTGACACGAAAATAAAAGGTTTTGCCTATTTAGTGTCATTAAAATAGAAGTGGCTAGAACTCACATAAACTGAAAAGGTTTGGCTAGATTTGTGTATTCAGCCTTTTGCATTTAACATGATAATGTATGTTCATTATTATTCTTTATTTTCCATTTGTGTTTTGAATAGACTTATTATGGTTTTAAAACAAAATGTCAATCCTCTATCGTTGTACTTTTATAATTATATTGATATTATAGGTTCATCTACCTGGTAGCAGCATCATTTTAACTTTGAGTCAAGTCTTCACAACATCGCGAGAATGATACATTAGTGTGGATTACTAAAGTAATATTAGGGGTCGTTTGGTTGCAGTGATATTGATACTGATAACTGCAGATATCATGATATTCAGAATATAATCATTTTTTCTGTCCTGAATATCATGATATCTGGGGCCAAAAGTGATATAAATATCACTCTTTAGGCTATAATTTGGCAGAGAAGATTTATTATTATTGCATTTCCAAAGAATACATATCAAAGGAAATGAAATGCGAACATAACTTCTAGTCATTCTTGTCTTCTTTCCTTTCAACCTCCATGTCAACCTCATCTATAATACTATCATCAGAAGCATAACCTTCTTCATCGTCGTCATCATCAGAAGCATAATCATCTTCATCGTCGTCATCAGTAACTTCACCCGCGTAGTTAGCGTCGAACTCACCAACTACTTTTGAGATCCTGCTGTCATTGACGGTGATTCTGAGGACTACGATCGGCTGGCCTTCGTGCATGTCGAAGGGATGCCCATCAGTCAACGCTTGCTATCTCCATCAGTTTGTTGACTATGGAATCATGACTAATGATCTTCAATCTCCTCGCAATTTTCAGCGCCCCTTGAAATGCATAGTCCTGAGTAAGCATGCACACCCTGTCAAAGGAGAGCATCTCATGTTTGAACATTGTTGCTATGGTTCCATTTAAGAGGGTTGAAGTAATGGTGGCATAGACATTCAGGAAAAAGAACAGATAGGAATCCATGATGATGCAGTCTGATGATGAACTACTAATAACTATTGTATGTAAAATGAAATGAGACTGAGGATGCGATTCTGGTTAACAAAGAAACAATACTGTTTATATAGGCATGAAACGTTGCTTCGCCCACAATAATAGCTGCATTTATGGTTAATTTTTTTGATAAAAAGCTTTTATGGTTACCAAAAAGTTGAATACAACGTTTCACAGGAAAATTCTGGGGTGCTGAAGCCCATATCCAACGGCCCAAACCTAAAACACTTTAATCTGACAGCTCAGGTTGAAGCTAATTTTTGTAGATAGCACAAACTTGAAATTGGGGGTATTTTCGTCTTTGCGCATGGGTCTGAAAAAGTGACAGAAATATATTAATTTATGTCAACTCACAATCTCTCTCTTAGTTTGCACACACATAATTTGGGTTTAATAATTAAACTTAACATAATTACTTCATCTTAAATCCGTTTTTAATAATTTAAACGTCAAAAGTTTCGTAGTTTAACAACGAATCTAACGATATCACTCTTGCTACATTCTAAGAAGAATAGATAATATAGACGTGCGCATAAATAAACACATACTTACGTCTATGTTAGTTGTAATTCAGACGTATGTGTATCATCTGTCTAAAGTTCATACATGATGCAAATAATTATAGCATTTTAACTCAAACCTTGTGCATATGTCTATGTATAATATATATGTGTGTGTTCATTAATACATACGTACGTCTACGTAACTTTAACGCATTGCACGTATGTTTATGTATAATTCATACATATGTGTCTATTAATACATACGTCTATGTTAGTTTTAATTTCATACGTATGTGTGTCATCTGTCCTAAGTTCATACATGATGCAATCAATTAGAGCGTTTTAACTCAAACCTTTTGCGTATGTCTATAATTCATATATATGTGTTTATTAATATATACGTACGTCTACGTAACTTTGACACATTGCGCTTATGTTTATGTATAATTAATACATATGTGTCTATTAATACATACGTCAATGTTAGTTGTAATTCAGACGTATGTGTTTCAACTGTCCTAAATTCATGCATGATCGATGCAATCAATTAGAGCATTTTAATTCAAACCCTACACATATGTCTATGTATAATTCATACATATGTTTCGATTAATACATACTTACGTCTATGTTAGTTGTAATTCAGACGTATGTGTGCCATCTGTCTTAAGTTTATACATGATGCAATCAATTAGAGCATTTTATCTCAAACCTTGTGTGTATGTCTATGTATAATTCATATATATTTGTTTATTAATACATACGTACGTCTATGTAACTTTGACGCACTGTTAGCATTCAGACGTATATATGTAACTTTGACAGGTTTATTCAAAAGCTTTTGAGACAGATGTTTGTAACTTTGACGCATTGTTATCATTCGGACGTATGTATACAATATGTTTGCTAGTCCATACATTTGTTGTAATTAATACTTGTGATTGTGCAATGAACTCGTTGTTAAGATGCATTGCTGGTATTCAGAAGCTGTGTAACATGTCCCGAGTATGATGCACAATTAAAGTATTTTAACTCAAACCTTGTGTGTATGTCTATGCATAATTCATACATATGTTATGTTAATACATACTTACGTATTTTTTAGTTGTAATTCAGACATGTGCGTGTCACCTATCTTAAGTTCATACATGATGTAATCAATTAGAACATTTTAACACAAACCTTGCGCATATGTCTATGTAGAATTCATACATATGTTTCTATTAATATATAGGGAAAATGGTACTTTGCCCCCCTCTACTTTGCCAAGTTAACAAACAGCCCCCTATACTATGAAATGATCAATTTACCCCCTCCTACTATGCCAACCTAACAAACAACCCCTTCCATCCAAAATTTCATCCAAAATTTCGTTAAGTGATGACTCATCAATATGATTCATCCATAATTAATGACAGTACATTGCCACATCATTAATGACAATACATTTTAAGTACAAAAGGCAATAAAAATATTAATTTTAAATTTATAATTTAAAAAGTATATATTTAATTTTTTATGGATTTTTATTTTAAATTTTTTTCAATTAAAAAAATATTTTGTATTAAAAATTTTCAAAGTTATTTTTAGAAAAATTGTATATTTATTTTAGAAAAAATTGTTATTTCATTTTTAATATTAAAATCCATAAACGAAATATTTTTTAAAAAATAGTTTATATTTTTTTTTTATAAATTTAATTTAATTCTTTATATATATTTTTTTTAAGTTCAATTGAGATGGATGAAATTCGTTGATGTGGCAATGTACAGTCATTAATTGTGGATGAGTCATATTGGTGAGTCATCACTTAACGGAATTTTGGATGAAAATTTGGATGGAAGGGGCTGTTTGTTAGGTTGGCATAGTAGGAGGGGGTAAATTGATCATTTCATAGTATAGGGGGCTGTTTGTTAACTTGGCAAAGTAGAGGGGGCAAAACACCATTTTCCCTAATATATACTTACTTCTATGTTAGTTACCAGAGCCAGCACAAGGTGTTGTAATTCAGAAGTATGTGTTACATGATGCAATCAATTAGATCATTAACTCAAACGTTGCGCGCATGTCTATATATAATTCATACATATGTGTTTATTATTACATAAGTACGTCTACATAAGTTTGACGCATTGTTAGCATTCAGACGTATGTATACCATATGTCTGCTAGTACATACATTTGTTGTAATTCATACATGTGTAATTCATACTTCTGTTGGTAAGTGATGCGAACCCCGAAACCCGTTTCATGTGCATATGCATCGTAGTAAGCCTTCGCTGATTTCTTTGTCCTGAACTGAAGCGAATCATCGTTGTCGACCTTTGTTAAATCTGTTTTAATAAAGACGACGTTGTATTACCAAATAATTTAGACGCATGTAAAATTTAGACCACAAGTACACGTACGTGTTTATATATATATAAGTACAGACGGTGTAATAATAACATTTACATACCAAAGACATATGTATAGATTAATACAAGCATATGTATGTGTTTGTAACACTCTACATGTTGGTCTGTTATAACCAAGACATATGTATAGATTAATTCAAGCATACGTACGTCTGGATTCCTAATAGGCCTAGATCTGTTTATCCCTCATAATTCAAGCATACACACGTCTGCTTAGCCATCGTAATTCAAGCATATCAAACACATAATAAAGAAGACGCAAGTATTTGCGCTCTCACATGTAGGTGCACATAACTTAGACGTGTGTCGAGATTATATTAGACACACGTATCATATTACAGTTATATTATAAGTGTGTCTGGATAAATTATACATGCACATACATATTTTGCACACGTTAGTATTTATCAATACGCACGTCTTGATGAGTATTTGAAACATAATAATACGAATTTATACGTACGTTTGTAATGGAATAAACCTAAAACCTATGAACCAAGAACCTGAAACTAGTTTCGACTTTTCGAACATACTTACAACAAGGGAAGAACACGAATAACTCATTAGAACATGAATAATTGGTTAGTACATGAAAAAACAAAAACCTAGAGATTTTCAACAAAAAAAACATGAAAACAAGTAGAATCTTACGTATTTTGAGGTTTGTGTCTACACTTCCGTCATCTTTGCGTGTGAAGATCGAGTCTCAAAGTATAAAATATATGAACACAAAATCTATTGTTAGTTCAAATATTTTGAGAGAAAATTGTTGGGGGGGGGGGGGGAAGAGAGACAAAAGGGAGGGAAATTTTGAAATGAGAGAGAGAAAGGATGCTGACTTTTTGATTATATAGATTTATTTATTTATTTTATTCTTTTTGAGTTGATTGATGTTATGTCATACTCACTTTATTAATTTAGACGCATGTGTTGTCTATACATATTCATAAATTAATTCAAACATATGTATGTGTTTGCAACACCTTACAAATTGGTCTACTATAACCAATACATATGTATAGATTAATTCAGGCATACGTACGTCTGGATCCCTAACAGGTCTAGATCTTTTTAGCCCTCATAATTCAAGCATACACACATGTGCTTAGCCCTCATAATTCAAGCATATCAAACACATAATAAAGAAGACATGTACCTGTAGGCCATCCTTTATGTAAACGCAAACCCCATATAAATATAGACGTGTGCCTGAAAAATTTAGACGCATGTTGCATAAACAGCAAGACACACGTCCGTGTTCATCGTATAACGTTGAACTCGTTACACGTGCGTCTTAATTATCATATCACGGAGTTTCGAAGTTTTTTCAGCCGTATCTATCAATGAAATGATCGTTAATGACCACTACTACGAGATGCTCGCGATTGAGCTCCTGCTGGTGCCGCCGCAGACGTAAAAAGGACATTAAGAAGACATATATAGTTATTGTATGCGATTTATATGTAACACAACAACCAAAGAGATGCACGGGAGCAAATCAGACTCATACCTGCTGCTGCGTCTGTATTATCGGCTTCGTATGTCTGCATTCTTTGTATTAATCCTTCGAATCCAGACGTGTGTCTACGAAATAAGAAGAGAGAGAAGGGGAATCCAGACGTGTGTCTACGAAATAAGAGGAGAGAGAAGGGAAATTCAGACGTGTGTCTAAGAAATAAGAGGAGAGAGAAGCGAAATCCAGACGTGTGTCTGTGAAATAAGAGGAGAGAGAAGGGAAATCCAGACGTGTGTCTGCGAAATAAGAGGAGAGAGAAGGGAAAAAGAAAGAGAGAGAGAGAGAGGGAAAATTCAAATTTCACATTTATGGGGCTGATGGGGGGTTTATATAGGTTGTTGTCTTTCTGTCATATCGCACGTCTAAATCAGTCTCATCACATGTCTAAATCGGTGTGGGCTGTCATATGTGTGAATTGTCCATTATACCCTTAATGAGCTGGGCCCCCTATTTCTTCCTCCCCACCATTGGATCAGATCCAATGGCTATAGGGGGCTTCAGCACCCTTATAGAGGTGGTGCTTAAACCCCCCCTCAACACCATAGAACATCCCCATTTCACATACTAATGAAAGAAAGAAAAAAGAAAGAAAAAGAGGGAGCCATTTTATTATTTTGCCACCAACCACATTAGTTGTAGAATTTAAATTAAATGGCCTAATACCCTCAGATGTCACGAACTATTGCGATATTACTCGCGTATATATCACGTATACCCTATTTGTCCGGCGTCACTAACTATTGGATTTCGAGTTTCACATAACACGCCGTTAGTTTTCGATGCTTTTCATGACAGGTGGCTAGACGGAGTTAGCTGATAGTATAAAATAGTCTAGTTGGCATCCTATGTGGCAATATTTTATAATTTCTTAAAAATAAAAAATAAAAATGAAATTTAATGAAATAAAAAAACGTTTCTTGTCTTCTCCGTTCTCCCTTTCTCTCTCCACTCTCTCTCTCCCTCTTTCACCTCCACTCTCTCTCACACTAACCCACCCCTCTGCAACTCAAACTAACCAACCTCCTCTACAACTCAAAAACCCACCCGACCACTCTATCCAAAAAGGAGCAGCGACCTAAATCCCATTTCCGATTACAGCTCTGCTTCCCACAAATCCGACTCCAAATCTCAGCTCATCGTCATCTAAGCCTCTTAGCAGGATGATGTTTAGTGGATTGAACCCAGGAATTGCAGGGGAAATGAACTGGACCAGAAGAAAATCCTTCAAGAGTAATAGTAATAGTCTCTAAGAAGAACTCTCTCTGATGCTTGTTGCTGACAATGATTGTTCTCAGCTTTAACATTTGATTTCTTTGACCAGTCTTTCAACACAGCTCTCTTGCTTCTCTTTGATTAATTTGGACACAAACCCAGAAGAGTAAGATTGAAATCCAAAACGACATGAATCATTCAACAGCATATACCCTAAAACGACAATAGAATCAAAGTAGGAAACAAGAATGCCCCCCCCCCCCTCCCCCAATCTTACTTGGATCAAGCTTGTTACTAATCAGCTCCAATACGACATTCCTCCCAATCTTATCAATCAAAGCATCTCCAGCTGCTTCACAAACGACTCCTTAAAATCTTCCTTGTTCTTGTTCCTATTCGTGACCATAGCTCTAACGGTGAACTTGGCAGGCTTAGTCTCTTCACTCTCAGCCACGAAATTGGTGACCTTCTGCACCAAATCCTCGCTAATAGCGGCCGCCACAACGAGTCTTCTCTGACGCATAGGCAGCAGAACTGGCCTGCTCTGAAGCATGAACATATTGCTGGGATTCGTGGAAATAAATGATGATCTGTTGAATAAGGAAGTACCCATGATCTCTTTGTCGAAACCCATGTGGTTGTGGAATCAAGTGAAGGAAGATGAGAAAGGTGGGATCTTTCTGGGTTTTTTGGAGAGTGTAAAAATGGGTTAGTTTGAGTTGCAGAGGGGTGGGTTAGTGTGAGAGAGAGTGGAGGTGAAAGAGGGGGAGAGAGAGAGAGTGGAGAGAGAAAGGGAGAACGGAGAAGAGAAGATACGTTTTTTTATTTCATTAAATTTCATTTTTATTTTTTATTTTTAAGAAATTATAAAATATTGCCACATAGGATGCCAACTAGACTATTTTATACCGTCAGCTAACTCCGTCTAGCCACCTGTCATGAAAATCATCGAAAACTAACGGCGTGTTATGCGAAACTCAGAATACAATAGTTGGTGACGCCGGACAAATAGGCTATACGTGATATATACGCGAGTAATATCGCAATAGTTCGTGACATCTGAGGGTATTAGGCCAAATTAAATTGACCAAGGCATGGAAATGGTATGATTAATTATTTTCAAGGCCTACTACCTATATCTATTTTACGGGTTAAATACTTAATAGGTCCTAAAATTTTAGGTCGGGTTATCAGTTGGTCTTACAACTTTAATTTGATATAGACTTGTCCTATTACAATGAAATGAATTACAAAGTGGTTCTAATGGTGCCGATAATAAACTTTTTAGGCCAGTTTGCCATGTTATTGTTGATACATCAGAAGAAAAAAAAAAATAAATGTCTAGGTGGCCAACTCAAACCAAACCAAATCTCAATCACTTAAACCGAACTCATACTCAAATCCCCAATTTGAGTCAAACCTTCCCGACGTCTAGGGTTTCAACATCTTCCCAGCCACCCAACCTTCTTCGTCTAGCTGTACTCTGCTCTACCATCGCTAAACATAAACCGACATCAATGAATTTTACGGCTCTATACCTTTGCAACTCTTCAACTCCACCTCCCTCCACAGCCTCTTCCTCTACAGGAGCAACCTCACCGGAGCGTTTCCGCCATCGATCTGCGACAACGTTGCTCACCTCCAGAGCGTCGACCTCTCCAACAGGTTAGTTTTCAGATCCCCGCCGTAGGAGATCAGAAAATACTGCTGCCAGCTCCAGTGCCTGGACTTGGCCGGAAACAGATTCTCAGGCGAGATCCTCGTTGAAATTTGGGCGGAATTTGATAGTCTGGTCTAGCAGAGAGATCCCTCAAATGGGGTCATTTTCTAATCGGGGACCCACCGTTGTCCTTCAAAATCCTCTCCTCTGTGGCTTCCTTCTCCAAAAGCCTTGTAATAGTAGTAGCGGATCAGGGGAAAATTCGGGACAAGAGGAAGGCGAAACCTTCCCGACGTCAATCATGGGCAAATTCGAGAGAATAGGAAGGCTACTACTATTACAAGGGAAGAAATAGAAATTTACACCAATTTTTACCACCACCATCGCCGACCGCCCCCCTCCGTTGTCGGTCTGCCCCTTAGTGATAATAAAAAAATTGGGTGACATTGGAGTTTAAAATCATGACCTCATTTTTTCGAGTTTAACTCTTACCATAATGCTACTTACAAAAAAAACTCTTACCATAATGCACTTATTATTGATATTATGTAATAATAAATTTATTTTATTAAGGGAACATAGTGTGTACACTAGCGTAATAGACGTACACTCAATGTAGTGAAAATTTTGATTTTAATCTTAAAATCTTACTATTTTACGATTCATTTGATGTCTTACAAGCTGATTCTATGTAAATATATGAGTCATCACATCAGATAAAATCTCGGTTAAAATATTAGAATCTTATAGAATTGATGATTTTTTTGCATCTTACTATTTTACTTATTAATTAAGTGAAAATAATTAGTTTCTCCGATTTATTTCTCGTTGGAATCAAGGCAATTAAATTATACTGGTTATTTTTTATTTTTTCTTGACACTTTCATTAGTTTAATTAAAATTAATTATTAAAGTAAAATATGCATAACATATAGTTATTTTATTCCTTGAACGACTATTCAAGAATCGACTTTCATCGTTATTTTATTTTCTCAATTCAAGAGTCATATAGTCAATCTTCTTCTTTGTCTAATCAACTTAAATCCACTAATATGATAGAACACGAGACTAACTAGTTTATGTACATAATTATGGTTAATGTAACGTTGTCATAAAACTAGTTCATAAAATCTTACGATTCTACGATTTAAATCTACGACTACGATTTCACACCCGTTTTCGATTTCATATGAAATCTCAATTTTGACTACCTTGTGTACACGTATACAAAAAAATGTGTACAAAGGTAAAAAAAATAGTGTGAACGTGTAGACGGATAGGTGTACAAAATGGGGAATTGGAATTTTCTAGCACAATTTTAAAAATATGTACCGTCAGTAGCCAAATGCGTAAATAAGTCCAAAAATAGCACAATCTGACTGGCAGCCAGCGATGCGCTGTCCAGGCAGTGATGCGCCACCCAGCCAGCGCATCGCTGGCTGCCTGTCCAATTTCTGCCCGTTGCAGCGCATCGCCACTTGGCTAGCGGACCGTTATAAAACTAGCCGTTATGTAACGGTAGGATTGTTTCCAGCCAGCGCATCGCTGCCTGGAAACGACCCTGCCGTTACACAGCAGCTAGTATAAATACCCCCCATTTGATCCATTTCTTCACACCTTCTCATCATCCTCTCTCAATTTCATTTCCAATCTATTAAGGTAATTTGTTAATTAGTTGATTGAGTAGCTTTCATTAACTAGCCATTATAATTTTTGTACGCTAATAATGTCAATTTTTTTGTAGGTTCATAGCAATTGTCAATCCCCGTTCAAAAATTTTCGTTTGAAGAAGGCGTACACCCTCAATCGAAAGGTAGCACTACTAACACTAGTATCCAATTGTAATGTGTGTTATGATGTTCCTTGATTACGTACGTTTTCGTAAGTAAATGTGTTTTAACATTGATTACGTACATGTAATTGTAGATGGATTACATGTTCGGAGAGGTGTCGCATGGGGTACGAAGTGGTAGTCCCGAGTACCCTTCAATTTTATGGGGTGATGTTGAACGACATCGAGCATCGGGGATTTTCGAAGCTCAGGTTAGTAACTTTAATATTATTAAGAGCAAATTATAATTAGTTATATTGTAATGGCACATTAACGGTCTAGGGTTTGCGGTTGGGCAACAATTTGAAAGCAAACTTGTGGCTCAAACTAGTCTGAAGCAATATGGACTCAGGAATAACCGCATGTTATGAACGACACGGTCTAGCAAATGGTTGCTTGAGCAACGATGTCATGGATACCAAAGCAATGGCTGCCCGTGGAGGATAAGGCTCACTACAGATGAGAGCGATGTGTGGACGGTAAAACAATTCAATCCCACCCATCTGTGTTTGGGCAGCCAGAACAACATCAGTCCGAACCAGCTGGACGTCAATGTCATAGCTGATGCAGTCACGCCCTTTGTCCAAGCACGCCCCATGTTCGGATCAAACTTCTTCAGACGGAGATACATACTATGTACGGACGACAAATTTCATACAAGAAGGCATGGAACGGCAAACAGCACGCCATGGAGCGGATATATGGTAATTGGCAGGAATCATACAACGAGTTACCTACCCTAATGAAGGCAATACAAGATCGGAACTATGGGACGCAAGTTGAATTCGTCACGAAAGAAATCACAACGGATGCTGGAGATACAATCACCCAATTTGACCGTGTATTTTGGAGTTTCGCCCCGTCCATCGAAGGTTTCACACATTGTCCTCCTGTGCTCGTCGTCCACGGTACCTTCATGACAGGAAAATACAAGCACACACTACTCATGGCTAGTTCGTTCAATGGTAATAAGAACATCTTCACTGTGGCTTTCGCAATTGTGGACGTTGAGAGCAAGGAGACTTGGGAATGGTTCTTTGATTGCATACAACGGCTAGTCACACAAAGACGCGGAGTATGTGTCATATCCGACCGCCATGCGGGCATCGTGAGTGCAATGGAGAAAATCAGATTTGGATGGCATTGGCGGTGGTGCGCCCGACACTATGTAAGCAATTACAACAAAAGCGCCAAGAACCCAAAACTCAAAAGTCGCCTTTATAATTTAGGTAAGTATCATGACACTCCACCAATTACTTAACAAGTTCAGCGTACATCATTGTAATCCATTCTCCCTTACCTGATGCTAAACGCCGGTCCTTGAGAACGTTCATAATGGGGGCAGCAAGATTCACAAGGGACGACCCCGTGGATAAAAAGCGGGCGCTTGAAGATCAATTGTATTGGTCAAGAGCCGTAGACGCTCAACACGACGGGGCACGATGGAACCAATTGACATCAAACATGGCGGAGAGCGTGAATGGGGCATTCAAGTCAATCCGGGCTCTCCCAGTTGCAGCTTTGGTGGAATCCACTTTTTACAGGCTGCAAACGTATTTCGAAGATCGACGGAAGAGGGTTCGAGAAGAACAGGCGGCCGGTGCAATCTGGACGAAGAAGTGTCTTTCTCGCCTGCAGAAAAGTGTGAATAAGGCCACTTCCCACACAGTGAGGCAATTCGATTATGATGCTGGCATATTCGAAATACAGACGGTGATAAATCGCAGCAACGGGAGGGAAACAATAGGCAAGAAGTTCGCTTGGACTACGAGGAGGGGGACGGTCATTGCTCGTGCGGCAAGTTTCAACAGCTAAAGATGCCTTGTTCACATGCCGTGGCCGCATGTAACGCCGCGAATCAAGATCCCTTATACTACGCCAACGCCCATTACAGGCTGGAAACAGTAAGACAGATATACGGACGGAGTTTCCTCCCTATCGGCTCGAAAGAGGACTGGGAGCCACATGGAGGCCTAAGGTGATGCATGACCCAGGAAGGGTGATGACACTCGATTTGACGTGATTATCAGCCTCATTTAAGCGACATTTCTTTGCTTAAGACATTGGTTTTAGGGTAGAATAACGAATATTCAATCGATTGCCCTATCTCGTGCCATTTGTGTTACCTTGGCCCGTTTCGGGTCTATTTGATGGTTTTCTAGTGTTTTTGTGTTAACACAGGTTTTTGCCGTCAAATAGCGTAGCCATGGACGTGTCTAAGGCGTAGGAACCTCGAGGAATCAAACCGGAATCGATCAAAGGAGTCAATCAAGTCAAACCAAAAATCTGCCATTCACACTTACAGTTTCGGCGAAACTAGACTCCCAGATTCGGCGAAACCAGCAGTTCAAATCATCCAGTGCCAAGTGAAGAGTGGTTTCGGCGAAACCACTCAACTGCTCGGACCGAAAATAATGAACAGCCGGCGGAGCCCTGAACTCAAAGCCAGTTTCGCCGAAACTACCCCTATGGTTTCGGCGAAAACATCAGCTCAGCCCGGCCCAACTAGGGTTAAGTATTTATTACTTAATCCGGCGGCCCGAGGAAGAGACAATTCATAATTAATCATAATACAACTTTTCGAGATCAGAATTCTCTGAAGTTCGGGAGCGAAGAGTTGGAGTTCGAAGAGCCGGATAGAGATCGTGACGCCATCCCTTCCACCTCGGAGAACCGGAGCTAGGAGTGTAACTTACCGAAGATCGGAGTCTGTCAGAGTCGTCTGAATTAGGTTTTTCAGATCCTTTTCTGTTCTTCCTCTGAATGATGAACTCTTTCCTTGTCTTTGTGTCTTTTGTAATGATCATGAGTAGCTAAACCCTTTAGAGCTTAGACTAGATGAACCCTAAGTGACCCAGGGCTTTAAAGCGGTCACGGATCGGCGGTGATTAGATTTGAAATTCAATCAGTTCTTTTTCATGTTTGATTCGTTCTTCATTGTTCATGTTTCTTGTCTGGATTGATCACCTAGATTAGATTCTTGTTAAGCTAAGGATAGAAGCGAACGCTCGCCTTACTTTAGAACATCGAATTAAACAATTAACCTTATAATTGGAGTGTGCCTCTCGTAGGAACCGGTTAGGGTTAATTCACTGCAAGAGTAACTCATAAATCATTAGTAATTACACCAATTAATTAAGTCATTGCGAGAGGCGACCGTACCCGGGCGGCTAGTTAATCTTGGTAGTTAGAACGGATAGAGCGAACATTCGTCGGTCTTAAACCTAAGGGTAAGGAGTTATGGTGGTGTCTTAGTAATTGATTGAATGAGAATCGAAATCCGCTAATCTGTTGATTGCCAATGCTCTGGGGAACGAAGGGGGATTCAAAGTCTAAGTTCGTCTGTCATTCTTGTTTCCAAACCCTAATTCTCAATCTGCTTTAGTTTAATTTTTCTGCATTCCTTAGAATTAGAAGTCGTGGAACTCACACCACGCACAACGTGTTTTTCCTTGAATAATTTGTTAGTTCTGAAGTAGCCAATCATTCGAAGGCCCGTGGAATACGATCTATCCTAGCTCTTGAGCTTGATAGTTATTTGATTGAACCTGCTCAGCACAACGACGGTTCATCAAAGGGTCAGGGAGATGGGGCAACCACGACATTCTCGCATACGCAACGAGATGGACTGGGTTGAAGATATTGAGCCTCACTGCAGTTACTGCCAGCAAGAAAGGCACAATAGGAGGACGTGCCCACGTGCAAGGCGAAGCAGCAGAAATCCAACCCTACAAGGAACGGTTAATTGCACTATTAAGTTTAAGGGTCTTTGCATTGTTATCATGTACTAGTTTTTCCAATGTTTGTTTAAATTTTAGTACTTCAATCTTTGTTGTCAGTGTCATGTTTCATTTTCAATGTAATGTTTGGTTTCTTGTTGTACTATGAAGTTTCTTTTATTAATATTCTGAGCTTGGTAGATGACTGCTTGCTGCTTAAAATTCTAAGTTTAGGGTTTGAGAGAGGTGTGGTGAAAACTTCATCTTCCAAGGGGTATTTACACTAAAAATGAGGGAGTTAGGGATTCGTCAAACCCAGCCAGCGCATAGCCTACCAGGCAGCGCATAGCTGGCTGGGTTTGAAGAAACCCTAACTACCCAGACTGACGGAGGGAAACGGAAATAACTTTGGGAAGACAGCCAGCGATGCGCTGGATGGATGGCGTGCGCTGGCTGGCTGGCGCATAGCTAGCTGGCTGGCGGTTAGCTGGCTGCCAGTCAGATTGTGCTATTTTTTGACTTATTTACGCATTTGGCTACTGACGGTACATATTTTTTAAAATTGTGCTAGAAAATTCCAATTCCCTACAAAATGTGTGTACACGTGTACATAAAAATGCAAAGACTTTGTGTACTCGTCCACAAATAGATGTACACGTATGAAGAGTGTGTGCACATGTACAAATAAGTGTACACGTGTACAAAAAATTGTAAACAATTTGCACGTGTACAAAATACGTGTACTTGCATACAAAATATGTGAACACGAGTTCAAAAATGTATGTACAAAAACATGTACATGTATACATATGTATAGAAACATGCATACATGTAAAAAAACGAGTACGAAGTAGAAAAAAATCTAGAAAAATAGCCCCATATTATAAGTTGGCCTGGTAATAATCTATCTATTATAATAATAGCATTTTTTCGGCTCGTTGGCCGATATGTTATATTTCAATTATTTAATTAATATAATTAGTAGAAAATATTTTTTTATAATGATACATTTAATTTTATTTTCAGTAATTTCAAATTAAAAAAAAATTAAATGAATACTCAATGGGTCAAATTGGTTAACATATTACATAGTTAAGAAATTAAACAATTTAAAGTGGAAAATACAGAAATAAACTAAAATTAAAGAGTGAGTTGCACATTATTTTTTAAAATATACTTTAATAATTTTAATTAATCTAAGTTAAATGAGGAAGTGTACTTTTTCCTAAATTTCATCATGTATAAAAAATATTTGGAATTTTATTTATTAATTACTTGACTAATTTAAAATCAGAAGAAACAAAGTAATATGATATCCTATTATTAAGGACATAGTTATAAATTATATCTCTCTAATTTTATATTCTCATATAATAGCTAGATAATAGATACAAAAATATATTATATTTAAATTGGATATTATGATTAATTATAAGATATTTTGGAAATTAGTCAATTTTAATTGCATACTCAAATAAAATAGTATTATTGCAAAGGAGAAAATACATTACAATTATAATTTTTATTCAAATGTTTTTTTCTAATGAGTAATGTCCTCTAAACCAATATGAATATTTTTTTGGATGAATCCAACCAATACTTTACCAACAAAATAATTTCCAGAAAAATAAAAAAAATTTGAAACTCACTCGAAACATTTGAAAAAAAAATTTAAAGTCGCTAAAGAAACCATCACCGTAAAAAAATAGTAAAAAAAATAAGGAATAGTTAAACATAAAAAAAAATTGGAACCTCAATTGTCCTATTAAAACTTAAAGGATTTTGGATATAATGATCATGTTATATGAATATATTTAGGTTTTATGAATATGCCTAATTGAAACTAATAAACTCGATTAATACTCTAAATTCGTTAATAGTTAATGACATGTTACCCATTTTACTTACGATCTCATGACTCAATACTCTTAAACACTCATGATCTCACACCCCATTGATCTTACTAAGATACAAACTTATTTTTTCAGTTTTCTCTAGATTAATAAATATTAATTAAAAAATAATTCACGTAAATGCTCATGATTTTTTAAAATTTATGTAGCTTGATCCTTTATCAAATTAATTAATGAAAACTTTGAGTCCTTCAAATAATTTACCAACAAATCCAATTCAAGAAAAATGAAAAAAAAAATTGCAACTCTCTCGAAGCATTTGCAAAACGAATAATGTCGAGACTAAATAATCTACCATTGTAAAAAAATTGAGGAATAATTGAACATAATGAAAAATGTACACCCCAAAATTTTTTTAATCGTTCTTAACAAAGAGGGGGGACGAGCTCATTCGTGGTTACACTTAAGGATTAGTTCGAGTCGGTCGTTGGTAGGATCTATTTTGGAGAGGTGAATCAAACCAAACATATCGAGTTAACAGCTAGCTGGGTAATACTAATTGATGAATGACCTGTAGCCTAGCTGTTTTTAGAACCAGACCAGCACTCAGTCGACCCAAGTTCGAATCCCAGCCTTGAAATTTCATTTTATTATTTTTTAATAAGCCCAGCACCAAAACGACGCCGTTTTGGGTCATCTTCTTCCTTGGCCATCAGTTCAACAACCAGCATTTTTTTCCGGCGACCAGAATCACTCCGGTGACTTTTCCCAATAGCCAAGAGGCATGTTTTTAGACTATTCGGGACAAGGAACCCCACCAGAACGTGAAGGAACACGCGGGAATCGAGATTGGAGCTTGAGTCCATTCAGAAACGGACAAAACGGATAAGGAGTTGATCCCACTTCGGCGAAAATCTCAGAAAAACGGCGACTTTTCCAGAGTGCCACTCAACCCGTGAACCTTATCTCTTTTGGCTCTAATCGACTCCCTGAAGCCTATAAAACCCGGCTCTTTCTTCGAATCAAAGCGTATCTTTTCCAAAAGCAATCTCTCTGTCACTCTAACACCATCTCCGACCAAAGATGGGTTTAAGGGTTCCAAGCATTGTCCGTCTAAACTGAAACCCTCTATCAGCTCGTCTCAAACTCCTAAGACTAACCCCTTTCTCAGAATTGAGTTTCCATTCACCAAAATCGTGTAATCTGATTGTCGAAAATTGGCAGAACCGCAGTGCAGGAACAGGGAACAGGTAAATTACCTGTGCAGTCCCTCCTTCTTTTTCCTTTGTTATTTCGGCCCTTGAAGTTTTCCCTCGTGACAGTTTGATCCTTAACTGTCAACTTTTTGGCATTTAACCTCTTTTCAGCTTTGACAGTTTGATCCAGGAAGTTGCGCAGCCGTTAACTCCCTATCTTCGAGTCAACTCTTTAGGTAGGTTGGTTTAAGGGGGTAAATTCCTTGGATTAATTAATTTCTCAATTTAAATAGCTATTTGGTTAAACTTTGTCATTAACCAAATATTGTGATTATTCTGAATTAATCGTTTGACGGGAACCGGATCAACGAGTGAGGTACTCGGGCCTTATTTTGGACTCGTGCATGCTTAAATTAAGGTCCTTATAATTTTCGTGGTGATTTACTGCTAACCGAGTACTAACCCATCTGAGTTGGTTTTCCCGATAGGTTAGATTATTTAGAGTAAGGAGTGACGCGGATCCTCATTAATTCCGGTTTATAAAGTTATGATGTCTAAGGTTAGAGGGACTTAAGTAGTCCGAGTGACTCCCCTACTTACCTGGAAATTAAGACGGAAAGTCTTGGTTTTGACAACAAGGTGTCGTTTCTACGGAAAGTTCTATCTTTCCAGAACCATTGGTTTAATACCTAATAGTGTTTGATTCGGTTATGGTTAAACCGTGATGTTATCTGATGATGTTTGGCACCTAGTGTATATAGGTGGAAAGTAGAGCCTCGCTAGCTAGTCCTCAGCCGGGAACATCGATGGATACGGGTTCCTACCGAGTGATGGAAGTTGGGTATTGTTAGCCCCAACCGAATCACGGTAGATGAGTACGGATAGCCCTAACCGGATGATGGGAGTTGGGTATTGTTAGCCCCAATCGAATCACGGAAGATGAGTACGAATAGCCCCAACCGGATGATGGGAGTTGGGTATTGTTAGCCCCAATCGATTCATGGTAGTCGGGAAGAATAGCGACTCTTGTGAAGTCCCTATTATAGGCTCATAAGTAAGCCTTATCGATGATGGCGTAGAGGTTAGCTAGGCGGGAAGAGGGGACGCCCTATTTCGATGTTAATTGTGGTGTTATTGTTGAACTAACGGTTATATGATTTTCTCGCAGTTCGGCCATGGAATTGAGGACCATGCCAGTTTGGTCATATGCCCCTCTTTACTTTTAACATTCCTTTATACTTGAATGTTAAGGACTGACCCCTGAACCACCCACCAGGTCACTTCGCAGCTAATCAGGAGTAAGCAGTGCAGAAGGAGCCTCGGAAATCATGTCGGGAGACTCTCAGTGAGTGGTCAAGGATGTTGGTCGAGTGTTTCTATTATGTGGAGTGTGATTTGGAACTGTGTGCTTGGTTTGTAATAACTACAACTCATGTGTTGGTTTTGCCCATGCTTTGGGGCCCGCTTTGCGTTTCTGCCTTTGAACGGTGTCAACGACTTTGGTGTTGTGTTTCCTTCTACTTTAAGCAATAAAGGTTGTTTTCAAAGGTTTAAAGTTTGGGACGTCACATTCAAGGAGATGACAAATTATAATACTTTCAATATTTTTGTCATCATAATCTATATATGTAAATATGATGAACATATATATTCATTATTCTTATCTTTGTTTTTGCAATAAAATATCCATTAATGTGATATCTTTATAACTTAATATATTCATACACAATTTTGTAGAATATAATCACCATCAACATGAAATCCCTGTCCTCAATGTAACCACTTTTAAGGATATAATAGATCATTCATCAAAAAAACAGAAAAAAAGGATATAATAGATCATAAAGTTCATCAATATGGAAATTTTCCATCCATTGAATAATACATGATATCTTTCTAGTATTAGTTTTGACTCCTTTCTTTGCCATATTATAAAAAGAAGTATTTCACATCTTTTATTGATGGTAGCTTTAGAATGAGAAATAGAATATCACAATTCTCTTATTTTCAATTATCAATATCACAAATTAGGTGATCATTGTTTCCTTCACAATTGATAAAAATGATATACTAGTGAATAATTGATAATAATTTGATCCACCATTATTTATTTGTAATTTTACAACGGATACGATGTATGAACAATTCGCGATTCACTAGGAACATTGCATACTCCTTATTAGATGTTGAATTTCACAACTTTGATGCATTCCTTTTGAATATAATTCGTTTGATATCATGTTTTTCAAAACATTCACATCATGGAATGTAAAAATATCTTATACATTCACTTCAATGAATGCAATACTATATTTTTTACATTGACACACAATTATATATATCATCCATTACCCAATATAGGGAATCATAATAGTGTCATTCAGACTATGATCATCCAAACAAATTTGATGGTTATATCACAATTTATATGATCATATTCATTTTGTCTTTCAACTTTTGTGGATGACACTTGAAATTTCTTTCTTATGACTATCAAAATCATAGATGAAAATATATTCTTTTGTTCACTTGTGGGAACATAGATATTGTCACTTTATGGACATGTGATTATAACCATTGATATCAAGGAATGATATCATGTCTCATGGATCATCAACATTTGAGAGATATAAGTTGATCTTTCTCTTTGGATAACATGTGTATCTTGGTACACTTATATATTCTCATGAAATGCAATTGTATATTCCAAAGTATTGGTCCAAATACAATCTTTCTCACATGAATCATAATCATGTTTTGCTACTTTTGATTTGAAGAAATGTTGTAACATATGTGTTGGATACATTCTCTTTGAGAAATGACATATAGTCTTATAGACTATTGATATTCAAATAATTGCAACATCCAACCATCATTGTTTCCAAATCATCATAACGAATAACTTTCACGAATAGAAACAATAAAATAATAATGCATATGAACAATAACTAATTGAAACTTCATAATACATAGTTCATACCTTATGATGACGATCTTGTTCTCTAAGGAGTAAAGCTTCGTGAATCTCCAAGTGGGCAGAACTTCGTGCTGATAACGTGTTATGAAAGTGATAGAGAACTATGAAATATGAAGTAGAGAGGAAAGACAAGAGATAAAGAGGAGAGAATTGCTTCTTCTTATTCATCCAAATAGATACAATGGTGTGCTCTATTTATAGGCACATAATACATAACTCCTATAGGCTAATGTAATTAGATATGAATAAAGAGAATAATGAGTCATGAATGGGCTCATATAATTACACATGAATGGGGAGAAGAATGGGTCATGGAAGACATTGATTCTTATGATCAATGTTAAGGAAGCATCCTATGTGAAGGTAGCATCCTAGGTAGCATCCTAGGTAGCATCTTATGTGAAAGTAGCATCCTATGTGAATCATGGACATTCACTACAATATTATTCATAACAATAACATATATATTTTGCCATATGTTTTTATTAAAATTTCAATAAGCGCATAACATATATATTAAAATTTCAACGGTGTTTCAACACCGCCGAACGCAACCAAGTTTGAGCAAAGCGACAACAAAGGACCGACAAATAAAAAGAAAGGGAGAAGACTTGAACTTTTGGGAGAGAGATTTTGGTATTTTAAGGTGTGTAGAAAACTGAAGGAATAGGTTGGTATTTATAGGGGAAAATTTTGGAGCAAACTCTTTAGTTGAGCGATGTGGTATACTTTCTCACATTACTTCTTTTCCCACCAAGGTACTTTGAGAATCAATTTCTCATTCACCTTAAATCCATTTTGGACGGATTATATCTCGATTCGAAGCTCTCTTGTAGGAGAACACGAATATGTAATCACCTTACAAAAGGGTGTTACTTAACCCACTCATTATCACACCCCAAAATAGTACAAACCCATTTGGTTTACCCAAATTTTCAATACAAAGAGCATACTTTCTTGTGATTCGTACGATCAGTAACCAAAGCAAAACATAGCTAAACCTTTAATTGCAAATATATATGATATAACATCTCTTCTACATCATTACAATTAGCAGAAACCAAAAAAAAAAAACAGAGCAACATTTTTGTCAATAATGCCAGATTTCAAGCGTGTCTTCCTAATGTTACCCTTCTTCCCACGGTGCTGCTTCAATTTCTTTCCGAGCTTCCTCCCTGATGCCTTCTTTGACTTCTCCCTGTTCTCGTCAACCGCCATCTCAACATCAGTTGTTGTTGTGTCAAACCCCTAAAACAGACCCAGTTTTCAATTCCATATCCCCAGAATAGCAGATGAAACAAGAGTGAAATTGAACAAAGCGTACCGGTATTGGCATTCGAGGTAGAGTCGATGATGTTGACGGTGGATATATCCATGGATGTAGCGGCAAAAGTTTGTGGATGAGGATCCTTTTGCTATTGGGTTTGAAGGTTTTAAGCAAGTATTTAGGAATGAGTACATGCCTGTGACTTGACAGCGGGCTAAGAGGTTGGAGTTTCAGACCTTGAAGTAGGTGGAGAAGTCAGCAGTTGAGTACTACCGGAAGTTTATGCGTCTTAGCACATGGTACCAGGGAGCTCTGGAGTTTAAGGAGGATGAGTTGAAGCAACAATTCTTGAAGGGACTAAAGGCATCCATCCAAGGCGGTGTCACCTCTAATGACATGGGTAGGATTGCAGATGTCAAGGCTGTTGCTTTGAGGGCTGAGCTGTTGGAGAATAAGCACATGAAAGAGCGTCAAATCTGGTAGGAGGAGAAGAAGAGGAAGGCAGATAGTTCGGCTAGGACTATTGTCTGTCCTATTCAACAGAGGAGAAGGGAGTTAAATTATCCTATTTTTTCATAGACCTGGACCATGGCGATCCAACCGTTATTGGACTATGATCCACTATTATCGAATTAGTTAAGTGTTGGGCAAGATATATTAGAATTATTTTATTAGGTTACTAGATAATATGTCTCACTACAAGAAACTGTCAATTTAACAGCAATAGTTTAACAGCGGCCAAATTTTGGCCGTTATTAAATTATCCAAGTCTCGACAATTTAACAACGGCCTAGGCCCGCTGTTAAATTACACAGTTTAACAGCGGCCTTAGGCCGCTGTTAAAATAAAGCATTCTCATTGGCTAATCCTAATAAACGCGGATAGCAAGAAACTTAATCCAAACCGTTCATTTCATTTTTTCCAGATCTTTCTTTTCCCTTCCTTCTCTCCTCCCTCGCCGATGACTTTACCCTAACCTGCCTATCCCTTTGTTGCCTCAGATTTGGCCGGAGCAAAGGAGCTTCGACGACGAAGAGAAGGGGCTTGACGACTTCGACGAAGAAGGGAAGCAGTTTGGACGACTTCGACGAAGAAGAGAAGGAACTACAACTTTGGCCGGAACGAAAGAGATTCGACGAAGAAGAGAAGGGGCTTGATGACATTGACAAATAAGGGAAGGAGTTTCGACGACTTCGACGAAGAAGGGAAGGAGTTCTGATCCTCCACCGTTGAGCTAACGATTCCCCCTCCATCGTTGAGCTAACGATTCCCCCTCCACCTTTGAGCTGACGATTCCCCCCCTCTGTTCATCTTCTCAAAAGTAGCCTGAATATCAATTTTTTAGATCTGTATAGGTTTATTAGTTTAGGATTGATTGATTAGTTTATAGATGAGCTTGTGTATAGGAAAATAGAAGAAGAAGACCAAGCTATTATCGCCAGAGTTGGGGATGGAGCCGTATCGGAAAATATTCAATCGTAGAATCTGTTGCCGCTGTTAAAATATTTCATTTAACCGCGGCCTGATTTGCGCGCTGTTAAAATATGATAGCATTGAGCAATTTAACAGCGGCTCGCGGCCTCTGTTAAAAGCTCTTTTTGCCGTTGTTAAACTGTCAGTTTTCTGTAGTGTCTTGGTTTAGATTAATATTAATTAGTAATTTAGATATGACTAATCGAATTGAGTCCTACGAGATCACGCAAATGATATGTCGGCCTATAAGATTTGGCTCGGACGAGAGTCACATAGAGAGGTATTCCATAAAATCCCACTACATTATAGCCCAAACCACTTATGTTTTTGTCGAGGCCCATGTTGTTCTCCCATGAGATAATAAAAAGATAATTTATTTCCAAGAGAAGAAATCAAGTGAACCTATTCTAGTGAAATGTTGTGAACAAGTCCTTGTACACTGAAAATTGAAAGAATTTGTATTGAGAATGAATTTAGTCATTGTCTTATTACCATAATGAAAAAAAAATCAGTGTTTAAGGAATAATTATAAAATTCCTTTTTTCATTTTCCAGATAAGAAATATCCAATATTTTCCTATAAAAAATAATAACTAGATTCAATACCATAAAAATACTTAAAATTTTCAATATATAAGGACTCTGCTCACAACATTCTCTATGTACCTGACTTTGAAACACAACAAAAGAAAAATGAAAACTAAGTTTTATGTATCATTGTTGATGATGGTAGCGATGTCTATGATTCTGCAAGCCACGGTCATTTTCTCGTCTCTTCCACCACGCGATCATTCAATTACAACTCACATAAAAAATAAGCTTAGCTCGAGCCAGTTGCTATATGCAAGGTAGTCAAAATCGCGATTTTGATCGTAAAATCGTACGATTTTACGACTCTACTCATGGAGTGCGATCTTGATTCCACGTAAAATTGGAATCAAGTGGAATCGGGTGAAATCGGTCGTAAAATCGGTAAAATCGTAGAATCGGTCGATTTCACCGATTTTACCGATTCAATTTTTTGGCTTCATTTTCTTGGCTCAACCAAATTGGGTTGAGTTTTTGTCAACTCAAAACCAAATTATGGTATAAGTAATAACATATTAATAATTTTTTATTTATTTTTATGTCATAGAACCCTATACCGCTAAAGTTTTTCATCCTCTTTAATCATCTTCACATGTAAACATAAAAATTATGATATTGTATGCTTACACTAATTTTTTTTGCGATTTCATTAGTGTCCTGACTTGCTGAAATGAGTATAACATGTATAACATGACAAATAATATATATTAGAGGTAATCGTAATTTGATAAACAATGTATATATATGTTAGTTGTTTCTATTAAAAGTACTCTCTTGATTTTATTTAGACTTTGGATAAGCAATTGGTTTATGTATTAATGCTCAATTTGTTGATTCTTTTGAATATATTTTTATTTTAGATAGTAGTTCGTAGAATCTTACGATTTTACGTTTCGATTCTACGATTACGATTTCACCTCACTTTTCGATTCCACGTGGAATCCCGATTTTGACTACATTGGCTATATGTACATTGTCATTGCACTGACCACGACCTGGGAGACCACTACGTCAACTTTGGAGATGAGTTCAACTGGAATTTCAAGTCACATTACATTCGGAAGAATCTCTGGCAGTGCTACCTTGCTCCGGACAAGACTCACCATGCATATTTTCATGTCTACGACAGTAGAACTTCGCCTTTTGATTTCGATCTCATTTTCGAAGCGAGAGAGGATGGAATATATTATATTAACCAAGACAGTCATGAAGATGAGTTCTTTTCCCATTGGGTGAATAATTGATTGACCTACTCTTCCAAGTAGTACACATATGTTAAGTAAAATATAGTAATAAAGCTACTCTTTATGTTGTTGATGATTCACTTATCGATTGAAATTTAATCATCATCGGGTTATTTGTTGAGACGTGATTTAGAAAAAGAGCACAAGATCATGATATTGTTGTCCATGTCATTAATCGTTGCATTTCAATAACTCCAAGTATTTTGGAAAAAAAAAATTTATTCATTAACCATCCATGTTTCACTTCAATACAAATCCAAAACGATAAATATTAACAATAATGAAAATTATTGTTTTGATGTCTTATCGATGGAGGGTGCTGCCAATGGGCTACGGGTGTCTTGAGTAGACCAATCAAAATAATTACATACAATTATAATTTATTTCAATCACCCTCGGTCGCGTTGCCTTCATCCCGCTCATCTGCACATGTAACCCATGCATTGGCGTCAACAACACAAAAGCAGACGAGCAGAAACACTTCCTGATTAATGGAAGATGGGATATTCGTTGGATGAATGGAAGCCTTGAGAGAAGTTCGATTTAAGAAAATTGCCCTTAGACGGTTACACTTCCTGATTATCTCAACCGCTCTGTCCGCTGCTGTCGGATCTTCCGTTGCCCTGTATCGACATCTCTGACATGACATGGATGAATTCTCTTTCATCCAAATTCCCCACCCCCTCCAACCCAGTTCCCCTCGCCTTCCCCTCTGCTAACAGGTACCCCTTGTTAATCTTGCTTCCTCACAATCCGTCTCGCTTGAAGTTCAATGTTGTTGGTGCCACATCGGTCGCGGTGGGAGGTGCAGTTGGGCTTGTCGTCCCAGTTCATTCCTCGTCGGTCCTCTTCGTTTCAGGTATCTCATATTCGGGGTATTACTAACTCTCTTACTTTATAATTATTTGCTTTCAGAGATGCGTGTGCATTGTGCTCGACAAGAAGTTGGAGTTGTGTTGACTTTGAAGGCCTCGCTGTGCTCTCTTTTGGACTCTCGCCCTCTTATCAGGCTTTCCTCAAATCAGGCTTCTTGCGGTGCCACTGCAAGATATCATGACAGCCCACTATGTGGCTCGTCTTGCGCTTCGTAGCCTCCCAAGCCGAGGAGTGGTTAACCTTACGGCTTGGGTGTGCCCTTACCTTTTTGAATGCTTGGTTATCTCCAGTGCTCCTGCGGGAGTTATCTAAGGAAAAAAAAAATTAGGTACAATTTCAAATTAGCATAATTAGAAAAACAAGGAACCTTATATTCATAAAAATACAACGTTTAATTTGGTATTTTCTTTTACACATTTTCAACTCATAAATGACATTTTCTTCATAAAGGATAATAATTAAATAAATTATTCTTATTCATAAAATAACCGTAAAATGAAAACATAGATTTTTCAAGAATATGAATATATACCATGAATTATTCACAAGACATGCCGCCCTCTCGAAGTCGGCTCGCCGGCGCTGGCTGACGATTTTGATCCCTCCCTCTTTCCTTGCTTCCTTCCCCTCCCTTAGCATCTCTGCTATTCCTCGCTCTGTCTTCGTTCTTCTTTTCTCTCCCCTCCGTAAGGTGGCTGATGACACTCGATTTGACGTGATTATCAGCCTCATTTAAGCGACATTTATTTGCTTAAGACATGGTTTTTAGGGTAGAATAACGAATATTCAATCGATTGCCCTATCTCGTGTCATTTGTGTTACTTTGGCCCGTTTCGGGTCTATTTGATGGTTTTCTAGTGTTTTTATGTTAACACAGGTTTTTGCCGTCAAATAAAGTAGCCATGGACGTGTCTAAAGCATTGGAACATCGAGGAACTGAACCGGAATCGATCGAAGGAGCCAATTAAGTTCAAGCAATCTCCTGCCCGTTTACAAAGAAGATTTCGCCGAAAATAACCTATTATTTTCGGCGAAAATATTAGTGCAAATCGACTGATGCCACTTGAAGGATGGTTTCGGCGAAAACAATATGTTTTCGCACCGAAACCTATTCGGCGAAGAGGACAGAAGAAACAGTTGAGTGACCGGCCATTTACACAAGGATTTTCGCCGAAAATACCTTGTTAATTTCGGCGAAAATATCAGGCTGTTTCGGCTAATTTAGGGTTAAGTATTTATACTTAACCCGGCGGCCCAAAGAAAGAAGGACGAATCATAATTAATCATAATACAACTTTTCGAGATCAGAATTCAGAGAATCCTCTCAAGTTCTGGAGCGAAGAGTTAGAGTTCGAAGAGCCGGATAGAGATCGTGACGCCATCCCTTCCATCTCGGAGAACCGGAGCTAGGAGTGTAATCTACCGAAGATCGAAGTCTGTCAGAGTCGTCTAAATTAGGTTTTTCAGATTCCTTTCTGTTCTTCCTTTGAATGATGAACTCTTTCTTTGTCTTTGTTTCTTTTGTAATGATCATGATTAGCTAAACTCGTTAGAGCTTAGACTAGATGAACCCTAAGTGACCCAGGGCTTTAAAGCGGTCACGGATCGGCGGTGATTAGATTCGAAATTCAATCAGTTTCTCATTCATGTTTGATTTGTTCTTCATTGTTCATGTTTCTTGTCTGGATTGATCACCTAGATTAGATTCTGGTTAAGCTAAGGATAGAAGCGAACGCTCGCCTTACTTTAGAACATCAAATTGAACAATTAACCTTATAATTGGAGCGTGCCTTTCGTAGGAACCGGTTAGGGTTAATTCACTGCAAGAGTAACTCATTAATCATTAGTAATTACACCAGTTAATTAAGTCGTTGCGAGAGGCGACCGTACCCGGACGGCTAGTTAATCTTGGTAGTTAGAACGGATAGAACGAACGTTCGCCGGTCTTAAACCTAAGGGTAAGGAGTTATGGTGGTGTCTTAGTAATTGATTGAATGAGAATCGAAATCCGCTGATCTGTTGATTGCCAATGCTCTGGGGAACGAAGGGGGATTCAAAGTCTAAGTTCGTCTGTCATCCTTGTTTTCAAACCCTAATTCCCGATCTGCTTTAGTTTAATTTGTTTTAATTTCTCGGCATTTCTTAGAGATAGAAGTCGTGGAACTCACACCACGCACAACGTGTTTGCATTTGAGTACTTTGTCAGTTTTGAAGTAGTCAGTCATAGGAGACCCTTGGAATACGATCTGCTATAGCTTTTTCTTAGCATTAGTAGTTATTTGTGTGAATCGCCAACGACCGGTTCATCAAATTGGCGCCGTTGCTGGGGACCTTCTTTTGATTGTTCGAAAGAAGAACTGGCAATTTATTCTTCTATTTTCCATCTTTCATTTTTCCACCCACTTCGATTTTACACTGGTTTTGTTTGTCTTTGTTATCTGTAGGTTTACAGGTGTATGCCTCACCGTCCTTGGACTCGCTCTGAAACCGAACAGGCCAAGAGTGCAGAGAGACCAGGCAGTTCAGCTACACCTCTACGATCACAGATTCTGAAGAAAGGCAGATCCAATCCATTCATCACTCCGATCAAGATCGAGGAACCGAAGGAGAGTTCCTCATCTCCATCTTCACCTGTACCGTCATCTTCGTCCGCTTCGTACACCGAGTCGCTCTCACCTCCTCCATCCCTACCATGGGCGATAGATTACCACCAAATGGCGATCAACC
The DNA here is from genome assembly GCA_034768395.1 of Linum lewisii. Classification (NCBI taxonomy): domain Eukaryota; kingdom Viridiplantae; phylum Streptophyta; class Magnoliopsida; order Malpighiales; family Linaceae; genus Linum; species Linum lewisii. The sequence continues at coordinate 10,009,061 of CM068304.1, forward strand.
GTCGCCACCACCACCTGCACAAAAGAGTCTAGCAGACTATAACAAGCCGAGCGCGACTAGCGTTCGATCTGCCATTGCCGTTCCACGCATAGAAGGAGATCCTGGCTATGAGATCAAGATTCCATTCTTGACTATGATCTCTAGGGATTTACAGTTTGAAGGCAGGCCCTTAGACAATCCTTGCACTCATCTTGCAGACTTCCTTGATCTCTGCAATACTTTTAAGAACGGGAACCTCGACAAAAACACTCTTTGTCTGAGAGCCTTTCCGTTCTCTCTGAAAGGCGCTGCTAAGAGGTGGCTTACTGGTAAACCACCTGGCTACTACACTAACTGGGATACTCTGGCTCAGGACTTTGTTGAAGAATACTTCCCTCCGGCCAGAACAACTGCCATCAAGGACAGCATTGCCAGATTCTCCCATAAAGAAGGAGAAAGCTTGTATGATACTTGGAATCGATTCCAAGAACTTCTCTACACCTGCCCTCATCATGGATTCGAGCAGAGGCAGTTAGCTGAAATCTTCTCTCGTGGACTTCGAGAAGAATCTGCCAAGTGGGTCAATTCTCTAGCTGAAGGGGATTGCACTACACTCACTCCTGAAGCTGCTCTTCTTCACTTCGCAAACTGTGCTTCCAAGTCATGGAACTGGGAGCGACAATCTGAAGGATCAAGGAGCAAGCTAGATCTCGAAGCTACAATCAAGGCAGAGGTAGAGAAGCATCTGAAGAAGTCTACCACACCGATCAAGCCGCCAGCAGCTTCTGTCTATGTTGCTGATTGCGAGTGGTGTAGAGCTTGCGCACATAACGTAGGCCGTTGTCAGAATTTTGGTAAGGCAGAAGTCTGGTCTGCCGAAGAGGTAAATTTCATCCAACAAGGCTTCGTTAATAATCAGAATGGTTATGTTGGTTATCGTAACTTCAGACAGCAAGGGAACTATCAAGACAGACCTCCCTACAATGCTGGCGCCAATCATAACCAGAACCAGAATAATCGTCCGGCTGGTCCAGCTCAGGATCAGAAGCCTAACCATCCGCCGGCAGGTGTCTACCAGCCGCCGCATCGCAACCCGGGTAATTATGGAACTGCTCCTGGCAATCGCCAGAATCAATATCTCAACAATACCTATCCAGGGCAGCAGCATCAAAGAGAGAACAATGTCAGTGACCTGGATAAGAAGCTCAGCCAGATCATCACCAGACTCGATGATCATGACAGTCAGTTCAAGGCTCAAGCTCTTCTCAATCAAGAACAGATAGCATCTGGGCAAAGAATTGAGCAAGCCGTGAACAACATCTCGAGCATGCTAGCGTCTGGTCGACCATTTGGCCAGCTTCCAAGCCAGACAGAGCCGAATCCGCGAAAAGAACAGGGCTAAAATGGTAACTGCTCGAAAACTTCCAAACCTAATTGCTGATGCTTGTTCTGTCTTATGCAGGATCGCTGAAACTCCGGAGGAAGAAGAAGAACAGGAACCGGCGCCTAAGGAGGATGATCCTCCTCTTGCACCATATGTCGTGAAGCCTCCTTTTCCTAGAGCATTGCTGCCAAATGCAAGGATCGAGACTGGCATGAAGGGGAACAAGGAAGGATATCCTGATATTCGTATTAAGAAACCTGTCTCTCCATATCCAGCTAAGTTATCTGATACTGGTTCTTTTACTTTGCCTTTGGTAATCAATAATGTTGAGATCGAACGTTGCTTAGTTGATCTAGGAGCGTCTGTTAATGTCATGCCTATGAGCCTGTTTGAAAAGCTAAACCTAGGAGAACTTGAACCGCCTAGTATGCAACTCGTCTTTGCTGATAGATCACTTAAAACCCCTAAGGGGGAGATTAAAGACGTTATTACTAAATGTGGTCTGTTCACGTTTTTAGCTGACTATGTGATTATGGATACTAGTACGGATGATTCTACCATACTCATAGGTCGACCTTTCATGGCTACTACTGGAATGAATATTAACGTTCCAAATGGTTCTTTAACTCTAAGAGTTGGTAAAGAAACGAAAACTTTCCGTCTTAAAGATGGCATGAAATATGACTCTAGGACTGAAAAATCTCACTGCCTAGCTGTTGAAACTGTGGGGTTGACTCCGGTCAACTCCGTTACTAATGCTTCTTCTAGTGTCTCTAGATCAGTTGTTGCTGCAGGCATTGACCAGGTTATTAAGGAGAAGCCAGAAATTTCGGTTCAGAAGCCGCTTAAGAAGAAGGAGAAGGAACTGCAAGCCTCTTCTAAACCACCGAGCAGACCTCGAGGAAAGAACAAGAAGACGAAGACCCAAATGGTCTGGAGACCAAAAATTCCGCCGTCTTCCATTGAGGCAGCTGCACCACCATTTCGTTCAGAGCAACCGGCGCCGGAACAAGTATGGAGGGAGAAGCCGAAAGCGTCTCCTAAGGAAGTACTAACGATCACCGATCCTGGTGATAACAAGCCGAAGATTAAAGAAAAGAAGAAGCTGACAGTCCTCATTCCTTCCATCGTCACACTCCAGAAGGATGACCTCTCCAGAGAACTGTTCGGACCGTTCAAGTTCATTGATCATCTTCCCGATGGATGTACCAAGCTTTTACATGCAAACGGGAAGAGATTCACGTTTACCGGAGAAGCCCCGAAGCTGTACTTTATGAACTCCGATGCAAGCGTGAAGGAGAATCTAAGTTGGGATGTCTCCTAATACCATCCAGGTATCATCCAGCTCAAGGACGTCAATAAAAGAGCGCTTCATGGGAGGCAACCCACGGCTGGAGTCTGTTTTAATTTTTGTTGAACTTGGTATTTTAGAGTCAGTTCGGGGGAGCCAAAAGTGTCAGTTTGTTTAATTTATTATTTTTCGTGTGTAGTCTGCATGTCATAGAGTCAGTAGCAAGTTGATTGAGGTCGTTCCGATTTCTGTGGATTTAACTGTGATTTTCTGAAGTTGGCCGGATTTGCAAAAATATTTTCAACCCGAGTAGTTCAAGATTTTCGGCAAATTTCAAACCCCATTTTCGGCGAATTCGTCTTTTGGTTTTCACTGATTCTCCCTGTTCCTTATTTTCGGTCCGAAATGTATTATGTTTTCGGCGAAATCGATTTTGAAAACCAAGCAATGCTTTTGAACTTTAGTTTTCGGCGAAAAAGTGTTCTTGTTTTCGGCGAAAACGCACTTGAAAATCCGGCAGTGTATTTGAACTGAAATTTTTGGCGAAACCACCTTCCTATTTTCGCCGAAAATAATTTTGAAAATCACCCCCACTTTTCCTTAAAAATCCGGAACCACCCCCTCTCTCATCCACTTTCATTTTCATTCACAAAACCGAAAACCCCCTTCCCCTTTCGTTTTAAAATCGCCGACCACCCTCCACTTTAAAACCGCCATCGCCACCGTTTCCCGCCGCCGCCGCCATCGCCGATTGCCGCCGCTCCCTTCCCTCCCAATTCCGAATCCATCGAGCCCTAGAACAGCCAAATCGGAGCTTTGCAGCTCCAGTTCACCGAAACCCTCGTTTTCAACGTTTTTCACCGTTTCCTCCCCACCCGTTCATTTTTAGCAGTCATGGCTTCAAGGTAAGTTGTAGAACTTTTCAATACGACTCTTTTGACATATAGATTGCTGAATTTCGTCAGGGTTAACTTTCGTTGACTTTTCGATTGGCCTCGTTTTGCGTGCCGACTGTTTTCGTGTGAACTAGGTTAACTGAACTTGTAGAACTGTTCTAGCATGCTTAGGGAGTTCCGTGCTTAATTTCCTTATCATTTGATCATAAGTTGCTATGCATAGGATTGATTCTTGTGATGTTGACTTTTGTGAGAAACGCCGGTTTGACCATGAACTGTATTTGATCGTTTGGCTGTCGTATGTGTTCATTCTCGTTCATATTATCGTGCTGCCATTTGAAATCATATTTTACCGTCATTCTCCAAGTTATGATAGTCTTGCCATGATTAGGGTTCAATACGCTTAAATGTTGACTTTCTAAATGTCGGTTTGACTTTTTGAACTCTGATTGTGCTTATCCGATTCTGGCTGTTCCTAAGTTTGTATTTTACTGTCTATAATTACCGGTTACTCCGCTTTGCTTACCCCACTTAGTTTCCCTCATTTCTTTGTGAAATGGAGTTTTTCTACTAAGTGTGGGGTAAGGTTTTGGTTGACTAATCTGGTTTCATTCTGGTTTTAGGAACACCACTTATGAGCACAGGACTAAGGCGCGACTTGATGGCGCCTCGAGCTCAGGAGCTGCCGCTCCCGTCACACCCGCCGTTCTGGGTCCTCCACCTGCACTCCCTCGCCGGGCTGGATACCATCGCACTATCGCCCGTCTACCTGACTTCTACTTCGAGTGCTTCCAGAAGCTCGAGCACGTTCGGGGAGCTGACGTGCGCCCTCTTTCCATGGAGTCACTCCAGGAGCATGACGAGGATTACCCCCAGAACGTGCATGACGCCCTAGCACCGGCCGGTCTCCTAGAGCTGACTACCATCACCGCCGAGTTCCCAGACATTGCCCTCCAGGAGTTCTGGGCAACCTTTGATCTGGACGAGCACAAGAGGAAGCAGCGCCAGAAGGTTGTCACCATCTATCTTGGTGGGGTGTACAGCAGCTCACCTACGATGAGTTTGCTGCTCATCTTGGCATCCCCTACGAGCACTATCACGATCATCACCTAGGCTGGGGCGAAGATGATAACGACGAGGAGTACCACGCGCTCTGGAGCCACATGACAGGCGTACCTGGCGATCGCATCGGGACGAGCAACTCAGTTAAGTCTCTCTCTCACCCGCTCTATAAATTTATTCATATGGTTTGGCGTAGGTCGCTTTTATATGTTCCAGATAAGGACCGCCACCATATCCTCAAGGAGGAGCTCATGCTTCTCCGAGCCATCCGAGAGAGCTACCCTCTACACCCCGGCTGGGTGCTGGCTCGCATCTTCCGCCAGAAGACCAGGAGGAGGACGCCACCTCGCAGACTCCTGGGAGGCAACTTCATAGGACAGCTCATCCTCTCCTTCGGCATCAGCCATGAATATGGCCCGCACATTCCACGACACCCAGTTAGGACCGTTGGAGGAGACTTGGCGGTTGAGTACGACTTAGAACTCGACCTCAGTCCCCATGTAGCAGCAGATCCTCCACTCCAGCCTGTGGTCGAGTCGGAGGAAGAAGATGATGCTGAGGAGCAGCAGCCCCAGCCGCCGCCAGTATTCCAAGATTATATACCCTCGCCACACCACCAGGCAGGGTATGCTCACCAGTCGCCACCGCACATTCCCGATCCATACCAGGCACCTCCCTAGCAGCCCCGACACCACCCCGCGGATGTTAAGGAATTGTACGAGCGATTGCAGGAGTGGCGCATCACTGACAACGCCACTCAAGAGGCGCGATGGACTATTATGCAGCAACATATGCGCCGCGCCGACAGGCGATATGAGGCACAGATGGCGTGGCAACGCCAGCTTGGCGAATTTCTCCACTTTCCACCTCCCGGCTCACCGGACCAGCAGTGATCGGGTTGTATTCCTTTTCTGGTGTCTTCTTTTTATTTATTCTTTTCGGATTTCGGTCCAACTTTTTTCTGTGTGGATCCGGGACACTTGTCCCGGTTTCCTTTTTATACTTCATTTGTTTTTGTTTTGTAGGCAATAGGGAGATTCCCTTTGCTTCGCTTGGGTAGATTCCCTCCGCTCCGAGGATCCGTGCTCATCCACTACGCCAATCATCTTGATTCAGGTTCTTCTACTTCACTCTGAACTCTAGTCCCTTCACTGTGAGGACACAGTCTGATTTAAGTGTGGGGTAGGATGCTAGAGAACCTTGCATGAACGTGATTGCCCTTAATTGCATTATTTGTGTGCCTCGTGATTCCATTCCAGTCTCTCTAGCATTAGAATGGCTCAGTTCTTGATTTTTGATGTTAAGTTGTTGTTCAAACTTTCATAATAATGCTTAGACTGCTTAACCTAGAACTTGAGAACCAACTTGTATACTTTGATGCTAAATTGTCTGGTCAGAATAGAATTTTAAAATCACACTTGTAGTTTGTAGCCTTGATTGCATGAAAATGACCGAATCCGACTAGCAAACCAACTGTGAGCTTTTGATCCATTGCACATAACTTGCAATTTTAATTCTTTCTGAGTGGTTTTCTGTTTACTTGAATGAGTTAGAATTTTCATGAGACCTACTCGAGACCACACGATGACACGAGTTCTAGAAGGATAGGGGCACCTAGATTCAGCTACTAAGCGAGATAGCCTACCAAACGATAAAATCCACTAGGTTTAGACCCTTGAGCTTGGCCTGTTCTTTCGGTTCGATAATACATTACAGCCATTTCCCATTTCTTTCATTCCCTGTTGATCCCCTGTGGTTGTAGTTCTAGATTGACCTACCGGAAGTCGGTTTGTGGTAACTTGCCTATAGCCATTAAACAGGTGGTCTTAGCTAATATGTCCAGACGTGTAAACCGCTCTAGCAACTAAAAGAAAAATCGGCACAAAAGAAAAAAGTAAGTAAAAGAAAGAAAAAGAGAAAAATTTTGAAAAAAATAGTAAAGAAAAGAAGAAAATCAGAAAAAGTTCAAAGTTTCTAGTTCAATAAAACGTTCTTCTCCCTACAAATGGAAGAACGAAGTCAAAAGAAAAGTTAGAAAAGAAAAAAAATTGTGTAAAGAAAAAGAATAAGTGCTAGGTTGCTTGAGGGTATCATAGGACGAGCGTTCATTATTCCACCCGTGTTTGGTTAGACGGTAGGAAGCCATAGATTAGATTCGAGGGAAGTTAGTCGAAAGCTACACCGCACAAAGCCATCATCATTCATTCCCATCATCCATCTCATTATAAACCCGAGTAGTGTAGTATTCATTACGGTCCTAGCAGGGAAGTCCTTCTTGACTAGATACTCGTGTTGTCACAGTGGTGGAGATGTGGTCGAAATGCAAACCTATGATAGAATTCGGTAACAGAAAATGATCGAGAGCAGAAACACGTCCTTAAACACAGAGAGTGAGAGTTCCCATTGTACTATATATATCCTGTGTGAGGAGTCTGGTCGGTCAGGTCAAATTCGTGCATAATTGGTTGCTAATTACTTGTCGTGTGCAGTTTATTAGTGAGACAAGGCAGTTTGGCTGATCTGTATGCATGTTAGGTTTCTTGTTCTACGATCGATCTGTCTAATAATTCATTGTGTTTGATTGAGCTCCAATTTAATCGATCTTATCATTTATGAACATGAGCGTTTCTATTCAGTTTGCTTGAGGACAAGCAAAAGCTTAAGTGTGGGGTATTTGATGACACTCGATTTGACGTGATTATCAGCCTCATTTAAGCGACATTTCTTTGCTTAAGACATGGTTTTTAGGATAGAATAACGAATATTCAATCGATTGCCCTATCTCGTGCCATTTGTGTTACTTTGGCCTGTTTCGGGTCTATTTGATGGTTTTCTAGTGTTTTTATGTTAGCACAGGTTTTTGCCGTCAAATAAAGTAGCCATGGACGTGTCTGAAGCATTGGAACATCGAGGAACTGAACCGGAATCGATCGAAGGAGCCAATTAAGTTCAAGCAATCTCCTGCCCGTTTACAAAGAAGATTTCGCCGAAAATAACCTATTATTTTCGGCGAAAATATTAGTGCAAATCGACTGATGCAACTTGAAGGATGGTTTCAGCGAAAACAATATGTTTTTGAACCGAAACCTATTCGGCGAAGAGGACAGAAGAAACAGCTGAGTGACCGGCCATTTACACAAGGATTTTTGCCGAAAATACCTTGTTAATTTCGGCGAAAATATCAGGCTGTTTCGGCTAATTTAGGGTTAAGTATTTATATTTTAACCCGGCGGCCCAAAGAAAGAAGGACGAATCATAATTAATCATAATACAACTTTTCGAGATCAGAATTCAGAGAATCCTCTCAAGTTCTGGAGCGAAGAGTTAGAGTTCGAAGAGCCGGATAGAGATCGTGACGCCATCCCTTCCATCTCGGAGAACCGGAGCTAGGAGTGTAATCTACCGAAGATAGAAGTCTGTCAGAGTCGTCTAAATTAGGTTTTTCAGATTCCTTTCTGTTCTTCCTTTGAATGATGAACTCTTTCTTTGTCTTTGTTTCTTTTGTAATGATCATGAGTAGCTAAACTCGTTAGAGCTTAGACTAGATGAACCCTAAGTGACCCAGGGCTTTAAAGCGGTCACGAATCGGCGGTGATTAGATTCGAAATTCAATCAGTTTCTCATTCATGTTTGATTTGTTCTTCATTGTTCATGTATGTTTCTTGTCTGGATTGATCACCTAGATTAGATTCTGGTTAAGCTAAGGATAGAAGCGAACGCTCGCCTTACTTTAGAACATCAAATTGAACAATTAACCTTATAATTGGAGCGTGCCTTTCGTAGGAACCGGTTAGGGTTAATTCACTGCAAGAGTAACTCGTTAATCATTAGTAATTACACCAGTTAATTAAGTCGTTGCGAGAGGCGACCGTACCCGGGCGGCTAGTTAATCTTGGTAGTTAGAACGGATAGAGCGAACGTTCGCCGGTCTTAAACCTAAGGGTAAGGAGTTATGGTGGTGTCTTAGTAATTGATTGAATGAGAATCAAAATCCGCTGATCTGTTGATTGCCAATGCTCTGGGGAACGAAGGGGGATTCAAAGTCTAAGTTCGTCTGTCATCCTTGTTTTCAAACCCTAATTCCCGATCTGCTTTAGTTTAATTTGTTTTAATTTCTCGACATTTCTTAGAGATAGAAGTCGTGGAACTCACACCACGCACAACGTGTTTGCATTTGAGTACTTTGTCAGTTTTGAAGTAGTCAGTCATAGGAGACCCTTGGAATACGATCTGCTATAGCTTTTTCTTAGCATTAGTAGTTATTTGTGTGAATCGCCAACGACCGGTTCATCAGTGGCCTTTAGGGTCATACGATTGTGGCACTATGGCAGTCACGGGTTCCCCGTTGTCTGATTTACAGGCTCCTCTGAGTCCTGATGGCACATCTATGGTGATTGATCTTCACCTTGGTTGCAGGGTTTGGTTGATTGGTTTTTTGTTCGCAGTTCTCGCTTTCATTGTTTGGATCGCTGGCCAATTCGAAGTTGTGGAGACGAACATCCAACGGCACTCCTTGTGGCTTTATCAAGCTCGTCGGTCCTTGCACAACAACCAGTTTTTTGTTCAGATCACCATTGCTCGAAGTCGAGACGCCCGGGGAAGCAACAATCAATTGGAGGGCCCCTTCCTTTGGCTTGATGATCTCTCCGACATTTTTGCCTGGTTGGATTTTCATTTCATTTCCTTTTGGTTCATTGATGCTTTGGAGGTGTACGTTGGATACGATGGTTACGATTTTATTTTTTGGGCTTTAACGAAGTTTATTTCAGCCAGGAATATCGTTGATTTGTTTAGATTAATCAGACCTCGTGTTCAACTCAAACTCTTTCGCAACACTTAACCTCTTTTATTATTTATTGTTGGCGTCCGTCCTCGATTAGCTTCTCACTCGCATCTGACTCTCTCGCTTCCCTTTTCTTTCCTATCTTCTCTTGTTTTCTCCCTTTTCTTGATCAATACCATGGCTGGTGGTGGAATTGGCAAAATTTCATTTGGGCAGTTTGCTGCCATTGATCCGACCGCTTCCACTCCTGATGAGCGGCAACCAGAATCTATTCCTGTTGATGACCCAGCAGCTACTCAGGGGGCCTTCGACACCTTGATTGATGTCGCCCATGCCGAAGCTCCGGAAGGCCCTGTTGTTGATGAGTTACCGGCTGCAACGTGTGTTGATGCAGGAGTTGCTGTCCTCCAGGATGACAACATCCAAACGGCATGTTGAAATTCCGGACGTCTTGGTTCCGGATGATGTCCCGGGGACAGCAGCTCATGAAGTTCCGGGGACAGCAGCTCATGAAGAAGTTCCTGAGATGTTCCACGATGAAGAGGACCCGGTTGTCCACTTTACGGAGGAAGACCTGATTGAAGCTAGGGAGAGGGCGGAGCTCAGTTTGTTGGCACGGATTTTCTGGGAAGAGCCTCGAGAGCTTCGGACGATGGAAAATTCGTTCATTCAAGTCTGGAAGTTTGGCAGGGTCCGGATCTTCGATGTGGGTTCGGGTCTGTACCAATTCATCTTCCCATCGATCACTAAGCGTAATTGGGTCCTCGAGAATCAACCCTGGTTTTTCCAACGATCAATTATTCACTTTTCTGATAATATGATTCCCTCCGAAGAGTTGTTCCACTCTCTTCAATATATGCTAATTTGGGTTAAAATTATTGGTTTGTCGTTTGCATATCTCACCATTGCTGTTGGTAGGAAGTTATTGGCTAAGCTGCGAGAAGTGGTGAAAGTTGGTTATTATGATGCGGGTACTCCAGAAGGCTGTTATATCAAGGGAAGGGTTCGAATGGACCTGTTGGGTTCGTTTCTTGGGACTGCTCCTGTTACTGGTGTGAATGGTTCGTCATTTCAAGCCTTCTTTCAATATATCAGAGTTCCATGTATTTGTTACCTTTGTGGTTGGCTCGGTCACGTGATGGCAGATTGTCCCGGCACGGATTTGGCTTTCGATGAAGACGTCCGATCAGATTGGATATGCGGTAAAGCTGACCAGAACGAGAAGGAGAGTCAGGGTCCACAGCTTCAACCTCTTCCATTTGTTCCCTCGCCACAGTCTAGGGGACGTGGAGGTCTCGCCCCGTCAGTTGCGGCCAATGTAGTCAAAATCGGGATTCCATGTGAAATCGAAAACATGGGTGAAATCGGAATCGTAGTTTTTAATCGTAAAATCGTAAGATTTTATGAACTACTATCGAAACATTTAAGTCAATAAAATTAAGAATAAATATGTAATTAAAATATTTTCACGTTTCATATCTATGTTATTTGAGTTGGTGAGACGAAAAAGAAGACCATTATCCAACTTTGAAAAGTCTATATAAGAAAAAAGAAATAATGTCGGCTCTTAAGTAGTCATTCGAGGAAGTAATAATTAGATTTTGGATATTTTTTAGTAATAACTTTTAACTTGATTAATCAAAATGTCAAAACAAAACCAATTTAATTTAATTGTCTTTCTTCCAACTTATATGTAGTTGTACAAACTGGTAATTTCTCTTAGAAAGTGAAATCGTAAAATACAAGAAAAATCGTCAATTAGATAGGATAGGGAAGGAAGACCCAACAATCGTAGACTTGAAAGCGAGTGAATACCCTAGACCATCGGGGAGGAAAGCTGCAGTTGTTCAGTTCACGAATCAGCAGTTATATCATCCGCGTAAGGAGATGGAGAGTCAGCCTTTGTTGTCTTGTTCGGTCAACTCTATTCCATGTAGCGGATATACTATATATAATATTGCTAGCACACCTTGTCTACCCGCCCACTACACAGGCCTGAGTAAGGTAAAAAGGTACTTACTTTTAAGCATATCGAGGCTAATGTAAAATAGTATGCCATACCATCGTCACTTGAGGTTGTGTATATTGCTCGGATTCGCTTTTCGATTTTGGAGTTCTTGTGCTTGCCTTATCTGTAACCCATTCCGCGCTTAGAAAGCATGCAGTTGGGAGAGAAAATATGCTCGACCGATCCATAATAGAGGGGCCTATCCCACCTACGAGCGGAGTCCTCCGGTAAGGATTGAACCGAGTGATTGGGAAGGTTGTCATACCGTTGAAAGAGGGTGAAACTTCAAAGTAAAGTCATACTCATTTTGATACTACAATAGGAGATTGTCAAGACTCATTCGCAATATAGGATGACCATGGAAGTAAAAAATTTTCTATTTAATTATGCGCAGGGTCAAAGGGAAGAGTGTTAACCTGCCCTTCGCCGCCTACAAGCGATTGGTTAAGTCTTCGTTCTTAAATGATTTAGAAAAAGGGTAGGTTCTTAAGACAAAGTAGGTTCGGTTAGATTCTTTTGGTAATAATAAGAATCAGGGTATTTTAAATTGGAAGGGGCAAGCACTGTAATCTCTTTTGAACCCCGTGGGAAACCAACACAAGTCAACCAGCGGGAAAGGAAAAGCTATCAATCGCAATAGGCGCGGGAGAGGAGGGCTTTTAGGGTAGTAATAGTGGGCTTTGCTTCCTTCAGGTCTGGTTGCAAGCTTGGGAGTGGGATTTCTAAGGAACTACATTTAATTGATTTGCTTATCGAAACTATGTTTTTGAACTAAACCTGCATATATATGTTATGCTTGCCCTAAGGCAATTATAGTAGGTACCCCAATATATGGGTAGAAATATCGAGAGAGAAGTGCATTGTTGCCCGCGTTCTATTTCATTTGAAAATAAATCGACTTTCCTCACCCTTTCTGGGAGAGATTTTATAAGATTCTAAGATTTTGATCAAGATTTTACTAGATTTTAAATCGCTAGAGACCAATAAAATCGTAAAACCGTAAGATTTTAAGATTAAAATCGGGATTTTGACTACATTGGTCGCGGCTAGGTTATCGTCTAATCTGCAAAGACAATGGTCACAGGATCGTCAAAGGGGTGGAGCGAGGGGTCAGTTCGGACGTGGCGCCGGGGGTCCAAGGGCGTTCCTCGCACTGCCTAGTCTGGGTCCAATCCTCAATTTGGGACCTGGTCGAAATCCTCATGGTTCGGGCACACCAAGCATGCGTCCTCCTTTCATTCGCCCGCTCCAAATCTTTGCACTAGGGAGCTCAAGTTCGAATGGTTCCCAAGGAAGACTGGGCTCGGTTCATGCTGATGGGGCCCAGGCCCAAGCCCAGACCCAGTCCGCAGCTTCCTTCGTTCCTTCAAGGCGAGATGTGGGCCGCCGGCAGAGCCCCTCCCCACTTCAGCCGCCGCACGCTCAGCACGTTCCCGGGAGTTCGCAACAGCTCCAAGGGCAGAGGCGGGGGGCCATGACAGGTGGGCCGGTGGGCCCCAACCGAGCTGCTTCTGCTCCGATTAATCCACCGAGGCCTTCTGTTGTTTTGGGGGCCCGACAATTGAACTCCAGGTCTGGGCTTCAAGATACACCCCAATCCAAACTCTTGGTGGCTCCTAGCCCTTCTAGAAGATCCACTCCATCTTCTGGGTCTGCCAAAAGGAAGCTTTTATCAGATTTTGAATTAGCAGATGGACCTCCGGTCTAAGTCAGCTGGACCGAAGCTGAACAAAGGCTGGCCCACTCCTCTTTATGGACAATCTGCTACTTGTGGAGCTCCGCCAGAGAATGAGGGACCGATGCATGCAAGACAGTCAGGTGATGGGTTATTAATTTCTGACAGTGACAATAATTTCGATCCATATACTTTCTTTGTTTCAGGTTCTGAGGAGGGCGAAATTTCTAATTCTGGTGATGCTGAAGAACCATTAGAGGTGGAGGTAGCCGACCCGGATAGGCCCCCAATCAATAAATGAGCTGCATTGCATGGAATTGTCGAGGATTGGGGACGTCTTTGACAAACCAAAAATTGTTACAACTTGTTCATCAAGTTGGTCCCTTCTTTCTATGTTTAAGTGAGACACGTATGGATTCAGATAGGCTTCGAATAAAATTAGCTCCCTTAGATTTTTTGAATTTTGAGCATGTAATCGGGGAGGGTACGGGGGGAGGTCTTGCTCTTGCATGGTTACCTCAACTTCCGTGTCAGCTCGTCTTTTCATTTCCTTTTGCTATTTGTATTAAATGGAACTCTCCTAATAATATTTTAATTCATTATATTGGTGTCTACCTCTCATCGGTTGTGGCGGTTCGCTCTAGTCAGTTAGAGCAAATTCGAAACGCTTTACTTGCTATTACAAGTCCATTTGTTATTTGTGGTGACTTTAACGCAATTGCGGTTAACTCGGAACGGCAAGGTGGGCTCGACCCAATTCCAAGGTATTTGGCTGACTTCTCAGCTTTCATCTCTGACCTACAATTAATTGATGTCGGCTTTGTTGGGCCAGACTATACGTGGACGAATTGTGCCCGGACAGATGACGTTCTTATCAAACAAAGATTGGACCATTTTTTTATTAATGATGAATGGCTCCGTCTGTAGCCCGAAACCATGGTCACACACATTGACTGTTCTGGTTCGGATCATTTCCCTATTATTTTAAGACAGACTGCTCACAATCCATCCTTCAAAAGGCAGTTTAAATTTGATGCTCGTTGGGCTCGGATCCCGGACGTTAGAGTTATGGTTCTACATGAATGGCATCGTCCTATGTCTGGCTCGCCGATGAACCGTCGTTGTGCTGAGCAGGTTCAATCAAATAACTATCAAGCTCAAGAGCTAGGATAGATCGTATTCCACGGGCCTTCAATTGATTGGCTACTTCAGAACTAACAAATTACTCAAGGAAAAACACGTTGTGCATGGTGTGAGTTCCACGACTTCTAATTCTAAGGAGTGCAAAGAAATTAAAACAAATTAAGCTAAAGCAGAATGGGAATTTAGGGTTTGAAAACAAGAATGACAGACGAACTTAGACTTTGAATCCCCCTTCGTTCCCCAGAGCATTGGCAATCAACAGATCAACGGATTTCGATTCTCATTCAATCAATTACTAAGACACCACCATAACTCCTTACCCTTAGGTTTAAGACCAGCGAACGTTCGCTCTATCCGTTCTAACTACCAAGATTAACTAGCCGCCCGGGTACGGTCGCCTCTCGCAACGACTTAATTAACTGGTGCAATTACTAATGATTTATGAGTTACTCTTGCAGTGAATTAACCCTAACCGGTTCCTACGAAAGGCACACTCCAATTATAAGGTTAATTGTTCAATTCGATGTTCTAAAGTAAGGCGAGCGTTCGCTTCTATCCTTAGCTTAACAAGAATCTAATCTAGGTGATCAATCCAGACAAGAAACATGAACAATGAAGAACAAATCAAACATGAAAAAGAACTGATTGAATTTCGAATCTAATCACCGCCGATCCGTGACCGCTTTAAAGCCCTGGGTCACTTAGGGTTCATCTAGTCTAAGCTCTAACGAGTTTAGCTACTCATGATCATTACAAAAGACACAAAGACAAGGAAAGAGTTCATCATTCAGAGGAAGAACAGAAAAGGATCTGAAAAACCTAATTCAGACGACTCTGACAGACTCCGATCTTCGGTAGGTTACACTCCTAGCTCCGGTTCTCCGAGATGGAAGGGATGGCGTCACGATCTCTATCCGGCTCTTCGAACTCCAACTCTTCGCTCCAGAACTTCAGAGGATTCTGATCTCCAAAAGTTGTGTTTTTCGAATTATGAATTGTATGTCATCTCTTCGGGCCGCCGGATTAAGTATAAATACTTAACCCTAGTTGGGCCGGGCTGAGCTGATGTTTTCGCCGAAACCATAGGGATAGTTTCGGCGAAACTAGCTTTGAGTTCAGGGCTCCGCCGGCTGTTCAATGTTTTCGGTCCGAGCAGTTGATTGGTTTCGCCGAAACCATCCTTCTCTTGGCATCAATTGATTTGCATTGTTGATTTCGCCGAAACTGTGAGATCATTTTCGTCGAAGGTACAAGTGCATATGGGCAGATTTTCGGTTTGACTTGATTGGCTCCTTGGATCGATTCCGGTTTGATTCCTCGAGGTTCCTACGCCTTAGACACGTCCATGGCTGCTTTATTTGACGACAAAAACTTGTGCTATCGTAAAAACACTAGAAAACCATCAAATAGACCCGGAACGGGCCAAGGTAACACAAATGGCACGAGATAGGGCAATCGATTGAATATTCGTTATTCTACCCTAAAAACCATGTCTTAAGCAAAGAAATGTTGCTTAAATGAGGCTGATAATCACGTCAAATCGAGTGTCATCACTCGCCTCAATTTAGATTACACGATAAGCTTAAACGCGTCCGGACCGTGCTCTTCAATTGGTCTCGGAACGGAACTACTAACTCTGCTCGTCAAATAAAAGAATTGGAGGAGGAAATAGCACGGGCCAAACTGGAGTCTCCAGTTTGCTGGATTCAGGTTTATTCACTACAAACCGAACTAGCAGAGGCAGCTTACAAAGAAGAACTCTACTGGAAACACAAGGCAGCGGCCAGATGGGCAAATTTGGGTGACCAGAACTCAAAATTTTTCATCAAACTGTCACTCAAAAACGTCGGAAAAACTCCATCTTAACCCTAGAGGACTCACAAGGTCAGGCATTCACGAGCCCGGCAGATATGAGTCATATCGCAATCAAGTTCTATAAACAATTATTTTCTACAGATAATCCCCCAAATGATTTCATGAATAGAGTCCCCCCATTCCTACCGATCGTCAGGTTACGGATGTTATGAACGCGACACTAATCACCCCAGTAACACCAATTGAGATCAAGGAGGCTGTTTTTGACATTGTGGCTCATCAAGCACCTGGTCCGGATGGATTTTCAGGATTTTTCTATCAGGAATTCTGGGATCTGGTTGCACCAGATCTGATTGCAGCAGTAACAGACTTCTTTGATTCCATTGATCTCTTGCCAGCATTGAACCATACTTGGATTGCCTTATTGCCGAAAGTAGCAGAAGTCAAAACCATGAAGGAAATTCGTCCTATAGGACTGTGCAACGTTCCGTATAAAGTCATTAGCAAGATTCTCACGAAACGCCTCGGCCGTATCCTACCTACTCTAATAAGTCCTACACAAAATGGCTTTGTCCAAGGACGAGCCATTGCTGACAACATCCTCATTGCCCATGAAATCATGCATTTTATGGCAGGACGAACTTCAGGGAAAATTAAATACATGGCGTTGAAGCTGGACATGGAAAAAACATATGACCGGATTGAATGGATTTTTCTTTTCACTGTGATGAGAATGATGGGGTTTGGAGAGCTCTGGATTGCTTGGATTCGTAAATGTGTGACTACCACATCATTCGCGGTGCTCTTAAACGGTCAAAAACACGGATTTTTTCACTCATCTCGGGGCCTCAGGCAAGGTGATCCTTTATCTCCATTGCTTTTTGCTATTTGTTCTGAAGGATTGATTTTGCTGCTTAATCAAGCTCAAGCAGCGAACTCTCTTGCAGGAGTTCGTTTGAATGCATATACGCCTATTTTAACTCACCTCATGTTTGCAGATGATACTTACCTCTTCCTCCGCGCCTCAATTGAGGATATTACGTCGTTGCTTCAAATCCTCGGCTTTTATGAAACCATCAGCGGTCAGAAAGTCAATTTACTAAAATCGGCTGTCTCGTTCTGTAAGGTCACACCAGACGCTACCCGCGTGGAACTTTGTGGAGCTCTGGGTGTCCGGGTTTCCACAGTGGAGGATGAATATCTCGGCCTTCCTACTACAATGAAACGTTCTAAAGTTGAAACTTTCAAATATGTTGAAGACTTGGTTCTGAGCAAACTCCAAGCATGGAAAGGTAAGTTTCTATCCCCGACAGGGATGTAAGTTCTTGTCAAATCAGTCCTTTCAACTCTCCCGGTCTACACCATGACATGCTTTCTGCTACCCAAGAAGAACATCAAACGTCTTACGTCATTGATCCGAGACTTCTGGTGGGGTCAACATGATGGGCGCAAGAGACTTAAATGGGTGTCTTGGTCAAGACTCTGCACGCCAAAATCGAAAGGCGGTCAGGGCTTTCGGGATTTGCACCATTTTAACCTGGCCCTCCTTGCACGACAAGGGTGGAGAATCATTTCTGAGCCAGGCTCGTTGTTGGCCCGAGTTTATAAAGGAAAATATTTTCATGACTCTTCCTTCTTTACCGCAGATAGTAGTTCTCACCCTTCCTGGGGATGGAGTAGCATCTGCGCTAGCAAAGAGCTGTTGATCCAAGGACTCCGGTGTCAAGTGGGCACTGGCCTTCAAATCCTTGCCTTTCAGGATAATTGGATCCCGTCGGTCCCGTTGCGCCCCCCGGAACGTGTCCCCTCTGAGTTTCCGTGGAGTCCGTTCACTCCAGTTTCGACTTTTGTCAATCATGGATCCTGGGACATCCAATTACTTACCAGCACCTTCTCAGCCGTGGATGTGGACCTCATTTCCAGTATCCCGCTCCCTATTGAAAGGATTCCAGACCAATTCATTTGGCAATTTGCTGACACAGGAGCGTATACGGTCCACTCTAGTTATAACATTATTCACCACGGTCTAGTAGAGATTCCTGAAGTCGGCCCATCCTCTCCCATGGACGCAGATGCTTGGAATAGGTTGTGGTCATTCCCAGTCCCTCCCAAACTACACTTTTTTCTCTGGAAATGCGTGCTGGGTGTCCTTCCCACGAGGGTAGCACTGAGTTCCCGTATTCCGGACTTCCCGAGAATGTGTCCAGTCTGCGAGGCCTCAGAGGAATCAGTTTCTCATCTTCTCCTCTTTTGCCCTCTGGGCGTCCGTTTTGGAGCTTTAGTTGATTTACCTCTGCATCTTGTCTCTAGTTCAAATTTCTGCATTGTTTGGTGGAAGATCCTCAGGTTGTCGCCAACACTCGGAAAGAAATTCACTTTCTTTTGGTGGAGACTGTGGAAATCGTGTAATACTGTAGTATTCCTCAACAAGCAATTTCTTTTAACAGCTCTTAAAGCACAAATGGAAAAACACATGGACAAATTTGCTCTGGAACTGGACTAGAAGGATGTGATGCGCCCGCTCCCCAGACGTCAATTGCCTACTATCATAAACAGATGGCGTCCCCCCTCGCAGTCGGGTTAAAATTAACGTTGATGGAGATGTGCGTCGGGCGCAAGGGGGTGGGATTGGATTCCTTTTGCGAGATTCTACAGACGTTGTGCTCTTTGCCGGGGGACGCTCTCTTCCATTTATCACAGATCCTTTCACTCACTACAAAAAATGAGACGTTTGGCGTCGGTCGGTAGGAAAGAATTTAGCGTCGGTCGATTGATAACCGACGCTAAACCCTTGACTCGCGTTTGACCGAGGGTTTAGCGTCGGTCACACAACGACCGACGCTAAAATCTATCCAAAAAGCGACGCTAAAATTGATTCCGGGTCAAACCAGCGGTGCAAACCGATCATTTTTTGGCGTCGGTTGTGATAATGGGTTTAGCGTCGGTTGCAATCGACGCTAAACACACGGGAATTTCGCGTCGGTTCCGTCTCCAATTTGGCGTCGGTCAGCGACCGATGCTAAATTCCTAAGCTATAAAAACCCTGGACGGACAGCCAGAATCATTTGTGCAGTTTGCAACTCCTCTCAATTCTCTCAACTCTCTCCACTCTCTCAACTCTTCTAAGGTATGTAGTTTGTTTTTTCATATTGTTGTATTAAGTTAGTGAATTAGTTAGTTATTGGATTTTAGGGTTAGTAGTTAGTAGTTAGTTTGTTAGGTTGTGAACTAATGAATTAGGATTTTGATATTATTATCTAGTTAGTGAAATAATCTATTTCAAAATAAGTGTGCATTATTAGTTAGTGAGTTAAATTGTGTTTATTTTGGTAGGCGTAATTTCGTTTGAGCTAGGAGCAGCGGTGACGCCGTCTCTTCGTTGTTTTCTCTTCTTCGGTAGTAGGTATGTATATATTAATTTTGCAATTGTGTCGTCTCATTGTTTTTTTTTAGGATTATTATGCTTACTGATTACTAATTGTGTCGTACATTTATCAGTGACCGTCTTTCTTCTATCCTCATTTCTCCTTGTTTTGCGTCTCATCCCAGGTGTACGGTATGCATTCTTTTAACTATGTTATTAGCTTCTTGCTATGTTCATTTGTTATTTGGAATTGCTATGTTCAATTGTATGTTAAATTGCTATGTTAATTTGTAATTTGAAATTGCTATGTTCAATTGGTATGTGAAATTGCTATTAAATTGCTATGGTATTAATCTTGCAATGAAATTGTTATGTTATTAATCTTGCAATTAAAATGATATGTTATTACATTGCTATGTTATTAATCTTGCAATTAAAGTGTTATTGTATGAGTTAGTTTTCTCAGTAATTTGCCATGTCATTAACTAATTGGTACTTTATTATGAGTCAACATAATTATAATTATATTGCATATCCCATTGTTACCTAATATAATATAGCTATATAGTTAACTGATAGATATTACGATTTAACTTTCTAATTAATTCCATCACCTACACTAAATCAGGCATCTTCCAAATGGATAAGTCTTGGATAACCAAGCATCGGTTGTCACAGGAGTATAGGGATGGTTTAGAAATCTTTTTGAATTTCGCTTTCGCGCATAATCATGAAGGAGAGCAAATAATTTGTCCGTGTCCAA
Source organism: Linum lewisii (assembly GCA_034768395.1). Classification (NCBI taxonomy): domain Eukaryota; kingdom Viridiplantae; phylum Streptophyta; class Magnoliopsida; order Malpighiales; family Linaceae; genus Linum; species Linum lewisii. The sequence goes on from CM068304.1 coordinate 10,029,224, forward strand.
AATGTGGATTCAAGAAATGGCTGTATAGGGATGATGTATACGAACACTTGCTTCGCAAGCCATTTCCCACAACATACACTGTTTGGTATCGACATGGAGAGCGCCTTATTGCTGAATCTTCTCAGAGTGCAAATGCAGTAGTGCAAAACTATGAGCATACTAGAGCATTTCGAGATCTGGTTAATGATGCTTTTGGTGTTATTCCAGAGGAGGTCAGTAGTACAATACAAGCCTCTGAAGATATTGTTATTGGTAATGAAGTAGAAAATGTTCTAGAAGATGATATGAACACTGTATTTGAAGATCACCCCATTGGAGAGGATGACATGAGCTACCCGAATGACACAGAGGAGCCGGATGAGACCAATGTCAACTTTAGTGATTTAATGAAGGATGGAGAAACACCCTTATATGAAGGATGTACAAAGTTCTCAAAATTATCTTTCATCTTGAGGCTTTATCATATCAAGGGAATGCACAACATCAGCGATAAAGCAATGTCGTTGATCATTGAGTTGTTGCATGACGCTTTTGAGTTTGCCAACATACCGAAATCGGGATATGGTGCAAAGAAAATGATCTCAAAATTTGGAATGGGGTACACGAACATTGATGCATGTGAGAATGACTGTATGCTGTTCTGGGGGAATGATATAGAAGAGAGTGTTTGTAAGATTTGCAAGCAGTCCAGATACAAAGATGATGGGCATGAGGGTGTAAGTCAAGAACATAAGAAAAAACGAAAAGCGATGAAAACATATCGCTACTTTCCCTTGATTCCGAGGTTGAGAAGGTTATTTATGTGTCCTACAACAGCTAAGAGTATGGTGTGGCATTCTACAGAAAAAGTTAGTGACGGAATGGCAAGGCATCCACGAGATGGAGAAGCGTGGATAGACTTTGACAATAGATACCCTGATTTTGCATCTGATCCTAGAAATATACGCCTTGGTCTTGCTACTGATGGCTTCAATCCATTTGGGAATATGAGTCTTAGTCATAGTACGTGGCCTATTATTCTTATGCCATATAACACGCCTCCATGGGAATGCATGAAATCAACAGGTATGATTTTTTCAAGTATCATCCCTGGAAAGAAAGCCCCTGGCAATGATATTGATATCTACCTACAACCTTTAATCAATGAGCTCAAAATTTTGTGGGAAGGTGTAGAAGCATACGATGCAGCCAAAAAGGAGGTATTTCAATTGAGAGCTTCCCTAATGTGGACTATTAGTGATTTTCCCGGACTGTCCGTATTATCTGGTTGGAACACTTACACAGGGCAAGCTTGTCCAACTTGTAATTTCGACCAAGAACCGTTACGGTTGGGAGGCAGTTTGAAAAACTGTTTCATAGGAAGTCGACGGTTTTTGCCTGCAAATCATCCTTTCCGACAACAAAAGTTTAAATTCAATGGTGATGTCGATTTCAGAGAGCCAACCAAACTATTATCTGGCTCTGAAATACTGAAACAGGTGGAGAATGTCACTGTCACTTTTGGGAAGACGAGTGATAGTGAGAAGGGTGCACCGCCAAAGAAGAGGTCTAGAAGTGATGGAGGGAACAAAAGGCAGACAGAACAATGGAAGAAGAAAAGTTGCTTCTTTCAATTGCCTTATTGGGAGTTCAATAAATTGCGACACAATCTCGATGTTATGCACATAGAGAAGAATGTGTGTGACAATATTCTTTACACTTTGATAAATGACAAAGATCGAAGTAAGGATCATCTGAAAGCAAGGATGGATTTGAAAATCATGAAAATTAGAAGAGAGTTATGGCCAAGACCAGATGGAAGAACTTGTCCAGCAGCTATATACACAATGGGTAAACGAGAAATTCAAACAATGCTAGAGACCTTGAAAGATATTTCCGTACCAGACGGATACTCTAGCAACATATCCCGGTGCGTTGATGTGGAACACCGGAAGATATTGGGTTTGAAAACTCATGACTGTCATATCTTAATGCATGAGTTATTACCTTTGTCCATTCGGAATGTATTGCCATCACAAGTCTCTTCGGTGTTGGTCGAATTTTGTTCTTGCATGAAGCAATTATGCTCAGAAGTGGTCCATGTTGAGGGTTTGGATACGCTACAACAACGAATTGTTGTAGCTCTGTGTCGTTTGGAAATGATATTTCCACCATCATTCTTTACGGTCATGGTGCATCTAGTGGTTCATTTAGCCGAGGAAGTGAGACTTGGGGGACCAGTCTATTATCGTTGGATGTACCCTATAGAAAGGTACAACTATCAATTTCAATGTTCTGTATTACGCTGTCAATTCCAATAATCTATTCATACTGAACTTGTTCTCCTCATCAGATTTCTTGGGAAGTTAAAATCTTTTGTACGAAATCGTGCACAACCAGAAGGTTCAATTGCTGAACGATGGATTTCTGAAGAAATCACAAATTTCACATCCCTATACTATGATGTTGGAGTCGAGACTAGATTCAACCGTGGATCTCGACTTCATGATCAAGTATTAGAAGATGATTCACGTGATTTGTCCATTCTTCCATCTATTGGGCACAATGTTGGTAGTATAAATCACTTCCGATTGACAGATACAGAGTTGTTACAAGCGCATCGACATGTCCTTATGGGGTCCCAACTAGTCGGTCCATTTCTCAAGTAAGTATAATTCTTATTTGGACTTGTGACATGGTTCGTTATTCAACATGTTTAACGTAGGTGAATTTCAATAAAAATCATTCATTGTCCCGTAGGGAGTTCCAATCTATTACAACACGACGACTTCGAGGAAAATCAACAGCAGAAATTGAGAAAGCTGTCCATAGAGACTTCGTACAATGGTTTCGGAGTCGGGTACGTGCTTGTCTATGTAATTCAGCTGTGATATGGTTGTAAAAAAAATATGAATATACTAATCTTGTCACACACTATTATTTATGTCAATTTAACAGATTCTTGACGATAACCAAGTAGTCCATTCCAAGGATCTAAGAGTGTTAGCTCGCGGTCCTCAACGACCATCAAAAAGATATGTTGCTTATGATGTTAATGGTTATCGGTTTCGCATAGTTGCTCGTGACAATCCCCTCAAAACTCAGAATAGTGGGGTATACGGCAACTATGAAACTCATAGTTACGCTAGCTCAGTGGACAATCGACCTCAAACAAGTGAACTGGCGTATTATGGCAAGTTAGAAGACATCATTGAGTTGAATTACTATGGAGAAATCTTCGTGGTGTTATTCAAGTGCAAATGGGCTAATACGCACAATCCTAGATACGTGAAGAAAGATGGATTGGGGTTCACATCCATTAATTTCTCACATTTGCTATATACTGGAACTCGTTTAGACGATGAACCATATATTGAAGCAAAAGATGCTCGAATGGTCTACTACGTTGAAGATACAGTGGACAAAGGATGGTGCATTCCCGTACATATCAAACCCAGAGATGTCTATGACATGGGTGATGAGGAAGGAAGCTATGTACATGAGTGTGAGATGTTTGGAAATCAAGAGTTGTCGGCTTTTGATAATTCCAATATTCTACCCCTAGTTAGGCCCGGAATAATTGCAGAGTTCGATTAGGGTTTGGTAATATATTCATTTAACTTATTATAGTACAAGTTAATCTATTTGCTACGTTTTACACATCTAATCCAATTAAATGTTTTTTGTTATACAGACATGGCTCCTTCAGGAAAGCATGCGGTGGAGCTCATCGTTGGACATGGAGTGAAGACTCTGGTCGACATTCCTAGTAATCAGATGATGAGTCTTCCCCATGGGAAGAAGGTTGTCATTCCTTGGGGTCTTACAGGACCCTTAGGTATTGGTCCAGCTACGATCCTTGGACAGTTCCATGGTCAGCTCTCCAGAGACACCAACCTCCTCCCGATCACATACATGGAATGGCCGAATGTGTCTGATGGTGAGAAGGACGCATTGGTCGCCGCTATATGGGTATGTATAAAATAATATTACTCTCAAACGACCTAGGTTATATAAATACTAATGTTTATAAAATTTATTGTTGCAGAAAAGTATTGTCATTGAACCCGAGGAGGCAAAAGATAGAGCTCTTGACTATATCGTGAGTGATATAGGAAAGAAGTGGAGGGATTACAAAACGAAGCTGTGGGCAAGGAAAGTGACTGGGCCGTACAAAAAGTTTTTAAAAGCTGAAGCTACAAAGAACAACCAAGATTTCGACCCAAAAGCGTTTGTGGTGCCGCCGAGACCGTGGGCACTAGAGAGGAGACCTCCTAATGTTCCTGCGCCTATGTGGACGCAATATGTGGACTTGAGGTTGAGTGAGCATATGGTGGTATGTAGCGAAATATATGAATGCTTTTCATTGAAGTAAATTTATTTCGTCATACAAATTGTGTTACTTAAAAATTCTTAATTTGTAGGAGCTGTCTCGGCTTAACTCTTTGAGGAGGGCGGAATACAAATCACCCCACACTGGAGGGTCGAAGAAGTTGAGAGTGAGAGGATCAGAATTGGTAAGAGTTCATCCTAAAATCACCTTATTTAGTTAAATTATTTTAAAAGAAATTTATATTGTTTAGTTTATGCAAGTGTAGGAAGCCGTAACGGGAAAGAGCCCCACGAGAGGTGAGTTGTATGCCATCACTCACAAGAAGAAGGATGGCACATACACCGATCCCAATGTTGTAAGTGACATTTCATGTTTTTTTCCTTCCAACTTTTTGTCATTTCACTTTTCAGAGATTGGTTCGAAAAATGTAATTGGTGGCCACTATGCAGCCTAAGATACTTGAGTTGTTGAACGACCCAACCGTCCCGACTTGGGTAAGTTCTAACGATGCATTGGGGCAAGTCTACCCCACTGAGCATAGTGGTCGAGTTCGAGGATTGGGATTTGGTGCTACACCCATGAAGGTACATATAGTATATTATGATCTGGATTGGTTTCAATTTATATAACACTAACAATTTTAATATTTTGTTGTCTCTTTTTTGTAGGTCAACTTGAGTAAGAAGAAGGGTGCAACTAGCCAGAGTTCCACGCCATCAGCTACTGCCATGCATGAATTCGGACATTGCCCTGTACAAGGAGAAGTAGCAGAGTTACGGGATGAGGTTCGATTTCTAAAGGAGCAAATTGCACAGTTGGCATCAGGAGCTTCAGGATCCTCCGCTCCGACTATAGGGAAGGGGAAAGACACCTTGCAGGCGGTGGAGGAGGAGGACGAAAGTGAGGATGAGGATGAGGAGGAGAGTGAGGGTGAGGATGATGAGTGATGTGGGAGAGTGAATATTTATGCTGATATATTACACGTAGACATATGTAGTTATTAATATTATTAGAATTATACAGTACGTTATGCATATTAGTTATCTATGTCATTGGTTAGTAATGTGTGGTATAATTAGTATTGTATTCCATGAATGAAATTGCGGTTTGCAGGTTTGCAGGTTGGCACTAGAAGAGTATGAGAAAAGGAGCTGAAATGGCCAGAAAATTTTTGACCTGTACAACATATTTAGCGTCGGTCATACTTATTTGGCGTCGGTCGGAACCGACGCTAAAATGACCCGTAAATAGCGTCGGTCATAGGCCATTTAGCGTCGGTTGATAACCGACGCTAACAAGGACGCAGTCAACGCGTGTTTGGTCTTCGGTTGACCAATTTAGCGTCGGTTCTTACTTTTAGCGTCGCCTGATAACCGACGCTAAATATTGGTTTGGTTCTCGGCCGGACTGGTCGGACCATAATTTAGCGTCGCTTGTGAAAGAATTTGGCGTCGGTCACTAAACAACCGACGCTAAATTTTAGCGTCGGTGAAATTGGCGTCGCTTTTCTGACCGACGCTAAAACCTTTGGCGTCGGTCATCAACCGACGCTATACTCCGGTTTTGACCGACGCTAAACTGCCGGATTTTTGTAGTGACTATTGAGGCTCTGGCCTTCCGTGAAGCTCTTCGTTGGTGCATGGGCCGGTCCCTAGTTCTTGTGGATATTGAAGGCGATGCTGTGATGGTGTCTTCACATATCTTGGACAAACAACGCCTTCACTCACGGGCAGGAGCTATCATCCAAGAATGCAAACTACTACTTAGTCGTCACCCCTCAATCAGGTGCTTCACTGTCAAAAGGGAAGCTAACTCAGCGGCCCACAACCTGGCTCGACATTCCCTTACTATGCTCCCTCTCCGTACTGGGCTGCTCAATTTTTTTCACCTTGCAGTCTCACATCTCGAATGACCTACTTCCTAGGTGTCTTTCGTTGCTATCACAACTCTACCCCCCCCAACCTCCCACCATCGTTCTTCCTCTCAACCCCCCCTTTCTCCTTTAGTCTAGGCGATCTTGGTACTCTCTTCCGTGGGAGTGCTCGACCAAAAAAGAAAAAAAAATTATTCACAAGACATATTAATAATTTTCTGTATACCAAATGGCAATTATGTTCTCTTTCTCCAACTCCCAACCTAAAATCATCGTACTATTTGCACTCGTCGTCTCACTGGCGGCGACAATAATACTAGCAGAAATCCCTCCGTCATGGAAAGGATTTATCTTTCCCTGGATTCACTACCATCCCAAACAAAACATTGTTGGTGGATTGCCAATGCAGCTGCCGCAATCTGGGAGACCACTACATTAGTGTTGGGTCAGAGTACCAATGGTCGTTCAAGCCACACGTATTCCGGAGCACAACGTGGCACTGTTACCTCGCTCTGGACGATAATAGCCACTCGTATTTCGCCGCATTCACTGACAAAATTAAAAATATCGATGCGTACCATAATTTTTATTGGGTAGCAAAGGATGATGGGGGTCTATATGAGGAACAATGAGTCGCACCAAGATATCTACTTCGATGCATGGGAAGTCGGGTACCCGCAGCATGCACTGCGACACCATCTGTAATTGAATAAATCAAAGAGTGCTATGTATCTTGAAAATTTTATGGTTAACTAGCAGCCAATCGGGTGAACCCCAAATCTCTGCACATCTAAATTGCAAAGAGATTTTCAAGATGTAGCTACGATTTTTAGAGCACTCGAGTTTTGAGAGGGAACGATGGACTACTCAAAATCGATGAATTGAAGTGAAAAACTGTATGACTGAATTAGTAATTGGGTCAGGTCTGTTAAACATAGCTTATATATTGTGGCTAATACAACATTGTTTCATATCGGGTACTCATCAGGTTGGGTATGGGGCAGATACCTTCAAACCCGTCCCCACCCGTTACTCGCTCTAACTGGGTACCGGGTTTGCCCATACCTGTCAACTTTACCCAATCAACGAGTAATCCTCGCCCAAATCAATTGGATATCGGGTGGTATCCGATTTTCAATTACCAGTTATCAAGTCTTCTAATATTTTCCAAAAAATGAAGTTAAATACTTCTATACTTGATTGGACTCGGCCAACCCGCGGAAAAAAAAACTAGTTAGGGGTCGTTTGTTTGGAGGGGAATGCGAGTAGCGGATGTGGGGGGAGGGAATTGGGGAAAGTGTGTGTTCTCCAATCTTAGAGCATGTTATAATTCCCTGTTTGGTAAGAGGGAAAGACTGGAAACACAAATATAATAAAATATTGCAACAAACAAATGTGTATGCAGGAAGACATTTATACCCCTTATCTTCTACACTCATTCTCACAAGCTATAATAAAGCAGAAATCGTTCCACGCTTCTGAGGAGTTGTCGTCTCCAATTCTTCCACACTACTCACTCCCAGTGAACCGAGAGGCAGCTTCCTAGATCAGGTAACTATGTTTTTGAATGCGTTGGAGATCTGTACATCTTTCACTTATTACTCGAACTTCAAATCCGTATGCATTGATACAAATTCCTTTCCTTCTTCTGTACAGATTAGGGGATGAAGAAATCAAATCAAGACCACGTTAGCTCGGTGGCCACCACACAAACCTCACGACCTCTTCCTGCGATGACTGAACTTCGCTGCCATTGCGGTGATCGGGCAGTCCTTCGGTTGTCGCAAACAGCATCAAACCCAAATCGGCCGTTCTACGGTTGCCGCAACTGGTCCCGAAAGGTAATTCATTTGTCGTTGCTATGCAGCTGAGATCGAACCAGAGTATTGGTGTCTGACATTCCTTAATAGGGGGACAAAGGATGCAATTTCTTCTCGTGGTCTCATAGTAGAGTCGGTGAAGTACTTTGTTACGATGATATGAAGTCACGGGTAGAGTTGCAGCAACTACAACAAGAAAACAAGGAGCTGAAAGAGCAAAATGCATTCCTGCATCAAAAAATTACTGCATTGGAAAACAAATTGCAGTCAACCCACATGAAGAACACCCGTGTAGCTGCTGATGAAGGCCCCTCAGATGATACAAAAAAACTTTGTCACCGCGTCGACCGACTTGAGCATTTACTTAATTCAGTTCTACATATCTAAGTTCAGTATTTAGTTCTGATGTGTTGTGATGTTAACTGCGAACCAAGGTTGACAAGGTCGACATTATGTACTCCCTCGTAATATTGTGAACTCAGAGATGTTGTGACAAACAACTATGAATATGTAGACCATAACATCATAAGTCTCGCGTTCATATATTACATCAGTGATTGTTGCTCAATATTCAACACACGTACAAGCTACTACTACTTCCCTCCTACTACGTGTGACACCGACCGAAGTGCACACTCAACATACATAACATTAGTTTCATACTTCTACCATCCCACTATACAGGAGGCATGAAGGCCTTTCTCCAAAATAACAGCCACATAAAGGCTGCAAGCAGACTACTGCATAATACATAACCAGCAAAGGCCACCAACATACTCCACTAACACTACATAAACTTACTCTAGCAAGATACTGACAAAGGTCCTCTTCTCTTCCATGGTCGGAAGCTGAAAGTAGGTGGTTGCATCACCGTCATCACGGTTGAGGTGCCTCAGTGCTCTGGTACGATCCACAACAGATAATTCATAGAATTCGGCCAGCTCCTGGTATAGGCCCTGCCTTTTCACAGCTAACTCCCATTCGATGCAGTAATTTGTCGCAACATTTCATCCACGGCCATATTTTTAGTTCTTCGCAGCCCACCTTCTACCTCAAGCAAACGTACTAGCTTCCAGAATATCGGGCGCCTCATACGTGGCATATTAAGACAATTTACGTTAGTAGTAGTTGTTGTGTTGAGCAAGAACCCACTCCTGTAAACCTCTCGGCCGTAGGGAAGTGGTCGCGGAATAGGTTCAGCATCACCATCCGCCAATCGCCTATTCCTGTTACAGCTTTGCAGAAACAGCACACAATGTTGCAAGATTTGGAACCACATACAAACGACGTAGACTACAATTCGCCGTCGTTCTCGAAGAGTTCTTCGTGCCATTGATACACCAGCTAGGATGCGCAAGTACGTTATTAACGATGTAAACTCACATGAACCGCAATGCACAATAAATTTGATGACAATATTGTACCAAAAAATGAAAGACCTTCCTCAATGTCCAATAATGTATCCCCTGTTATAGAAATTTTGGTTCTTAGGAGGTTAATTATAAAATTGCATAATTGTATGCCGATGAAGGACTGAAGTGTTAAATGGGAAGAAGAATAATGAGGGAATCAAGTGGCCTTCCAATTGAATCGCATAGGCGGTAAGAACAAAATAGATAGGGTCATGTAAACCTAATTTCGGACATGGATTCATCTATTGTAATACGATTTGTGAAATCTGCGAAAGTGGATAATGAAGTTGGTGCATTATAAGATTGTGGGGCTGGAAATGGTGTTTAGGGTTCAGAGGGTTGAAGTTGTTGAATTGAGATAAACTTACTTGAGGATTGCGGCAGAGAGGGTTGAATGAAGGAACTGTCCTTGGACTGCTATTTCGCCTCAGTCTTCCTGCTGGTAGTCAAGCCCAGAAAATATTACCCCGGTGCGACGAGCTTGGAAGTGGAAACAGAAAGGAAGTGCAGATAGTTGTCCTGGGAAGAAAGGATAGCATTGTTGGTGGTTCATATGCGAAAACGGAAGCAGATATGGGAAAATAATGTCGTTGGTGGGTGACAGTAATGGGGGCTGAAGTGGCTGGGGGCAGTTACGGGAAAATTAAAAGCTGTTCAGATTGGGCCCACAAAAACTCTGTGTAACTTACAATATCATGTGAAAAGCAGAAATTGTTGAAATACCACTTGGAGGGAGAATCTTAGCCTTGGGGATTGGGAAATTACTTTTCCACCGTATTAAACTTGCTGGACAAACAAGTGTTTTATTCAAACTCAGCGTTTTAATAAACTCAGCCGGATTCCCCCTAAACAAACGACCCCTTAGTAAATAATTCATAATCTCTATGCCAGACAGAGCTCACTCCTCAGCAGTCACACACCTGTCCATTTCGTCTTACCGACACGCCGAATACGCCGCCACACACCCATCCACCCATCCACATCCCATCCCTCTCTTCTTCTTCTTCCTCACTCACTCACTCACTATACAAACCGCCATAAAAACCAGAGTAACTCAGTTTTCCTAAAACACCCACATTCCTTGGAAGATATGGGATCTGGTGCTGGGAACCTCCTCAAGCTGCTTGCTACCAACTTCGATGTTCTCGCTGGGTAATTGTTCCTCTTCCTTCTCCTTTTCTCCTTCTTCTTTTTCTCTTATCAGATTCCCCTTTTTTTCATTTCTAATAAAGCTCCGACCTTTACCATTTTCTTTTCCTTGTTTTCGTTTCCAATTCCCTGTTAATGAATTTGCTTTTGAATTTTTTCTTTTTTGCTTTGTTTTTGGTGTTGTCGTCGTTGCAGGCCTGTGGTTAGTCTCGTTTATCCTCTGTAAGTCTTACTGCTACTTACCATTGTTTTTCATTTCTGTATCTCAGTTCCTTTGCAAATGGCTTCTTCTGTATAGCTCTTTCTGGAGCTTGGTTCTGTTTGATGTTCACTCAATTTGCTCACTCTCAATCTGTATAAAATTGAAAATTGGTAAATGGGACAGGTATGCTTCAGTCCGGGCTATTGAGTCCAAGTCTCAGACAGACGATCGCCAATGGCTTACCTATTGGGTTCTCTACTCCATGATCACACTCTTCGAGCTCACCTTTGCATCCCTTATTGAATGGTTTGTCCTCTACTACTTGTGCTTGCTTCTCCTTGTAATTTGAACTCATTACCCTGGACGACACTACATTGCATACTGTTGTGTTTTTAGGGTTTTGAGAGCTAATGATTGATTCAATTGTTTGCAGGATCCCAATCTGGTCGTATGCAAAGCTGGCGAGCACTTGTTGGTTGGTGCTCCCACAATTCAATGGCGCTGCTTACGTGTACGAGCACTTCTTGAGGCCTCTCTTCATCAACCCACAAAAGACCATAAACATATGGTATGTCCCAAGGAGGAAGGACGTTTTGGTCCAGAAAGATGATGTTCTCACTGCTGCTGAGAAGTACATCGCTGAGAATGGCACCGAGGCATTTGAGACTCTCATCCACAGGGTATGCTTCTTTTAGTTGGGTTGTACCTTAGAGCTGGTTTGCTAATATCACAGTCTTTTAACATGCATTTGACCTTTGTGTGTTGAATTATATGCAGGCCGATAAATCCAGGAGCACCAACAATTATTCGGTGTTTGATCATCACCAAGACTATGTATGTATATTAAGATACTTGAGCTGATACAGGCTTCTAGTAGAGCAGAGCTGCTCTATCCAGCTTACTATTGCAAGCATACCGTTTTTGTTAACATGTATTTGGTGCTGCTATGCAGGATGATAAATCCAGGAGCACCGGCGGATACTCCATCTTTGATTATGATTACAACGACGAGTATGTACATTAAAGGCCTATCGCAGTCGAAGTGTGCAGTCGCAGTCGAAGTGTGCAGACCGAATAAGCTGTATTCTGGCTATAATTAGGCTTAGGTTTCTACTTATGTCTAAACTCTGTTTTGCTGTTATATATATAGAGCTGTAATGAACCACTGTTTGTGTAATATATGTTGAGGTACCTCCTTTCATAACTAAGGTAGTCTCTATATACTACAGTACTGCAATATTGAGGAAAGAAGCTTAGAACTATATCAGATATATGTGCTAAACTTGTACCAAAAGTCAAGAAGGAAGACTTGAATATAGCAAGGAAGTTAAATTTTATAAGTTTGTGAACAATGATGTCAGGAAATAAACAGGGACCAAAAAAACAACAGCGTCTGTGAAACGAAACTGGGGAAGGCTTTCATCAAACAGAGCATCAGTTTGTTACTCAAGGAGCTCTAAGAACAAACCTCTTTCATATACACCAATTATCTAAACTCACAAGTTTTAACCACAACCAGAGACGGTGATCTTTCGTCAGTTTTAAAGCTGTCCATTGTCAACTTTCTTGAAACATGCTGCTCCTCCAGTCGAATGTTGGTTAAAGCTTGACTATGCTCAAGCTTCCTCATCAGCTTCTTCGCCATTGTTTAAAGCTTCGGCCAAATACTCTTGAGCTTCCTCTAGTGCAGATTCCTTGGCATCAGCTGCGTATAGTATCTTCTTGATTGCAATTGCCACCTGTTTTCCAAAGGAATTTATGCATTCATTATAAGGATACCACAAATTCTTGCTCAATGATTTCCTACTACATAGTCTAGTCCCTTACCGGAATAGTCTCCAACTCAGGAATCTGACAAAGTATCTCTATATCACGTAGCTTCGCGAAGTAGAAGTCTCTCTCTTTCTCTAAAAGGTCCACTGAGAGCTTCAGGTCCGTAACCTGAGGGGACAACGTACGAAAAATTTAATTCATGGCAGAGAGAATGACAAAAGACTACTGCTGATGCAATGCAGTAAGAAGGGAAACTGTTAGTACCTCGGTTGACAAAGCCTGAATATCCATGGATGAACCACCTGCTGCAGCACCTCCCTTAACATGTTTCGGCCCTGCAACAAAGTTATAGTTGGTTTCGAGGAAAGGAGTAAGCGAAATTGCTGGGAATGGCGGTTCTCCAACTGGGAAAGAAATGCTGGGATGGGATATAGGGAAAGAAAGCTAGTTTGCATAGCACCTGAGTCAACTGAGGAAGACTGATGTGTATTATTAGCTTGCAGTGATTTCGCAGCCTTTAAAGAGCCCCTACATCTGTCTTTTCCAACCTTGCTTCTCCTCTCAATTGGATTATAGTTCCTAAAAGAGAAAGCATTTGGCTAATCTCAAGGGAACTTCCATGTGATGTAGAATGAAAAAAATCCATCGTCATAGGAAAAGTAACTTACTCATTCATGATGCCACCATTGACCGAATCACAGTATCTCTTTAGCCATTGAAGGAACTCCAAATTGTCCAATGGCCTTGCTTTCACAAGTTTGTTCACTTCAATATGCTGCCCATGCATCCAAGACAACAGATTCTTAATATTTCAAGGATATTCCGTATAACATAACATAACTAGTCACCAAAACGACACATCAATTTCTCCCATTTTTCTTCAATCAATTCACTCTATGACAGCAATATTCATTTACGAAAGGATTCCATTTAATGTACACTCAAGTACCACTTGATATTGGTTTTGGAATTCTGATGTTGAAACCAAGAGTTTAGTTCAAACCATGTAGATGTAGATACAAGTTGATCCCACATACAAATTTTGAACTAAAACTACTACGTAACACAATGAAGATATTGATACCAATGCAATGAAACGCACATCAAAGTTTATAACATAAAAAATCGAACAAAGATTTGGCTGAAAGTCACAACGCAACTGTAACACTAATAAGTACTAAGCTTAAGCACAAGAAGCAAGCAATGAAAGCACATAAAACAGCATCCTAGAAATTTGAAGTTGATTGCAAAGTACCTTTTCGATTTTCAACTTGTTGAATACATCCTGAAGAACTTTGTAGTTTTGGATATAGTCGTACTCCGACTTTGCATCAAAATTCACCTACATTACGACAAAATGGCTCAGAGTGAAGTTTCATAGATTTGACTGTCATGAAACATCAATAACGATAAAGTGAAAGATATACCACTCACCTTGTGCATGGGGACCACTCCTGGATGAGTCATGTCCATCATCTGACATTGAACAGCACCAGATGCAGCCTGCACATATGAACATCCAACCAGCTAACGCATTAAAGGGTAGAAAGCTAATATCAAGAAATGATGAAATAGCTGCATCATCTCAAGCCCATCAGCAAACAAGAAACTTCAGAGAGAAACACAAGGCCAGGCATTAGGAGAGGTTTTCAATTTATTATGGCCGAAGAAGCATCGAGAATCATTCACACGAACCGATTCAAGCACAATCAATTAAACAATTGCATTCGCAGGCATTTCACTTAGGGAATTAGTCGTTTCTATCAACTTTAACCTAACAATTTCAGCATCCCCAAGAAAACTTATCAATCGTCGTATCTTTAAGGAATTCAATGGCTTGGCAACATGAATGAAAACCCACAAATTCAATTGTTGTACATACGAGACAAATTCATTCGTGTATACCTAAAATCGAAAGTACCAAATGTACAAAAACAACACCACAAATCCGCTTGATGCCAGAGCTCCCAGCTAAAATAGATACATGCATCGACACATGGAGACCAAATTCTTTCGTGAAGGCTAGTGGCCTAAAGTCTATATCTACATAAGATTAAATGGACACCCAGTCGGGAAATTAGAGCGAAAGGTAATGGAACAAAGGGACAAACGAGAATCAGAGACCGAACTCAATCACATATATGCATTGTCTGCGTCAATGGAGGCAAGAACAAGATCATCCACAGAAGAAAAACAAGGAAACAGTGTTGAAAGGGGAGCCCAAAGCCACATTCCCTTCAAAGAGAGGGAAAACAGAAATCGAAAGAGATGGAAAACCCCTTATAAAAGCAAGAAAGGGAAATGACCGGTCAAAATGATTTCCAGCCGAAGAAACGAAGTAGTAAAAAACAGGAGAAGGAAGGAAGGAAGAGAGGACCTCTTCAATGCGGGAGAGATTGAGCTGAAGGCAATTGTTAATCCAAGTAAGTATCTCATTCCTTCCGACGAAGTAAGCGCCGTCCATCATCCCTATGTTGGACGCCATGTTTGTGTTGTTCCTTGGTGTTCTAGTCGTCCTCCAATATCTCCTATAGCTCCCGGGAATCCAGAGGGGAAAAAGTAGAAGCCAAAACAAAAGAGAAACAGAGGAGATGAAGAAGAAGAATAGAGAGAAAGCGGAAAAAATGTGAGAATCAAAGAGCTTTTATATTTGTTTATTTAGGATGGACGCAGGGAGGGATGGGTGGCTACTCCTTCTCTGCCGTTTCTATTTTTCCTATTTTATTTTATTGGTACAAGTTTTTTTATTATTATTATTTATTTTCCGTTTTAATATTTAATTAAGAAACCGAGATTTTGGAATTGGTTGGGATGATGGAGAGATGATCATGAATGGTGACAGTCTGACAGAGAGCAGCAATAAAGGGAGGGTGGTAAGCTGTATTTAGTAGAGAAAACTGAAGGATTTTAAAAATTAAAATTTTAATGTTGTTGCATATTAGAGACAAATGGCTTTCAAAATGTTGCTAAAACGGCAGCCGACACCCCCTAGCCCAGAAAGCATCAGCCCCTAGCCTAGAGCAGCAATACATGTACAAAGCATCAGCTTTGACGAAAAGTAGAGCTTGTCGTGCCTAGGGCTGTTGACGAACCAAACTGCTCGTGTTCGGCTCGGAAAAAGCTCGCCCGTGACTCGGCTCGAAACGAACCGAGCTGGCTCGCGAGCCGGCTCGTTTATAAATGAGCCGAGCTCGAGCTCATGCCTGCTCGGCTCGGCTGGCTCGCGAGCCAGCTCGGTTCGTTGGCTCGAACAATGCAGCTCGCGAGCTGGCTCGTTAGAGCTCGTTACACAGCTCGTCGATCAGCTCGAGAATGGCTCGTGAGCTGGCTCGATTAATTAGCTCGTGAGATAGCTCGATTTTGGAGCTCGCGAGCTAGCTCGATTTCGGAGTTTGCGAACTGGCTCGATTGGCTCGTGAAATGACTCGATTTTGGCTCATGAAATGGTTCGATTTTGGCTTAATTATTTTTAAAAATTCTAGATCTTGTAAACAATAATATTCATTTTGATTTTTTAGTATGCCTACAAATTAATGATAAGTAATAATTCAGAAAATTGAGTAAGTTCGAAATCTTGCAAATGAGCTCGATCCGAGCTCGAGCTCGAAAGCTTGCAAACGAGCTCAATTCGAGCTTGAGCTCGTTTAGGTTCGTTAACGAGCCAGATTCGAGCCGAGCCGAGCTTGCAATCGAGCTCGATTGGAGCTCGAGCTCGTTTAGGCTTGTTAACGAGCCAATTTCGAACCGAGCCGAGCCGAGCTCGAGTCAAAAAAAAATTAGCCGAACCGAGCTCGAGCTCGATTGATCGAGCTCGATTCGAGCTCGAGCCGAGCTCGAGCCAGAGTTCAAACCAAACGAGCCGAGCTCGAGCTGGGCAAAGCTCGGCTCGGCTCGTCAACACCCCTAGTCGTGCCACATAATGGACAACTCTGTTTACTAAATGTAGAATCATTAACAGGCGGATGGATGGAGGGGACTGAAAAAAACCATTAAATGTCAGCGATGACTGATCCACCATGGTGAGAATGAAAATCTCGATCTTCAACCATTGTAGGTAATAACGTAGCATCTCCCTCAATGTTCACTTCTCGTCAGTCATGATGAAAACACAAAGTACAAGCATCGCTGCAAGCAAATAATTCTAACACTAGAGGATCATAAATACCAGAGTAAAAAAATAGCTATTGCGAAAAGAACTATAACTGAAAAATCCCTTACAACCAATCCAACTATACCTCCATTTGCAATACGAAATTCTGTTTTTTTATTCAAATATATTGGGTTAAGGCTGGCCCAGAGAGGTTTGTCGACTAGTTTCCGGCACAATGACTCAAAATTTCACATGAAAAATATTAGATAAATAACTACTAATAAGTAAATGTAATTATTATTGAGTATGTGATGCAGTGGTTAGAAGGTTGAAAAAAACTCTTTTTATGTTTACGTCACAGGTGCAATTTACACAGGTGTTTTTTTTGTTAGTTATTTTCTCATTTATCTCATGGTTGTTCATTT
Source organism: Linum lewisii (assembly GCA_034768395.1). Taxonomy (NCBI): domain Eukaryota; kingdom Viridiplantae; phylum Streptophyta; class Magnoliopsida; order Malpighiales; family Linaceae; genus Linum; species Linum lewisii. Next base: position 10,046,280 of record CM068304.1, read on the forward strand.
TTATTAAATAATTCATCTGTTTCATCTAAATTGTGTTTTTATTAGTTATTTTTCTCATTTATCTCCTAGAGAAGCCTTCTTTTATATTAAATAATTCAACTTCTTCCTCGTCAAGGCACACACATTTTATTTTTGTAAAAATAGTATGGGCTCATATTAGGATTTTTATAAGAATACATTTTGAATAATTTGGATATCAATTTATAATTGAAAAGAACTTAAATTTTAAAATTAATTATATCAGCTTTACAAAAATACCCCTAATTATAATTTCGGAGAAAATAAATTACTTATGATTATAGAGCGCTATCTTTTGAATAATATAAACTTGAATATTCATATATCCCTTAATCAACAATGTTTTATTTTTATAAAATGTAATCCTATTTATTTAAATATAAAATGTAAAATTTTATTTTGATATACTTAAAAACTATTTTGTTAAAATATCCAATGATAAGTAACATCTCGATTATATCATAGGGTCCAAAATTCATGGGACTCTCATTGTTACCAAAAAAAAAATAGAATGTGTAGTTAGTTAGTTAGTTAATATTATAAAATGAGGAGAAATTAGATAAGATTGGAACACGTATGGATGGTATAGAGGGGGGAAATGGTTGCAATGTCCAAGAAGAGAGCAAAGTGATACATTAGGTGGTATGATTATGAAGGTAGGAAGACGACTGGTGTGGTCTCTCATCGCTGCATGTGTTAAAGTCCATAAAAAAAGAAAAGGTAACAGATCATCCAAATTAAAGAAGCAGATAGATAAATTAAACATCTTATTATAATTGGGATATTCAAACTCTCCTGATGCTGATTGTTTTTTTTTTTAATCTACATTCTCCTCCAAGTGGCGGCACGTTGTTATCTTCATACCCATTTCTCTCGTCTCCCATACTCCGGCGATGCTATTTCCTAATTACTCTACCACCTTGTTTGGTTTCGTTGATTTCAAAATTGTGTATTCGGCCAATTATGTAGTTTTGGAATTGGGTGTTTGTAACCCAATTCTATTTCCTCAAATCAGCTATTTGGAAGTCACATGATAATTGCATGTTTTGGGGGTTGGGTTTCCACTACTAGTGCAAAAATACAGTTATGCCCTTCTGGTGGATATTTTAGGGTTTTGAAGAAGACACCCCTCTACCAACATCAACAATCAACAATCATTGAGCTCATAGCCGATTTTCTATCCTCTGCACTAATTTCTTAACAGCACGACATCAGCCAGCATGTGGCACCCAACTTCCCAGCAATCCGTTCGGCCATTCAACGATGTACACGACCAGCCTTGGTGCGAATGTGGCCTGAGATCGAAATTGCGGACTTCACAAACCTCTGCCAACCCTGGTCGGAACTTCTACAGCTGCTGCAAATGGAGTTCAAAACAGGTATAGGTCCTTCTAAAACACTGTGCCTTTGGTTCTTTCTTTCACTCATCGTATTACCCAACATCTATCCCTGCTATTTGGTTTCCATATCAGAATCGTGGCTGCGATTTTTTCATCTGGCAAGACATATATGTTGCTGTGGAAAAAGAGAAGGCAAGATATCATGAAGCCATTGCGAGATTGAGGAATGAGAATGTTATGCTGAAAAACGAGGTGATTAGGTTGAGGGAGGACTATCGTTCCTTTCGAGAAAATCTACGATCTTCATTGTTAGCTGCTAATGACGAAGAAGTAGTTCAGCACAACTGCCAAACTAGTTCCGAGTCTGAGGCTGTCACAATTTCTGAGCATCTTGAGATGTTGACAGCCAGGCTCAATAATCTTGAGCTCCTCATCGCAGAGAAGAGAGGTCCTTGAAGTTGCGACTGCATTGTATTACTACTAATTTCGTGTGTCATGTAATAGAGTGAACCCGACTTCTCTGTAACGGTGTCTGTATGACCTCCGAACATATGTATGTTAGCAGCTACTACTTTAAATTTAAGGCCAAAGGATGAACTGATGTCATGAATCTTATTCGTTCCTAGCATAGATGACATACGATATTCAGTATGAAGAAATTATTTTCCAGATTTTCACGAGCGCTAATCATATGACATTCTGCCGTTCAGACCAAATGAAGCTCAAATTGAGTTCATGAATAGTTTATATTGTCAACCAAAAGTTTATATTTTACTGCACCACAACTGGTATCTACAAAACAAACCATAGTTGATGAATTCATGGATGTCGATTAGAGGATTACAGCTTGTAAGGAGCTGAGGAGAATCACATACAATGTTATATTATGCAAACCACAACACGGTACAACAAGCCGAGGAAAACTAACAAAGAAGGAATCAACTTACAATACCAAAATACCTTCATTAGACACTACCACTGCCACTTGTAGTTCATAATACATAATGCAATACAGTTGCCGTCCCTATGCTGCACTACCACAATTTCAACAAACAAAAGATGGGGACATTGGCCATCCCCAAGTACTAGTCGTACTATCATATCCCCCACACTTCAATACAAAATAAACAATTTTTCCATCACAAAATAAGTGGACAATGGGATTAGCACTTCAGTTGATAATACTGAGGACAAAGCTGAACTTGTCCTCCTCAGTAGGAAGCTGGTAGAACAACTGGGCAGCTCGATCGTCCTTCATCAAAGCCAATGAGGCAGCAACAACTTGATCGTGAGATAGGCCATCCATTGCAGCCAACTCGGAGTACAAGTTCCCCCTGCGGAACTGTATGTCGTCGTCGTGACATATACTATTCACCATCCTCTCTATGTTTGAGGCAGTCTTCTCCAGCAGAGGGTGCAGCTTGGCTATTTCATCGGTCATCCCACTTGCCACGACCTCCTTCCTCGGTCTCTTCGAAGTTCCAGTAGAAGCAGATGTCTTTGAGGTTGCTGCCATGTTCCTCCCATTAATCCCTTGATTGATCATGCTCTCTAGTACACGCTGCGATGCTTCATCATCAAAAGTAGAAGCTGCATCCACGAACTGCTCCGACGGGGCATTAACCGTCTGCTCAGAATCGATATTCACGGCAGCAGCAACATGGGGATTGTCGGCATCTGCTGGTGATTCAGATTCGCCACCCACAGCCCTGTCCTTGCCGAATATTCGTGCCAACTGGTCATAATACGGGAAGGGTTCCTTGTTCAACCCCTTTGCTCCTGGGAATCTCTACAATGACATAGACAATAAAAATAATTACAAATTAGGTATGCAGACTTATTGAAATGTCAACTATAAACCAACAATGCAAACCTTAGCCCATGTTCGATACACATCATCATCAGCCACGATTTGCTGCCTGGACTCGTCCCAACCAAAGCCACTAGCTCCACCATTCTTCACTTCGGTTATGGCAACGTACTTGTCCTTAAACAGCCTATGCCTTGACTTGATGTGAGGTACCACTTTCATCGGACAGCCAGGGATAAGAGTCTTCATGAGGGTTTCGATCTCTTGAACCCACCGTTCTGGAAATTTCCGGACTCGACCTGCTTGTTCTCCACCAACTGCAGCATTGATCGGATAAAGGCTGCATCCAACTCCGGAGTCCATGCCTTGTACTCCCTTGACGTTTGCTTCCCCTTGCTCCGATTAGAATCATCAGCTGATGCCATACCTGCACATAGGGTAGAAGGAAGTGCTTAATAGAGTAGCATACCATAAGAACAAAATGAGTGAGAGTAAAACAAAGCTGTTGCAGATATTACCTTTGTGCACTGTGAATTTTGGTTGAGTTTGAGCTGTGTGTGATATTCGAATAATGCACCATGTTTATATACAAAATAACTGTGCAAGCAAGGAATTAAACAACTGAAATGACCAATACCAACCTTCAAGCAATGAATTAATAACTATTGGCAGTTGTCCAACTGCACATTATTTAATGGACTGCTGCATACCTTGAGTACTGCAGTGGTTGACTTCTGTAGTGCTTAATGAGGACGTAATGTCCCAACTACATAATCTCAGTTATTGGCTAGCTAAGTAGCCTAACTGGTACACTATCCAACTAGAGGCCTAATTACATTGCCTAATTAGACTAATAACGAGTTCATTAAGGAGCTTTGCAGAGTTTCAAGAACGGACGAAGTATTGAAAGTTATGCATGAAATGCAAGAATCAGGTATGTCTATCAATCATGAAATATTTGAGTGGGTTATATCTTGTAAATGTTGAGAAAGTAAAGCAACTCCAAAGAACCTATAGATTGGGATCTCCAGAAGATGCCTCATCTGCTAATGATGACACATCAACTGCAGAAGCAATAGATGTGAAGCGGAACCGTAAACCACAATTCAGAGCAAGTAAAGATGGCTGTTTACTTAAGCCAGTTCCAAGTGCCTATTCTAAGCAAGACTTGCAGGAAGTTTCTGGAATAGTATCATCCTCTGGTGATTGCTCTCACATCGAGGAAGCTTAGCCTAATTGCTAAATAGATATGAAAGGATTATAGCTACCACAGATTTGGAACCACTAGTGCCAAATATGTTGGAAACGAAACAAATGAGTAAACAAGTAAAAGATTAATAGGTAAACTAAAACAGCAGTTCAAATTTAAACCGTAGTGCCAAATACGTCATAGTTCATACATACGAGAACACTAGTAGCAAATGAGTACATGACCAATAACGCTGCATAAATGACAGAAAGACAATCACCATGTTCATAAACTCAGTCAGTCGAGGAACATTACCACCCCCTTGTATCCCACATGTGTTGGGCCATATCTTGTCTAAATTGCGTCCATTCGACAGTTGTTTCGATGTGCGTGACCCAATCTTCATCATCCATTGGATTCCCGGCACCACCAGCTTGTTCTTGGTCCCGATATAAGCGCTCGTAAACGTCTGCCCCAACTTCACCCCTTATGAAGTTATGTAAAAGGCAGCAAGCGTTTACTATCCTTCCAACCACTCGTGGGGAGAACCACGTAGTATCACGCAAGATGGCCCATCTCATCTTCAGAACACCGAACGCTCTCTCGATGGTGTTCCTTGCCGATGCATGTCGCATATTGAATAGTTCTTCGGGAGTCCTTGGTCTGCTTCTCCCTGTTCCCCACTCTTTCAAATGGTAACATTGTCCTCGGTATGGTGCGAGGAATCCTTCACAGTTACTATAGCCGGCATCGCATAAGTAGTAGTGTCCTATTTGAAAGTAAATGGTTATCGACGCTAGTGAAGAAAATTTTGCTGCAATATTGTTTAAAGGAGTTGATTTTATCAATGAGCACGCATCAAACATGACTAAGATCGACAAACAAACCTTTTGACACCTTCAGTCCATTCGGTCGTATGAGAGCGTCTCGGAGCACCCTCCCATCGTGAGCAGATCCTTCCCATCCAGCAAGTGTGTATATTAATTCCATGTCAGGATTGCAAACACCAAGGACGTTCATTGCTAATGTCCCTTTACGTGTGCGATATCGTTGTTGGCTCTCCCTAGGGACACGAAGTGTAATGTGTGTTCCATCTAGTGCCCCAACACAGTTCTGCAAATGCATTACTGGAATTAGTAATTGGCATTGAAACTTACTAATGAAAACAAGCTATATACAAAAATTGTGGGAGTGATAACCTTAAAATACTTCCATCTTGGGTCCGTGGAATCTTCAGCAATAGGTTTCTGCGTGCGATACAGAATTGTATGCAGTTTCAACACAGCAAGCAAGACGAGATGTATGACTCTACTGATGGTTTCGCCAGAACGACGAAACACTATTTGTAAGACACGATTCTTCTCGTTGTGCGCTATGGTATACAAGAAGATCGCAACCATTTCATCAATCTTAATGTTCCAACTAGACCTTAACCCACCTTCATATGCCAGTAAGCGACAGAGTTTCGCAAAGCATCGACAGTTCATTCGAACTAACATCACAGACGATATGTTGCCATGTGAAGTAATTGCATTCATGAAAGTCCTCCTAGCTATCTGTCGAGCTATTGGAGTTTCCCAGGCTGGCTCAACCTGCCTGGGCTCAAGTAGCTCACCGTGCATCTCCTCGCTAATCTTAACGATAAACATCAATATCCGATAGAAGAATTCAAAGTACAAGGCAATAACAGCTGCGATTTTTTTACGTCTACTCATGAGAGCCCTTGCCATTTTCCTAAGATACGTTTAGGGTTGGATCAGAGCCGGAAGAGTAGAAAGTCACTGTCGGCAGATGTGAAAGAGTGTAGGATAACCTGAGTTGGTTGGTGCAGATCGGAACTCCGAACTCGAGAACTCAAAGATCGCTGTCGGGAAAAGTGAAAGAGTGTAGGAAAACCTGATGATTGCTCTATGCTTGGTGCGTCTCTCTCCCTCCAAGCTCTAGAGGTTGTGTTCGTCGGCAGTAGCTGTGAAGGAAGAATGGTTTGAAGCAATTGGTAGGTGGAAGAAATAAATCTGTGGCAGAGAATGTAATATTGAGAATAAGTAAGAGGGCAATATTGTAACTAAACATGAGCTCCAAAATGACTTTTCTGAAATCACACAAAACACACCTTTTAGCTGAGTTTTTAAATCAACATATTCTCCATCATTTGGCTTCCTCAAATCAGCGGTTTTCCAAATCTTTTTTCCACAAAAACGAGGGTTTTCATGAAATGTGATGTTTTCCTCAAATCACCAACCCAAATACATGAAACCAAACGTGATGGTACAACATTTCACCATTGTTTCAATTTTTGGTATTTTGGTTATTCCATTCTGATAGGCCCAGTGTCTTTGGAAATTAGTCAGGTGCTGAACCTTTATGGTGCTGAATCTGTGCTAAATTAAATCTCAGTCGTCCATAAATAATCAACGACTATATCAAATATATGCGGTGGGAGTGTCAGAAGGATAAAATAGTAATCTCGTCAATATGTTAAAGTGATGGAGAAAGTGACAGAAAAGTAAGAAAAAGAGTACTCAATTTTTCTATTCTCTTTCTTCTAATGATAAAAAAATTAACATAACACTTACGATTTGAATGATTTTTTAGTAATTTTAACATCAAAAGTCTTCTAATTAAATTACGAATCTAATAATATCACTCTTGATAGTGTTTATGAAATTAATATCAGTTATGTTAGGAATTCATATCAGTTATGTTAGGGATTCGTATCAGTTATGTTAGGAATTCGTATCAGTTATGTTAGGAATTCGTATGCTGTTACGAATTTAGTTGATTCAAGTACAAATCATGATTCGTATGGTTTTATAGCATGTTTCATAACGTTTTGAGAACCAATTTCGTATTGGGTTATAACAAGTTTCGTATGGGTTTGAGATCATGTTTCGTAGCGTTTGAGAATTACTTTCGTATTAGTTATGTGGGAGGTTCGTAATTGTTGGTTTGAATCTTAGACATAATTTCATTTAGAATGCTAACAGCCAAGTATTACATAACATGGTCCAAATGGATACGAATAAGATCCCAAAGTATATGTTTTACGAATTATTAGAGTATGTATTACTTATATGTTTTGACGGGGGCTCACATGTACCAAAATGATGTCTTGATACACAATGTAATACTTGGTACTTAATTCGTAACACTTGATGTCATGATACACAATGTAATACTTTGGTACTTAATTGTTGGGGACGAAGGGTAGTCATTTCCAACGGAGGTTGGAGTCCCTTAGTGACGAGTCTTTGCTTCCGGTTATTTTTCTTCTCCGTTGTCCTGTGTAATACTTTGTACTTAATTCGTATTAGTTATGTTAGGAATTCGTATCCGTAATACGTATAAACTTAATGAGTAACACTTGTAATATTTGGTACTTAATTTGTAACACTTGATGTCATGATACACAATGTAAAATTTGGTACTTAATTCGTAACACTTGATGTCATGATACACAATGTAATACTTGGTACTTAATTCGTAACACTTGTAATACTTGGTACTTAATTCGAAAGTAACATGAAGAACCCATTCTCTTTCTTCTTCCTCTTTTTTTTCTTTCTTCTCTTTTCTTTTCTCTTCTTCTTCTTCTTCTTCTTCTTCCTTCTTCTTCTTCTTTTTTCTCCTTCATTCTTCTTCCTTCTTTTTCTTTCTCTATTCCAGATCTAGATTCTCTTCTTCTTCTTCTTCGTCTTCTCCTTCCTTCTTCATTCTTCTTATTGTTCCTTCTTTTTTCTTCTTCTCGTTCTTTTTCTCCCTCTTCTTTGTTCTTCCATAAATCCTAAGACACAAGAACAAAATCTAACAACATATAAGAGAAAGAGAAGAGAAAAATAAGGGACAGAAGAAAAATTCGTAAGAGAATGTGATCACGAAAGTATTACGAAAGTAACATGAAGAACACGCAAGTGTTACGAAACAGCTACGAAAGTATTCGAGAGAAAAAAGAAGAGAGAAAAAGAGAGGGAAATGAAGGATTTTGAATTTTGAAAATGGAGAGAGAAACAATGATGGTTTCACACGAAAGTATTACGAAAGTAACATGAAGAACACGAAAGTGTTATGAAACAGCTACGAAAGTATTTGAGAGAAAAAAAGAGAGAGAAAAAAGAGGGAAATGAAGGATTTTGAATTTTAAAAATGGAGAGAGAAACAATGATGGTTTCACACGAAAGTATTACGAAAGTAACATGAACAACACAAAAGTGTTATGAAACAGCTACCGGAAGTATTATGAAAATTGATAAAAAATATTACGAAAACAGATATTATAAAACAACGACGAAAGTATTACGAAAACGGATAAAGACATTACGAAAACATATACGAAACAAAAATCAAATGTTACGAAACCCAACATATCTCAACGAACGACTACGAAAGTATTACGAATACACAGTCTAAACAAACGAGAAAAGCAACTAAAGTAACATCAAGAGCACGGAATCAATTTTTGGCACCCTCCAACAAGAAAAGAACACGAAGAACATGAAAACCCAGAAATTTTAACTAAAAAATATGAAAATACAAAGATTCGTACACATTATGAGGGTTGTATGCACTCCCCCGATTTTTTCATGCGTAGATCCAACTCCGACGTGCTATTTTCCGGCATAATGAACACACAAATCTCTTCTTTGTTCATGAAAATTTGAGAGAAAAAAGGAGAGAGAAATGAAGAATTTTGAATTTTGAAAATGGAGAGAGAAACAATGGTGGTTTCTCAATTATATAGTGACAGAAAATGTCAGATTCATACTGTTTACGTGTCAGATTCATAATATTTTTTTTGCCCAAAATACCCCTCGCGAGTTAGCTCTATTTTGAGCCGTAGGATGAAACCGACAGTCTCTATTGGGTTCAGCACGGTGCTGAATGACCCTATTCAGCATACTACTATTAGCCCAGTGTCTTTGGGGCCTAGATTCCAGGAGCAAGACATCTTAGGTTCAGAGTCAGCCCATCAGGTCCAAGTAGACTAAAAACTCGTGTAGGGTTATCGTGCCAGGAATTCATCCCAATCCTTGGTTCATCGACGGTCCAGATCTACTAGAAGTAGTCTTTGACCACATCATTGATGAGATAAGACATCATCACCAAACCCCACTATATGCCCTAGACCCTAAAACGCCTTCGAGCAACCCCTTGGTACTTCTCCGTCTCCCGCACCCACATATACATATCTCAAACGCTTACGTACCCCCTTATAATCACCCCCTCTTACTACTCTTTGTACGTTGTGCGGGTACCATGTGAAGCCGAGCCACAAGAGATTTTCCCTCAACACATCACAACTCGATACTCTAGGTGGAACCATCTTATAGGGCCACTCGACGCTAAAGGGCTGGAACAATTGGCGCACCCGTAGGAGATAAAAGTCAAACCACGATCCATCAAGAGCTCCAAACGATGGCTGGAAAAATCGTACCTATACGATTTCCGAGGACCAACTCACTATCGATTTGGACGCTCCTAAAGTGCATGATTGGCACTGCGATGATGAGGAAGAAGCCCAAGCAGCTGAGCGTAGACACTGCACAACTCTCAATCAGTCTGTGTTCATGCCCACGGTTCAAACAGCAACGCTCGTAGCACCGCTAGTCGCCACTTCATCATTAGAGACGACGAGCACCACCCAAGAACTAGCTAAGTAAGTCGCAACGCTTCAAAGCAAAATGAGAAAATGACAACAATGGTGAAGTTGCATATGACCAGAGAAAGCTCTACGAGGAGTCTGCCCTTGGACCACTCACGAGAGATGGTTGGCTCTGATGGGATGATAAAGACATATATCTACCATCCCACCAAGTCGGCACCTGACAGAGAGCGCTTTGGAAACCCCTGGGTAGGGCGAGCTGCCATGAAATTTCAGTATGTTGCCGATGGGAGTATACAATGAAAAGGGAATGCCAGATGATCGCTTGGCCACATTCACCATCGCCATGAAAATGTTCAAGGTTTTATACTTACTGCAACACATTTCCAGGAACTTTTAGCGGCTAATTAGCATTGGAATGGTACAAAAATCTCCTTGAATGTGTCATAAAGAGATGGGATGACTTCGCTAGACTCTTTGTGACAAAGTTTGCTTGACAGAGAGCGATCAAGAGCAAAATGTCTATCTTCTGGAATTTGAAACAAGGAAAAACAGAATCTCTTAGAGATTACTACGATAAATGGTCATCCGTCGTGCTCTTGAACAGATGATACATTGGAAATGGCAATCACTCACCTCAAATCTACAAACACAAACACCAAGCTGATAAGATCAATAACATGCGATTACCCCCAGTCACATTCAGATTTGGAGTCTAAGATTCAGAAGAGCATTGAGGTGGAGGAAATTCTAATGATGTTGAAAATAGAAGAGGCGTCCCTAGCTAGTAAGGAGACGACGAATGGTGCAAAGAAAGGATAACAAGGAAACTCTAAAGAGGAAGACCAATCTGACAAGGGAGAAAAGAGGAGAAAGCGCCCATGAAAGGGAAGAGAGGAAGATAGAAGGGGCAGATGATCCTTTCCTCCCGCACCCATCACTTTGAAGAATGGACGCCCATGGGAGAGCCTTGTCGCAAACTCTTAATGGTATAATGCATAAACGACAATATGAAATTTGTTGGTCAGAAGCAATGAAGGGTAATGCAAACTGAAGGGATGCAACCGGTGGTGCGAATTCCATCAGCAACAAGGGCATTACACTAATGATTACTGCAGGGAGCTAAAGCAAGGAATATGGGCTGTTAAACAAGGGAGAGTTGCAAGACTATATCATGCACTATAGAGTAAAGGATAGACATATAGGATGCTCAAAAACTCCTAGGGTGGAAAGAAAACGTGATGACGATTGAAGGGAGCGTCCACGTTCTCGGTCTCCCGAAAGAAATAAAGAAACCAAGGGGAATGTGTTTGATCACATTGGCGACCAGAACGCCCCAAATGCAGATGCCCAAGAACATAAGAGTGATGAATCGTTATTAACATAATTTTATCCCCCATAATTTACACATTTCGCATATGGTTTGTGAGTGTTTATGACACCTCATAGTGGTTTTGTGCTTAATTTTGTTAATTTGTTGTAAATAGCCTCTTGAGATCCTTGTGGTCCATTTTTACTACTCTCGATGTATTTTTAATTGGTTTTCAGGTTATTTCATGATATATATATCGAAAACAAGAATATATGGATTCAAACGGTGATCAGTTCGAAGTCCAGATGCTCTAGATTTCAAAGAATTACGGAACCCAGCTCTACTAGCACGAAGGAGGTGATGTACACATCGCACCCGTCATCATCATACGATGCTCTGCGCCCCCAACGCGCCAGTATCGTGCTGATAAGACAGATGGGGACATAGCTAATTCAGGAAATGCCATGGTGGCGGTGATGTCGACAAGTAAGCCGCATTCAAGTAAGCCAAATAAACCCGAGAAATACGAACCTAGCTCGTCTAGGTACCTTTGTGAGAGGCCTTTGGACCTGATCAAATTTTGGCATCGTTGTTATGGACCCTTTGTTTCAGTGTAAAAAATTTGAGCGATTTAGCTAATTCTATTGCATCATCAGTTTTTGCTTATCATTTGTTTTTTTAGTAGATTCTCTTATTGGTCTACTTTCCTCATGTTATTAAGCATATTTCACCACTTTGGTAGTTGTTGTTTGTGTACATATGCATGATTATAGGGAAGACGACCATTAGTGGAGTAGAGATGAGCACGAGTTACCACCAACTCGGCATGAGAGCCCTTACCCACCACCCTACTATCGAGATCCCACTCTAACCTTTCAAGATCAACATCCTTGAAGATTTGGGGACTACTACTCATAGCCAACCTTTGAAGAAACTCCATTAGAGCACTTCAACAGAGACATTCCCAAGATGATCATCTTGTCGAAGGGAGTGAAGTGTGGTATGGGGAGTTACAAATTTCTCAAAGGGAGGACGAAGATTGGATGTTCCACCGAGATAAAGCAGCAGAGAAAATCAATGTGATGATGAGGTTGCTCAAGGAACGATGGCCTAGTAAGAATGAAGAGGTCATGGCTGAGGATGTACAGCTTAGTCCAAATGTGCCTTCTGAGAAATATGATGTGAATGAATTTCATGGGGATATAACCCCAATTTGGGATGATGAGCCTCACCAAAAACCTTACTACCTTGAAACCATTTGGAGTCCTGAACAGCTAGAAGATTTTACTTGCGACCAAATTGCTCCCATAACAATGTTGCTAGAAAAGGAGGCTCTCCAAACTAGAGAGGTGCAAGAAGTGTTGGCGAAAAGGAGGCTGCGGAATTCTTAGGACGGGTGTTCTAAGGAATAGACTAACTCCCCAAGTAAGGTGGTAGGTACCATTTAGGTATCCACCCTCAACAAAAGCTCTTCGTGCGGTTCCCCCAAAGCAAGTTGAAGCCCTTCAAGACTCTTGTCTTGTGATGAAGTTCTTATGTCAAGATATTGATAGCAAGAGTATCACATTCAAATTTGAAGAGAACACGACTGAGGAACCACAACAAATCGTGTTGGAATCCATTTCAAGCCCTATTGGGAGTTAGAGATGATTGAAGCCATTGGAGGTGATACTCCAATTTTCTCCCCCCGCCCCCCCAAACTCCCAAGGAAAAAGTAAGAAGAATGTTGACGGGAGCGAGAAGGAGCACTACTATCCTTCGCAAGTTCTTCTACCACTCTCTCTTGTTGTTGCATGGAAATCAAAGAGATGGTAAGCTGGATTGCATAACCCTCCAGGTACCGTCTATCTCAAAGATGTAAAAGAAAGAGCAGTCATCAGGAGAGACCTTGTGCGTATCTTAGTTTGGATTTTTTCATGTATTTAGTTTATTTTATTTTCTTTTGGGATTTTATTAGATGGTTGTGGATTTGTGAATGTGTGGTTTGGATGGTATTTTCTAGTTTGATTGTTGGTACTTCAAGGTTGAGAACACCAGAAACTCTTATTTCCACTTTTCCACCGTAAGGATCACTCCGGGTAGTATCTTCCCAATTCTTATTTCATCGTTTATTTTTGTGTCCAATGAGTACATTGAACTGTTTATGTGTGGGGCGGGATCATGTATGATTTGGGATTGCTTGTTTGCCTTGTTTTGTTCGAAATGGGTGGTGATTATGTTGCCCATTCTATCATTGCTTCCCATTTCCCCTTGTGGTTTAGACTCGTTACATTCCTTAAATTCTTCGTAAAATGTTTTATCTTTTATCGTTTGATGAGAAAGATGTGATGTCTTATGTTTAGTGAATGTATGAGAACTGTGGTATGACCATCTCTCAATTAATCTTGCTTATAGTCTAAGGACTTGATTTTGTTGTATCAGTAAACGATTGACTTGGATTTGTGCAAGACTTGGTCTTAACCACCTTTCAAATTCTCTAGTTTAGATGCCATGATCGAGTCTAGGTAAGGGTTTTCCAAATGTGTGTTTGTAAGAGGCAAATGATTCCACCTAGAGTTTAAACTATTCATGCTCATCAAAATTGAGTTGTTGTGACTGTGATAACGTCTCCAATTATCTGAGGCCCACATAAAAAAACCTACAAAAACCATAGTCTACTAATCCATGTTCTGCCCAAACTATAAGCCTCTTATACTAAGAACACTGTTTATTTAGAATATCATAAGTACGTCAACACCGACTGGATCCATGGCGTAATGGTAGCACGTCTGACTCCAGATCAGAAGGTTGCGTGTTTGATTCATGTTGGGTTCAATCCCTTGGTCTTTGGATCCATTTTTTATTAATCGAACACATAACATAGAAACTTTGCTGCAATGGCATGTTCCCAATCCATTACATCACACAGACTTTTCTGCAGTCTGTAACTTGTTAAGCGTGAAAGTTTCCTTTTGATTTCAAGAAATTAGCAAAAGAAAGTGCACCCAGCTTGTGATGAAAAAAGAGTAAATGAACACGTATCAAAGAGCTGGAGTTGATGTTACGATCTATCTACTAGTTGGCAAGATCACTGTCAAACTGACTGATTGACACACATCGATTCCTCTGAGAATTGTTCATGGATTGCATATTCTAGAGACATATAGCCACAATGATCTGGGGTTGTGGGGTTGAAGAAACCCAACTCGAAATTTACTTCCACTTGAGACCAGATAGACTAATAGAGACTAATTTGAGTAATCATGTCAGCTCTCATGGATACAAGGAGGAGGCTAGTAGTTTACCCATGAACTCATGTGAAATATGTATGTGGAATTGTGATGGATGTTGATTATGGATTGTGGTTCTGAGATATGGTATTGGGATAATGGGTTATGGTATCGGGTGATGGAATTTGGAATGGTGGAAATAGTGAACTAAGATGAGATGTACCACTTTGTTATAACATGTTGTGTTGTTGTGAATTAAGTAGAATATGAAAGGATCTTATGCTACCCCAAGGATTGTGATGATGGAATGAGTTGCGGTCTACTGACGAGTAGACAATGCTCCCTACGGTGAAGGATCCTACGGGATGCGTCGGGACTCTCCAGGTTGAGAGTGCATCTTTCGGGCCAACTATGTAGTGTGGGAACAACTTCTTTGGCGCCTAATAATCACCTAGAAAAATTTCCATGTTTTGTGATATGATTTGAGACGTGTGCCTGAACGTATGTGCTTGACCTTGATGATTGAGTTTGGTGATGGTGGTGGAATTGTTCGTGATGTGGTTTATGATGAACGATTGATTATATGAAATCTATCTATTAATGTTATGTTGATTAAGCAGTACTATATGGGGATGAGCACGATGTGTGTAATGGGCGATGATGATGATATGATCACCTAGTACTATCAATTAGGGATTAATAAATGGAATAGACTTAGGGTTGACTTGCTCCATCGATTCACTCAATTTCATTAGGAAGCTTACCCCCTTCTTTTCCCCTTTTAGTTAATGTTTGTGTGTTGAGTAGATTACGGGTTGGACAACTAGAGTTTGGATGAGATGGATGGTTGGAGGGCGGTGAGTGTGACCGAGGACACCAAGGTTGAAAAAATGTACTTTTTTTTTCAGTTGACGATTTTGGGATTTTAATGAGATTTATGGTTTTGATTTTATTTGGAGGTTTGGCTAGTTGTGGTCTAAGTTATATTTTGACATGGGATCCGTTTTATTTCTTTAGTGACTTATAATTTATTTATTTCATTTCCGCTTGGTTTATGTCATTGTTCTTTTTCGAATCATTGCTACTAATACTCGTTTCTAGTTCAACCATAGAAACCAGGTGTTGGTGTTATCAATGGTATTAGAGCCTGGTTCTTTGCTGTTGGATTGGTGTGTTTTCTCTTCTAGAGAAGTGATGAGCTGCAAAATAGCGGTCAATCAAATAACTACCAAGTTGTGAAGCTAGGGTAGATCGTATTCCACGGGTCTCCTCTACTTCCTTACTCAAATGTGTTGGCAATTAAATTCGAGGGTAAACACTTAGTGCGTGGTGTGAGTTCCACGACTTATATACTAAAAATGCAAAGATTAAAACCCCGTTTACTATAAATTATCTTAAATTATATAATAGGGTGAATTATATAATTTAGATAATTATAATTCATAATTGAAATATTGTTTACTTGGCATTTGTAAATTAAGAAATTAAATAATTTCATAATAATAATTGTGTTCATCACTTATTGAATTACAAATTATGTATACTTCTAGAATTCAAAGGAATGACATATAACACCCGCAATAACTCGACTAATTATTAGCACATTCATCACGCCACATTTGATTTGCAATCCCGTCACGCTTAGAAGCCATTTCTCGCACCTGTGATGAAGACGTCCCAAATTCTATACGAGCCATAGATTCACTTGTTTCCGCTTGACCATCACTCTCTTCGAACTCTGCAAATAGGGTGTCCCCTTGTGCATGCATCCGAATAAAGTTGTGAATCGCACAACATGCTAGAACAATGTCTGTTTGTTTGCTGAAGCTATAACTGCACATCATTTTCAAGATTGGCCATCTTCTCTTCAAAATACCAAAACATCGTTCAATGACATTGCGAAGACTAGAATGCCTGTAGTTGAATAGTTCTTCACGACCTTTGGGTCCACCTCGGTGTCTCATCTCCTGGAAATGAGAAGTATACCCTCGAAATGGTGCTAGAAACCCAGGTGCGTTTGCAAATCCAGAATCCACCACCTAATATTTCCCTGTACCACGAAGAAAAAATATATAATGTGCAAACACAACTATAGTTGTGTTATTATTAGTACAAATATAGTTGTGTTACTATTAGTACAAATATAGTTATTTGTACTAATAGTAACACAACTATTTTTATCTTACAAATCCATAAATTTTAATCACATCTAGTTATAACATGTTCATCCCACACGTGTATTTCATGTGCTTGAACTAGTGTACACGTGTTATTGGATGTGGGGGAAAATTTTGCAATCCCACTTTCTTTTCTTTTGTTGTCCAGCTGCCTTCCATTGGCATTTACACACCGACTCACATTCATTATATTGCAACTCTTCACCTTCTCATCTGATTACTCTTTCCAGTATTGTGCCCGATCTCCTCTTCTTATGTCCTGCTCTTTCCACTGAGGTATCTTTCAAGTCGGGGACAACAGATAACAATAGATGAAGACGAAGACGAAGAAACAGAAGAAGAAGTAAAAGAAGAAGAGGAAGAAGAGGAAGAAGAGGAAAAAGGTAGGTTGGAAAATGAGGTTTTTGCTTGTAGTTCCTAACTTCCATACGATGGCAGCTGCAATTTTTGATTTAGGGTCAAGCTGGTATGCTTGTTCTCTCCTTGTGATGAGCAGCTTAGCATTGCCCCCTGAGTGTCACACCGTAAGAGTGACTGACTGTCCTTGCTCCTAAATCTGGATCACAAAAGTAGATGGCTTGTGTGGCTCATCTTGCAGGTATTTAAGAGTTTGCAGAGGGCGTAGGTTTGTAATAATTTCTATAATTGTGTTTGTTCCACTGCTTAGTTGTTGGTATGAATTTTGTTATCGCAATTACTTTTTAGTTAAATACCTTCATCTTTATCAAAATGGTAATGAATGAGATGCTGTTGTTTCTATTGTTGTTGTCCTATGTTTACAGAACAATTTAGCTATTTTAACTTGCCTGAGTAATTCCCCTTTCCTCTTAGTATATTATGCAGCATCAGGAGAGAACAAGCATACCAAATCGATGACAACATGTATGTTGATGCAAAAGTACAGACGAGTATAAAGTTCGTTAGGTACCTTGTTCGATTGCCGAGATGGGAATGGATTGAGAGATCGGGTCGACGCACAACTCGCAATCAAAGGCTGAAGTGAAAATAGAAGATCAAAGATTACACCTACACTAATGAATAATCGAAAGCAGAGATAGAGTGAAGGTGGGTGAAATTGATTACCTTCTCTTAAGGTGGGTGAAATTGATTACCTTCTCTTAATGATAGATAGTAAGTAACGAGTTTCGGAGTACTGTATCCAGCAAGTTGTAATTAAAATGGTATTCTGCTAGAGTTGTTTATATAAGGTAATACAGTGTTGTTAGGGAGCCGCGTGAAAGCAGCTCTGATTAGCTAATGAGTAGGATTGTTTAAAGTTTGTTTCCTGTTTGTTTGGAGTTAGTTGGTGGGGGAATTGAAAACTGGTTCTGTTTAAGCGAAAAAGCAACTTTCCCGGTCTTTGAATTGTAAAATCAGTATTATATAATTTTAATAAGCATCTATTTTCTACTTATATAATTTGACCGGAATGATGAAACAATTACATAATTAGATTCTTTAATTTTGCAACTGAACACCTATTTTGGTGTATTACGAAATTATTTGAGTTGATTATGTAATTTATATAATAAAAAGTCATAGTGAACAGGGCCAAATTAAATGAAATTAAAGCGAATAACGATTGATTGGTCGACTAAGATAGAAGACAGACAAGCTTAGATTTCGAATCTCCCTTAGATCACCAGAGCAATAGCAATCAACAGATCAGCGATTTCCGATTCTAGTTCATTCAGTTCTCAGACACCACTATAACTCCTGACCCTTAGGTTTAAGACTGGCGAACGTTCGCTCTATCCGATCTAGCTACCACGATTAATTAGTCGCCCGGGTACGGTCGCCTCTCGCAACGACTTAACTTAACTGGTGCAAATTCTAACGATTTATGAGTTACTCTTGCAGTGGATTAACCCTAATCGGTTCCTACGAAAGGCACACTCCAATTATAAGGTTAATTGCTCAACTTGATGTTTTAAAGTAAGGAAAGCGTTCGCTTCTATCCTTAGCTTAACAAGAATCTAATCTAGGTGGCCAAACCAGACAAGAAACATGAACAATGAAGAACAAATCAAAAATGAAGGAGAAACTGAATGAATTTCGAATCTAATCACCGCCGATCCGTGACCGCTTTAAAGCCCTGGGTCACTTAGGGTTCATCTAATCTAAGCTATATGAGTTTAGCTACTCATATTTAAAACAGAAGAATCGAAGACAGAAAAGAATACATCTTAGGTAGGGAAGACAGAGAAGAACTGTAAAACCTAATTTTGACGGCTCCTGACAGCTTCAATCTGCTGGATCTTCAACTCCTAGCACTGGCTCTCCGAGATGGATGGATGGCGTCACGATCCGTTCCTGGCTCCTCGAACTCTATCCACTCGTTCTCTCTTTTTCTCAGTCTTCGGATATTTTTTGTCCTCCGTGTCAATTGTGTGTAAATTATGATATCTCCTTATTTAGCAGCTCGATTAAGTATTTAAACCTAATCGGCGACTGATGCTTGGGATTTTTGCCGAAAATACAAGGGAATTTTCGGCGAAAATATCTGTTGAATTCGTCTATTTCTTCTGGCTTAAATGGCTTAGGGTTTTCGGCGAAAACTCCCAAGGTTTTCGCCGAATACTTCTTCTTGATCGGGACAGTGGATTTCTTCTTTCATTTTCGGCGAAAACCCAAGTGTATTTTCGCCGAAAATATATGTGTAAATGGGGCAGGAATTCTTTTGGGTTGAACGACTTTTCTGGTTGATTCAGGTGTGATTCCTCGGGGTTCCAGTGCCTTAGACACGTCCTTGGCTACCACATTTGATGGCGAACACCTGTGCTAACACGAAAATACTAGAAAACCATGAAATAGACCCGAAATGGGCCAAGGTAACACAAAAGGCATGAGATGGATCGGTTGAGTGAATATTCACTATTCTACCCTAGAAACCGTGTCTTAAGCAATGAAATGTCGCTTAAATGAGGCTGATAATCACGTCAATTCGAGTGTCATCAAAATACCCCACACTTAAGCTTTTGCTTGTCCTCAAGCAAACTGAACTAGAACACACTCAAATTCACAAATGACACGAGATTAAACTGAGATTCAATTCTAACGATTTGGTTTAGACTGTTCCACGTAGAAAGAGTGACCTACACATGCAAGAACATCAACCAAACAAGTTTTCGATCTCACTAATTTTTGCACACTTCAAGTAGTAGTTTTAACAAAGCACGTTTCTTGGCAAAACAATGAATCATAATTACCCGACTACGATAACACCAATTCTAATGAGAAAATACTTTAAGCTCTAGCCATTATGTGGATGCGGAGGTAGGAAAAAAAATGACGTGGCTATCGACTCGACTTCATCCGTTTCTAGATCTGTATGTTACATGTTCTAGCTAGAACTGATTTAAACATTAATATCTTTCAAGATTCAAACTTCTTCCTTCCATTTATTTACTGCATACTAGTGCTCGATACCAAACACTTCACTTAGGTGTTGGACCTGCCTAGCTCACAGTATTTGTGCTTATGCTAGTGCTCAACCCGAACACTTCACTTAGGCGTCGGGCTTGCCTAGCTTTATTTTTAGCACTTTAAAGAACTTAACATTGATTCGATTAACTCAATTACTTGATTCAACAACTTAGCCACTTGATCCTAGCTAGTTATAACTTTTTACACAAGATTTCGAATTGGATTTTCGTCTAATCTCTAGCCACAATCACATGTGAACAAATATGGAGTGAAAAACATGAGAGAGGCTAGCATTTATCATCTTAGAACGGTGTTATCGAGCTTTGTTATTAACAAGTCAATTGATTCAGGTTTTGACTACAGAAGTGATGTATGATCTGTTCTGACCTAGACTCATTTGATATCAATTCCGACACGTTGGTTACAGGTTCTAAGTGGAACAGTCTAGACGTCATTGTTCAAAATTGAAGTCAATTTAACATCAAAAGTCAAGAATTGAGCAATTCTATGCTAGAGTGACTGGACAGGAATCACGAGGCACACAAAGATATGGGCAATCAAGATCATGCATGGTTATCTAACATCCTACCCCACACTTAGACTGTTCTGTGTCCTCACAGGATCAAACTAAAGTAGAGAGATACGAAGAACCTGAAGGGTTATGGGCGGAGTAGTGGATGAGCACGAAGATGCCAGAGCGGAGTGAAGTAACTACTCAAGAACCTACAAAACACAAACAACAAAAGATCAAAAGGAAACCGGAACAAGTGCCCCGGATCCACACAGAATGAAAGTGGATCGAGATCCGAAAAGAAGAAAGAAAAGAAATGGAAAGGATAGAAACAACCTGATCACTAATCCGAGGGTGGAGGTGGAGGCGGGGTCGGGGAAGGTGAAATGCCCAGCCGCTGCTCCAGCTGCTGTCGCCATGCGAGATCATCCCTGTGTCTGGCTGACTGGTCGGCCATGAATTGCTGAAGAATGGTCCATCGCTCGTTCTGTGTCTCCTCATGTGCTACCCGGGCCATCTGCCATGGCAGCGAACCAGCCGAGTAGTCAAGCTGCCATTTCTCAATACGCGCCAGCCGCTCATTCATCTCAGCGGTGATTAGCACCCGCGATGGTGGGCGTTCAACTAGCTAGGGGACGCGGTGAGGGAGCGGTACGCAAGTCTCAAAGTCCAATGAAAGGTCGATGCCCCGTGCTATGGTGAGTTCGGCACCTATATGCTCAATCGGGACACGAGGTATGTCGGGTCCCCATTTGTCACCGAGCTGGAGATTGACAAGTGGGGGCAAACAAATAAAATCGAGAGATCACCGAATCGAGATACAGCAGCAAAGAACTGTCAATCAATTAAGCAAGCATGAAGAACGGAATGATCATTAACATGATCGCACAGACAACAAGTCACGAGCCTTAAAAGGTCACAAAGAAATGCCAGAACCTAGCCAATTGACACCGACATAGCAATCATGAAAATCGAGGGAAAACAAAAAAGTCAACCATGCCGAAAACCGAAAGTCAAAAAGCCAAAAGATTCACAATTAAGGGTTGAACAACTAACCGTGAAGACATGACTCGAGAAAACGAATGGGATTCCGAGAAATCGACGAAAAAGCTTGAAACTAGGTCGGGTGGAACCGGAGCTGTAGAGCTCTGATTCTAGGGTAGGGGCTAGGCAAGGGGGAGGGCCGGCGGCGGTTTGCTAATGATGCGGCGGCGGCTGGTCGGCGACGTCGGGCGGATGGGTGGCGGCGGCGTTCAAAAACGGGAGAGAAATAGGGGGTTGGGTGAAAGTTTTCGGATGGGGGCGAAAATCAGAAGTTGGGGTCAGCTTAAATTTTCGGCAAAAATTTCTTGTATAATCAAAATCAGGTTTGGCGAAAAGTTGGGTAGATTTCGGCGAAAAGTGTCGGCGGTGAGAAACAGGAGAAATAGGTCGGTTTTAAACAGGAATTTTCGGCGAAAATATGGGTGAATTTTCGCCGAAAATTTACTTGAAAATGGTCGGCAGTTTTTTTTTAACAGGGGTTTTAAAACAAAACGACTCGAAACGAAAACAACTGACTCCAGCCGTGGGTTGCCTCCCACGAAGCGCTCTTGTTTAACGTCCGTGAGCCAGACGATACCTGGGTTTGTGTCATGATTCTAAAGCAAAGTAGTGCACGTCGATGGAGGAGACAGCTAGTCCTTGCAGATACTTCTTAAGCCTATGCCCGGTGACCATAAACGGCTTCTGATCATTCAATTTGATTAGGACACTGCCTAAAGATGCCTGCCGCACCACGGTATAAGGGCCGGACCAACGGGACTTCAGTTTACCCGGGAAGAGCTTCAATCGAGAGTTATACAAGAGGACTTCATCTCCGGGATAGAACTGCTTTATCGTCTTCAATTGAGAGTCATGAATTTTCTTCGTGCGCTCTTTGTATAACTTCGTGCTCTCATATGCGTGGAGTCGATGCTCCTCAAGCTTAGCGATCTGGTCGTGACGCATATTACCTACTACTGCATAGCTCATGTTCAACTCTTTGTTAGCCAAGAATGCCTTGTGCTCAAGCTCAACCGGCAAATGACACGCCTTGCCATGACCAGCTGATACGGTGAGGTACCGATGGGAGTCTTGTAGGCAGTTCGATAAGCCCATAAGGCATCATTGAGCTTCGATGACCAGTCCTTGCGGGACCGGCCAACTGTCCTATCAAGAATCCGCTTGAGCTCATGGTTCGTCACTTCTGCTTGACCATTCGCTTGAGGATGATAAGCTGTGGACATACGGTGGGTGACGCCAAAGCGTTTGCACACCCGGTCGAATTGTCCATGGAAGTGGGTACCCCTATCGCTTATGATGAAGCGCGGTGAACCAAAACGCGTGAAAAGATGGGTAAGGAACCGACCCACCACTCTTGAATCATTAGTGGGTAGAGCTTCAGCCTCAGCCCACTTAGAAACATAATCAACGGCTACAAGAATGTACTTGTTTCCGTTGGAGGGTGTGAACGAACCCATAAAATCAATTCCCCAAACATCAAAGATTTCAACAGTTAAAGAAACAATTTGGGGCATCTCATTACGGTTAGAGATGTTACCTGACCGCTGGCACGCATCACAACGTCGAGCAAAAACATCACAATCACTAAAGATGGAAGGCCAGTAAAAACCTGTTTCGAGCACCTTTCTCGCAGTGCGGTTGCCTCCGAAGTGTCCTCCGAACTGTCCTTCATGGCATTTACGCATGATGTCAGCTGCTTCAATGTAAGAGACACACCTCCGGATCATCCCGTCAATACTGATGCGGTATAAGAACGGCTCATCCCAGAAGTATGACTTGGCTTCTTTAAAGAGCTTCTTGCGTGCATTGAAATCTAGCTCAGGAGGTAAAATGCCGTGAGAAAGGTAATTAGCCAGGGTTGCATACCATGGTTCTTCCGAGTCGGTTGCATTACTCAGATCTTGAGCGTGAGGGATTGCCCAAGGCTCGATAGCTATGCTGTTAACCTGTTCATACGTTTCAACACGCAACAGCTCGTCAGGGAAAGAATCATTGATAGGGGTAGTAGATTTACCTGTTTGTGATTCCTCCAGTCGGGAAAGATGATCCGCTGCTAAGTTCTCCGCTCCCTTCTTGTCTTTAATTTCTATGCCGAACTCTTGGAGGAGAAGGATCCATCGGATGAGACGTGGCTTCGAGTCCTGCTTGGCTAATAAATGGCGCAGGGCAGCATGATCCGTGTAGACAATGGTATGTGAAAGAACCAAGTACTGTCTGAATTATTATCAAAGGAGAAGACAATAGCCAGGAGCTCCTTCTCCGTAGTAGTGTAGTTTCTCTGAGCATCGTTGAGTGTCTTGCTAGCAAAGTAAATAGGATGAAATCTCTTATCCTTTCTCTGACCAAGAACAGCGCCAACGGCGAAGTCGCTAGCATCGCACATAATCTCGAATGGAAGATTCCAATCTGGTGCTGTAAGGATCGGTGCGGTGGTGAGTTGAGTCTTCAAAGTCTCAAAGGCTTCAAGACAAGCTTTATCAAATACGAAAGGAATATCTTTCTCAAGAAGCTTCGTCATTGGAAGAGTGATCTTGGAGAAGTCTCTGATGAATCTTCGGTAGAATCCGGCATGACCGAGGAAACTTCGAACTGTCTTAACTGAGGTCGGCGGTGGTAAGCTGGCGATGGTCTCAAGCTTGGCACGATCAACTTTTATACCGGTCTTAGAAATCCTATGGCCCAGAACAATGCCTTCGGTAACCATGAAGTGACATTTTTCCCAACTATGAGCTAGGTTGGTTTCCTCACAACGAGCTAGCACCTTGTCCAGATTAGCCAGGCACTTTGAGAACGAATCTCCATAGACGGAGAAGTCGTCCATGAATACCTCCACCACATTCTCTACCAGATCTCCAAATATAGAAAGCATGCATCTCTGAAAGGTAGCAGGAGCATTACATAAGCCAAAAGGAATACGACGATAAGCAAACGTACCAAACGGGCAGGTAAAAGCGTCTTCTCTTGATCATCAAGCTCGATAGAGATCTGGAAGTAACCGGACATCCCGTCTAAGAAGCAGTAGTATTCATGGCCAGCCAATCGTTCAAGCATCTGATCAATGAACGGCAGTGGAAAATGATCCTTCTTTGTGGCATCATTTAGTCGTCGGTAATCGATACAAACTCTCCATCCGGTAACCGTGCGAGTAGGGATGAGCTCACCCTTTGGATTAGGGATGACGGTGATTTCGCCTTTCTTCGGGATGACTTGAGTCGGACTGACCCAAGGACTTTCGACAATAGGATAGATGATACCAGCATCTAGAAGCTTGAGTACTTCCTTTTTTACAACTTCCTGCATCAGAGGGTTAAGTCGACATTGTGGTTGTCTGACTGGTTTGAATTCTTCATCAATGACTATCCGATGTTTGCAGAAGTTTTCAGAGATGCCTCTGATGTCTGCTAACTGCCAGGCAATAGCTCTGACATGCTTCTTGAGTAGCCTAATCAGTTGCTCTTTCTGCTCGGGAGATAGATTCGAATTGATGATGACTGGTAACTGGCAGTCCTTCCCCAGAAATGCGTAGTCTAGGTGGTCAGGCAGCTCCTTCAAAGTAAGCTCTGGCGGATTCTCGTATGAGGTAGTAATCCGACTCGATGCTGGCTCGATGTGTGCAGGCGCAGTGATGGGCGTGAATGTCGCCTTCTGCTCGTCTAACTCATCTTGCCATAGGCACTGCTCTGGATCTTCTAACGCATTGTCAATCCCTGAAATCAAACACAACTCTAGCGGATCACTAGATAAGGCATTAGTAACGAAGTTGGCCGAGGCCAACTCTAGGGGATCAACAGTATAACAGTTATCGTCTTGAGCAACAGAGTATCTCATGCTATCTTTAATGTGGAATGCAACACTCTCCTGTCCTACACTCAAAGTTAACAGGCCTTGTTTGTAGTTAATATTTGCACCAGCAGTTGCTAAGAAAGGTCGACCTAGGATAAGTGTTCCGTCTGACTCGCGAGTATCTAGAACAACAAAATCTGCAATTATAGTAAACGGAACATAGTAGACAGCTACATCTTCTATTATTCCCCTAGGTAGTTTAACAGACCTATCGGCTAACACTAGATGCAGAGTAATCGGTTTTAACTGCCCTAGATTCAGCTTCTCATGTAGATAAACAGGCATAACATTAATAGAAGCACCCGAATCAGCTAGACTGCGATCAATTTTAATGCCATTAATAATGCACGGTAATGTAAAAGAACCGGGATCAGAACACTTAGCTGGGGGTGGTGGCGGCTGTCGTATGGGAGATGGCGCACCGAGAATAGAAGCGCATTCATTAGTAAGCGTGACAGAGTACGCCTCTCCGTTCTTCACTTTCTTCACTAGGTCTTTAAAGAACTTCCCAAGTGGTGGTATAATATCTACAGCTTCTGTCACTGGTATCTTGATCTCTGCAGTCTTAAGAACATTGTACCACTTCTTATACTGAGTGTCATGATCCTTGGCTTTGCTCATTGCAGCCTTTGGGAAAGGGATCCGATGTACATATGGCGCCAAGACAGGCTCAGGAGCTGTCCTGGGAGGAGGAGGGGGAGGAACAGATGCGTCTTCTTCCTCTTCTGTGATATCTTCAATCTCTGGCATATCCATGGCAGCACTGGTATCTGGTATCACGTCAGGTTCCGGAGCCTTTGGATCAGTTGTTTGCTTGCCGCTCCTGGTGGTAATACCTTGAGCGTGTTCGCTCTTTGCACCGGAGTCTGCTTGAAATGCTGCTGGATTAAGGAGAGGATTGCTAGTAAAGAGTTCAGTCATATTGCTTATAGCATCCTCTATCCTCTGGCTCTGAGCTCTCTGTCCTTGATTGAGTGCAGCTTGAGCTTTTAATTGAATGTCGTGGTCGTCAAGTCTGCTCATAATCTGATCGAACTTCTTCTCATAGTCTATGTCTCTATTGTAGTACGGTTTTGCTTGAAACTGGTTTTGTCCTCCAATGAATCCCGGAGGTCTCTGATAAGGATCTACTAACCGGTTGCTTTGGTTCCGTGGCACGTAGTTTCTGTAACCGGCATAGCCTTTCTGATTGTTGGCGAAGCCTTGATCAATGAAGTTTATCTCTTCTGTAGACCAAACTTCTGTTGTACCGAAGTTGAGGTAGCTTCCACCATTATGAGCACATGATCCACACCATCCACAGTCAGCCGAAAAGATGGTAGCTGACGGGGGATCGAGAGGGATACCAACTGCTTGTAGATGTTTCTGAACCTCCGCTTTGATCTGCTCTGCAACACTCATCTGACTCTGACTCTTGGTTCCTTCTCTTTGTCTCTCCCAGTTTCTAGATTTTGAAGCACAGCTAGCGAAATGCAGAAGAGCATCCTGAGGAGTAAGGGCGGTGCAATCTCCGCCAGCTAGGGAGTTGACCCAATTTGCAGATTCTTCGCTCATACCACGAGCAAAGAATTCAGCCAGCTGTCTTTGTTCATACCCATGGTGAGGACAGTTGAAGAGAATAGATTGGAATTCATTCCAAGTGTCATACAAGCTTGCATCCTCTCTCTGAGTGAACCTGGAGATGCGGTCTTTATAAGCGGTTGTCCTTGCGGGAGGAAAATATTCCTCAACAAAATCTTGAGCTAATGCCTCCCAGTTAGTGTAATGACCTGGTGGTTTGCTTCCAAGCCACTGCTTAGCTGCACCTCTGAGAGAGAACGGAAAAGCTCGGAGATATAAAGTGTTGTTGTTGAGGTTCCCAGACTTGAAAGTGTCACAGACAGCCAGAAAGTCATTTATATGTGTGCAGGGGTTATCATTTGGCTTCCCTTCGAATTGTATGTCCCTAGAGATTAGTTCTAAGAGAGGAATCTTAATCTCATAGTCAAGATCATCGTCATTAGAAAGCACGGTGATGGGGGATCGAAAGTTGGATGCACGCGGCTTACTGTAGTCCGCAACACTCCTAAGAGCAGTCATTGCGGTAAAGGAAGGTGGAACGGAAGTGATCCGTTTCTGTACCTGCTATGATCTGCAAGAGACAAAAACAAACACAACCGGTGTAAATCGAAGTGTGATGGAAATGAAATATGGAAAGGTAGAAGAATAAAAATGCCAACTCTTCTTTCAACGAAATAGAAGAGTTCCCCGGCAACGACGCCAATTTGATGAGCTGCAAAATAGCGGTCAATCAAATAACTACAAAGCTGTGAAGCTAGAGTAGATCGTATTCCACGGGTCTCCTCTACTTCCTTACTCAAATGTGTTGGCAATTAAATTCGAGGGTAAACACTTAGTGCGTGGTGTGAGTTCCACGACTTCTATACTAAAAATGCAAAGATTAATTGAAATGAAATTAAAGCGAATAACGATTGATTGGTCGACTAAGACAGAAGACAGACAAGCTTAGATTTCGAATCCCCTTAGATCACCAGAGCAATAGCAATCAACAAATTAGCGATTTCCGATTCTAGTTCATTCAGTTCTCAGACACCACCATAACTCCTGACCCTTAGGTTTAAGACTGGCGAACGTTCGCTCTATCCGATCTAGCTACCACGATTAATTAGTCGCCCGGGTACGGTCGCCTCTCGCAACGACTTAACTTAACTGGTGCAAATTCTAACGATTTATGAGTTACTCTTGCAGTGGATTAACCCTAATCGGTTCCTACGAAAGGCACACTCCAATTATAAGGTTAATTGCTCAACTTGATGTTCTAAAGTAAGGAAAGCGTTCGCTTCTATCCTTAGCTTAACAAGAATCTAATCTAGGTGGCCAAACCAGACAAGAAACATGAACAATGAAGAACAAATCAAAAATGAAGGAGAAACTGAATGAATTTCGAATCTAATCACCGCCGATCCGTGACCGCTTTAAAGCCCTGGGTCACTTAGGGTTCATCTAATCTAAGCTATATGAGTTTAGCTACTCATATTCAAAACAGAAGAATCGAAGACAGACAAAGAATACATCTTAGGTAGGGAAGACAGAGAAGAACTGTAAAACCTAATTTTGACGGCTCCTGACAGCTTCAATCTGCTGGATCTTCAACTCCTAGCACTGGCTCTCCGAGATGGATGGATGGCGTCACGATCCGTTCCTGGCTCCTCGAACTCTATCCACTCGTTCTCTCTTTTTCTCAGTCTTCGGATTTTTTTCGTCCTCCGTGTCAATTGTGTGTAAATTCTGATATCTTCTTATTTAGCCGCTCGATTCAGTATTTAAACCTAACCGACGACTGCTGCTTTTTCACTGGGATTTTCGCCGAAAATACAAGGGAATTTTTGACAAAAATATCTGTTGAATTCGTCTGTTTCTTCTGGCTTAAATGGCTTAGGGTTTTCGGCGAAAACTCCCAAGGTTTTCGCCGAAAACTTCTTCTTGATCGGGACAGTGGATTTCTTCTTTCATTTTCGGCGAAAACCCAAGGGTATTTTCGCTGAAAATATATGTGTAAATGGGGCAGGAATTCTTTTGGGTTGAATGACTTTTCTGGTTGATTCGGGTGTGATTCCTCGGGGTTCCAGTGCCTTAGACACGTCCTTGGCTACCACATTTGATGGCGAACACCTGTGCTAACACGAAAATACTAGAAAACCATCAACTAGACCCGAAATGGGCCAAGGTAACACAAAAGGCATGAGATGGATCGGTTGAGTGAATATTCACTATTCTACCCTAGAAACCGTGTCTTAAGCAATGAAATGTCGCTTAAATGAGGCTGATAATCACGTCAATTCTAGTGTCATCAAGAAGTAATTAACTTCATAAGGGGAGAAGATGAAACATCGATACAGGACTGACCTTTTAGGGGATTTTAAACTTTTTTAACTAGTTTGAGATTTTGAAATGAAAGTGAGTTTAAGAAAGAAACTAGTTTGAAAAATAGTCAACTAGAAATTTTCTACTCTCTAGTCCTCTTACGGTCACAATGAAAGCCAAGAGATGGAAGGTCGTTGTGTTGATCAATTAGTTAAGATGGAATGGAATGTCGGGTATGGGTTAAAGCAGAGTGAATGGACTATAGAATTGGAAGTTATAGTTAACCAGGAAGTTAACTACCAATTAAGCGGGTAGTCATGGAACTGAGGTGCAACTTCTCTGTGGGAAGAAGGGAACATGGCAGATAACTGGAATCGAGAATAACTCTGGGGGGGACATTTAGCCGAATGTAGGTGGACGTTGGAATTAGGCAATGGATAAATGGGAGAGAACCGTGCTATGGTCATCAGATGAGTGAGAAGGTTGGGATGGTTTTCAAATATGAGAGAAAGCATATGTGCAAGTGAAGAAATTGGTAAGAACTGGGAGTAGGCAACGGTCGTTCTGTCGTGAGGAGACAATGACCGTTGTGGAGGCCAACGGGCGTTGTCTGGGTTCTGGAACTTAAGGTTGTTTCATGTAACTGGAAAGTTCTGCAAATTTCTTAAAGGAGCGAGGGATGTCAAATTTCGTTGGAATGAACGGGGAGGCAAGTAAATAATAATGACAAGGAAAGAAACTTAAATATTTAACAAAGGGTACTAGAGTCCAAGTTAAAGTTTGAGTTTAGTACCCAAAAAAAAACTAAAGAGTAGCAAGGAATGAAAAAGAGTTGATCACTTCTCCTCCAGAGGGAAAGTAGGTGGCTTAGGCCAATCCGAGAACTACTTGCGAAGACCCCTCTACATCCAATCCCAGCGGGCAGACCACTGAGAATCCCATCGACACATTTGGATGGACACCTGGCATATCGCCTATAAGACATGGGTGTTGCACGGGTAAGCATGGGGGCTACTAGGAACACCTCGGGGAGCTGCAGTAGGAATAGCCTCCTCCTCGTCCTCCTCCTCTTTGGAATCAGGGTCCGCAGGAGCTACACCATCAAGAATCCTTTTGTCGCGATCGCTCGGTTTACTGCCCCAGTGAGTTGGTCATCCCGCGCTAGAAGCTTCATGTGGATCAACTCTGGAATGCCTACGGGTAAGGTAGGGTGATGTCGGACGCCCTGAAACAAATATAACCACCTTAAATACTGGGAAAAGCAGGTGATAAAGGCACCACCAATCTAGGTCGTGGGGTCTCTGAAGAACCAGAAGTGGTGAAAAAAGGTATGCCAACAGATCAAATTGGAAGGTGGAATCATGGTTGGTAGAGTGAATCAGCTGCAACTCTCCAACTGTCACTGTTTGCTGCTCTCCGCGCGACCCAAAATGTTCCTGGTCAGCATCTTGTGGAAGAAACTACGGGAAACCACCATCCAACTACCAACGTCATTCTCCGCCTCAATAGTCATCG
The DNA here is from genome assembly GCA_034768395.1 of Linum lewisii. Classification (NCBI taxonomy): domain Eukaryota; kingdom Viridiplantae; phylum Streptophyta; class Magnoliopsida; order Malpighiales; family Linaceae; genus Linum; species Linum lewisii. The sequence goes on from CM068304.1 coordinate 10,077,137, forward strand.
ACTCTTGCATCAGTTGTGGTTCCAAATGTAATTCAGGCTCCTCCCAGGGCTTCAAAAGCGGCCAGCTCTCCTCACGATTGCCATAGAAACCACAAATATTCTCCAAAATCTCATACTCCACGTGGAAATTTTGTTCCTCAATGGATTACTTGCCGAAGAGAGGTTTTGATAGGTCAACCTTCACGCACACACATCCAGAACTTGCACAAGTCCCTTCCGTGATGGCGATGATGCACCTGCCACACCGTGGACACGTTCAGAGAAGCCATGGACACAAAGTTAGGAGAAGAGCTTCAAGACCAAGGTCACCGCGCACATGGATGTATGGAGTCTGGTAGAGTGATAGAAGATTTTACCAAGGTCGTATTCCACTGGGTCCTCTCATAAACCAATACTCACACTTCTCATAGACGGTCTAGACATTTGAAATTGGTTTGGTTTGAAAAGAAATTCAAAAACAAAAGCAAAGATTAACAATACTAACAAAGATTAAACAAGAGAGAAAGGTGGTTCAAACCAAAAACAAAGGAGGTTCTCTTGGTGGGTAGTTTCATCATGCTCAAGAGATCTAATTGAACAAACAAGCCAATCATGGTTGAGGAAGCATTTGGATGATCATGCAAATCAATTCTATAGACTCAATGCACTCTCGTAGCACTAAATCCCTATCCTAATTAAAACCACTCGACTTAGGCTCTCGCTCTCAAGCTAAGTGACAAAGGATGCATTAAAGGTGTTTGATGAAATGCCAATGTCACAAAATCCTCTCCTAGAACTCTATGATCACAAGGCTAGACATAATACTCTCATATCAATGTCTTAACACTAAGAGAAAACATCAAAAGACCAATCAAAGTTCAAATGAATGAAAAACCAAGTGCACACCAAGTGTTCGATAAAATGCCTAAGAGAGAAATCTTGCAACAATGGTTGAATTGAGATGATATAATCTCTTAGAACACACTCCCTTCAATCCCTAGACCTACAATCTATGCAATCCAAACACTCTCATGCATCAAATCACATTGAATGGACCAAATCAAGCAAACATGGCATAAAATGGCATTAAGAACAAGTCTAGGAATCATCCTCATACAACCAAGATCAATCATGGCAAGTTCTATACAATCATCCCTCTATCATAGCACAACTAATCTACCCATCCAAGATGAACCTAGGAACTTAGCCAGGCATGGCCAAGGGAGTAAGGAAAAGAGAAGGGAAGTTGATCACCAAGAACACCATGGAGTGGATCCTTGAATCAATCTTCAAATCTCCACTTGTAAGCTCCTATCCCAAGGTTTGTTGACTTCAATCCAAGCTCCAATTAGCTCCACTTAGCTCCAGAAATGAGTCCTAGGGTTTATGGGGTCGTAGGTATGTGTTTGGGGTTCAAGAGAGATGAAAGAATAATCATAGAATCCCCAAAAATCGTCTTTAAATAGGATTCTGCTGGGCATACACGTCGTGTATGACTACACGTCGTGTATGACTACACGTCGTGTATGACTACACGTCGTGTATGACTACACGTCGTGTATGAATACACGTCGTGTATAATACACGTCGTGTAAACTATGCGTCGTGTATAACTACGCGTCGTGTACCCTGAAAAGTCTGCACAAATCACGATTTTCCCTCGCTCGTTTCTCCCTCATCTAAGCTCCGATTTGGCTTCCGTTTGGTCCTATGGGCTCCTTGTCATCTCTACTTCGATACCATAACCTGAAAATGCACAGAGTCAACTCCAATAGACCACGAATTTTGCTCCAAAGTGGCAACCGGACAACAAATGAACACTTTGCGCAAAATATCAATAAAAGCATATAGAGCATGACATCTCACGATCAAACACGGGCATTTCACAGGTCAATCATAGGCTCAAAATGCACTAAATAAAGTCACATCATAGAGCATGAAGAGGTTGACCGTCAGATGCTAAGGAACGGATGACTGGTGTTGGAGATTATCACGCGAAGTGCCGCACCCAATGATGCCGAGGGCCGAACCGAATCGATGTCGAACCGAGGGTCGAGGCTAATGATGCTGATGTCGATACACGCTGAGGCTGAAACAGACACTAAGGCTCAGGCCGAACAAGAGACTGAAATTGATGTCGTGACAGATGCTGAGACCCGACTAACTACTGATGTCGAGCCGGACCAAGACAATCGACCAAGTGATGTTGATCCGAGGAATTTGACTAATGATTGGCCGATACATGATGCTGTTGGGCCGCTGCAAGCCCGAATGATTGATCCGGATGGCGACAGAGAGATCGAATCCGCGCCACATACGGATTACCGCGAATCCGACCGCAACACAGATTCCGCAACGCGCACGAATTTTTGAAGACCGTGATTGAGAACCTCGGATTCCTAGTCCTATTTGGAATAGGAATGTCGAGTAACGCATTGTCCATGTCGGATTAGGACTTATTCTCGTATTAGGGTTTTATGCGATATTTTAGTAGTTTTTCATTTTTAGTATCAAATTTTACTCCTTTTTATATAGTTTTTTTGAAGTAGTTTAATATTTTATAGTTAGAATAGTACAAGGAAACGGGGAATCCTTTGGCCGAACCCCATCCTATAAATATGAACCTTTGTACTACGTTGTACTCAGACTTTGAATACACAAATTGATTTCAGAACTTTTGTTCTTGTTTCCTTCTAGATTTTGCTCATTGTTGCATAGCTTTTAGGTTGGTTTATCGTGGTCAAGGTTACCACCCTTGACTTTGTGACACCGTTCGACCTTGATACTTAGGGTTCCTAACTCTTTATAGCTAGTGTAACACCCGAGCCTTTTCTAACAAGATATTGTCTGCTTTGGACCCAGCCCTCACAGATTTTCTTTTGGGTGTTGGTGGTATTCAAACCCATGACCTCCTCCTCTCAAGATCAAACCTCCACCACTACGCCCCAAAACACATCATGTCAGTTAAGGTTGAACCATTCCCCATAGCCCATGAATCTCTCCGGGTGCTTTGTCGATGTGGGATTCGCCTAGGATGTCACATACACCCCCCCAGGGACTCAATGTCCTCATTGAAGGTTTGCCCCACCATCGTTCAAGAGGGACAGGGAGAGGCTCTGATACCACTTGTAATATCCCAACCTTTTCTGACATGACGCGTTTTGAAACACCCGACCCGAATCAACCCGGTGAAACCCGTGATTGAACCGGTTATGAGTATTACTAACGAAAATAAACTTATAAGCCGAATTGAGAATCCAAGATTTTTATTAAATGAAAATGAATGCGGCCTCTAAATAAGTATAAAATTCGAGTAAAGATATAACAAAATTCATAAATCTAATAAATCCTCAAAATACATAAAATCCCCAAAATATCAATGCTCAACTGAAATAGAAATAAAATGGTCAACTCCGAGTAAATCGCCAATCTTCACGTCATAGTTGCAACCTGACACTTCCTCATAATCAACTGACACTCCTGAACTCCAACAACACCACCTACTAGCCACGAGAACCTGAAAGGGGGGAAGAGGGGGGACCAGCTTCCTATTCAAACTGAGTGAACCCACTAGGCTTAACTATGCGATGTCCTATTCCAAAGGAGCGGTTCCAAACTGCACACAACACAACGACAGTGAAACCAAACCCGACCTTAACTAGATTTTAACAATCCTAAAGTAGTCTAGGTGATCACATAGGTTCCGTTCATTATTCACATCCACAAGTGATAACATCGGCAATAGCATAAGTGATTCAACATTCAACAACAAAGCATGATTCTCAGAATAGTATGCAACCACCAACATTCACACATCAACACACATTCATACAATCACATCACAACCATTAATCTAGGTTAGTTATTAGAAGCCAAGCAGTTATCCACACCACCACCGCCAACCACCACATCAATCTGACACATCCTTTAAGGATCCTTCCCCAAAGGAGAATACACTCTGACACATCCATGTAGGATCCTTCCACGAAGGAGAATACAACCAACCTTGGAAACCCGTCCAAGGGATTCACCCCAGTGAATCCGACACAACACAACCAGTATCTCAGATGGGCTATTGTGGGATCCTTCCGGTTCTACATTCATATTCATTCCTAACTCATACAATTCCATCACAAAACATCCCGTCCACATCGTCTCACCATCTCATAATTCCACATTCCAGACACATTTCACAACCCATCAACACATTCACAGAATAGGGTAATCAGCTAGCTCACTGACCACCCCCACCTGCAAGTACAGGGATAGCCATGTCATGAGTCTGGGGATCACCCACCTGTTCCTCTTCCATAGGACGACCCCACATTGGCAAATCCATCCTCATGCATTTATAACTGGCAATTCAAGATATCATACAACCTGAAACCAATTCCTAATTCTTCCTATCTCTCAATTCTACACCAATTCATCAATCATTTCATTTCATCCCAAATCCCCAATAACAGCAACAATCAATGAATCAAACAAATCAATAATCACATAACAGTTTACCCCTTTTACGCTCCTCATTTTCATGCAATCTCTAGCTTTCAACTAAGTCAAATTGCAACTCCTCAAGCTGTCCAGCACTATCTAAAAATGCTAAGCCCTCACCTGGAATAGGAGATGAGGCTCTAAACGTCTTCTAGTTTCCTGGAAGAATGATTTCCCCTACTCGAAACTTGTAGCTCTAACCCTTCTTACTGACTTTGTCCTACACCGAAAAAATAAAATCAATATTAGCGATCTCTTCATCTCATCACTAGGAACCCGTAAGAAGAAACGGATCATTAATCAGACCTCTACAGCTCCCAAAATCAACCTTCGAAGTTTGGCCGAAAATGGTTTGTCAAATGGAATTTCGTAGAAATAGAAAAGAGCTGGAAGTTGCTAAATCCCATCAAAAACCATCTTTTACATTCAGGTCGAAACACACGGCGTGTGTTATGAAAGAATACGGTACAAACACACGACCGTGTGTTTTCTTTTATCAAATTCGACGAACGTTGCTGGAATTAGAGCACGACCGTGTACTTCAGATACACGACATGTACCTTGAAGACACACGACGTGTGTTCTTCACTGTACAGCATGTTCACTTGCAACCTCAACCTGACTTAGGCACGAACGTTCTGAAACCCGATGGGACCTTAGAGACACTGATTGTAGTGTTCTGATCACCTGAACTCAAGTCCAAAACCTTCTGGTTAGGCGGAGATGTTACCGCTAGTGGGTCCAAGTCCGTTCCATCCTGGTTTAGAGATTGTACTCGATTTCTAGGTTACCGAGCATATTGGTATAGGGTCATGGCCCATGGTTTCCGAAGGTTCATATCAATTTGGTATTAGAGAGTGTTTCAACACTCAGACCACGTATCCTGTTATCTTTAGTTTTATAGAACATTTTTGAAAACCCAAAAATAGTTTCATCTTTGTGTTCGATTTCATTGTATCGTTTATTTCAGTTTGTTCAAGTAATTGTAGGTGGAAAAAGCTGGTAACCAAGAAAATTCAAATTATATATCAAGAGGTCCAAAAGAAAAATTTTGGCCCAACCAAAGCCTAGGTTCCCTCATCAAAGTTTTGTAGTAGGTCCGAAAACAAGAAGAGGGGTAGAATTCATAGCTTTCGTTGCTTGCTTTGTTCTGAACCTCAAGACCCTTATTTTCTAGATCAAGTGCTTTGTTGCTTGGTAATGGAGTCATAGAAAGGAATTGGATTTTTTTCCTTAGAGTAAACCCTAGGTTTTCAAAGTTTGATTGTTCTACTTGTCACGCTTTCCAACTAGAGAGCTTTGAAGAAACTTGCAACTGCGTGAACTGAAGTTGAACTCTTGTTTCTGATTTCAATACCTTACTTGAGTGTTTACTAAATATTCGAACACGAGTGGTAAAATCAGATTGATTGTGAGTTAGTTCATTATCTAGGTTGAGAGATTTGTGAGGCCATTGTTCGTAACCTAATTTTGATCTTAAGATGGCAGATGAAAGGATGGACATGATAGAGGCTACTCTGGCTAATCTATTGGAGAGAATGAACCAGGCACCAGAAGGTGAGGACTGCCAGCATGGTGATGTCCACCAACGTCCGAGGAAGAATGTCTAAGATGTCGAAGATGACATCAGTGGCTTGATGCCCACGGTTCCTAAATTCACTAGAAAGGCCAACGCTGGTGTCTACCTAGACTAGGAGAGAGACATGGAGGCCTTCTTTGAATGCCATAACTATTCGGACCACAAGAAGGTAATCGTTGTTACCATTGATTTTACTGACTATGCTCTTTATGGTGGGGCCGGTTACGGAAGCAACGAATCAGGGATGAGATGATGTCGTTGGAGTTGTGGAGAGAGCTTAAAGGAATGATGTGAAGGAGGTTTGTACCGGCTGCCTATACTCGTGACCTATACACGAGTTTGTAGGCACTGAAGCAAGGAGGCTTGAGTGTCAAAGAGTTCCACAAGGAGATCGAGATAATCGTGACCCGGCTGAACTTGAAGGAGGGCGAGGATGCTCGGGTTGCTAGGTTCACTAGTGGCCTTCGGAGGGGAAATATTGCATCAAGTCAACCTCGTAGGTTTCATGGACTATGACGACTTGTTCGCTTTGGCCGTCTAAGTCAAGAGGGAGTTGAAGAATGGTTTGGGAAGGAAGACCGCACCTCCAACCACATGGAGAGAAGCTGTCATCGCGTAGAATAATGTGTGGAAGAACAACCCTACCAAGAGGGTAGAGTCGGGTTCGAGCTCTACGAACCGCGACCCTAACACACAAGGAATCCCTAAACCTAGTGTGAATTCAAATAATACTACTAATTGTCTGAGCGGAATTTTTCATTTCAAGTTCCAAAGACGTGGTCACATGGCTAGAGATTGCCCCAACAAGCAAGCCACGGTGATTCGAGATGGAGAATTTGTGACGGATGATGAGGCTGAAGAGAATGATGGTGTGGCCGATGTCGAGATGGAAGTCGAGTCGGATGCCGATATGGAGCTGGTACAAGATGGATTGGAGAAATTCTTGGCGATGTACATCCGAGAGCCGAGCACAGAGGTCGAGTCTGACGCGGCTACCCTGGTTGACGCGGATCGTGTGATCGACGTGGACATCGTGGCCACACTGACCAACGCGGACACCATGACTGACATAGATGCCAGATCAGTAGATAGAGTCAATGTCGAGGAGGATGTCGGATCGGATTCTGGTACCGATGTCAAAGACGATACAGATTCTGGTGGTTCGGACCCTGAGGCTGGATCACTGTTGGACCGTACGAGAAAATTCTCGGTCATGTCCCAAAGATTGTTGAGTGCTCAACCATCCAAAGACGGTTGGGTGCAAAGAGAAAACCTATTCAACACCAAGTGCGTCATCCAAAATAAAGTGTGCAACATGGTGATCGATGGAGGGAGTTGCACGAATGCCATGAGTCAAGCATTGACGGATGGAATGGGGGTTCAACCATGAAACATCCAAAGCCCTACATGTTACAGTGGTTGAGCAATAGTGGTGAGCTAAAGGTGACCAGACAAGCACACGTGCTGTTCAGTATTGGAAACATGTCGATGTCACACTCTATGATGTTATGCCCATGGAGGTTGCACACGTACTACTTGGGAGACCGTGGTAGTTTGACAGGTTCTCCAAGCCTGATGGGCGAACCAATAGGTACGAGATCACCCGTGGAGATAAGAAGTTTAAGCTGAAGCCGCTCACCCCCGACTAAAATCTTTCAAGATCAAGTGACGAGACAAGCCGCCCGTGTGAGCTGAGAGAAAAAGAGAGTTAGCTCAAGAAACGAGTGAAACCCTTAGTGTCGAGTGCCTCTCTTCCAAACAAGGCTGCCTACAAGACCAACCCGGATGAGACGAAGAAACTTTAAAGGCAAGTAGAGGAGTTGATGGATAAGGGCTATGTGAGGGAGATTGATTCCTTGCGCCATCCTAGTCATCCTAGTTCCCAAGAAGGATAGATCATGGAGGATGTGCGTTGACTGCCGAGCCATCAACAATATCATTGTAAAGTATCAACATCATATACCTAAACTTGATGATATGTTAGATGAGCTCCATGGAGCCTTGTATTTTCTATAATTGATTTAAAACCGGGCTACCATCAAATTAGAATGAAGGAAGGTGTTGAATGGAAAACTGCTTTTAAAACCAAACATGGCTTGTATGAGTGGATGGTCAGGCCGTTTGGGTTAACTAATGCGTCGAGCACCTTCATGAGATTAATGAACCATGTTCTTAGGGATTTCATAGGAAAATTCGTGGTAGTGTACTTTGATGATATTCTCATCTATTCACCTAGTTTAGAACATCACATAGGTCACCTAAAATCGGTCCTAGAAACCACAAGGAAGGAATACGTGTATGCTAACATGTCTAAGCGGACCTTTTGCACGGATCACCTAGTGTTTTTTGGTTTTGCCGTAAGTTCTACAGGGATACGAGTGGATGAGGAGAAAATTAAGCCATCAAGCCATGGCCAATCCCTAGTAGCATTGCACGGCCTTGCAAGTTTCTATCGGAGATTTGTCCGAGACATTAGCACCATCGCTGCCCCACTCATATCAGTGATAAAAAAGAACGTGTCATGCCATTGGGGAGAGCCACAACAAAAGGCCTTTGAAGCCTTGAATGAGAAGCTTACCCACGCCCCCTATCGACGTTGACGGATTTCACCAAGACATTGGAGATCGAGTGCAATGCATCGGGTGTTGGAATTGGAGCCATGCTCATGCAAGAGAAGACACTACAAGAAACTGCGCAGTTAACAGCGACAGTAATCAAGGTTAACAGCGGCCACGGCCGCTGTTAAATTATTTTAACCGTGGCCACGGTCCGCTGCTAAATTAGCCAATGCTAAAAAAATTAACAGCGGCCAAAAGTGGCCGCGGTTAAACAGGACGGCCGCTGTTAATTTATTTCAATTTAACAGCGGCCGTTTGGACGCTGTTAAATTATTTCAGTTTAACAGCGGCCACGGCCGCTGTTAAATTATTTCTTCTGGAAAAAAATTTAGCCGGAGCTCGGCTAAGAGCCGAGCTCCGACTTCTTGTCCGACTCCTGCCGTCGACCTCCTAGCCGCCGCCGCCAGCACTCCAACCCAGCGACCAACTCCCGTCGCCGCCACTCAAATCTCACCGCCGACCAGCCATCCTTTCTCCGACGCCGTCACGATCCTAGAAGCCCCCACCGCTAGCACTCCAACCCAGCGACCAACTCCCGTCGCCGCCACTCAAATCTCGCCGCCGACCAGCCATCCTTTCTCCGACGCCGTCACGATCCCAGAAGCCCCCACCACCCCTGCCTCCCACTTCTTCCTTCGCTTCTCCGACCCCCCAGCCGCCGCCGCCTAAACTCTCCACCCCGCCGACCAGCCGACCCCACCCCTTACTCCTGATGATGATAGAAGACAAGGAAGAAGAGAAGATGATGAAAGATTGGCAGAGAAGAAGAAAAAGAAGAAGCAGATGAAGATCGGCGGAAGAGGAGAAGAAGAAAGAGAAGAAAGAGAAGAAAGAGAAGAAGGATGATCCATGTGAGATATAACCAGCCAATCAGAATGCATCATTTTAACAGCGGCCACTAAGCCGCTGTTAAATTACCTTTAGCCGCTGTTAAACTGTTCGACAATCCGTGTGAGATATAACCAGCCAATCAGAATGTGTCATTTTAACAGCGGCCACTAGGCCGCTGTTAAATTACCTTTAGCCGCTGTTAACCTGTCCAATTTAACGGCGGCCACTTAGCCGCTGTTAAATAAATTTAACAGCGGCCAAATACTGGCCACTGCAAACCTGGCGCCGTTAAATGGCCATTTTGTTGTAGTGAGAGGTCGATCGCCTACCTCAGTGAGAAGATCAATGGAGCTACCGTTAACTACCCCACGTATGACAAAGAGTTATATGCCCTAGTTCGAGCCTTGGAGACATGGCAACACTACCTGTGGCCGAAGAAGTTTGTCATCCACGCGGATCATGAGTTGCTCACGTTCTTGAATGCTCAACACAAGCTGAACAAGAGGCATGCAAGGTGGGTCGAGTTTATAGAGTCTTTTCTCTATGTTATCCAATACAAGAAAGGTAAGGAGAACATAGTGGTTGATGCTCTATCGCGAAGGTACGCACTGATTTCTACCCTTAGTACTAAATTCATTGGATTTGAGTACATTAAGGATTTACACACTAATGATATTGACTTCGGAGATATTTATGAGGCATGTGACAAGGGAGGATTCGACAAGTTCTACAAGCAAGATGGTTACTTATTTCGTGAGAACAAGCTTTGCTTGCCTAACACATCTTGTAGGACTGTACGAGAAGCCCATAGAAGAGGCTTAATGGGACACTTCAGAGTTGCCAAGACTTTGGCATGCCTGAAGGAACACTTCTACTGGACACGTATGCGCCATGACATGGAGAAGTGCATAGCTCAATGTGCCACATACCAACGAGCTAAGCCCCATGTCCAACCACACGGGTTATACACTCCTTTGCCTATTCCTACTAGTCATTGGATTGATATTTCTATGGATTTTGTACTAGGCTTCCTAAGACTAGGAAGGGTAGAGATTCTATTTTTGTGGTTGTGGATAGATTCTCTAAAATGGTTCACTTCATACCATGTCATAAAACTGATGATGCTTCGTATGTTGCTAGCTTATTCTTTAGGGAAGTTGTGAGATTGCATGGTGTGCCCAAAACCATAGTGTCGGATAGGGATTCAAAGTTTGTTAGTTACTTTTGGATCCTTGACTCAATTACTAAAGTAGTTAATCGATCCTTGTCTCAATTACTTAGGGCTATCATAAAATTGAACATTAAGAGTTGGAAAGATTGTTTGCCCCATGTGGAATTTGCTTATAATCGTTATGTCAGTTCTGCCACCAAGTACTCACCCTTTGAGGTTGTTTATGAGTTTAATCCCTTAACCCCATTGGATCTATCACATTTGTCTGTTCATGAGTTCTTAGATGCAGATGGGAAGAAGAAGGTGAGTATGTGAAGAAATTACATGAGGAGGCTAGGGCAAACATCGAGAGGCGAACCACCCAATATGTGACAAATGCCAACAAAGGCCAAATGGAGAAGGTGTTCCAACCCGGCGACCAAGTGTGGATACACTTCCGAAAGGAGAGATTCCTCGAGCAAAGGAAGTCCAAGTTGCTGCCGAGAGGAGAAGGACCCTTCATGATATTACAACGGATCAACAATAATGTTTATACTGTTGATTTACTTGATTCCTATGGTGTGAGTGCCACATTCAATTTACCTGACCCCTTTTTATGATGATTTTGCAGATCCAGATTGAGGTCGAATCCTTCACAAAAAGAGGGGGATGATGCACCCGCCACAGTGTGGACACGTCCGGAGAAGCCGTGTGTGGCATCCTAGGAAAACCCCACATCGACAAAGCACGAGGGAGATCCATGGGCTATAAGGAATGATTCAACCTTAACTAACATGACGCGTTTTATTGTGTAGTGGTGGGGGTTTGATCTTTAGAGGAGGAGTTCATGGGTTCGAATCTCACCAACACCCAAAAAAAAATCTGCGAGGGCTTTGGCCCAAAGCGGATAATATCTTGTCAAAAAAGGTTGGGATGTTACAAGTGGTATCAAAGCCTTTCCTCGTCCCTCTTGAACGATGGTGGGGCAAACCTCAACGAGGGCGTTGAGTCCTTGAGGGGGGGTGTATGTGACATCCTAGGAAAATCCCACATCAACAAAGCACGGGGGAGATCCATGGGCTATGGGGAATGATTCAACCTTAACTGACATGACGAATTTTGGGGCGTAGTGGTGGGGGTTTGATCTTGAGAGAAGGAGGTCATGGGTTTGAATCTCACCAACGCCCAAAAGCAAATCCGTGAGGGCTTAGGCCCAAAGCGGACAATATCTTGTCAGGAAAGGTTGGGATGTTACACCGTGGACACGAAGTCAGGAGAAGAGCTTCAAGACCAAGGTCAACGTGTACGTGGATGCCTGGAGTTTGGCCGACCATGAACGGGTTGACCATCAGATGCTAAGGAACGTATGTTTGGTGTTTGGGATGATCATGCCGAGTGCCGCACCCAACGATGTTGAGGGACGAACCAAAGCGACGTCGGACCGTGGGTCGAGGCTGTTGATGGTGCCGATACACACCGAGGCCGAACCGGAGACTGAGATCGAGGGCGAACAAGAGAGTGAGGCCAGGAACGAACTAGAGACTGAGGCCGAGGTCGAATAGGAGACTGAAACTGATGTCGCGCCGGATGCTGAGACCCGACTAAGGACTGATGTCAAGTCAGACCAATACAATCGACCAAGTGATGATGATTCGAGAAAGTTGACTGATGTTGGGCCAATACACGACAATGTTGGGCCGCTGCAAGCCTGAATGACTGATCTAGATGGCGACGGAGAGACCGAATCCACGCCACACATGGATTACCGCGAATCCGACTGCAACACGAATTCCACGATGCGCGATGATTTTTGAAGACCGCGACCGAGAACCTCAGATTCCTAATCCTATTCAGAATAGGAATGCCGAGTAACGCATTGTCCATGCCAGATTAGGACTTATTCTCGGGTTAGGGTTTTACGAGATATTTTAGTAGTTTTTCCTTTTTAGGATCGGATTTTACTCATTTTTATATAGTTTTTCGGAGTAGCTTAATATTTTATAGTTGAATAGTAAGGAAACGGAGAAGCATTTGGCCAAACCCATCTTATAAATAAGAACCTTTGTACTACGTTTTACTCAGACTTTGAATACACAAATTGATTTTAGAACTTTTGTTCTTGTTTCCTTCTAGCTTTTGCTCGTTGTTGCATAGCTTTTAGGTTGGTTTATCGTGGTCAAGGTTACCACACTTGACTTCGTGGCACCGTTCGACCTTGATACTTAGGGTTCCTAACTCTTTTATAGCTAATGGGTCTAAGTCCGTTCCATTCCCGGTTTAGAGACTGTACTCGATTGCTAGGTTCAAAGCATATTGGTATAGGGTTGAGGTCCACGGTTGTTGACGGTTCATATCACGCGAGGTCAAGACAAATCGTTTTCCCTATATAATTACCAATCTTCGAAACGGCCATATGATTGTAATTAATGAATCAGAAGTCATGGTAGGCGAGATAGAGTGAATCGGTTCTTCCCCATTTACTTCGAGTGAACAACGTGCAACCGTGATGTAGTAATCAAATATCTTCCAGGGACCTCCGAAAGCCGCCTTATCGTAATTTGTGCCATCTAAAAAACGGACAATGAAGAAGGCATTCTCCGCGTTTGTGACCTGAATCTTCCCTTTCTTCTCCCACTAGGAGAATGAGTGTTCCAGAACTTTAACAACCAAAACCTTAGACCAAGGCTTGTAGAAAGATTTAATCTTGTCCTCAGAAAACCGAACCCCAGAGAAGTTGGGGTTTGGTTCAATGTCTTCTTGCATGGCATGGCCCAATTTATCGAAGACACCAGTGTCATCCTCGATTATTCAGCCGCCAAACCACTTTTGTATGACCCCTCGCCCCTAGGTGGAATGGACTTCGGGGTCGAGGACTATGGTAAAACGACAGGATCAAAGATCCTCTCAAGGTCGAAGAGATGGTAGGAGGGAGTGGGAAACGCTTCATGTGCACACTTACAAGCGACCGAATCGAGGCAAAGGTCAATCCCGTAAGCTGTCGGAAAGGAGGGGCAGCTCACGAAGAGACTGGAATAAGAAAAACATCCGGCACGGCCAATTTAGGTCAGCAGCTACAAAGTCAATAGGGTTTGCTTCCGGGATCTTCAGAGCGTTTGGCACCATTTAAAGACGAGTACAAAGATTGAGCAGTAAACACTTGCCCACCTGCACAATTGAAACCCCACAGCTTGCTTTGTTTACACGCCATGTTCAAGGGGTGCCCCATGGCACAGAACAATCGAATCAAGCCAGACAAAGTTGGCTAAAACCATAAGATGTTAGTGAACCTAACCTATGCATGCATCAACTACATACCATTAGACTAAACACACGATAAATATCCTCAAACACCTTAGAGAATCAATGTACAGATGTGCCCAGGCTTTAACGTCATAGGAGCAAGAAGTCATGGAAAAAGAGAAAGCAAAGCTGACTAGAAAGGCAAGTTTATTCATTCTGTATGCATCTCCTTCTACAACAGCGCCATCATATGACATAAAACACAAGAGACTAGGCCATCCATCATCATCACTTGACGAGGGAAGCTAGAACCCGTCGAGGCGGGTCAAACGATTTCCTCGCATGAAGAACAGCCCAGTTATCAATAAGAAGAACATCACCTGTCTTCCAAGGGATGGCAACACTTTCCTCTTCTAGGATGTTCAAACAATCGTACACAATTTCGCTTGGCAATGGCTTCCCATCTCCATATGTAACAGCCTTCTTTGGGTCATTCCTCTCGTCTTCCCACCCTGTGTACGCCGCCACCATGCTGTTAAACCATATCTTCCGATTATTCCTCAACTCGTCTTTCTTCACTCCTGGTATTGGTCCCATTACCGTCTTCACCCCACCATCTTCCAACCATTCCAGTTTCATTCCTAGCCTTGCAGCCCTGTCACTCAGAGTGAAGAATTATTTTAACAGAGATTGCTTGGGAAAGTGAAGAAAAAGCTAAGGAGGGAGGGCAAATTTATTAAAACCTTTCCTCAGCTACGGATTTGTCATTGGTTAAGAAAGTGGATTTCCAGCCACGGCCAATGGGAGACAAAGGGTTGTCTTCCTCACCCAGAACTCGGGTGTACATCAATCCGTGCTCCTCCAATCGGCTGACGAACTCCGGGTACTTGTCTTTCATCCTTTGGTACACAACGTGACTGAGAACAATTGGGGTCTCGCCGCCGATTCTAGGCTCCACTTCGCAGAAGAAGAAGAGTTTTGATGGGAACTCCGGAACCTAAATTGATTAAGATTGAGATTGAGGTAAAGTCCCATCAATTCGAACTATTTGAAAACTGATTAAGATTGAGGTAAATAGAGTTCTAATAGACCTGGGCCATCTCGTGGTGGAAAGGGATTTTCTGGTCCGGAGGGGATTCATTGGCGGTGAACACCCGACCGACGACGTTGGTACGAGGAGCAGCTCCGCCGACGTAGGGAAGCTCCTGGAAGCCGAAGGATTCGACTAAGTCGTTGAAGTGGGAAGCGGCAGTGAGAGGGAATCCCCTGAAGAGAATCGCCCCTGATTTGAGGAGGAGAGATTCGAGGAAGGGCTTCTCGGATTTGACGGCCGAATTGAGGATATCTAGAGTAGTAGGAGTAGCTTGAATATTTGGAGTGAGTATGGCTGGAAAAGGGACTGAATCGAATTGTTTTTGATGCGGCAGTGTCACCTCACTGAATATGCTCGTCGCCGTTGCCATTTCTTCGCCGGTCGAATCTCCCAGTCCCTGCTCTCTCAACTTTCAAGTCTCAGCCACACCTTTTTTTAATTTACGCCCCAAAATAAATAAATAAATAATCCAGTCGTTAATTAATTATACGGGGTGTTACGATTCCATTTAGTTATATTCCATATTTAAATTCCTTTCCGAAAAAAAAAACGATTCCATATTTAAATCGTACAGTATAATTAATTTTCATTATTTCGTATAAAGAAAGGTATTATTGGGTAATCTTGAGAATATGGAGAAAACTAAACACGGTTCATCGGATTGTATTAGCTGACGTAAGAAATATTATTTCAGTAATCAATCTTAACTATTGATATTTTTGTTTTTTATTATTTATGGTAGTTTATTATCTTAATTATATATAATCGGTAATTATCTCTAATATTTTGGTTGATGGAATTGGGTATGAGAATTGGATTTCAATTCCTCGCCTAATGAGAATTGTAGTGCAATTATTTGAGTCAATTCCAATGGACCGGGAATTGGGTCTCAATTCCCGGACCCAATTCCATCAACCAAACGGCCCCGATTCTCTTTTATCTCTTACCTCAATTATCCTCACTTTAAATGCAATTTATTAATAATATTAACCTAGTACATTTCGTAACTAAACCTTACTGCTAGTCACATTCTAATTGTCGTATATTTCTTAATTGGTTCAAATATTCCTCTATCTTATAAACAACAAACAAATACTAGTATTGGACAAGAAGGTACATGGTTCCATGAATCCAAAAAGACAAAACCCCTTTATTATTTGAAAAATCAATTTGAAATAATAACCCACACATAACACAACCCTATTTTATGAAATCCTTATTTCCAATCCTAACCCATAAATACTAGAGCTGCCAAAATGCTGGCCCGACCTGATAAATCCTTCCAGCCCGCCCAATCCAGCTCGACCCGTGACACGATTGACCAAAAACTCAACAATCCAACCCGCAACCCGATGAACCCGCAACCGATGAACCCGCAACCCGATGAACCTGCAACCCGACTAACCTGCAACCCAACTACCCCGTAACTCGACTAACCCGCAACCCGACTAACCTGTAACCCGACTAACCCGCAACCCGTCCGCCCAACCCGAATAACCCAATTGTCACACAATTCATAATATCTAGTGCTTCAAATTTTAACATTATGTCATTATTGAAGATATAAAATTTTCGATTAAACCTTGGGCTACATTCTAAACTTAGAGCGTTAAACCCTAAACTCCAAACTCTCGACTCATCTCTCCTTCACACGGTGTCTTCACCTTCGTCCACACTTCTTTAGTTTCATCAATTGTGGTGCAACCATTATTATTCATTTTCAGAATCCATTTCAATAGTCAACACTCAACACCAACACATCAATCTAGAAGAAAGTGTGTTGATAAATAACTCTTGCCCAATGCGAAAGAAACATCGAAGGAGTATACAACAAGAAAGGATGAATCGCAGAGGGAATGAGATATCGGGAACTAGTGGTTGCACAACATCACCTCGTCGGTGGAGGATAGTTCCAGTGAACCACCAACGACTGTGAGGAGAAGAGAGTTAGGTGTCGATGATGGGAGGAAAGAGAGGGGATGCATTCTGGACAAAGGTTTAAAAATATGTTAGCACTTAGCACCATCAGTAACAGTATTAAAAATTTATAATATATGAACAGCGGCTACAAGCATTAAGCCTACCCACGAATAAATATTTAATATTTTTTAAAATTATTTATTGCATAAAAATTTTATATCAAATGTTGCAAATTGTAGTTGAGAGCTGAGGCTAGTAACCCGTGGGCAACCCGAGACCCGCCCGACCCGCGACCGATGAACCCGTGACTCGATGAACCCGTGACCCGATAAACCCGCGACCCGACTAACCCGCGACCCGGCGAACCCGTAACCCGACAAACCCGCAACCCCGACTAACTCGCAACCCGATGAACCCGCAACCCTACTAACCCGCAACCCAATAAACCCAACCCGTGGCCCGCCCAGCCCGCCCGTTTGACAGCTCTAATAAATACTAGTATTCACGTCAAATTCGGAAAATTGGTTACTAGAAAATACTAGTATTGACATGCACTCCTATTATAGATAATCTCGCCTCAAAACACAATATTAGCTCCTATTCACATCTTTTGGAGCCAAAACCTGGTTAAAAAAAATCCAATCTGAATCCCCTGTTTTGTGAATCGCTAATTTCGAATCTTAACCCAGAAATACTAGTATTGACATTATAGAATCCCACCTCAGAATACTAGTATTGACTCTTATTCACATGGTTTTGGAGCCAATGCATGAATAACCAAGAATAACAGAACTTATACTATTATTTGACATATCTAGCCAATAAAAAGAACCCTGGCATTTAACAAGTCAACTTACTCTGTCACTAACACTCAGTAAATAACTAACTGGGTTATGTCTGACTGGGTCTCAGATGCTGACTGGATGTACACAAGACGCAAGTCAATAGGTAGTAAAAATACACAAATTTGAGCTGAAACCCTATTTAGTCTCCCTAGTCCCTACCCGCATCCGAGTTTTTCACATCCTTCATTTGAGTGGCAGTGAGAACTCGAAGCCACTTCCTGGAACCCAACAACCACAACCAAATCTTTTTGCCATTTCGATCTCCGTCCTCTTTCTTTCCCCTTCCTTGTTCTTTTCTCGTCACCTATTATCCAGTAAACCACTCAATAGCTTGAGCATGCAAGGTGGTAGAGGATTTGATTCACGTGAAGGGGAGTCAAGTAATGGATTCATGACCGGTGTTCCAGTTCCTTGTCGGCACAAATAGGTGACCGTCGTGAATGCTTTCGATGAAATCTTGGGAAGAAATCCCACTGTTATCATTTGTGGACGGTAATGTATGATTTTTATCTAGTTTTGGGTTATTGAATTGGGGATTTAGGGTTTCATAGGAACAATTTTCGTATTGGACCCTCAAAGGAAGTGTGGCTTCTTCGAGTGAGTAGATGGAATTCCCTCTACCAGTAATAACGCATCAACACTAATCTCCGGTTTAACCGCCAAGAATGATGCCTCAATCTAAAAGAACATGTGGACACTCATAGTTGATTGAATGTGTCGCAAATGTCAAAGAAAGTCTCAAGGTGGGCGGTCGGGCACTACTCCGGCTACCGTGAAGTGCTCTAGCCTTAACAAGTGTAATGTAGTGAGGCTTGAGCTCAAACTTCCTTGCACCTATCTCCGATGAGACAATGCCTTGTTCGGCTTTCCCCACCAATGGTTTGGTGTAATAAGCTAGAGTACGACGTTGTTGTGCCATTTCTAAGACAACCAAGCTTGAAACACTACAAAAAAAACTCTTTTTAGCGTCGGTCGTTACATAGGAACTTAACGTCGGTCAGTCAACAACCGACGCTAAGCAGCTGACTTCGCGTTTTAGCATCGGTTGTTTGCCGACCGACTCTAAAATGGGCCTTAAAACCGACGTCATTTCTCAGTCCTGGTTTGATTTTTGGTTGACCGGACGGGTAAATTGGCGTCGATCAGCAGAGAGAATAGCGTCGGTCTAAAACGCATGTTTGTTAGCGTCGGCTGACACGTGTTTTAGCGTCGTCATCAACCAACGCTAAATTATGAAGATATAAAAACCCCCAGCCCAACGTTAGAAGTCATTATGCACTTCTCCCCACAGCTTCAAATCCTCTCAACTTCCCAAATCCTCTGAAATCGCCGGCATTCGAGCTAGGAGCTGCTGTGACGCTGTTCTCATCACTCGTGCTTCCTTCACATCTCCTCCTGTGTATCGGTGCATGTTATTTAATTTTGTAATTTCTAGATTGTAATTTAAATTTCATTTATTTTGTAGAGAATTAGAATTGTATATGTTATGATTATTAGAATTGTAGAGAATTAGAATTGTAGAGAATTAGAATTGTATATGTTGTGATTATTAGAATTATAGTGAATTGAAATTGTTTGTGATTCCTAGAATAGTATTGAATTGTAGATTGTAATTTAAATTTCGTTTAGTTTCTAGATTGTTTGTGTCACTAGCATTGTAGTGAATCGAAATAGTTACTCTGATTAGTTCTAATTGTATATGTTGTGGTTATTTTCTCAGTGCCCGTATCGACTAGTTGTTCTGTCTTTTGCCTGTTTGTCACTCAGCTTGGTGTAAGGTATGCATATCTTAGCGTTTTTTTTACATGTAAATTAATTGATTGTAATGTGCATGTCTCATAAAAATGATTAAATTAGTATAGTAATATGTATGTTGTCAAGATTAATCTAATTCCTAGTAATATGTATGTTTTCACTATGATCAGTTATAATTTGTTTTATGGTTTAATGCGAATAAAGTATATGATTAGTGTGTTATGTGTTTTCAGTATGAATTATGTGGTAGTTATAATTTATTTTTAAAATGAGATTAATTAGTAGTGTTTGTTATTTGTAATTAGTTGTTAGAATGTGATTAATTTTAAAATTAATTGGTTGAGTTAGGGTTTGTTTTTAAGTTAACTAAACTCAGTAGCATATTGCTAGCTACTTAATGGTAATTTTGTACAAACACTAGTTACTAGTATATTATTAGCTACAACAAGATTCCAAATTAATGTTTAAATGAATAACAATTTGTAGGAGAAAACTCGCAAGAATTCAGCCGCCCGGAAGACTTACACCTCAACCCACACTGGAGTGTCAAAGAAGTTGCGAGTTAGAGGACTGGAGTTGGTAATAATCCAATTCAAATTGCTAATTAATTTTTTTGTATTATTACCTTTTAGAGAGTGTATTGATATTGTTTAGTTCGTACACCTGTAGGCAGCTGAAAGGGAAGGGAATGCGCCCAGTAGAGGTGAGTTGTATGCTATCACTCACACAAAGAAGGATCAGACTTACACTGATCCTAATGTCGTAAGTACTTTATCACCTATTCCAATCTAACAAAACAATCTCCAATAGTGCCTATTTAATTAACTTTGGTTTGTGAAACCCATTTTTGTCATCAATGTGCAGCCTCGGATTCTGGAGATGACCCGTGATCCCACAATCCCTACATTTCCTTCTGCATACGATGCACTCGGACGAGTCCATCCGAAGGAGTATAGTGGTAGAGTTCGCGGTATGGGATCTGGCGTGACCCCCTCTCAGGTAATGTATTGTAATATATGATATATGTAGATTTAAAATAGCCAAATTATAATTATTTGTTGTCTTTTTCTATTGGTGCGGAAATTAATGCACTCACTAGATCGCTCTAGCGAGATCGTTAGTTCCCAAGGGTCTTCCTTTCTCTATTACTCAGAACAGTGTGTCAAAGCTAATCGAGGTTTCGTTTTGGTTTGGGGTTTGGTTTATGAACTAATAAACTAATAATGCAAATGAAATCAAACAAAGCAATTAACAAGTTGGGGATTCAAAGATAGACTAAGGCGGTTGCTCAAACTCGAATCCACGCTAGTTCGGTTTAGATGGATGAAACAATGCAATCTCAACTTCGACAGACTAGATGACTCGACAAATCCTTGTGTAATCTCTACTCCATGGTCAGGCCGTAGAGATTCTATTATATCAACCCTACAAGTTCCTATGGTCAAGCTAACTTGTAAATAATCAAGAACGGATAAAGATCAATGAAATGTCACAAATTCACGAAAAGAGATTAAGTCTATCCAATCCTATGGTCAAACTATTGGAAGAACCTAACAACCTCCTAAACTCTAGAATGAAATGCGTTCATGGTCAGACCCGCAAATCAAAGATAAACTTAGAAACTAACAATTGATCAATTTGCCAGGATCAAAACGTTTAAATTAGGGTTTAAGAGAAATCACAACTAAGTCTGAAAAAAACATCGATTAACAAAGACGGGTTAGAAACCCGAAATCATCCATACAAAATCCTTGCTAACGCTTCATCTAATCTAAACAACCCTAGAGAGTTTAGTCAGACATAGCAGGAGAAGAAATTAGAAAAACAAGAGAAAAGAAAACTGGAGAATAAGACATCTTACTCCGAGAAATCCTAATCCTGACGATTCAAGAAATCTACCGAACTAATCCTTGCTTCTTCTCGCCCAATCGCGTCTTCAAAACTCCGTCTTCTCCTCCGAGAGTGTCTGGTTCGTCGGGGAAGAAGAGAAAAAATTATAGTAAAAAGTCTCTCTCTATTACTCCTCAAAATTGGGTTAAAACCCCAATTTTCGTCAAAATCCGGATTTTTGGCAAAAAGTGCACCAGAAGTGCACGGAAAAGTGCTCCGGCGCACTTTTCCCTCCAAAATGCGCACTTTTACGAATGTGTTCGGGCATTTTTCTTCAGTCATTTTCCACTCCGTTTGAACTTCGAATTGGTCCCCGTTTGAAGCGCCGAGCTTGTAGAAAGGTTCTCCACAATATTGCAACCTTAAATCTCATCAAAATAACTCAAAAACACATCAAACGACCCAAAAGAGGGCCAACAGGGAATAAAACACATTTTTATAAAAAATCACTCGAATACATGACAATTCGGTGTCAAACAAGGGAAATGTAGTTCAAATGTGGCGAGATAAACGCGGTAAATCTAACGTCATCAAATAACCCCACACTTAAACTTTTGTTTGTCCTCAAACAAATAAAATTTTGAATCTCGCTAAAATTCACAAGTGACAAGATCAACCAAATTGAAATTTAATCTCTAACAATTCAACCTAAACTGTTTCATTTAGAAAACGCAACCCACACATGAAAGAAAATCATCCAAACAAATCCAAGTCTCACTATTCTCTGCACACAACAAGTAACAATCACCATTCATGCACGATTCCGACCTAACCGACCAGACTTCCTTACACAGAAAATATTTAGTAATAGGGAACTCTCACACTCTGTGTTTAGGGACGTGTTTGTGCTCTCAATCACTTTCTCGACCGAATTATGTCATAGGTTTGCATTTCGACCACACTCTCCACCACTGTGACAACACGAGAAACTAGTCATGAGGACTTTGCAAGGGACTGTAATGATTCTATACTACAAGGCTTATGATGAATGGATGAAGGGATGAATGATGATGAAAGGTATGGTGCGGTGCAGCAATCAACTAACCTCCCTCGAATCAGAATCTATGGATTCCTACCATTTAACCAGACTCAGATGGAATAATGTACGCTCGTCCTAGGATACCCTCAAGCAACTTAGCACTTTATTTTTTTCTGATTTGTTTTTTTTCTTCTTTTTTTTACTACTTATTGCTTTCGTTCTTCCTTATTATGTAGGGAGAAGAACGTTTTGAACTAAACACTACTTATACTTGAAACTTTATTTGAAATTTTATGTTTTCTTTTTTTTTTCTCTTCCCTTTTTTTAGTGCTAAAATTTTTTAGTTGCTAGAGGGGTTTACACGTCTGGACATACTAGCTAAGACCACCGGTTTCTGGCTATAGGCAAGTCACCACAGATCGACTTCCGATAAGCTAATCTCAGCCTACTACCACAAGGGATCAACTGGGTAAACAAAACATAGGAATAGGCTGAATGTAGTATCGAACCAAAAGAACAAGCCAAGCTCAAAGGTTTTACACCTAGGGGAATTAATGTCGGGTTGGCTTCTGGCTTAGGTAGCAATTCTAGGTGCCTCTATCCTCCTAGAACTCGTGTTATCGTGTAGTATGAATAGATCTCATGCAAATTCTAACTCATTTAAAGTACAAGAAAGCCACTAAAAAAGAAACAAGTTGCTAGTTACGTGCAACAGATCAAAAGCTCACAATTGGCTGCTAGCCGGGTTCGAGTCATTTTCGTGCAATTCAAAGTGAAGTTACAAGAGTGATTATAAAATCTGTTCTGACCGGATTCACTTAATATCAATTCAAGCATGCTGGTTATAGGTTCTAGATAAGACAGTCTAAGCGTCATTGTGAAAGACTGAAAAACAGTTTAGCATATCAAATCAAGAACAGAGCAAGTTCCAATTAGGGACAGCATACCGAAATCACAGCAGAAAGCAACCCTAAAAAATAAACACCCCACCCCACACTTAAAACAGGACATTGTCCTCAATGGACCACACAAAATAGTGAAGAAAAGTGTAAAGGGGTACCGGGAAATAGACCGTGAGGATGCTGGAGAAAGCGCGAGTTAAGTACCGGCGAACAGTCATGGGCGGAAGCTAAGGATTGCCTGAAACAGGAGAGAACCTCACAACAAGATTAGAGCATTCAAATTACAGAATAGACCATTGACTCAAGAACCACAAAAGTTCGACACAAACTCAAAATAAAACAACTGACTCAAAAACTCAAAAC
Organism: Linum lewisii; assembly: GCA_034768395.1. Taxonomy (NCBI): domain Eukaryota; kingdom Viridiplantae; phylum Streptophyta; class Magnoliopsida; order Malpighiales; family Linaceae; genus Linum; species Linum lewisii. Next base: position 10,100,775 of record CM068304.1, read on the forward strand.
AGACTCCAGACATGGGTTGCCTCCCATGAAGCGCTCTTTCTTTAACGTCTTTGAGCTAGACGATACCTGATTATGGACCCCAACTCAAGAGTTCCTTGAAGTCAAACAGCTTCTTCAAGGCTGGCGGTTTAGTTCCAAATAGCACGTCAGAAGGAGCAAGATGCAGTCGATGGTGCTCAAGTAGATCCTGATTCTGCTCGGATGACCTTTTCTTCTCAAATTTTCCTACTAGAGGAGGAAAGAGATAGTATGGTGTGTTATAATCGATGATTGCAGTCTGCTCCACACCAATTTCATCCAAGTTGCTCTGGCAGTTGAGCACATATGCCTCTGAATCCATGATCTCCTCAGTTTTGGTTGTCTGAAACACAAATGAAGATGACTCCTCAATATCTACATGCGCATCTCTAACTGGAACTACAGGCTGGCTCGACGGAAGCATAAATGAGGATAATTCCTCAATCTCCACATGCTCTTCCTCAGCTTCAATCGCAAGATGAAAAAGCTCCACATCTTCATCTCCCACCATTGTCAAAGATTCTTCATCAGACACCTCTAGCTCACAACAGTCATGGGCTAGATTATCATTTTCTTCTTCGACCAACTCTTGATCATCTTCTTCCATAAGTTGATTCCGCTGCTCAATCTCGACGTCTAGAACATCAGGAGCTCGTAGAGTCGAAAGGATCGGCTTCAAGAGAAAATCTGTATAAGACTCATGTTGTTGGTACTGGTGCGGATGTAGATATTCCTCCTTGTAATATTGGTGGTAGTGTGTAGCTTGTGGCTCTAGCCAGGAAGACAAGGGTGGTGGTTCCTCATTCCAGTTTGGCATGGGTGGTTGCCCTAATATACTACACTCTCGATTGTAATCATTAAGTGGCATTCCATTGTTGTACCACCCTTGGTTGCTATTGAACCTGTAGTCTTGCATCTCAAAACTCAAGAGCACTACCCAGGTAAATCATGATAAAGATGGAGAGAAAAGAGATGATAAAAAGAATGAATGAAAAGTTTAAACGCTCAATGCCTTTCCTAGAAAAAGAAGCGGGTTGCTATTTGCAGTCCGTGTTTTACTGTACGTAATTCGTATTTTAACATAAACTGACAATTATGCCCTTGCAGTCCGTTTTTACTAACGCAGTCCATTTTTTTACTAACGCAGTCCGTGTTTTACTAATGCAGTCCGTGTTTTACTAACACAGTCCGTTTTTTACTAACGCAATCCGTTTTTTACTAATGCAGTCCGTTTTTACTAATGCAGTCCATTTTTACTAACGCAGTCCATTTTTTCTAACACAATCTGATTTTACTAATGAAAATCACGATTCAAAATATATTAGAAAAATGAGCATAATTGTAGTTTTGAATATGTAATTTTTTAATACTTACATAATTTCTTAACAATATTTTCTCTCAAAATTAGTTTTATTTCAACATTTATATTTTTTGTTAGTATTTTTTATCAATGTTATTAATTTATTCTAAATGTTTAATGTGTTATTTGTATTTTATGCCCATTTTTTATAATATATTATGAATCGAGATTTTTGTTAGTTAAATCGGATTGCGTTAGAAAAAAATGGACTGCGTTAGAAAAAAAACGGACTGCGTTTAGTAAAAAACAGACTGCGTTAGTAAAAATGGACTGCGTTAGTAAAAATGGACTGCATTAGTAAAAAGCGGACTGCGTTAGTAAAAAACGGACTGCGTTAGTAAAAACGGACTGCGTTAGTGAAACACGGACCGCGTTAGTAAAAAATGGACTGCGTTAGTAAAAATGGACTGCAAGGACATAATTGTCAGTTCATGTTAAAATACGGAATGCGTACAGTAAAACACGGACTGCAAATAGCAGCACCCAAAAAGAAAAGTCCTCGGCAACGGCGCCAAAAACTTGGTGTGCAAATTAATGCACACTAAATTTACTCACTAGATCGCTCTAGCGAGATCGTTACTTCCCAAGGTCTTCCTTTCTCTATTACTCAGAACAGTGTGTCAAAGCTAATTGAGGTTTCATTTTGGTTTGGGGTTTGGTTTATGAACTAATCAACTAATAATGCAAATGAAATCAAACAAAGCAATTAACAAGTTGGAGATTCAAAGATAGACTAAGGCGGTTGCTCAGACTCGAATCCACGCTAGTTCGGTTTAGATGGATGTAACAATGCAATCTCAACTTCGACAGACTAGATGACTCGACAAATCCTTGTGTAATCTCTACTCCATGGTTAGGCCGTAGAGATTCTATTCTATCAAACCTACAAGCTCCTATGGCCAAGCTAACTTGTAAATAATCAAGAACGGATAAAGATCTATGAAATGTCACAAATTCATGTAAAGAGATTAGTTTCACCGGTCCTATGGTCAAGACACCCGCTAGTTCGGTTTTGACGGATGAAACAATGCAATCTCAACTTCGACAGACTAGATGACTCGAAAAATCCTTGTGTAATCTCTACTCCATGGTCAGGCCGTAGAGATTCTATTCTATCAAACCTACAAGCTCCTATGGTCAAGCTAACTTGTAATAATCAAGAACGGATAAAGATCAATGAAATGTCACAAATTCATGCAAAGAGATTAAGTCTATCCAATCCTATGGTTAAGCTATTGTAAGAACCTAACGACCTCCTGAACTCTAGAATGAAATGCGTTCATGGTCAAACCCGCAAATCAAAGATAAACTTAGAAACTAACAATTGATCAAGTTTCCAGGATCAAAACGTTTAAATTAGGGTTTAAGAGAAATCGCAACTGAGACTGAAAAAACATCGATTAACAAAGACGGGTTTAGAAACCCGAAATCATCCATACAAAATCCTTGCCAACGCTTCATCTAATCTAAACAACTCTAGAGAGTTTAGCCAGACATAGCAGGAGAATAAATTAGAAAAACAAGAGAAAAGAAAACTGGAGAAGAAGACATCTTACTCCGAGAAATCCTAATCCTGACGATTCAAGAAATCTACCGAAATAATCCTTGCTTCTTCTCGCCCAATCGCGTCTTCAAAACTCCGTCTTCTCCTCCTAGAGTGTGTGGTTCGTCGGGGAAGAAGGGAAAGAATTCAAGTAAAAAGTCTCTCTCCAAAAATCAAAATTTTTGGCAAAAAGTGCGCCAGAAGTGCACAGAAAAGTGCTCCGGCGCACCTTTTCCTCCAAAACGCGCACTTTTACGGCTGTGTTCGGGCATTTTTCTTCGGTCATTTCCCACTCCGTTTGAACTCCGAATTGGTCCCCGTTTGAAGCGCCAAGCTTGTAGAAAGGTTCTCCACAATATGGAAACCTAAAATCTCATCAAAACAACTAAAAAACACATCAAACCACCCAAAAGAGGGCCAACGGGGAATAAAACACTTTTTTTTATCAAAAATCACTCGAATACATCACAATTCGGTGTCAAACAAGGGAAATGTAGTTCAAATGTAGCGAGATAAACGCAGTAAATCTAACGTCATCATCTTTTCAGGTTAATATGAGTAGGAGGCGGGGCGGAGCAGCCAGTGGATCCAATCAGGGTAGTAGTTCAGCTACTACTACTCTCGTCTTCGGCCATTGCCCCGCCGAGGATCACGTGAGGGTGTTAGAGGCAGAGGTTCAGCGCCTGAGCCATCTGAAGGAGGAGGTTCAGCGGCTCAGCCAGTTGGTGGGGGGTTCATACTCTAAGGGAAAAGGGAGGATGCCCCCGGATATGGATGCCGAGGACCTGGGCTGGTACGATGAAGAGGAGGATGAGTAGGTAGCTGAAAATTTTAGGAGGATGTTGTAGGTGCATGTTTTAGGAGGATGTTTTCATTGTACACTTGCTTTTTCGACATTTATATATATGATATATTATGTAGTGCAATTCAGTATGTCTATTGATTGGAAAAGTGAATTGTGAAATCGATGTATGCAGGAAAATTTATGCAGGTATTGGCACTAGAAGAGTATGAGAATAGGAAAAAACTGTGCAGAATTCTGCCCACTGGAACACACATTGAGCGTCGGTTGACCTGTAATAGCGTTGGTCACAACCGACGCTAAATGCTATTACAGGTCAACGCGTAGTTGACCAGCCACGCGCTTTAGCGTTGGTCACCAATACCGACCAACGCTAAATCTTGACCACTCAACCGATTGGTGGTTCGACCGAAAACAAAGCTGGCATCGGTTGACACACATTTTAGCGTCGGTTGACCAAACGACCGACACTAATGTTTAGCGTCACCAAATCTGGCGTCGGTCGGCAAGACCGACGCTATATGTTTTGGAGTCGGTCAGTGAACGACGCTAAAGTGCGTGTACGACCGACGCCAAAAGATTTTTTTTGTAGTGAAACAATGCTAAGGATGTCCTCTTCTTCAAAATCACTATCTGAGAAGCTTGAAGTGTTGGAGGATGTCTCTAATGCGTCCTCAAATTCATTTACAAATTCTTCCTCTTTGTTCTTCATACAAAGAACGAGAGCAAACAAGGTGAAGGAAAACTATAACTAGAAACACAAACTAAATGATTACTAGGATTCATACCACTTTAATTAACCATGCTTGACATTCTTTCTATGAGATTTATGCTTGTTTCCATGTTCTTTCGTTGGCTTTTTACTTCAATTTTGTGTTTATGACGATTGAACTCTCTAAGGACCTTCATGGTCCATTTTACTACATTAGATGTGTTTTTGTTGCATTCTCAAGTCAATCCATGAAAGAGGGTTAGCTATCGGTTTGAGCGGTGAGCCAATCGGAGGTAAGATCCTCCCAATACGCTCATCTGAATGGAGCAAGTTGAAAGAAAGTGAAGCAACTATAATGCGCTTCACGTGAGTACAGTGTGCCATGCGTCAGCCAGCGCATCCTGCGTGTGCCCAGTGCGGCCACCCAGCGCGTTCCAGACAGAAGGAGTTTTTTTGGTATAACTAGCGCGCCCACGTTGGCCTTCAATGCGCCCGTGTCCGCTCATTAAATGCAATGTCTTGTTCTCATTGGTGCGCGCCCATGCTCCTGCTTGTTGTAATGTCACATGTCCGGCCCAACCCTGGAATTGGGGTTAGTCTTCGATTGGGACAGACATTGATAACAACGGCCGTTGTGTTGAGCCATGTAACAGGCATTACTGATATTAAAACGGGCGTTACAGGATGATGGTAACGGCAGTTATACCAAAGGAGCAACAACCGTTGTGTTGGGCTACAGACTTATTGATACTTAAGGCTTAGTCGGACTTTAATCGAGGGGATTAGGGTTTTGTCGTACAATAGAGAGAAAAAGGGAGTTTTAGAGTAGCAATAAAGGCTTATTAGCCAACCATGGAATATCAGATCGGGAATTCAGGAAAGGAGGCCAATTTGGATCGGTAAGCGGATCTCGCCTTGGTGTTCTCTACTCAACACTTTCTTCGGGTTGTGATATCTTCTCTTCTGGTTGAGCGAGGTAGCTCAGGGAGCAGAAATTTGAGAATGGAGGATCGGAGATCGGGTTCCAGCTAAGGATTCCGTCGGTGACAGGTGAGGGTTTACGACTTACATTTACTTCGAGCTCGGGGGTTTATCTAAAGGATTCAGGGATTTGGTTTGCTTTCTGGTGGTTGTATGTTCTTATGACGGGTAATCGAGTCTAGCCACTAGATGGCTAGATGGAATAAAGTTATGGGTAACTAACGGTTAATTCATATATCAGTTCTGGATAAGACGATAGTCCTAGATATAGGAGATAGTTGGGGATTACTACCCCGCCATTAATAGGCTAGTACATGATTCAGTGCTGGTGGCCCACCTATGAATTGTGCAATACCCCAGGTAACAGAAAAAGGTAAAGGTTCTGGTGGTTCGTAATTCACAACAATTCAGGGAGTTCCTTAGTGCTGGCTTGAAACTGTAAAGCCTTGACAACATTTAAAATGTGTGGTGTTTCCTTTCGACTCTAGCATTTTGTTGGGGTGTTTCTACACATGATATTTGGTGTACAATACCATGATCATTAAAGAACTTGACCATATTGAACTCTTTACCCTGATCACTTCTTACAACTTTGGCCGTTTTATCAAACTAGTTCTTGACCATATGACAGAAGGATTCAAGGTGACCCCTAGTTTCATATTTGTGTTTCATGAGGTAAACCCAAACCCCTCTAGAAAAGTCAGCAACAGTGGTCAAGAAGTAGGAAAATTTATCATGAGATTTAGTGACTAATGGTCCCCAAATGTCTACATTATTAGGTCAAAAGGATGATCAGCAGTGTTGTCACTTACAGGAAAAGACAAACGTTTCTGCTTAGCTAAGTGACAAACTTGATAATGTAAAACCTTCTCACTCACTGTTTTAGGGTTACAAGACTGCAATAATTTAACTAATCTATCATCACTAGCATGAGCAAATCTCCAATGCCACATACACATTGATTTTTGGGGTTGAAAATTGTAGGTGATGGCTGGACATTGTGCTGATACAGGCCTCTAATCTCTATGGCCAAACCAATCTTCTTGTTGTTGGTAAGGTCCTGGATACAAAAAATATGGGATTGGAAAAGCAAGGAAACATGGATATCATGAGTTAACTTGCTTATGGAGACCAAATTGAACCCAAAGTTGGGAACGAAAAGAACATTGTGAAGAGTGAGACCAATAGGAAGCTAGCAGAACCTATATGGCTGACTGACACTCTAGATGAGTTTGGTAGATAAACATACACACCAAAAATAGGATGAGAATCAAAGAAATAATCGAGGGTTCAACATATGTGATCTAAAACACTTGTATCTAAAATCCAAACTACATCCAAATCCTTATGTTTCTGAGAGGACAGGATATATTTGACTGGGTAAATCGGTGGAGTAGGAGTGCCTTGACTCACACATAAAGCCTTGGGCAAAGGTGCAACAGATGATTGGAGGAGAGATCTCAAGTGATGCAGTTCTTCAGAGGACATGCCAGTGGAACCTATATGGCAGAAACATCACTACCAGTAGAATTGTTGTCTTGACCATCTTGAGTAACTACAGTACACCAAAGCAACTTGGACCAGATGGAGCAATGAATCCTTTTCATTTATGTTCTTTCTCTCTCTTCCATTTTAAGCAACACCAATCTTCTATGACACAGTTATCTTTCTTACAATACCTGCAAAACTTCTTTTCTCCTGTATCACTAGAGAATCTATCAGAAGAGACAGCTTGAACACTCAATGATCTCACTGCTGAAGGAAGAGTTCTTTGGAATTGCAAAGGCAACTGCTGAGTTTGCTCTTGGCCAATCGCAATTCCTCCTCATGCTATAAAGTATCATCATAAGCAGAAGTAACTGAAAGGCAGGGGTTTCATCGTGAGAATTTGAGTTTTCACAACATCGTATTCAACATTCAAACCTCTGAGAAATTGGATCAGGTAATTGGTGTCCTGTTTGGTTTGAAATGCCTTAACAGTAAGATAGATGGTCATAGTTCCTAGATCATAATCACAGGGTACTATGGGTGAGAACTGACTATATTCTTCCCATGGTCCTTAAATCATTGTGTAGTACTGAGTAACAATCATAGATCCGTGCTTACAAGCATGAATTTCATCTTGCAAGTTGGCTATCTTAATGGCGTTTGCTAGGTCGAACCTCTGTTTGAGCTCTTACTACAGCAGCTGAGCTACCTCATGATTCATAACACTTCGTCGACTCTTTGGATGCAAGGAATTGATGATCCAGCAAAGAGCCATCATATTACAAGCATCCCAGAGCACATACCTGTCACTAGTAACTATAGGAATTTGTATAAAGCAATCTATAAACCGAGCTTATGCTTGGTTTTAAGAGAAAATCGTACTGATCTACTCCAGACTTGATAATTACCACCATCCAGGACTATGTTAACGATAGATTATGCTAGATTTTCGTTTGGATTCAGATAGAAAGGGTTACCAAAGTTCATCTCAGAGTTGGAATTCCCTTGTCCGTTGTTGTTGTTAGAATTGTTGTTGAAGTTGCCAAATTCCACACCTAAGGTGTTTCATGTTACATCGCCTCTTGGTGAGTTTTGATTGCCTCTTAGAGGCGTCTCCATTGACTTAGCACTGCCGTTCCATCGTCAGTCGCTCTGATACCATTACCAAAAGCTGCAGGTTTTTAGGACAGTAGAAAGAATTATTGTTGTTTCCTTTCTATTTTCTATTTATATCCTTAGCCATAGTGTTTCCGTTTACATTGTAGGTAATTAAATAAACGACAATAATAAATGCCCACACATGGCAACGGTAAATAAACCAAGTATGTGTAATTTAAGGAGATTTCTACAATCAAACACCATTTAGTGTCCTTGTATGAGGACACTAATTATAACCATCCATTTTTAAGCGGAGATCTAATGTTCCATGTTAAAAGGATGGGTCAAATACTTAAAATGTCCCAAAACTATGAGGTGTATTACAAACTCGTCCTAAAATTTTAATTCGTTACAGAATGGTCCGATTACTATGAAATGGGTTACAGAGTAGTCATAATGACGTCACCGGTGTACTTTTCCAGCCATTTTGCCATGTCAACATTGACATGTCATCAAAAATATAATTTAAAATTAATCTTAAACTCATTCAAATTTAAAATTAAATCAATCCAACTCACTAGATTTAGTTTTGAACCAGATTTTATAAGTTAGATGAGTTTAGATTTAGATTTAAATTAGACTGTTGAATTTTAAATTATATTTTTGATGAGATGTCAACGGTGATGTGCGAAATGGCTGAAAAAAGTACATTGATGACGCCATTAGGACTAGTCTATAACACATGTCATGGTAATAGGACCACTCTGTAACGAGTTAAAGTTTTAGGATGAGTTTGTAACCCGTCTGATAGTTTCTGGACATTTTGAGTATTTGACCCTTAAAAGGACAGGAGTGTAATTGTATTTCTTTAATTTTACAGATTTTTATTTTTCAAGATCTTTAATTGCAATTAAATTAAATTATTTTAATTTTCCATCTCTACCTATGGTTCTATTTTTCCGCCGTTTGCACGTTCTTTTTACTTCTCCCACCATACTTTTTCCAGTTATCATCTTCGACCATTCTTTATAGTTGTTCATCGTTACTTTTTCATATTTTGGAACAATCATACATGGAGCGGTTTTACAATTTTTTTGTTCATTGTTCCGTTTCCATATTTAGGAACAATCATATAGGCATCTGTTTTATAATATCTTTGTTCATTGTTCCTAGCACCGTTGATGGAGCTCGAGATCCGCCACCGCCACTCGTAGCATCGTTGATGGAGCTCGAGATCCGCCACCACCGCTCGTAGCCAGATCTGCCGTGACGTTGTAACCCCATTGATGGAGCTCGAAATCCGCCATCTCCGCTCGTAGCTAGATCCACCGCCACGCTGTAGCATCGTTGATGGAGCCTGAGGTCAGTCTCCACAAATGAGAGAGAGAGAGAGTCGATGGAGGGGATTTTTGGCTGATTGTAAAGAGAATTAGGATTTATGACGAAACACTAATATGATTTACTATATATATCAGTTCCAAATGACTATTTTGTCTATTTTAATTTAGGCCATTAGATCTACTCCCTAATCCTATGGTTCTAAAGGGTGTCATGATGGTAGTAGAATAAAATGACAATGCATTCTTTTGTTTCTCTCTTCGATCCACAACTGTTTGTTCACATGTACACATATTTGTACACGTGCACAAACTTTTTGTACATGTGTAACATATTTATATACGTGTATATTCTCATTGTACACATGTACACAATATGTTTACATTTTTTTTTCTGTAAATGCGTACACACATTCATACACATGTACACCTATTCGTACTCGTGTGTGTACAAGTGTACACATACTTCGTACCCCGTGCACATATTTTGTATAAACCATGTGCACACTACTTAATAAAATTATTTTATTGATACATAATATCAATAATGTAGTTACATGGTGGCAAAGGTTTGATTTTGAGAGGAGGGGGTCATGATTTTGAATCACTCCAACACCCAATTTTTTGTATTATTACTGAGATGGTCGAAGGTGGTCGACGAACGACGGTGGTGGTCGGTGACCAGCCGAAAGCAGTGGTTACCGAGGGAGGAGGTTGTTGGCGGCTGGCAGGAGACTAGATGACTATAATGATATTTTGAAAATTCTAACTTACCACTGTATTTTGAACCGTTTGATTGATGAGATTTAATTCAACACTGAGATGTTTTCTTGATGGTATCAAGGAGCTCATTTCCTTTATTTTAAGCTGGTCTCCCCTAGATTAGGGCGGGCAATCGGGTCGTTTTCTCAGTCTGACAAAAAACCAACCAAATTGAACTCAATTTTGGCAACCGAATGACCGAATTCATGGGTTCGATTTCGAGCGAGGTTATAGGTTTTTGACCGATTTTGGTCATCGATGAAATCGGTCAATTTCGGTCATTGATCGAGTTGACCGATTTGGCATGAAAACTCTTTGCGTATCACTCCATGACTAGGGGTGCTGATGAGCCGAGTCGAGCCGAGCTTTACCCAGCTCGAGCTCGGCTCGTTTGGTTTGAACTCGGGCTCGAGCTCGTGTCGAGCTTTGACAACCAAGCTCGAGCTCGGCTCGAATAATTTTTTTTAAGCTCGAGCTCGACTCGGCTCGATTTGAAACTAGCTCGTTAACAAGCTCAAGCTCAGATCAAGCTCGACTTGGCTCAATTTGAAACTGTCTCGTTATGAACCGAGTTGAGCCCATATCAAGCTTTAATCAAGCTTAGCCCATATCAAGCTTAAATAAAGCTCAGCCCAAAATAATGCTTTTTAACTCATGAAGAATAACCCAACAAGAAAATTGTTTGGGTCTTATCCCACTCACTTATAATTATTTCCCTGGAGAGACTATTATTTATAGGTTTGAGAGATCTTTCTTTTTTTTTTTTTTGATACGAAGGCTGATTTCATTAAATCAAGAGCAAACCACAAAACAACAGAGTTCATGTCGATTCACCCATTTAATTTGTATGTTGACGCTGGACGCTAGCCTTTGCTTGATCTGAGCAATAACGCTTGCTATCTCCCATGGCCATTCTTCTTGGTTTTTCTCCAAAGCTAGGACAATCGACTTGCAATCAGTTAAGATGACTGTATCAACTTGATCTGAAGCTGCAATATGCACTGCCTACTGAACTGCGAGGGCTTCCGTGCATAAGGGTGCTCTGCAAAAGAAGCTCTGTGCTCTGCCATCCACCACTCTGCCCTCGGAATCATAAACTATGACTCTGTAAGCCCCATACCGGATGTCCGCTTTGAAAGCGCCATCACACATGATCTTTCTCTGGAAGACCATAGGGGTTTGGGAGGTCGAGGAATGCTGCACAGCTGGAGTATGAATCCTCGATGCTTCTTCATCTCGAACTCTATGGATGTTCCACTCATTCAGCTCTGCTCTAAAACGAAAAACCATTGTCTCAAGACTTGTTTCGGTTTCCTCAAAGATAGTTTTGTTACGATTTTTCCATACATTCCACAACAAGAAACAAACTTCAATCATACTGTCCTGAGACACCATCTCCTTTACTCTATCCAGCCAATCCCTGATCCGCTCTCCATCATCAATCTGTGGGATTTGAGGTAGAGTTTGGGTCCATAATCTGGGACTGTGGTGGCAGAGAAAAAACAAATGCTCTTGAGTTTCTGTTGCTTGTCTGCAAATCGAGCAATCTGCTGTCGGAGAACAGTTCCTTTTAGCCAAATTCACCTTGGTAGCCAATGCGTCATGGCTTAGCCTCCATAAGAAAGCTTTCACCTTTGGTGGTAAACTCAGCCCCCATAACCATCTCAAAAATTTGCTATGCGAGTTGTTAAGACCACTTCCCTCTTGACTGCCCTGTTGTTTAATGATTCTGTAGCACGATCTAACCGAGAATTTCCCTTTTCTGTCATAGTGCCACACCCACCGATCCTCATGATCATTTGGCCCGATCGGAATGAGCATAATCTGTCTAACCGTCTCTTCAGAGAACATAGCCCTAAGTTTATGCACATCCCAACATCTATTAGGGTGGAGGATAAAATCTGAAACATTGCAGTTCATTAGGGGATCAACCTGGCACCTGAAGTTGCTTGCATCCGGGATCCACGCATCACCTATCTTTGTGGTCATACCATTTCCGATGTTCCTCCGAAGACCTCTAAGTAGAGCATTTCGTCCTTCTAATATACTCGACTAGAGCCAGGATGGGCGGTAATGAGGCGGCGTCGTCACAAAGTCAGTATTAGGGAAATACAGTCTTTTAAGCAACCTTACCCAAAGAGCATCTGGTTGCAGAAGGATTTTCCATGCCAGCTTCGCAAGAAATGCCCTGTTAAACTCACCGAAGCTCTTAATACCTAGGCCACCTTGATCTTTGCTGCAAGTAATCTTCTTTGCTGCAATCCAGTGAATTGACTTCCTACTTCCCTCCCCTGTCCACCAAAAATTCATTAAAATAGCATCCATCTTCTTGATCAGGGAAATCGGAAGCTTAAAGCAGGAAAAACATATGTCGGGATTGCTTGGAGAATAGCTTTAATCATGATCTAACGCCCTCCGTACGACAAAGTCAAGCTTTTCCAAGATTGGGCTCTCGTAGAAAGACGTTCCAGGATGTACTTAAAAGTTTCCTTCTTCGTGGATCCCCAATCGGTAGGAACCCCCAAGTACGAACCTAACGAGGCATCAACATTAACTCCTAGCAAAACAGCATTCTCATTCTTTCGATCATCTGGAGTATTGTTTGAAAAGAAAATCGCCGACTTGTTCTCATTCACTTCCTGACCTGAGACCTTGCAATATCTTGAGAGAGTAAGCTTAATATTGTAAGCTTCCTTATGAGTAGCCTTTCCAAACAGAACGGTATCATCGGCAAACAAGACATGATGTAGCACCGGACACATCCTGTTAAACCTAACTCCCTTAATTATTCCATTCGAAACTTCCTGCTGCATCATATAGGATAATATATTTGACACAATGATGAATAGAAAAGGGGATAGTGGGTCTCCTTGTCGCAACCCTCTCGTTGGGTGAAACCAATCTGTGGGGGCTCCATTAATTAACACAGCGAATCTAAATGATGTGACCAAGGCCCTTATCCAACCAATCCACAGTTCATTAAACCCCATAACTTTCATAGTCATGAACAAGAAGTCCCAAGACACTCTGTCATTGGCTTTTAACATGTCAACTTTAAGCAGAAAATCGAAGTTATTACCTTTCTTTCTTATCCGAATTTTATGAATCACCTCATGGACCACGATCACATTGTCCTGAATAGTCCGATTCCCTGTGAAAGCAGCCTGGAACTCGGAAATCAAACCCGGAAGGAGTGGTTTCAGTCTATTAGACAGCACTTTGGAGATGATCTTCATTTGAAAATTTGTTACACTTATAGGCCTGTACTGCGTGATTGCTTCAGGGTGAGCTACTTTCGGTATGAGGGTAATTAACGTGTCATTCCATTTTCTAGGCACCTCAGAGTTCGTGAAGAAAGATGCAACCTCTGAGCTAACAGCTCCACCGACTAAGTCCCAATGCTCCTGAAAAATTTTTCCTGGAAAACCGTCGGGTCCCGGTGCCTTTGTAGGCTCTAACTGGAAAACTGCGGTTTTGATTTCTCCCCAAGTCACCTGTCTGGTCAGCCTATGATTCATGGCTTCCGTCACTGAAACTGGACGTCCCTGCAAAAAAGAGAAATTAGTTACCTCCCTTGTTCCATTAATCAGGGAGTGAAAAAACTCTCTAATGTGGGATTTCAGCTCAATGTGGTCCTCAATCCACTCTCCTCTCTCATTTTTAAGTGTGTGAATGGTGTTTCTCTGTCTTCTCTGTAGAGTCAAAGCGTGAAAGAATCTTGTATTTTTATCCCCCAAGTTAAGCCAATTATTTCTTGCCCTCTGAGCCCAATACTTTTCCTGAATGTCCCATCTCCTCGCTAACTCCATTTGATACTGATCATAATCTGTTTGGTTGAATAGATTTGCCGGACGGCTACTTAACTCGTTCAGCTCTCCAAGAATTCTATCTATATGCCCTTGGTTGTCACCGATTGTCCTCTTCTTCCAATCAGTAAGAATAGTTGCGCAGTTTTTTAACTTCTCATTTGAACTCTCGCCTACTGTCCACCCCCTTCCTATTTGGTCTTTGTATGACTCTTCCTCCATCCAACCAATTTCGAACTTGAATCCCCTCCTTCTTCTATTCACTTCTGGTTCGTCGATCAATACCAACGGGTTGTGATCTGAAGCAGCAATAGGGTTGTTTATCACATACGCTCTAGGAAAACATTCTCTTCATTCCGTGTTGCACATGGCTCGGTCGAGTTTTTGCCGAACCAAGCCTCCATTCCTATTATTGTTAGACCAAGTAAATTGAACCCCATGGTTGTCAACCTCCATAACCTGAGCCATATTAATGAAGTCAGTAAACTCTCTAACTGTTGTAGCATTTGGTGGATTTGTGCCTTCTTTCTCCTCTAGTCTTCTTATGGCGTTAAAGTCTCCGATAAAGAGCCATGGTTAAATAGGTCTTCTAGGGATTGCAAGAATCTTGTCCCACACCTCCTTTCTATCCTCTCTTCTCGGGGCACCATACACAAACGTCACTCTCATTTGCGTCGCATCCAGCCATTCCACCTCGATATAATTTTTCGTAGCCTCCACAATGTGAATTGCTACATCTTGAATCCACCACAGTGCTAGGCCCCCAGACCTTCCTTCTGGGTCGACATAAACGCCATTACTAAACCTTAACTTCCTTCGAAGCACCTCCATAGTCTCTCTTGGCTGTTTTGTTTCCATTAGAAAGACTATGGCGGGACAGTTTTTACGGATAAGCTCCCGTAAATATTGAACTGTAGAGGACTGTCCCGCTCCTCTACAGTTCCAACTGATCATCATGATTGCTTCGGTGGCAATTGGCCTGCCACCACCGCCTCTGTCATCACTACTTCAGACTCAATTTCCGTTACTGGATCCTTCATTGATTGATTTGTCTTCGTTCTGTATTTTTTTGGGGTTTGCCTGTGGCTACTTCTGCCCTGCACAAAGTTCCCTGCTTCTCCCATTTCTCCATTGTCATCAAGGATAAAAGCCTCACTCCCATGTTCCTTTCTTCTCTTTGCATTCTCCTGGATTATCAATCTATCCTCCTTTCTTTTGCCACAAAAGGTCTTCTACCCACAACAACTAATCTCCGAATCCGGTAGTTTGGAATCAAAGGGGTTGAAAGGGTCTGGTTTAAATAAGGGGTGGAGGGGGGGTGTAAACTCTCTACTGCATCAGTTATGTGTTGAATATTGAAATCCAGAAGGTGTCGGTTAAGGGTGGGGATGGGTATGGTTAAAATGTCATCATAGTTTAAGTTGGAGTGGTAGTGAGCTAAGTTTCTTAGGATTTTTGTATTGTTTGGTTGATGGAGGTAAGACATGGTAACGTCCAAGGATGTGTTTTGGATGTTTGAGTTAATGGATAAGGGTGGGCTAACTTTGGGCTTCCATTTTCTGGGTCCATTTGGTTTAATCGGTTGATGTGGGTGGGTAATGGAAAGGGATTTGGGGGAGATTTCTGCTGGCAGAGGTTTGACTATGTCAGTCAGGGTGTCAGGATGGGCAGGGTTGGTGAGGGTAATCGTCATGGTTTGGTGGGTATCTAGGGAAACAGGGGAAGGGACTATCGGTCCTTGAAACTGGATTTCGGGAAGCGTACCTTTACCCTTTGCAGAGGTTCCGCTGGTTGGACTTGTGGTTGCCGGCGAAACTCCGATCGTCTTCACTGACTTCCGTTCTTTATTTCCTACTACTCTTTGTCTCGGTGCATCAACCCTCATGTGACTTCCGAACCTTGTAGGATTTTTGTTGAAGAACTCCTTGTTTGACATCCATAAATCACAGTACGAGATTGTATGACCCATAATCCCACAACAGTAGCAAAAGTCAGGTATGTTCTCATATATGAATTCAATCTTATCCAAACTTCCATTAGAGGCTGGGCATTGGAAACCAGTTGGGAGTGGTTTGTCAATATACAATTCCATGCACACTCTGACCATGTCGCTCCATTCTTCTTCCTTTTGGTTCTCTTCCTCCACTCTAACCAAACTTTTAAAAAGCCTTGCAATCAATTTCAGATTTTCTGTACTTCTCATATCAGGGGTCAGCCCTATCATTCGAACCCAGGCTACTGTCGTCTCTATGCTTACACTTTCCGGCGTTGGCTCTGCCTCCCAACTTCTTAACACCAAGTGTGATTGCATAACATTCCAGGGGCTTTCATCTTGGATTCTCTTCTTGTCTTCATCGGCCGAGAAGGTGAAGAGAAACAGGTTGTTGATCTTGTTCTTCTCTGGTAGGGGTTTAACTCGAAGATCTCCTTTAAGCTTCCAGACCCTCTGCACATTGTTCTTGATGGCTATAATGGAGCATCCCCTTTGGCTTATGAATCTGCCCACCAGGAATTTCCCTACTATAATTTCATTTCTCCCCTTTTCTCTAGTAAGGAGGATAGTTGGTTCTTCACAAGACAGAAGTGCTGTATTCGCAATTAGCTCTGAAATAGGGTCAGAGGTTGACATCACAACCCCCAATTACCAACTCAGAAGAAAGTCACTAAGGTAGGGGGTTTTAGGTTGAGAGGGGAAGGGGAGGGGAAATAAAGGGAAAGGATGGAGGGGGAAAGAGATTATGGTTGGTCAAACATGGGAAGGAAGGGATAAAGTGAGGAGGTGAAGACAAAAGGGAGGCGATGAAGGATGACACAGGGGAAAGGTAAGTAAATTGGACTCCGGTCACACTAAAGAAAAGGTGATGAAGGATGACAAAGGATTAAGACAGAAGAGAGAGAGCTTTGGAACGGAACACTAAAAAAAAAGGAATCGGACTCCGGTCAGGCAAGAACAGCTCCACTTGGGAGAGGAAAAGGCTCAACCTAGAGAGAGAGGCTCTATAGAGAGAGAGATCTTTCTTTCTAGGTATATAAACAATGTGGTATAAGGAAAGATGAATAGCTTCTTCTTCTTTATGGCCTGCAACTCTGCAAGTAAAGTATTACTGGAATATAGGCTTACTTGTTTGATCTTGTGGATACTTGTTTGATTTCTGTGGATACTTGTTTGATCTAGAGCTATTTTTGCTTGATTAGGATGTTGAATTAAACTTTGTCTTGTTACTTAAACTAGTACACGTTTCTGAATCATAAGTTTTTCTTAGTAACTATCTTTATTGAATCTGTCATTGGGGAAATGACTTCGATTTTGCTCAAGTTAGGTTGCAGAACATGTTTAGCTATTAGATTTAAGGAAGTGAACTTTGTTTGACGTTTTGTTGGCGCTTGATTCTCTTGAATTCTTCAAGATCTGGGCAGTTGCTGAAAGACTGCAATCTATGATAGAATAGTAGTAATCTATCCTTGTGGTTTACTTGGGAGCATTTTAAATCATCTGGAAAAGGGATGTGGATTAGGTTTATGATCAACTAACGCCTACATTTATATTACTTCAGAAAATAAGAAGCCTATGAATTCACAATGTCGTATGTGTTATAGGTTGGAACTGATATATATCACTGCGGTGAGCATTTGATCACCATAATGGTTTTGACAAGAAAAGTATGAAAATTGTGCATTTATGTACTTGGAATGTCATATGTGATACAGATTTGAAACAAACTTGAATCTATTTATCTATGTAGATAAAAATGGTTTTGATCTTCTCCATCATCATCATTTTTCATGGAGGCATCATCACCAACTGAAACGATAGTGAAATTCTCCATCTCAACAAAGTCATCCATCAGACTCATGTCTAATTTGAGGGGGCTGTTAATTGTAGTGACTACTTTGTAACAAGATATAAAGTTAAGGATCAATTCCGAAATAATCCTAACTATATATACCTGAGTTAGGGTTTACATTCATTTCTGAGCTTCCTCTGTACGCCTCCTTCTTCTTCTTTCTCTGCTCTCTTTTCTTCATCAATATCAGAACTCTACTCCTTCTCCCGTGGATTAGCCGACTCAACGTCGGTGAACCACGTAAATCTCTTTGTGCTTATCTCGTTTACGTTCATGGTATCAGAGCCTCAAACGATTCATTCCTAGCTCCGGTGGTGTTTTTTGTCTCAATCATTTTCGCCTCTTCCGATCGTGGTTTCAATCTTCCTGTTGCCTTCTTCCTTCCAGGCAGCAGTCATGAACTCTGATACCTTCGATTTACAAAGTGTGAAGTTCAACGGCAAGAACTATGAGCTATGGGCTTTTGAATTCCGTCTTCTTATTCAAGGGAAATCTCTACTGCCGTATCTGGACGACACGGTTACTAAACCCTCTCTCACAGCGGAGGCTATCTCTATTGAATCATCCGAGAAAGCATCCGATAAGAAGGTTGTCTCCACCGTCGATCTCGAGACATGGGAAACAAATAATGCACGAGTCTTTGGCTGGATCGTCAGGTCAGTGGATCCTGCAATTGCATTGACTCTGAGAACCTTCACTTGTGCGGCTGATGTTTGGTTACATCTGAAGAATACATATTTTCAGATCAATACCTCTCGTGTCTTCGAAGTCGAGTATGAAATTGCTCGTCTAATGCAAGGAGACATGGATATACACTCTTTTCACTTGGCTGCCAAGACCCTCTGGACTGAACAAGACATCTTATGCTCATCTCTTCTTACTTCTACCGCTAGTGCTGAAATTCATCAAGAACGTCATCGAAGTCGGGTCCTTCAATTTCTCATGAAACTTTGGCCAGAATTCGAATCTGTTCGCTCACAACTTATTCAAGCAAATATAACTGATATGGAGACTGTCCTCGGAGATCTTTCTCATGCTGAAACTCGACTTAAGACCCAAGCTCACATAGATGGTCGCTCGCTCGATGGTGGCTTTGTGTTCGCTACCCAATCAGGACGTCCATCCTATAATCAGCCTCGTCCGAATTTCTCTGGTTACACTCCGACCTCTCCTCGGCCTCAATCAAGTTTCATGTCGCCTACCGAGCTGAAATGTCGTCATTGCGGTGAGAATGGTCATGCTGTGGGTACTTGTCGCAAACGAAATTTCTGCAATTATTGTAAGAAACCAGGGCATATCATCACTGAATGTCGCAAACGCGCCTTCCGCAATAACACAAATCAACCATTTTCGGGTGGTTATTCTCCTCATTCTGGACATGGCTCTCAAATTGGGTCTAATCTGCGTGGGGCAGTTTATTTTGCTAACTCAGTTGCTCCCTCCGACACTTCTTCTGTTGCTTCTATGGGTATTCAGGCTGCCGATATTCAAAGTATGGTACAACAAGCAATACAACAGGCTCTTCCCACAGCTTTGAACAATGCATTTGCTACCTTTGGTACCGCAGGTATTTCTTCTCCTTGGAATCTTGACTCGGCTTGCTTTAATCATATGACAGGTAATGCTTCTAGTCTTTCAAATTATCGGCTTATTCGTCATGCGGCAGTTCAAGTTGCCAATGGAGCTCGGATACATATTGTGGGGATTGGTGATTTGCAGACACCTCGTTTTACTCTTCGTGATATCTTACATGTTCCGTCTTTGGTACCGAATCTAGTCTCCGTGGGGCAGTTAACGGATAATGGTTGTGTGGTTACCTTTTCTCCATCTGGATGTATTGTGCAGGATCAGAAGAACAGGAAGCTGATTGGAATGGGACATAAGCTTGGACGCAGCTTCTACTTAAGCTCGTTGCCAAAAATTGTTGGGAAGGCTACATCATAAAGAAATCATATGGGCATGTATTCTGCCACTTTTGGGACTAAGAGTAGTTTGTTGGTTTCTAATTGTTTCTCAGTTCAATTAGCTTCCGTTAACAAGTGGAGACTTTGGCATTCTCGTCTTGGGCATCCGCATTCAGCTAGACTCAAGTTTATTATCAAACATAATTTGTTGCAAGTTCGGTTAGACTTGAAATATATTGATGACTCTATTCACTCTTGCATACATTGTATTGAAGCAAAAGCCAGTAAGCAATCATTTAGTTCTAGTGATACTGCTATCCCTGAACCTTTTGATCTCATTCACACCGACTTGTGGGGGCCATCACCTGTCACGTCTTGCCTTGGCTATCGATATTTTGCTCTCTTTGTTGATCACGCTACTCGGTTCACTTGGGTTTATATGTTGCGATCTAAGTTTGATCTTCTTCTTATAGCTATGGCTTTTATTAGAATGGTGAAAACTCAATTTCATAAGACGATTAAGGTTATTCGGTCCGATCCGGGTGGTGAATACAGTTCTAATGCTCTCAGGGAATTCTATACTCAACATGGAATCTTGTATCAACAGTCTTGTCCGGGGGTGTCCGAACAAAATGGCCTAGTTGAACGGAAGAATCGGCATGTTCTTGAGCTAGCGCGAGCCCTTCTTCTACAATCTCATGTTCCTCCGCATTTTTGGCCTGAAGTGGTGCAAACAGTGGTGTATCTAATTAATCGGCAAGTTACTTCTACTCTCCAAGATGTTACTCCCTTCTTTGCTCTTTATGGTCGCAATCCCTCGTATTCAATGCTCCGAGTGTTTGGATGTGTGTGCTTTGTTCTCCTTCCTCGTACTGAGAGAACTAAACTTACATCAAAGGTTGCTCGTTGTGTGTTTCTTGGGTATTCTGACTATCACAAGGGCTATTTATGCTATGATCCCAAGCTTCGGAGGATGCGCATCGCATACCATGTGACCTTCTTGGAACACCAATTCTACTATTCAAGCTCCTCCCATACCATGACACTTGCAACTTCTACTAATTCCCCGCAGCCTACCTTATTTGATTTTCTCTCCTCGGATGAACCACCTTTATCTAATCCTACAGCTCATACCTGTCCTTCCACCTCGCCTATTGTATCACCAAATCCAGCCTCTCCCTCTCCATCCATTTCCCCCATGATAACCTCTCTTCACACTCCAAACTCTCGTATTACCCTATCACCCAACCTAGATTCCTCCTCTCCCATTCCCATATCACCAAATTCCATACAATCTTCTTCCCACCAAACCATTCCTACATCACCTCCTCCTCCTGGCCGACCCCAACGTGCAACCCGAGGTACGAAACCTGCCCGTTACCATGACTTTGTTGCTTTTCATACAAACGATTTACCAACTACACCTTCTATTCCGTCTACCTTTCGGGACGCTGACTCTTCCCCAGAATGGCGTACTGCCATGGCTGACGAGTTGAGTGCATTGGCTGAGAATAATACATGGACGTTGGTTCCTCATCCGCCTCATGCTTCAGTTATCGGTAGTCGTTGGGTATATACTCTCAAATTTCGTCCCAATGGTCTATTGATCGATACAAAGCACGACTGGTCGCTCAAGGTTTTTGCAAGAGTATGGTATTGACTATGATGAGACTTTTGCACCAGTTGCTAAGATGCCCACTGTTCGTACACTTCTTGTTGTTGCTTCTCAACGTGGTTAGCCTCTCATGCAGCTGGATGTCAAAAATGCGTTCCTTCATGGAGACTTGAAAAAGACTGTGTTCATGGAGTGTCCCCCAGGTTTTGATAAGTCCGCCTTGGGAGATGTTGTTTGTCGTCTCCATCGTTCCTTGTATGGCCTAAAGCAAGCTCCGCGGGCATGGTTTGAGAAATTTCAAACAACCATTGTTTAGATGGGTTTTATGCAGAGTCCTAATGATCCGTCCTTATTCACAAAGAAGTCGGGTGATAAGATTACAATGTTATTGATTTATGTGGATGATATGATTCTCTCTGGGGATGACACAGCAGAAATCGATTTGGTTAAACAACTCCTGCAACAACATTTTCACATGAAGGACCTTGGTCCGCTTTCTTATTTCTTGGGGCTCGAAATTTACCGATCTGAGAAGGGTATCTTCATTGGACAGCAAAAGTATATCGATGATCTATTACAAACTGCTCGACATGCAGACTGCAAGCCGTGTAGTACCCCCATGGATTTGAATGTCAAGTTGAGTCGTGAGGATGGCGAACTTGTGTCAGGTTCCTCTTTATATCGCAAGATTGTGGGTAGCCTAATTTACCTCACCACTTGTACTCGTCCGGACTTGGCTTATTCGGTGCAAGTGGTCAGCCAATTCATGTCAGCACCTCGTCAACCACATTTGCAAGCTGTCTACAGGATCTTGCGTTACCTTCAGGGTACACGCAGAGTTGGAGTCTTTCTTCCTTCTTCTGGTGATGATACTATCTCTACCTATGCCGATGCAGATTACGCAGGTTGTGTAGACACGAGGCGGTCTACTTCTGGATGGTGTGTTCAGTTTGGCAAGGCCATTGTTACTTGGCGATGCAAGAAACAGGACCGGGTGGCCAAATCCTCTACTGAAGCGGAGTATCGATCCATGTCGGAGGTGTGCTCCGAGATTGTTTGGATTACAAGGTTGCTCGTCGAGCTTGGCGTGTGTGTTGGCCTTCCAGCTAATCTGTATGCAGATAATACAAGCGCTATTCAGATAGCCTCAAACCCGGTACTTCATGACAAGACAAAACATATCCAAACTCATGTTCATTACATACGAGAGCTCGTTGGTGATGGTGATATCAAGATGCATTATCTAAGTACTGACAACCAAATTGCAGACCTAATGACAAAGGCTGTCTATACGAGCAAACACTGGTTCTTAGCTGGCAAATTGATGTGTCGAGATCTACATCAATTTGAGAGGGGCTGTTAATTGTAGTGACTACTTTGTAACAAGATATAAAGTTAAGGATCAATTCCAAAATAATCCTAACTATATATACCTGAGTTAGGGTTTACATTCATTTCTGAGCTTCCTTTGTACGCCTCCTTCTTCTTCTTTCTCCGCTCTCTTTTTTTCATCAATATCAGAACTCTACTCCTTCTCCCGTGGATTAGCCGACTCAACGTCGGTGAACCACGTAAATCTCTTTGTGCTTATCTCGTTTACGTTCACTCCGTCCTCCCCTGCCACCAACACCCTCAAATCAGATTTGTTCAAATCCCTAAAGTTGAAGACCAAATAGATCTGCCCTGCTCTTCTCTATTCCAGATCCCTATGATCTTCTTCTTCTTCTTCACCTTCTTCTCCAAGGACCAGACATCTCTGTCGTTGAAGTCATCATCGTCGTCGCCAGTTTCTCAGCGTCCTCCGCTACGAGTCCATGATCCACGAATTTGATCCTTACTTCCAACTACCGCACCACTCTTCTTATCCTTCCCCTATTCAAGATCCAAAATCCTGATCCCGATTCTTCTATTCTAGATTCTGATTCTCTATTCTAGATCCCTATCTTCTTCTTCTTCTCCTCCTTCTTCTCTAGGGACCAGACACTGCCTCCGTTGAACTCACCGTCGCCGGTTTCTCGGCTGACCATGTGTTGCTATGGACAAGGTTCGGTCAATCATCGGTTTTGCGGTTGGCAGTGACCGATTTGAATTCTGGGATAGTCAAACCAAAATCAAATCGATCATGGTCATGGTTCCATGTTTCGACCGAACTCAAAATCGGTGACTGATTGAATTTAGTGTGGTTCGACCGAAATGACCGAATAACCACTCGTAGCCTAGATAGCTACAAATTTGCTATGTGATTTACTAAATATTTTGACGAATATAAACGTGTTAGTTAATTAATTAATTATTAAAATTTTGCGGAGACAATAGTACAACTAATATACAATGTAATGTGTCCATATGAATTGAACCGAACTACTACTTTTAATTATATTTGTCATTTTGTGAGTAAAGTGAGTAGGTAAGTTGAGATTAGTGGTAGGGTGGTTAGTGAGATGAGATCTCATAAAGGACAAACATGGGTGTGATTAAGGGGGCAGCAGCTAATAGAGAATATAACATTAGTAAGCATGTTTAAAAAAAAAAACATTAGTAAACTAAAAACTAAACTGTATTAATTAATATTGTTCGTAAGATGTTACATACTACGACAACTCGCAAAAAGTTAATCCGAATCCTGCTACCCATAATTTTGTTTTTGTCGATAAATAGATATTTATTCATCATCAAAAGCCAATGACCGGTTATGTAGGGTGAAAATAAATTGGGAGGACACTCAATCAATGAAAAGTGATTCTCCCTTTACAATTTTAGCATCCCAATCTGCGGCTTTGTTGAGTCTCCTTAGGATGAAGAACACTAAAATTCATGGGCACTGTAGAGGAGAGTCATGTCGCGCACTCCCAAGGCGAAGCAAAAGTCACGAAGGGCAGTCACCAGGTTTAAACAATCTGATTTTACACTAGTAGGGATTCCTAACGCTGCTGGGATCGACAATGCAGTTAGGAGAGCCTTCGCTTCTGCCACTAATGATGATGAGCAATTAAAAGTACATGCCTTCCCATCCATAACTTGTCCTTGGGGTTAAGCACGACGACCCCAAAACTCGCCACAACCGCGAATTCTCTATGAAGGATCCGTCACAAAAGATCTGTTGTTGGGTAAAACACACAGGCGATGGACTAGCTACTGAATTAGGAACCCTAGAGCAAATAGGGGGCAAGGTAATCGAACCAAGTAATCTCCAATCTTCATTCAGCTCTGAGACCCATCTAAAGTATTAACCTTATTCGGGACAACCCGCTGGAAGATATTCTTGTTCCTAGCTCGCCAAATGCACCATAAAATCGCGATAATCGTAGTGGGGTGGTCCGGTTTCCCCTTTTGTCAAGAATCCACTCGAGGATGTTGTCTATATGCTCTCGTAGGGTTGTGGTTGGGAAAGTCCGGGACCATACGTCCCTTGCATGGGGGCACCCGTATAGACAATGAATAACATTCTCTTCTACCAAGAAATAAACTTGGCACAACGGTGAAATCGTACACCTTCTTCTCCAAAGATATTTTGAAGTTGCAAGTGCATTATTTACTTTCAGCATGTAATGATATTTGTCATTAATTCATTGTGCGTGATATTTTTGTTCTTAAGATTATTACTATTACTCTTGACCAAATAAAAATTGAAATGTGCTGCTAGACATATTTTTTTAATTTGAGTGATTTATCATCGAATATTATGTTTTTACTCATTCATAAGTCAAGATAAAATAGTATTAGGCCTACTCAACCCTCTACACATCTTGACAAAATATTAGTATTAGAGAAAAGTATGATTACTGTGATTGAGTATATTAACTATATTAGGTTACATGTTTTAAAATATATTTACTTTTAAATTTTGAAATTATAACAATGAACTAAGCCAAATTAGTGTCGCACTGAGAAAAATTTAAAATTTGCACCAAGCCGAATTCGAAAAAAAAATCACATATTTATATTGGGATGTAACGCTTGGAACCGAAAGTGGGTGAGTCGGGGCTCGGCCCGGCTCTCCCTTAGTTCCGCCTCTGGTGATTTTTGTACACTTTGTATGTGGTTCGTACAACTTGTAAATGCATACACACTATGAAAGTTGATGATGAGGCAATGTATTGTCATTAATTATGGATGAGTCATATTGGTGAGTCATGACTTAACGAAATTTTGGATGAAAGTGACTGTTTGTTAGGTTGGCTACAGTAGGAGAGGGTAAATCGATCATTTCATAGTATAGAAGGTTGTTTGTTAACTCGACAAAATAAAAGGTAGCAAAGTACGATTTTCCCAATTTAGAACGAATAAGATTCATGCTAGATTGAAGTATAGATCAATTTTTGGCTTCGAAATCGAACTCAACATGTATGCATCACATATTCTGAAACTTGGAATGGGCGAATCACAACAACCACCACCATATCATACATACTTTCACAAAGACACAACCCTGCTTTTAATCAGGACAAATAAATAATTTGAGTTTTGCTAAATCTGGATTATAAAGCTAAATACTAAGCAGTAACTAATGAAGGAAAGGATCAGAGAAACTGGAAAGCAGAGAACAAAGGACAAAATGGATAGGAGCATGAAAATGAAGAAAATTCTATTAAAAATCAAATAATATTGCGTTGTAGTAAATTTCTAATGTATTCAATATCAAAATCTTGATTAGTGGAATCGATGGTATCCAACAATTGAGACAGCTTTCCACTTAATTCAGTCACTTCCCTCTCCAGCTTCCTTATGTAGCTGCATGTTTCCTTCACTATACTCGATGCTTTAAGCTCCTGGGTTTGATTAAGCTGAGGCAGCAGAACTTGCAGTTTCAAGACTAGATCAGTAATAACATCATCTTCACACAGATTGGAAGCTGATCTTGATGATGAAGATCTCCTGCTGCTAGGCATTGTTGTTGTGAAGAAACCTGATGAAGTTGGGAAGTTCAAATTGCAGAGGGGATTCAGCTTAAATAGAGAAATGAATGAATGAGGGTTATTGAGTAGGAAGGACAAAATGACTTGTCCATTCCTCGACAGCACAAGAAAGAAATTGTGTTGTGTTGTGTTGTGTCTCCTAAACAGTAGTACATTGGGGGAGTTGGGACCTATTAATTATTACAAACTTTTGGTAACCTTCTCTATGGCAAAACGACAAAGCTAGATTTTGTCAGCTTGCTTAGTTCCAAGGGAAAATTGGTAAGAGTCTTGTCAATTTATTTTCATGTGAGCCTAAATAAATGATATGATTGAATTACTATTTGATAAATCATTAGTTTATAAGGTGACTATTAATATTGTAAAAAGAGTTGATATGGTAGCCAGAGCAGCCCGCGTAAACAGACTCCCACCCAACTGGTTAAGTTATATCGATTATCCTGTAAACAATACCAGTGGGAGTTATGTAACCCGAATGCGTTTTTGATGATTAATGGAACAACATCTTTCAAAAAAAAAAAAAAAAGATGAGAAAGTAACTGAAAAGTACGAAAAAGTAGTGACAAATAAACTCCTTCTTGGTTAAAGATTAAATTCTTATAACTTATATCTCACTGATCTCATGTTTGCAGATGATACATATTTATTTCTTAGAGTGTCTTTTCAAGAAATTGACAATTTGCTCATCCTTTTTGAAAATTATAAAAAATTCAGTGATCAAAAGATTAATCTGGATAAGTCAGCAGTTACATTCTGTGGGGGAACCCCAGATGACTCCAAAATTGAATGGAGCTCGAAGTTGGAAGTAGAAATTTGAGATATTTATTTGGGTCTACCATCAAAGGTTCGTAGGAAAAAACTTGAATCTTTCAAATTCCTCGAGGATCTAAGTATTAAGAAAATTCAATGTCGGAAAGGAAAAAATTTGTCCCTCGTAGGAATGGAAATCCTTGTCACTTCAGTGCTTTCAGCACTCCCTGTCAATACCATGGCTTCATTCAAACTTCCCAAAAAGAATATTAACAGAATGGCCCAATTGGTTGCAAACTTTTGGTGGGGAAAAATTGATAAATCAAAGAAAATGAATTGGCTTTCTTGGGAGAGACTTTGTGAGCCAAAGGATGAAGGTGGTCTAGGTTTCAAAGATTTTCATGCTTTTAACCAAGCCCTTTTAGCAAGACAGGCATGGAGAATCTTACAAGAACCTGACGGCCTCTACGCTCGTGTGGTTAATTAAAGGTAGATATTTCCCTAAAACATCATTTTTGCAAGCTGTTCAAGGTTATAACCCATAATGGGGCTGGAGAAGCGTTCTACATGGTAGAGAGCTACTTATTAAGGTCATTAGATGGCAAGTTGGACCTGGAAGATTGATTAATCCCCTTTTGGACCCTAGGGTCCCAAATTTACCAGATTCTCTCCCAATTTTAAGCATCTCTGACCCAGTGACGTCGATCCCTCTGTCAATTTCAGGTCTAATCTTAAGTGGAATATGGAATTTGGAAATTTTAAGTCAAATTTTCAACAATTTTACGATCCAAAAAATATTAACAATATCGTTGTCTGTTGAGACTATCGAAGATAAATTAATCTGACATTTCACTCATTCAGGAGCTTTCACTGTCCATTCAGGGTATGAAGTTGCTCCTGGTAAGTTTCACTCTGCACCCATCTTTAGACCTACATCCTTATATGATGAACCTTTCTGGAATAAGGTTTGGTCATTACCAGTGCACACCTAAACTTAAAATTTTCTTATGGAAAATTTTCAGAGGTATTTTACCAACAAGAGAAAATATCGAGAAAAGATTTCCTATCAATTATGAGTGCCCAGTTTGTCTTGAAGAAGTTGAATCCTCAGAACAACTTTTTATGAGATGTATCTTAGCAAAGAAGCTTGCATTCCTCCTAAACATTCAAACTCGGGCTTTCTATAATGATAGTGTGGCCTACGCTTGGAGAACCTTATTCACAATGAATCAACATGTTCAGGTTAAAGTGCTAACGTTCTGGTGGAGGTAGTGGAAGTTGAGAAATCATGCTTATTTTAACAAAGCTCAACAAGTTCCAATAATACTGTGTTACCAGTTTCTTTATGAGTTAGAAGAACTAGAAGAATATATGGAAAGGGCTCACATTCCAAAATAAAGGAATCTAGGGCCAAAAACACTCCAATATGGGTTGAATTCTCCAAGGGGTCGTTTGGATGAGGGATTCTAAATGTCCACGGAATTGGAGAGAATTGGAGAGAATTTAATTTCTGAGAATTAGTAGGAATTCAACATTTAAATTCCATGTTTGGATTGCTAATTAAGGGGAAGGAATTGCATTAGAGGATATTTAATTAATGTGTTAAAAGGCATTTTCACCCTCCATTTAAAAGTTTTAATACTCTCTCTATCTCAGCTCATCGCTGCCAAGCATACGATTTGGTATTTGCAGCATCATCTTTCATGTGCTATGGTCTCAACGTATTGGTCAACAACTAAAGCGGAACGATTAAATTCTGAATAAGCAAGCTCGAAATATCCATCAGTTGCCCAATCTAATGATTTATGATTTATGAAGTGTCACCTGTTTCTCTTTGTTTAGTATTTGGTGGCATATGCAGGAATGTATGATGCAATTGTTAATATCCTTCACTGCCATGAATATGATGGATAAAATTCTCCACATTGGCTTATCATTAATTCGTTATTATCATTAACAATATTATTAAGGAATCTGTTTGTGGAAATCACGATTGGCACCAGTGAGACCATGCACCAATTTGTGTATCAAACCATGCATTCATGGTGAGCTGCTCAGAGTAGAGTATCAAACCAATGGAGTTGAATCCGAACACAAACGTTGCAAGGAAGCACAAGGATACAAAATTCACAGAAACACACACCAACATCGATCATCATCAGCTTATCTTAACCATCAGTAGCAAGGATTGATCATCGTTCTTCATTTCGAGTTCTTACTCATCTGTATCTGTTTGTTTGGTATTACCTTCTGGTAGAAGCCAATGGTTATTGTCCAAAGTTGAGAACTCAAGCAAGCTGGAAAATCATTTGATCAAACATGGCACATTTTGATGCATTTGGAGCTATGACATCTTCCCAAGTAACAAATTGATGCTTCAGTGTTGGGGTTTGGACTTCCCCTGCAATGTAATGAATGATTTTGAAGATTACTGTTTAGACAATGGTGTTCTTATTTTTCTTCCGTTCATGCTCTATTAGAGTTACTATCTTCTAACAAATTGCAGATAATGTTGTGTCAGAGGGATCAGTACCGAGGAACTCAAGTTCAGAGATTCAATCTCATGGACTTGGCATTAGTAACGATGTTGCTAATTATATAGGTCAGTAGAATCAACACAAAGATGAGTTCTAGAAGCTCAATTCAAGATGAGGATTTGTCCACCAGAGATGCATTGAACAAAACTGGATTTTCAAGCAATAGCAGGGTATGTCACACTCGGTAATTGAACGCTATGATCAAGAGAATCTCAGTCAAATCGATATGAAGCCTTCAACAAGTGTAGAGGAGGACAAGAAAAGTGTTCACTACTCCTGCTCACCAGGGTGGAATATTTCACCAATAAACGTTGCAATCTCATGGTGGCAAAAACGTCGGACAAAGATGAGAAATCGAGCTTCACGAGGCCGCCATCTTCCAGTATCGGAACTGGAACGTTCCACGCGGAAGAAGAAGAAGAAGAGCAAGACGCGGAAGAAGAAGCAGAAGAAGAAAACACAAAATAAGAAGAAGAAGAAGAAGAAGCAGAAGAAAACACAAAAGAAGAAGAAGAAGAAGAAGTAGAAGAAGAAAGCGAAGAGGAATAAGAAGAAGCAGTAGAAGAAGAAAGCGAAGAGGAAGAAGAAGGGATTAAATTGAGGGCAGCTTAAGTAAATTTGCTAGGGATATTTGAATTCCCTGATTCAAGCTAAGTTATTTGAAATCTCAGAAAAGGGATATTACAATTTCACTGAGGAATTCGAAATCTAATTCTCTGGATAAGTTTTGGGCTACCCAAACAGGGAATTTAATCATATCCCTCAAAACCACCCAAATCCCTTTCCCAATTCCCTCATCCAAACGACCCCCAAATTTTCCTCCTTGTTTTTCCACGCAAGTAGATGGAGCAGTTTCAAATGAAATGGGTGGAGCGATTGGATGTATTATCTGAGATTCTCTAGGAAGAGTCGTCTTTGCAGGTGGGAAAAGCTTTCAAGCAATTACTGATCCATTTACTGAAAAAATTTGTCCCAGGTACGAGCTGGCAGTCGGCCCGGTTCGGTCAAAAACCGAACCGAATTGTCTGTTGACAGAAAATGTTTTTCTGCAAAAAAGGGACCGGCGACCGAACCGATTTCACTCGGTTTTTTAGCCGAGCCGAACCACGACAGAAAACTAAATTGAAACCGAACATGCCAGGAAACCGAATTGAAACCGAATATGACCGAAAACCGAATTGAAACCGACTTGAAACGGTAGCAGTTAAATAACATGTTAACTAGTTCTCAGCAAAAAAAAAAGGTTAACTAGTTAACTGGGTGTCACTGGAAAAGTCACCGGAGTTTGGTTGGTCGCCGGAGCCTCACCAAAAAACATGTTAACTAACTAGTTAACTAGTCAACTAGCTATGAATAAAAACAATCATGCTAATAAGTTAATAGTAAAAATCAGGTTAACTAGTTAACTTGTCCTCGTCGAAAAAGTCATCGGAAAAGTCACCGAAAAAATTCGTCGGAAAAAAGTCACCGAAAAAATTCGTCGGAAAAAAGTCACCGAAAAATTCACCGTTGACGGTCACCGGCCACTATGAATAAAAAAAATCATGCTAATAAGTTAATAGTAAAAATCAGGTTAACTAGTTAACTTATCCTCGTCGAAAAAAGTCGTCGGAAAAGTCACCGAAAAAATTCGTCGGAAAAAAGTCATCGTCGATGTCGCCGGCGACGATGGCCGGCGGCAGTGTGTTGGCAACAGTAATAAAAAATAAAACATTTAAATAAATAATAATAATAATAATATATAAACTAAATATAATAATTAAATTATTTGTATAAAGTCCTAAATACCCCTAACAAATCTGGACCATTAGATTAGTCAAATGGTCAAACTAAATCTAATGGTTGAGGATGGGTTTGGAACTTTCCAAACCCAACATTTTCTTGGACGCTGATCCATTGCCCCTATTTTGACACAATTTCTCTATTTAAAATCACTTTGTTCTAATTTGGTTCCACTAACTTGGAATGATTCCCTAACCTTCCTCTTTTTTTAGCTAAATCAATCAATTAATGATCAATAAATTAGAGAATAATTTCATTTTTCCGTTTGTGTTAACATTTTTTATGGAAGGTAATCAATTGTAGATTTTATGTCATAGTTAATTTTTGGATGCTATGGCAGGCTAATTTTTTCCTTGTCAGTGAGGTAATTACTCCATAATTGAGGGAATTATTATTTTCATCACCTATTCCGTAATTGAGGTTATTATTAATTCAATAATTATTATCCTAATATCGGAAAATGCAATAAATTGCCATATATGTATTATATATATATATATTTTTTTTTGTCTTTTGGATATCTCTTTTTCGAATAAACAAATCAAGTTTTCATTTTGGATCCTTGATTGATGTCTATAAACACTCTTAATTATTGATTTGGAATTGATGTCTTCCATTACTTGATTGAGGCTCATTATTATTAATAAGTATTTTTATCAATCATTTTCGTTTGGAAAAAAATGACAACTTTTTTTGTATTTTAATTGTTGTAAATCCCACCCATTTTATCATTCATTTCCAATCATTAATATATTTTTAGGAAATTTATCACTAATGAACGTTTTCCTTTTTCTCCCCACTAATTTATTGAAGAATACAAACCTAAATGATTATTGAATTCATAACCTTCCATTCTTAATTTGCATTCATCTTTCCCTTTGTTTAGGGTAATTATGGTGAGTTATTAGTATTTTAGAATGATAACTGCATGGTAATTATAATTCTTAAATACTAATTTCTCTCAAATTTTATTCACATTTTTTAAATGATATCTTTGCAATAATTTTATTATTTGTTAATTATATTATAATAATTTTTTTAGTTTTTTGCTGTTTTTAATTACTGATGAACCTTTCTCTTTTGCTTCAATATTTTCTCGATGAGAAATTTTTTTAGGTCTTGTGATTACTCGTAAATCGTGTTGGTCTTTGTTTTTCCTTTCCTTTCCCTTTCCTTCTCCCTCTCCTCTCTTTCTTTTTCTTTTTCTTTTTCGTATCTCCTAGCTTGGCTTGCTATCTATAGGTTCTCCCCATGGGAAGTTGCCTCGTCAAAAAAAAAAAAAATCATTGGTGGGTTTGGGGCATCTTTTCCTTTCTGTCTTCCCTTTCCTAAGCATACTTGTGGATTGTTCTGTTAAAATAGCAAGAAGTAACGAGTCAAGTTCACCTAGTTTTGCTAAAATTTCGACAGCATAACCCCACAATTTCGGCAATTCAGTTCTTCACAATAATACTTGAAATGAAAACAAAAGATCTCATACCACAAATCCACAATCAACCATCCATCATAATTCATAAGTCATAACTCATAACCATAATTCCAAAGTCAACAACATCATAATTCAAACACCACACAAGTTCAACATTAACAACACAAACAAATTCAACAACCCAATTCGCAACATCTAAAAACTAATCATCATCTGACGCGCCCTCCATACTACACATTTCATTTTCAAGTGCATCGTCTTCATTGTAGTCATTATCATCATCACTAGCAATAGCATCGTCATTGTCATTGCCATTCTTCTTGATGAATGATTGTAGAATGGGTTGCACAAGAGGATCAGAACCAATTGCTGATGGAGTAGCATTGAAGTTCAAAACCGTATCTTCGAAACCTAAACAAAACAAGACTTGTAATGAGTATAATTGTATAAATGCTATCAACTATCAAGTATCAATGTACACTACTTGTCTACTACAAGATATGGAAGATAAAGAGTATAAATGCCAAAGTTTACCTTTCTCGAACTCCAGTTGTTTATTCTCATTTTCCTCCTCTTCGGGATAAAATATATCCGGAGATGTTGACCGCACCGAATCCTCAGCACAAATAAGAGCTTCCACAATAGCAGGAGTCAATGAGCTCCTGAAGTTGCTCAACACTCGTCCCCCAGTACTGAAAGCACTCTCAGAAGCTACAGATGAAATTGGGACGGTAAGTACATCCCTAGCCATCTCACTGAGAATAGGAAACCTGAGTGTAAATGCTTTCCAATATGCCAAAACATCAAATCGTTGCTTCTTATCGGTACTACTAACTTCTCGTGCTTCAGCTAGATACTTTACCAACTCTGCTCTAGGGTCATCACCAGTGTGATTATCATCGTCAAACGCAGCGAAGCAATAATCTTCAATCTCTTGGTCCTCCTCAAAGTCATCTTCGTCTCCACCATCTCCTCCATTAACACCGGTAGTCTGTGTTGATGAAGCTACAGATCCACTTTGACTACTGTTTACACGTTTCTCATACTCTGCCTTGTATAGGTCAAACAAAGCATGCAATTCACTTCTCACCATCTCTACCAATTCATCACATTGTGTCGGATCATAAATAAGCTTGAAAGAATATGGAATGATTTCCATCTTCTTTCGTGGATCGAGTATAACTCTGATCTAGACGAGTTTGTTAACTTTGACGTTAGCAACGTTCTAAGACCAATACTTCTCAACTTTCTCCTCCATTGACCTTGCCATTGTTTATATGACTGTTTCCTCATCTCTTTTCATCTTCTTAATATGATAAAACAACTTTGTCACTTCTCTGAGGAAGAGATTAATAGTAACATATGAGGTACCAGATGCAACACGAGTCATGTCACTGAAGAACTTCAGGTGACTAGTGAGGACTCTCACACTATCCCAATCACTAGAACTAGGAACACCAATAACCTCACCTTGATAAGTCTTCGCCTCCAGATCTTCCACAAAGTTACTTTCCATATTTTCTAGAACTTTGAATGCTTTCTCATAAGCCGAAGCCGTATCCAACATTGAGAATGTGGAATTCCACCTAGTTGGTACATCTAGTAAGGGCATTTTCTTGCACTTCATCTTCTTTATGGCCACAACATTCCTAAAACACTCTTCACGTGCTGGCGATGCACAAACCCATCTAACCGCCTCCCTCACTCGCCTAACTGACATTCCAATCTTATTTAGTCCATCTTGAACCACTAGATTGATAATGTGGCAAACGCAACGAACTTGCAAGTAGTTGCCGCTCAAGAACTGAGTACCCCAACCATGTAATTTCCCATGCAAGTACTTGATAGCAGAATCATTTGCACTCACATTATCAATCGTCACAGTGAAAAGCCTCTTCAGCCCCCATTCATCCAGGCATTTGGCAATTCCTGCCCCAATATCACTACCCTTGTGACTTGTAATCCGAGAGAAACTGATAACCTTCTTATGCAACTTCCACTCATGTCCAATGAAATGTGCTGTTATGCACATGTAATTGAGATTCTGAACAGATGTCCAAGTGTCAGTTGTTATCGACACTCACACTAGCACAAGCCGTCCTCAAGTAATCCTTTAACTTTTGATGCTCAGCAATAAAGAGTTTGAAACAATCCTCTCGTATTGCTATCCTCGAAGGAATGTCGAACTCTGGGCAGCATACATGCATAAAACGTTTAAACCCCCTATGCTCCACAAAGTTGAAAGGAAGCTCATCAACTATTATCATTTCTGCTAGAGCCAACCTTGTAGCAACTTGACTGAAATGCCAGGCATCTGGAATTGCTTCCCCTCTAATAGTTGAACTCTTCTTCATTATCAAAGTAGTTTGTCCATTTCTTGCATCCCTCTTCGCAATACAATTTAATGCATACTTCTTACAAGTAGAAGTACCATTCAAAGTAGGATCAGCTGCAAGAACCTTCTTGCATATATTGCACTTAGCTTTCTTATTCCCATGCTCATCGACAAACTTAACCATAACTGTCCACGCTGATGACCATGACTTATGTGTTGATTGGGGAGCTCTACTAGCACTGTCACTGATAGGAGTAGGAGGAGTAGCAGCAGGTACCTCAGGTTCAGGGTCAGGAGCCGGAGTAGTGGGAGCCGGATTGTGACTCGGTTGTTTGGGAATAGGAGGTCGTGAATTACCCTTGGTGCGTTTATGTGCAGGCGGTTGAGTCTGAATTCCTTTACGCTTACCACTTCACGTATTCACACCCGCTTCCATTCTTCTTTGATCTGAATTCCTGCAAATTCACATACATGTCAATTGTCAAACCCATACTGAAAGACGATGATCATACAGCTAACCAAGTGTACTACTTTCATTAATCATAATCACAAACATAATAAATCATATAAAGAGAAATTGAATAATCAGATGGCAAAGCTTTCTCATTCAAAACCCATGATGGTGGTGTATCTAAAATGGATGGAGAGTTCTGAAAACATACTGTATCTAACAATTGCATCCCACCAATATTTTATGGTTGATAATAGATCACAAACAGAAGAAGACTTAGTTTCGAATCATGATTTAGTTTTGAATCTTTAGTTATCTAAAATGGTTAGGACAGGACATGAAAGAAGACTTCAAAGTTCAAACCCTTGAGAGAACAAGGAAGGTTAATGAAGGTTAAATAATTTGGGAGCTAATTCAATTTCTTCTGGAGACTAACCACCAAGGTTAAAAAAGAATGAACAAGGAAGGCGTTCAATACAAACGAAAAGAAGGAAGCAGTCCAAGGTTTGATTAATTGATTATTCATTGCCTTTTTGGCTTTTTTTCTAATTCAAGTACTCGTTTAATGTTAGCATCCGGACCTTCTAAACTTTCTGACATGTCAACTGATAATGTGTTTGGTACTACTAGTCGGATGGGGGACGATGACATCAATAATACTTGACGAATAACAAAAGCTCAAACTTCACTAGACACACCCAAACTAGAAGAAATAATAGTAGTTCATGACTTCAAACCCTTGAGAGAATTCAATTTCTTAAATCATATAAATAATTTATGAAAGAAGACTTACATTTCGTATGAGCTACTTCGAGTCTTCGAGTGAGCAGCGGGAAAGGATGAGATTCAAAACCTAAATATGAATTGAACAAGCAACCATTAAATTAATTAAGCAAGCTTCGAATAGTAAACAAACAACCATCGATTATTCGATTCCATTCTCATCTAATACAAAACAATTACCACAACAACAACTCAACAAGCATCAATGATTTACCTGATGATGCTGTGATGCTGTGTGCTGCACTACTGTTGTGTTTTGCTGACTACAGTGCTAACTTCTGCTGCTGTGTGCTACCGACGCTGACACAGTGTGTGCTGCTGACTGTAGTGCTGAGTGAGAGGCTTGGCGCCTGTGTGCTACTGAGTGCTGCTGACTGTTGAGTACTGCTCAGGCTGAGAGACTGACGAGGCGAAGAAGGCCTGAAGTGAGGAAGACTGGAAGAGAGTAGATAGAAAGATTAAGGGCAAGGGACTTAGAGGCGATAGATAGATTGAATGGAGAAGAGAGTATCGATTGAGGGGTTAGGGACCTAGGTACCTGACTCTGGTCTCTGGCTGTACCTGAATACCGACGATACGCTGTCGAGGCGTTGCTAGCGTCGCCGGCGTCGCTCCTTTGATTCCTACCGTCGAATTTCACAGAGAGAATGAGATGAGAGAGCAAGAGAGGGGAGTAGGTGCGGCTCGAAGCTTCGAAGCTTCCATTTCACATAGAGACGAGCGAGAGTTAGAGTCAGATAGGGGAGCGTGCTGAGTGAGAGAGAATTAGGTCTCAATTTTTAGTTTCTGCAAGACTCGCGGTGAGAGAGCTGACTGCTGAGTGAGAGAGAATTAACAAAATCAGTTTCTAGCTCGGTTTCGGTTTATTATCGGTTTTGATCGAAAACTGATAGAAATTGAAAATTTCTAAATCATTCAACTAATGATCGGACCGAGTCGGTTTGTTTTCAGTTCGGTCACCCAATTTTCAGTCTGGTTCTCGGTTTTAACCGAAAAACCGGCAACCGACTGCCAGCCCTAGGTAGGAATGGAAATCCTTGTCACTTCAGTGCTTTCACCACTCCCTGTCTATACCATGGCTTCCTTCAAACTTCCTAAAAAGAATATTGACAGAATGACCCAATTGCTTGCAAACTTTTGGTGGGAAAAAATTGATAAATCAAAGAAAATGAATTGGCTTTCTTGGGAGAGACTTTGTGAGCCAAACGATGAAGGTGGTCTAGATTTCAAAGATTTTCATGCTTTTAACCCAGCACTTCTAGCAAGACAGGCATGGAGAATCTTACAAGAACCTGACGACATCTACGCTCGTGTGGTTAAAGGTAGATATTTTCCTAAAACATCATTTTTGCAAGCTGTTCAAGGTTCTAATCCATCATGGGGCTGGAGAAGCGTTCTGCATGGTAGAGAGCTACTTATTAAGGGAATTAGATGGCAAGTTAGATCTGGAAGATTGATTAATCCCCTTTTGGACCCTTGGGTCCCAAATTTACCAGATTCTCTCCCAATTTTAAGCATCTCTGACCCAGTGACGTCGATCCCTCTGTCAGTTTCAGGTATAAACTTAAGAGGAAGACGAAATTTGGAAATTTTAAGTGAAATTTTCAACAATTTTACGATCCAAAAAATATTAACAATACCGTTGCCTGTTGAGACTATCAAAGATAAATTGATCTGGCATTTCGCTCCTTCAAGATATTTCACTGTCCATCAGGGTATGAAGTTGCTCGTGGTAAGTTTCACTCTGCACCCATCGTTAGACCTACATCCTTATATGATGAACCTTTCTGGAATAAGGTTATCCGAGGTTTGGTCATTAGCAGTGCAACCTAAACTCAAAATTTTCTTATGGAAAATTTTCAGGGGTATTTTACCAACAAGAGAGAATATCGCGAAAAGATTCCTATCAATTATGAGTGCCCAGTTTGTCTTGAAGAAGTCGAATCCTCTGAACATCTTTTTATGAGATGTATCTTAGCAAAAAAGCTTGCATTCCTCCTAAATATTCAAACTCAGGCTTTCTATCATGATAGTGTGGCCTACGCTTGGAGAACCTTATTCACAATGAATCAACATGTTCAGGTTAAAGTGCTAACGTTTTGGTGGAGGTTGTGGAAGTCGAGAAATCACGTTTATTTTAACAAAGCTCAACAAGTTCCAGTAATACTATGTTACCGGTTTCTTTATGAGTTACAAAAACTAGAAGAATATATGGAAATGGCTCAAATTCCAAAATCAAGGAATCTAGGGCCAAAACACTCCAATATAGGTTGAATTCTCCAAAATTTCCTCCTTGTTTTTCCACGCAAGTAGAGCGAGTAGTTTCAAATGAAATTGGTGGAGCAATTCGATTTATTATCCGAGATTCTCTAGGAAGATTCGTCTTTGCAGGTGGGAAAAACTTTCAAGCAATTACTGATCCATTTACAATTGAATGTGTGGCTGTAAGAGAAGCTCTTGTTTGGTGCTTTCAGATCAGGATTTTGGATATTTTGATTGAAGGTAATGCGGAAGAAGAACAAAGGAAAGTTTTAGATTATAAAACATTGCATCCAGTCGCAGGTTCAATTATTCAGGAAATTAGACTTATCTTAAAAAAATTCAGAAGATTTGAATTCTACTCAATCCCAAGACTTAGAAATCAACTGGCTCACAATGTAGCAAAATTTGCCCTGAATTTTCTTCCGAGATCTTCAAATTTGGTTAATCTGAGCTTGTTCGCTGCTTGTAATGTCGGTTAATCTTCTCTCTTCTTATTTTTCCCCTTTCATCTCTTCCCAAGCCCCCTCTTAGCCCTTCCCCCCTCTCTCCCCTTTCTTTTTTTTTCTTTTTTTATCTCCTAGGTTGGTTCACGATCTTTGGTTCTCCCTTCCCCAGGAGTTGCCTCGGCAAAAAAAAGTATGAAAGGCGATTTTCTTTCTGATAAAAAATTAGAGATACTTTTACGTTTTCAAATTAGTTTTCAGTAATTTCAACGTCAGAAGTTGTGTAATTAAATGACGAATTTAATGATATCACTCTTGATGGTTTTTAAGAAATTAATCTGTTATTAGACATTCGTATGAACGATGCAATAGTGGCATATATTAAACAAAATAATGAAATCTCATTGTGATTCGCAGTAATTGGTGGTTATTATTGAGTTATTGTACGAATCCCAAATATTATTTTGTTGACCTTTTGTTTCGCTTAGTATTATCTTTTCTATTATAAGATGATTTTGTATAAATCCCAAACAAATGAGACTATTAATGTTAATTACCCTGCTGTTGTCTCATGCCATCACTATGTCCCAACTACCCCATGGTTTCACATTTGAAGACATTGAGTCCTAGCTAATCAGAAAGTTCTGAATGCTTTTGGTTGCTACGTGAAATTAGAATAGTAAAAAGCACATGTGGTGTGGGAATGGAATAACTAATAAGAAAGTTGTGAAAATGACGACTTTTTCACCTAAATAAATACATAAATTAAACTATTTACCCAAATAAATACATTTTCAAACTATGTACAAAAATAGTGATTTTCACCCAGATATTGGGCGAATTCGCACAGAAACGAAAATTACCCATGAATTGGGCTGACCAATTAGACCGGTCAAAACCAAAAACCAAATTTCGCCCCATCAGTGGGCGAATTCTCCCACTTCCCTATCAAATTATCCATTTCATAAATAACCTTGCAAATAAGTCACCCGATTAATGAGCAATTACAAAATGATCACTAGTCTATATAATTTTGTAAAATAATCATTGAAATTTAAAATTCAGTAACGAGTTCTTTCTACCGTGATCGTAACTAAATTGAATTCGATCCTTCCTCACGAACTTGTTGCCTAAAAAAAATGAGCCAAACTCAATGAGTCTAACGATACGCGGTAAGCGGTAAACTCAATATAATGATGAAATATAAATATACAATATTAAAATTTCATTTTGCTAAAAAGATACCATACGTATAGTAAGTTATAATGGGAATGGAAATAACATTAACAAATATAAAAGCTACAACAAAACATGATGGATGGTAATTCATTCATCATTAACCAACATGACAAAAATGTTTATCGCCAATATAAATGGTGATGTGTGTTTTACTTTGTCAGAGACTGGAAAAGTTACTATATCGCCAATTGTATTGACGATTTATTTTGTACAGTCAGCAAAAGTACCCTAGATTGAGAATTAGTTTCAGAGCTACCCTATTGTGGGAATTGAAATTTCATATAACCCTACTTTTGGAAAAATTCCACGGTTCATGGGAATTTTTCCCTTTCGTCTTCAGGCGTTGTGTGGTCAACGTTCTGCCGCCCATTGCACCAGGTCGGATCCAGGCATGGATTCTAAATACAGTCCAAGTTCACTCCTCAGCTATACGTTACTTGATGTAGTACTAAAAACATATTACCCTTAAGAGTTAAGAGAGGGACAATATCGATATACTTACATGTCAATATGGTTGGTTCTTATATGCAGCAGGCCCGTCCCATGAACTTTGGAGGCCCTGTGATATAATCAAGATGTGGCCCCGTTATAACATATTTTGACAAATATTTTTGAAGTATATCAAAATATAAATTCACATTTTACATTTGAATAATATTATTATATTTGAAACAAATATAACATTGTTGGTTGATAAATATATGAGTATTTAATTTTATATTATTCAAAAGATAACACTCCATAATCATAAGTAATTTATTTATTTATTTTCAATTTTTTTATGTGAAAGTATAATTGGAGATATTTCTGTAAAGCTCATATATTTAATTTTGAAATTTAAGTCTATTCGATTAGAAATTGATATCCAAATGATTCAAAATATATAATTATAATTTTTTTAAAAAAGATTAAAATAATAAGAGTCCATACTTATTTAACAAAAATAAAGGGTGCATGATTTGAAGGATGAATGAGATGAATTATTTAATAAAAAAGAAGCCTCCATGCCCAAGAGATGAATTAGAAAAATAACTAATAAAAACATCATCTAGATAAAGGCATTTCCTATGGTAACTTGACTTAACTTCAAGTAAAGTAACTTGAAGTTAATGAAGAACAGATCTGAACCATTCAAAATACCATCCATAAATTAGAGCCTTTGATTAAAACTTATATTAAAAAAATTAGAAAAAAATAAATTACCGAAAACCTTATTAGCCTAGCCTCTAACGGAAAAAAAAAAACTACATCCTATTTTGTAGGAAGGAAAGTAGGAATGTGGTGCATAAAGTTTGTTTTCTTTCTAGTACACCATTTAGTTCTTCATTTTATTTTATATATCAAAGTGGTCCATAAACTACTAAATGTTGACATATTTGACCATACTAACTTTATTAGTTAGTACAAACTTGCCCGACAATTGTGAAACTCCTTTACAGTCGCAATTTCGACCATTTACAAGCTACAGAACTAAATTTTAAGTTAACTTATTTAATTAATAGGTTGGTTAGTTTAAGGGATAATTTATTGGATTTATCTATTAAATTACTCTGTTTTAAATAGTTATTTGATTAACTCTTACATGTAGTCAAGTCTATGGTTGTGTATTTAATCAAATAACAAAAAATGGTTGAACCAACAGTTTAATTAAGCTTGTTACGTAAGACAAATGTGGTTACGTAAGTCTTACGTAACAATCACTTAAAACTATTACGTAAGACAAACTATGGTTACGTAAGTCTTACGTAACAATCATTTACAACTGTTACGTAAGACAAAGTGTCGTTACGTAAGCCTTACGTAACAATCACTTACAATTGTTACGTAAGACAAACTGTTGTCATGTAAGGCTTACGTAGCGACAGTGATTTCTTATGTAAAGGATAAAATTAAGCTTGTTACGTAAGACGAACTGTCGTTACGTAAGGCTTACGTAACGACAGTTATTTCTTACGTAAAGGATAAAATTAAGCTTGTTAAGTAAGACGAACTATCGTTACATAAACTTTACGTAACGACAGTTATCTTTTACGTAAAGGATAAAAATTAAGCTTGTAACGTAAGATGAACTGTCATTACGTAAGCCTTACGTAACAATCACTTACAACTGTTACATAAGACAAGCTGTTGTTACGTAAAGCTTACGTAATGACAGTGACTTCTTACGTAAAGGATAAAATTAAGCTTGTTACGTAAGATGAACTGTCGTTACGTAAGGCTTACGTAACAATCACTTACAACTGTTACGTAAGACAAGCTGTTTTACGTAAGGCTTACGTAACGACAGTGATTTCTTACGTAAAGGATAAAATTAAGCTTGTTACGTAAGACGAACTGTCGTTACGTAAGGCTTACGTAACAATAATTTCCAACTGTTACGTAAGCTTCTCATCCGTTACGTAAGGCTTAGGTAACCACAGTTATTGCTTACGTAAAACATAAAATTAAGCCTGTTACGTAAGACAAACTATGGTTACGTAAGGCTTACGTAACAATCATTTAGAACTGTTACGTAAGATACTCATCCGTTACGTAAGGCTTACGTAACCACAGTTATTGCTTACGTAAAATATAAAATTAAGCCTGTTACGTAAGACAAACTGTCGTTACGTAAGACTTACGTAACAATCATTTAGAACTGTTACGTAAGATACTCATCTGTTACGTAAGACTTACGTAACAACAGTGATTTCTTACGTAACATGACCTGCTAAACCTGCTATAGCAGGTTACTAACTTCAAGTTATTGTATTTTCAGTGACTTGAAGGCGTGGTAGGAGGTGCCCTAGATAAAGGATATGAATTATTAAATAAAAAAGAAGGCCCCATAGATAAAAGAGAAAAACAACTAATAAAAGGAACATCTCTGTGAATTGCACCTGTGACCTAATGACCATAAAAAGTTTATTTCCCACCTTCTAACCACTGCACCACATACTCAATATTAATTATACTTTAGTTTTAGAATTACTTATTAATAATTATTTATTTTATACTTTTCACCCGAAATTCTGAGGCCCCCGAAATTTTGGGGCCCTGTGCCGGAAACAGGCCGGCACACCCTCTGGGCCGGCCCTGATATGCAGCTAACTCGAGTGCTACTAAAATCAAGCATTCATTCACGTACATTCATTCACATTACAAACCATAAACCAACGGCACAAATAAATAGAAAGGCCAAACCAGCAACATCCAATACTGAAACCATCAAGAAACATAGAAAAGGGGTCAGTGACATGCACTTAGTGAAATAGTAAAGCCGATAATCCAGTAAGCTTAAAAGCAAGTAAACTAGTAAAATATCATAACATTAAGTCAGTAGGTTGGTAGCAATCCCTATATAATCCACAAGGATCCCCAATTCCAATAGCCAGTACGTTCTAATGACCACCCGTATGCCATAAGGGCTCTATAGATGGTCATTAAGACCCCATTAACTAGTACATTTCCTAGGGGATTGCGCAACCCAATGATGGATCATCTGCGCTTACAGCTATTCCAACCCGTATGATCAGATTCTATCATCCTATAATAGTATCAAATAGTGAAATGTAAATCAATAACTCTCTCAGACCAAAAAAAAAAATCAATAACTCTACAATTATCATTTAATCAAGGTATGGATCATTGTAGTAAAAGTAATGATTTTAGTGAAAACCCACTCACAGTTTCCTTGTTGTTCGTTAGTAGTGATTGCGAGAAAAGGGAATTATGTTTTAGACTTCTGACTTACTGTCCGACAATTCACTTAAATACTGACAGGTACAACTCTCGTTACAGCACTCACAACGCTCGTTGTCTGCTTGAGACAACGACCGTTGGAGGCTTGACAACGCCTGTTGTCTGTTCTAGGATAGAGGTTGTTGCCCATGTCACAACGCACAATGGCATGCCTGTTGGACAATGCACAATGCCCATTGTGTTATCCAGCAGT
Source organism: Linum lewisii (assembly GCA_034768395.1). NCBI lineage: Eukaryota > Viridiplantae > Streptophyta > Magnoliopsida > Malpighiales > Linaceae > Linum > Linum lewisii. Next base: position 10,144,907 of record CM068304.1, read on the forward strand.
GAGTTCTGTAGCAGTTGCTGCAAGTCTCAGCAGTCTAACCAAAACTCAATTCGTTCCAAACCAAACACAAAAACTAGACGACTAACCGGTTACGAGATGTTATAGTTACAGGAAGAAGAAAATTCTTAACCATACCAACGTCAAATCGAGAAAGGAAAAGATAGAGCAAATGAAGAAGAAGAGAAAGCAACTTACTTGAACTATCAGACATGGCGACAACAACGAAGATATGAAGAAACTGGCGTATACTCTGAAGAACATGAAGAAGATAAATGGGTGTAAGCTCCGATAAAAAGCGAGAGAAAATGGAAGTGAAAGTAAAAGGGGTCGATGGTGAAAAGACAGTATTTAAGGAGCTAACAGGGTAAGTGAAATGTCGCCTCCAATGAATTGACAAACATGCGTCAATTAATGAAGGAGAAAATAACGTTAAAGATACACAACCATCCCCTCGAAGGACGCATGTCAGTCGTGCAATGGAAAAGGTCCCTCCAAAAGGTTACCCGCCGCTTTTTTAAACCCACGGGCATCAGTCACACAGCGGGAAAAGTCCTGCCTAGGGAGACCCTTACCCCATAAAGTACATCAGGCATTTGACATAATAAATTCGGCCATAAACGCCTCCTCACTGACAACCATAAAGCCTGGAATAGGAAGAAATTCATAAAAAACGTTTGACAGAAGCCGAATCAGGAAAATGTCAGAATACTCAGAGAAGTGTCGTTAGTAGGCGAACAGGAACTTGGAGCGCTCGCCCGAAGGCATACGCCCAAAGGTGGACGTTCGAACCCTTGGAGCGTGATTCAGAAGACCCTCCTTGCCTCAAACTTCTAAATCACGCTCGGTGAAAATTGATGGGCCCAAGCCTAACAGCCCCACACAGCGTACCCACCGGGGCCAGCCAAAGTACATCCTCAGCACGGCGTAACCCTAGAGCCGCCAAGCACCTAGGATTTCCCCAAAGACTATCTGGGCTGCACAGCATTCAAGGCTGACTAGCGGTCTCACAGAACCTAGCCATCAAGATTCAAGGGTTTCTCCATAAGCTAGGGAAGTCGTCCAACCATCCATTGACACGTGACAGCGTTGGACCCGAACTCCAAGACGCTATATATAGATGTATGATCTCAACACAATACACAGAGGATACGCCTAAAGCAGTATACGCTTGTTTGTATGTTTAAGGCTCTCCTTCTCAAAACCCTAAGGGGTACCCCCAATGCTTCTCCGTTTGTCTCTCATACGACCTTTACCCTACTTTTACACACATAAATTGTTCGTTCTCTTACAACCGTCTGCGAGGGAAACTCTGTATATTCATTGTTGACTAGGAATAGACGAGCAACTCCACATCTCTCAACTTTCTAAGTCGAACATCATTGTACCCCAGATCCACATGGACGGAACAACCCAAACAACAATAATATGTGTATATGTAGATGTAATGATGAGATGATGGTATACACCTGGAAATAAGTATGTGATAGCTCGTTGGCTTTGAAAATAATTATCCGTACCCTTTGCATGTCATGGTCAATTTAATTTAAATGCTACAACTAATGTGGTTGGTGGCAAAATAATAAAATGGCCCCCTCTTTTTTTTTTTCTTTCAACGTTATGCGAAACGTGGCATTCAACTTTTTAGTACTGTGGGCAAAACAACGTGGCATTCAAAATCATAAATGCAGCTATTACTGTGGGCGAAACAACAAAAGGAGAGCAAAAAAAAAAAAAAAGTACCCATCCCAAGCTGAAAGGTAAACCACTCCTTGGCTTCATGCCTATATAAATAGTATTGTGTCTTTGTTAAGTGGAATCACACACACTCACTCAGTCATTTCATCTTATATATAATCAAAACTAGTTTCATCAGCCATCATGGATTCCTATCAGTACTTTTTCCTGAATATCTACGCCACCATTACTTCAACACTCTTAAACGGAACCATAGCAACAGTGTTAAAACATGAGATGCTCTCCTTTGATAGGGTGCACATGCTTACTCATGAATATGCATTTCAAGGGGCGTTGAGAATTGCGAGGAAATTGAAGATCATTAGTCATGATTCCATAGTTAACAAACTCATGGAAATAGCACAAGCCCTAACTGATGGGCATCCCTTTGGCTTCGACATGCATGAAGGTCAGCCAATCGTGGTGCTCCAAATCACCGTCGATGAAAGTAGGATCTCGAAAGTAGTTTGCGAGTTCGACGCTGACTACGGGAGTGAAGTTACTGATAACGAAGATGAAGATTATGATGCTTCTGATGATGACGACTATGAAGATTATGATGATTCTGTTTCTGATGATGATGATAGTAGTATTATAGATGATGTTGACATGGAAGAAAAGAAAGACTAGAATATAGTAAACAATTTCATATCATATTTGTCTCTTCTGTTTGCATTTCATTTCCTTTGATGATATGTATTCTCTGGAAATGCATCAAGAAATCTTCAAACTGAGTGTTGAATGAAAATTAAACTTTTTTGACTTTTCATTACTTCTTCTCTGTCAAATTATAGCCTCACAAACGTACTCAAGAATAAAACGTCTAAGCTCTTGCATGGCACATTGTACATATTAAATTTTGAATTAATGGATGGAATTTCACCACGGCCTACTATAAAATATTAATATAATATATATAATTATAAAAGTACAACGATAGAAGATTGATATTTTGTTTTAAAACCATAATAATAAGTCTATTCAAAACACAAATGAAAAATTAAGAATAGTAACATTTTTATTTTTTTATTTATTTTTTGTTCTACGTGTACTCTAATAATACTTGACCAACTCTATTTCTGGAATTGGTTTAGTTCCGAACATACATTATCATGTTAAATGAAAAAAAAGTGAATTTGCAACTATTATAGAAAATCATTTTTTATTCATAAAAAAATCATTTTGGGTCAATGAATTTTCAACTATAGAAAACCAGCTTTTTTTCACCAAAACATAAAACAAATCATGATAGGAAGAAGATGGATTTGAGTTATGGGTTGGTTAGGATGAGTTAGATTAGGTTGATTCATTGTATTGAATGTGGGGTTGATAGGGTGATGCGGCAGTAGGTGACATGAACAAAAAATGGTGAGTTGGATTGCTGATGTCATCACTTAACGAAAAAAATGGATGGAGACTTGACGGAATGACCAACTTGTTACATACGCAATATGTTAATGACCACATGAAACGTTGATGACCACTATGTTACAAACCCAATATGTTAATGACCAAAATAGATAATAAGCCTAACATAATGTCACCAAAGTGATCTCTTTTGTTTATATTTATTTATCTTAAGTATTAAAATGGTTATATGAATTCAAGGTAAACACTTCGGTGCACCCACTAAAAGTGGGTGCACCGGGTACACCCACTGGCGTTTGTGCTATCTAGAGTGATATTTCTATTGAACTAATCATTTATATCAATAGATTTATCCTTAATAAGTCTAAATTGAGCTTAATTACAATTTTTAGTCATCATAGTATAAGATTATACCTATTGTTCTTCAGGTTTCTTTCTACAGCTGCATTTTTTCTCAACATGATAGATTATCATCTCTACCAAATTATTTTTTGTTCAAATCGTCTTATATATCCTTTAACAACATGTAGATTATTATACTCGAAAAAAAATATTAAAAACATGTTTATCTATCAAAATGTTATGTGACAAATTTCAAGGACTGGATATGGCACTTACATATAGTGACGTGCCCATGCCTGATGCCGTGACCAAGCCCTACTCGGCATTGCCACTAATGCCGAGCATTGTCGAATGCCTGATGCTGAGCCACGCCATCAACAATATTTGGAGCGGCCACCCGCTGATCCCGAGCCGTGGCATCATCAAAACAAGTCCGAGGGAGTTGATGTTGAAGCTAATGATCGTGGCTGACCAGGACGTTGATGCCAACCCAAGCATTGAGGCCGAGCCGATGCTAGGTACCAAGACCAGGCCACCACCTGAACCTGATCCGAGGACGAATGACCGACCATCAGGGATGTGGGACACGAAGGGAAGATGCCAAGAAAACAACATTCTACCAAGAAGAGATGAAAATGGAAACAAGGTGAAGATTGATGATCCAATGGCAAGATTCAAAGGTTTTGTGATCTTCAATGACCATTCTGCCATTTAAGAAAGTGGAGGGGCCTTCATGAACGAATTTCATCCCCATTCATGCATTTGTTTTCATGTTCATTCACTTCCACATTGGAACCATGCACTTGCATTAATGTTCATTCACTTCCACATTAGAACCATGCACTTGCATTAAGTGTGAACAATTAATGGTGTAGTTTTTCTAGATGACTAGATTCAACGAATCTGGTGTAGGACACATTTTTCTCCTACCCTATTTAAAAGGTTCTTTGTAGTTTGATTCAAATCAGCTTGTTTGCTCACAATTAAAAGAATTCAGACTTCGGTTTACAGTATTTGTTCCTTTAAGCTTTTGCTCGTTGTTGCTTGGCTTAGGGAGTTTGGTTTATCGAGATAAGGGTATTCATCCCTTAGTTCATGGTACCGCACACACTTGATACCTCGAGTTCTTAGCTCTATAGCTAAGGGTTCTGGTCCGATTTCCATCTTCTATCCTGATTGTGTTTTCGTTTGCAAATTGTTCAAACCGAGTTGTGTGGATTGAGCCAACCTTGGCTTTGGTTCATATCATATAGTGCTTGGCTACATGGATTTAGACCTTGCACTAAGGGAAGAAAAACCTACACCACTCACTGTGGAAAACACCCCCTATTGATAAAGTTGATAATCAATTCAACAAAAGGATTAAAACTGTTAGATCTGATCGTAGTGGTGAATACTATGGAAAAAATGATGGATCAGGTGAACAATGTCTTGGACAATTTGCTGAATTCCTAGAGGAATGTAGTATTGTCCCACAGTACACCCATGTCAGGGTCACCTAGCATGAATGGTGTTGCTGAAAGAAGAAACCGAATTCTTACGGACATGGTAAGGAGTATGATTGCTTACACTACCTTTCCTGAATCACTATGGGGAGAAGCTTTAAAGAGAGCTACTTACATTCTGAATAGGGTACCAACTAAAGCAGCCGCAAAGACACCTTATGGACTTTGGACAGGTCGAAAACCTAGTCTAAAACACTTCCACATTTGGGGATTTCCAACTGAAAATAAACTTGACTCCAAAATAGTTAGCAGTTACTTTATTGGATATTTTGAGCATTCAAGGGGCTATAAGTTTTATGATCCCACTACTCAAATATGTTTTTGGCCTAATACCCTCAAATGTCACGAACTATTGCGTTATTACTCGCGTATATACCACGTAAGCCCTATCTGGAGGGCGTCACCAATTATTGGATTATGAGTTTCGCATGACACGCCGTTAGTTTTCGATGATTTTCATGACAGGTGGCTAGACGGAGTTAGCTGATGGTATAAAATAGTCTAGTTGGCATCCTATGTGGCAATATTTTATAATTTCTTAAAAATAAAAAATAAAAAAAATTTAATGAAATAAAAAAAACATTTCTTCTCTTCTCCGTTCTCCCTTTCTCTCTCCACTCTCTCTCCCTCTTTCACCTCCACTCTCTCTCACACTAACCCACCCCCTCTGCAACTCAAACTAACCAACCTCCTCTGCAACTCAAAAACCCACCCGACCATTCTATCCAAAACTGATTGTCAGTTCGTCGACGGGAAATGAACGGAAGGCTGCTGTCCGCTGGCGGGAAAGCAAGCTATGTCTATAGCCAAAACCTCAATAGAATCAAAGTAGGAAATTAGAATGATGGGCAGGATTGTACGAAACCGCATCACGCACTTCCATTTCCTCGAAAAACTATAGCCCTAACTCCATCTCCCCGTTCTTAGTATACCCAGCAAGCATCGAACTCCATGAAACTAAATTCTTAACAGGCATCTCATCAAGAAACCTCTTCGCCTCATCAAACCTCCTCTTCTTCGCGTACCCCGCAATCAACGCGTTCCAACAAGCAGGGTCTTTCCTATCATCAGACCCCAACAAGTTAAACACCTTCCTAGCCTTCTCAAGCTCCTCATTTCTAGTGTAGACAGTGATCGTCAAAGAGAATGAGAAAAGGTCCCTTTGAGGCATTTCGTCGAACAGCTTAGAGGCATTGTCAACTTCTCCGCTGTGCAAGTAGGCAGAGAGCATAGAGTTCCACGAGACCATGTTTCTTTGAGGCATTTAATCAAACACCTGGCGTGCGTGATTTAATCTTCCATTTTTCGCGTACGCTGATATCATGGAATTATAGGTGACGGTGTTCTTACGACAAAGCTGAGAGAAAACTTTGACGGCGTCATCGATTCGGCCAGTTTTGCCGTAGTGGGTGATCTTGAGGTTTTGGCTGTAGACATAGCTTGCTTTCCCGCCGGTGGACAGCAGCCTTCGGTTCATTTCCCGTCGACGAACTGACCCTCAGTTTTGGATAGAGTGGTCAGGTGGGTTTTTGAGTTGCAGAGGAGGTTGGTTAGTTTGAGTTGCAGAGGGGGTGGGTTAGTGTGAGAGAGAGTGGAGGTGAAAGAGGGAGAGAGAGAGAGTGGAGAGAGAAAGGGAGAACGGAGATGAGAAGAAACGTTTTATTTTTTATTTAAAAAAAATCCCACAAATTCATTTTGCTGACATGGCGGGTTACTCAACCGACCCGGTGTGTTGGACTATCCACGTAACCACATCATGCCAAGTCAGAAGACGGACTTAGACGGAAACGAGTAAAACTTGACGGCGTGTTATTTCGAACTTCGAATTCAATAGTTGGTGACGCCCTCCAGATAGGGCTTACGTGGTATATACGCGAGTAATAACGCAATAGTTCGTGACATCTGAGGGTATTAGGCCTATGTTTTTAGACATGATATGTGGTATTCTTTGAGGATGTTGAGTTGGGGGGGAGAAATATTGTAACATCCATCCCGAATCAACCTGGGTAAACTAGTGGTCGAACCGGTATGAGTGTCACTCAAAGATACAACATTTAAAGAAAAAAAGTAAAACGCAGCGGAAACAGAGACAACTCTTCTTAAAAGTTCAAAATCAAACGAAGGCCTTCATTAAATACAATCCAAAATCTGAAACAACCGATAAACCAAAATCGAAAACCAAAACTCAAAGCGATTACAAAATCCCCCAACCAAAAATGTCAACTGAAATATAAAACCAAAATAGACGTCAACTCCAATGTAGATCGCCAAACTCCACCTCACAGCTCCAACCAATAACTTCTCTGAACTTGACCACAACCTTGAACCTCAACTCTACTAACTCTAACCACGCGAACCTGAAAAGAGAAACTTGGGGGGGGGGGGATCAATTTCCTATTGAAATTGAGTGAACCCACTGGGTTTAACTATGCGTCGAACCTAACCTGAAAGAGTGGTTCCAAACTCTGCACAAACATCAAAAATGGAACCAGACACAGCCATACCAGATTTTAATTCCCTAAAACAGTCTAGGTGATCACATAGGTGCAGTTCTCAGTTCAACATTCTCAATCAACAACAATATATAACAAGGAGACGTCAAACATACAGTTCAACATCAGAAGCATCATACATGCGGTTCAACATCATAAATACCATACATACAGTTTAACCTTAGGAATATCATACATACAGTTCAACATCACATCATAAGTCATCTCGCAATCACCATCAATACGCACACCCACACCCACACCCACACACATTCACATACACCACACTTCTTATTTCAGTTACTAAGTGAGTTATTAGGTATCCTCAGTGTTCCAATAAGCGTATAAAAGCGCTCACCTAGGCGCTATTAAGCGCTAGGCAGCCACTTGGCACTTCGCTTTTGGGGAAATCGGTGATAAAAGCGGTAAAGGGAGTTAAGCGGGGATTTTCCCGCTTAATCGCCACCACTTTTGTTGCTTAAGCGACACTATTTGTTGCGTAGCTCACTTTAATAAATAAAAAACTTAAACCCTCTTCTTAATTAAAATGCCAATGTTTTTCTCTTCAAGTCAGCCTCTTCTTCCTACTTCTTCTTCTCTGCTTCTTCCTCTGTCATTTTCCACTAATCCTTAGACAACTTGTTCTTCCTCTTCTTCCACAGCCAGAATTCCAGAAATTAGGTAATTTTGTATTAACGCTTAATCTCACTTAATCTCCGCTTAATCTTAAAAAACTCTAGTCGGTGGCTCACCAATCGCCTAGCGCCTAGCGCTTAGTTGAATATTTGGCATCCTTAAGAAGTCTAGGTCATCACCCAAGTAAAGTTCTCCATATTAACAATTCACAATTAATATCATCGTCATAATCATAATCCATTCAGCATTAATCCCACAGCTTAGTACAAACACACAAGTCAGTTCACATATCAATCCAACATAGTTCACAACATAACACAAGGCATCTCACAATCACTTCCAATGCACGAATCACACACACACACACACACACACACAACTCAAGTGATTCATCTAAATGAGTTCATTAGGCGCCATAAAGAGTTATCCCGTACCACCCAGCTAGCTCACAGACGCACCCACTCTTCCAGGAGGATCCAAGACGCACCCCAAACCGCAGTAAGGGGTCCCAAAGACGCATCCAAGACCGCAACACAAGGATTCATGGCCAAACTCACAATCACATCACATTCCATCACGCCACTCTTCCAGGAGGCCTGACCGCACCCCTCTCTTCCAGGAGAGGTGACAATTAGGGGGCAGTGCATGCTCTTTCCGATTCTAACATTTCATTCAGTCACAACAATTAATCCAACCAACAAATTCATCTATCAATCCATTCCTCAATTTCATCATCAATACCATCCAATTCCAATCATCAAGTCCATCAACAATTCCATCACTAATTCATTTCCAAACCACACTCCAAATATCACAATCCAATCAACTACCCGCATCAACCATGCAAATCCAAACAATCAAACCAAGTCCCAATTTCTCTAGCAAATTCCATGTACCAATTCCATTGTCCAATTCCATATACCAATTCCATGTACCAATTCTATTAGCCAATTCCATGTACCAATTTCTTTACCAATCCTATTAGCCATTCAAGTCCTAATTCTACAACATTAAACACATTAACAACCACCATCACACAAATCATCAATTCCACTCAAATCGGCACACAACAATAATTTGACCAATTCATATAATCACACCACCCAATTCCGTTATCCAATTCTATGTTATAATTCTATATCACTATCATATTAACAACTCACATCTCACATAGCACCATTATCACCCAAACAATACATAACATCAAGTCATCCAACCACACACAACATCCTTTCATCCAACAACACATAACCTCGCTCTATCCAACATCACATGTGCAATCACAATCCATTTCATTCAACATCCCACATAACACAAACAATTTAAGGGTAAACGGCTAGCTCACCGACCACCCCCACCTGCAAGTATAGAGATAGCCATGTCGTGAGTCTTAGGGTTACCCTCCTGTTCATCCTTCATAGGATGACCCCCACATTGGCAGGGCCATCCACCTGTTCATCATTTATAAGGAGACCCCACATTGGCAGAACACCCTCCTGCACCCACAACTGACAATAGAGTATATACACAATTTTCATGTTCACAGACCCGTCCCTTCTATCATTCTTTACTAATTCCGATCCGTTTATCATCATCGTTAATCATTTTCCCCAATCAAAATCCAACACAAAAAGCCATCAATCAACAACCAATTCATCAATTAGCAACCACACGGCAGTCATCAATTATCAAAATTCACATAACAATCAATTGCAGAACAGTGTTCCCCTTTTACTCTCTTTCAATTTCATACAAAGCCCTACATTCTTCTAAGTCAGAATTGCAACTCCTCACACCGACCATTACTACCTATCGTATGCTAAACCCTCACTTGAAAAGAAGACGAGGCTCTAAACTAACTCCCGGAACTCGAACAACCAAGCTCTCAGACTCCAAAAGCGTAGCTTCTTCCTTCTGACCCTGACATCTCCTAACTCCAAAATACCAGAAACCAAGAGGTGCGATCTCTTCCTCTCATTGCCATGAACGTGTAGCAAAAAACAGATTGCCAATCGCAGCTCTACAACTTCCGGAATTAAGGTTTGAAGCTCGGGGGTTTTTGGTTCGTCAAAGGGATTTTCAGGAGGAAAGAGAGAGAGAAGTTAAGGATTTCCATCAAAAACCCGTATTTTATAGTCAGACCAAGAAACATGGCATGTGTTATGAACTACACGGTGTGTGTTGTAAGATACACGGCCGTGTGTTGTAATCTGCCACCTTTGACGAATTTTCCCGTACTCGCTTGTATCTTCAACCCGACTCAATTATGAACTTCTCAGACTTCGATGGGGCCTCAAGAACATTGTTTTCAATGTCTCAATCATCCAAACTCGAGTTCCAAATCGTTCAGTTGGGCGGGGATATTACAAATATGGTTAGAGACATTATTTTTGGGGAGTACTTTTGGATTCAAATTTAAATCTTTTTTTTGGTTATAATTTAAATCATACTATCACTTTTTATGGTATTCATCAAGAAGTGAATCAAGAACCTCAATAAGACAATCTCAAAATTCTTCCCATTCAAGATGAGGTAATCGTTTTGATGTGATGTTACTGCTCATGTTTTAAGCCTATGATTAACCTAAGAATTTCTCATTTTTGATCATGTTATGCCATAGCTCATGTGCTTTTATAGTTATTTTGTGCAAAGTACACTTTTATTGTCCGGAAGTCACGTTTGGACCCAATTCGTTGTCTATCGGAGTTATCTTTGTGCATTTTCAGGACGTGGCATGGTAGTACGGATGACAAGGAGCTCAATCGGAGCTAGGACGAAGGAGTTAAGGGCCAAAGAAAAATCGAGATTTCTGCACCTTTTTCTACTGAAGTTCTCGGCGAGAACTCTCAAATTTCTCGCCGAAGATTACTGAGTATTGAAGCCATTTTGTCGTCAAGATTTTCCAGTGAATTGAAGAGGGATTCTCGGCGAGAACTTTTTTCTTTTTCGATGAACGCGATTTTGGGGGATTCATTCATATTCATTCACACACTGGACCGAGAATAGAGAACAGAGCACGATCGCCGATCACCACCACCTCATTCTCGATCATCCTCCGCCTCTTAACCTAAGAGAATTGAAGATCAAATTGAAGGAAGAAGCTAAGGAAAGCCTCTCACCTTGGAGTAGTAACTTTAAGAGCGAGGTTGAAGGATCATCCATGGAAGCTAGGGTGTTCTCCTCCGCTCCAATTCAGGTTTCCTCCATGGCTATGCTAGGATAGACTTAGGGTTTATCTTAGTGAGGGATGATCATGCTAGGATAGAAGGATGATTGATTGAATTGAGTCTTCCATAGTCTTTGTGTAATGAGTTGGTCTCTAACTTTGTGCTTGTATTGCCATGTGAGCTTGATTGGTTTTTATGGTACATTTTAATGTCATTCAATGTATGAGAATTGTTGGATGATATTGATTTAAGGTTTAGGGATTGTAATTGGTGATTTTGAGAGATTGGATTACTGAATTGCAACCATTTTCACTTGATTTCTTTGTTGACATTTCTTCAAACGCTTGGAGTGCATTTGGTTTTACATTCATTTAGTAGTTGAAAGATGATTGTTAACCTTTTGTTCTATGATTGACATGAGAGTGTCTTGCATCATTGCCTTGTGTTAGAAGTTGTTGATTAGGAGTTTAGGTGAGTGAGCATTTCATTGAGCTTGACTAAAGCACTCCATTCCTTTGTTCTTATAGCGAGAGCATAGTTCATGTGGTTTAGGAGTAGTGAATCATTTGTGCGAGAGTTCGTTGATTCTATATTAGTGTTATGCGTGGCCAAGTAATTACACATTGATGCTTGTGACTCAATCCATCTTTCATTACTCTTGAGCTTGAGAAACTCTCGTACTAAGTTGACCTTCTTCTCTCTTGTTTGACCCTCAACTTTCCTGTTTAATCTTTGTCTTGCTTGCTTTCGTATGCTTAGTTTTATCAAACCAAAACTCAATTCAAATGTTTAGATGTGCACGAGTAATTTGAGTAGTGGCCATTGAGAGAACCCCGTGGAAATACGACCTTGATTGTGTGAGTTGATAACTTGCACGTCACGTTCCAAAAGAACAATCTTAACCACTCGAAGAATTACAAGTGCTATTAAGAAGATTCACTAGAGAGCGGAGAAATGCAATTTTTGATGATTATGTTGTGTTTCCCAAGAACATCAGGATAATCATGGTGTGATGGAAGATGATTCAATAAACTTCTGTAAATCTATGAAGAGTTCTTACTCTTAAAAGTGGATTAATGCCAAGAATGAAGAGATAAGTCTATGCAAGACAATAAAGTTTGGGAACTTGACTCATCACTAGAAGGTGAAAAATCAATTGGTTGTAAATGGATATTTCAAACCAAGAAGGATGCAAGCGGTAATGTGGAAAGGTACAAGGAACGTCTTGTTGCTAAAGGCTATACTCAGAAGGAAGACATTGACTTTACATAGACTTTCTCTCCAGTTTCATCGAAAGACTCTTTTAGGACTATTATGGCACTTGTTGCTCATCTTAACCTCGAGTTACATCAAATGGATGTTAAGACCGCATTTTTCAATGGAAACATTGAGGAAACTATTTATATGGTGCAACCAGAAAAATATGAGTTGGTAGACTAAAAGAATATGGTTTGCAAATTGACAAAATTCATCTATGGACTCAAGCAAGCTTTCCATCGATGGTACCACATATTTCATCAAGTAATTATTGTATTTGGTTTTAAAATGGATATTGTGGATGATTGTGTCTGTCACAAGTTCAGCGGGAGTAAGTTTTTATTTCTGGTTCTATATGTCGAAGACATATTGCTTGCCACTAAAGATATAGGCTTGTTGCATGATGACGTTAGATTTACCACATTTATCTCGCCACATTTGAACAACATTCCTCTTGTTTGACTCTAAATTGTGATGAACTTCAATGATTTTATTGTAAAATATGTTTGATTCCCCGTTGGCCCTCTTTTGGGTCGTTTGACGTGTTTTCAAGTTATTTTGATGAGATTTCAGGATATCACATCGTAGAAGACTTTTCTACGAGCTTGGCGGTTCAAACGGGGATCAATTCGGAGCACAAATGAGGTTGGAATTGCCGAAAGAAGTTCGGAGCAAGAAGCAGCACCAAAAGTGCGCATTTTGAGGACAAAAGTGTGCCAACGCACTTTTCAAAGTGCCAAGCGCACTTTGCATTTATTTCTCCAAACTTTTGGTGGAGAGGGGAAAAAGTGCGCCTTTTAGGGGTCAATGTGCGCCGGCGCACTTTTTGACCCCGCCAGGCGCACTTTTTGGCCATTTTCAGCAGTTTCGACGGAAATTGGGTTTTTAACCCAATTTCGAGGAGGGAGAAAAGAGACATCATTTTCTGCAATTCTCTACTTTTTCTATGACGAACCAGACACTCTCGGAGGTAAATACAGAGCTTTGGAGACGTGATTGAGCGAGGATTAGCTCAGGAGTTTCAAGGTTTAATCGAGATTAGGTCTACTCGGAGTAAGATGTCTTCTTCTCCGGTTTTCTTCTTATCTGTTTCTGAGATTTCTTCTGTAACGATGTCTGGCTAAACTTCTAGGGTTGTTTAGATTAGATGAAGCACTAGATAGGATTTTGTATGGATGATTTCAGGTTTCTAACCCGTGTTTGTTAATCGATGATATTTCAGACTTAGATGCGATTTCTCCTAAACCCTAATTTAAACTGTTTGACTCTGGCAACTTGATCAATTGTTATTTTCTGAGTTTACCTTTGAATTGCGGGTCTGACCATGAACGCAATTCATTCTAGAGTTTAGGAGGTCGTTAGGTTCTCCAATAGCTTGACCATAGGATTGTCAGAACCTAATCTCTTTGCATGAATTTGTGGCATTTCACTGTTCTTGATCGTTCTTGATTTCTTGCAAGTTAGCTTGACCATAGGAGCTTGTAGGTTTGATAGAATAGAATCTCTACGGCCTGACCATGGAGTAGAGATTACAAAAGGATTTGCCGAGTCATCTAGTCTGTTGAATTTCGTCGATTGCATAGTTTCATCCATCTTAACCGAACTAGCGTGGATTCGAGTCTGAACAACCGCCTTAGTCTATCTTTGAAACCCCAATTTGCTTTACTTGTTTGCTTCACTTAAATCATTTTCTTAGATTAATTCATTCTTAAACCCAGTTCAAACCAACGACCAAAAACCTCGAATAGCTTATCTCACAATCGTTGAGTAATAGAAACAGAAAGACCCTTGGGAATAACGATCTCGCTAGAGCGATCTAGCGAGTAAAACTTTGTGTGCATTAATTTGTGCATCAAGTTTTTGGAGTTTTTGGCGCCGTTGCCAGGGAACTTTTCTTTTTCTAGGAAAGGCATTGTGCGTTTTAAGCTTTTCATTCACGCTTTTATCATCTCTTATCTCCCACATTTTTATACTACCCGGTATTTCTTGTTTTTGGTGTTTTAGGCAAGATTGCAGGTACGGAAGAAAGAAGACAGAGTAAGCGCATAGCTGACAAGGGCATAATTTTCTACACTCAGTTCGGCACTACACCTGTACCTCCTCCTCCCGCCAAGACACCTAAAGCGAGGAAGAACCTATTCACATCTTCACCTTCACCATCCCCCATTGCTACCGCAGACCCTCCCACAGATCCTCCTATTCAACCGGAGATAGAAATTATGGCGGCGGAAAGGACGTTGAAGGATTACGACCGACCGACCATAGATGGGACATCTTCGAGCATCCAGATTCCCAACACGGAAACTCAGAATCTAACATTCCATCTCACTTGATCAACATGATTCAAGCAAACGGGAACACTTTCTCTGGAGGTGTTAATGAGGACCCAAATGCTCATGTGAGGAACTTCTTGAGGCTGGCTCATACAGTCTCCAACAATGAAGCGGATCATAATGCAGTCAAGCTTCAGCTTTTTCCCTTCACTCTGAAGGGTCAAGCAGAACTGTAGTTGTATGATCACCCTGCGAATCACTTCACTACGTGGGATGGTCTGGCTAAAGCATTCCTAGAAGAGTTCTTCTCCCCTTCTAGAACAGATGCACTCAGAGCACAAATCGCAGGATTTGAGAGTGGATTGGAGGAGAACTTCTATGAGGCTTGGCATAGATATTTAGGGCTTCTACGGGCTTGTCCTCACCATGGATGGGATGATTATAACAAGTTCTCTACATTCTTCCGTGGCCTGGACTAAGGGAAGAAAAAGTAGTTCTCTCTACAGCTGACTATGGACTTGAACGACATGACCGCAACCGCGGCCTTGGATGCTTGCAAGAGTTTTGCCATGAAAATTAAATCTCTCATGCAAGTTAACCCAATGAAGCTGGACAGCAGACATTCAGAGATTAAGAGGTTCTCCATTGATTCATCATACCCTGTTCCCATAGTTCCAGCACCAGTGGATATTGTTAGAAGTTAGTTGGAGTTGGATAACTCGACTCTGGAGATGGAAGTACAGAGGTTGAAGCATGAGCTGGGAAGAGCTCAGATAGCTCCCGCACCGAGTGTTCGTTCAGCTCCACCGCCAGGGTTCAAGATGCTTTCTAGAACCACTCCTCCCTCTACTTCTACGGTGGCGACTGTAGCATCAGTCACTGCCCCGTGTTCAAACTGTGGTGGTCCAGATCATACAGCAGAGAGTTGTAATTGGAAGATTGAGGGTAACCTAGGCCAACAACAAGAGGAGGTTGATTATGTTGGTGGACAGAACCAAGGGAATTACCAGAACCAGAACAACAATTTCAAAAATTCCAATGGTTACCAGAATCAAAACTCCCAATGGTAGAGCAGAGGGAACTGGAACAACAACCAGAATCAGAATCAGTTTCAGGGAGGAAATCAAGGGGGTTACCAAAGGTATAATGGGAATCACAATCAGAATTCCCAATGGCAGAATAGAGGAGGCTGGAATAACAATCAGAACCAGAACCAGAGCCAGAACCAGAACCTGAACCTGAACCAGAATCAGAACAACAACGGTGGTTCGAGCTCGTCTGCGCCTAAGACCTATTCCGAGATCATGTTGGACAAGATTTTTGCTGAAACCCAATCAAACAAGAATGACATCTCACACCACGACTCTTCTCTCCAGAAGCTTGCGAATCATGTGGCAGGAATCACAAATCTGCTTAAGGAGAAGGGTATTGGATCTCTACCTACCACCACTCTCCCCAATCCAAACCAGAATGAACATGTGGGAGCTGTGGAAACAAGGAGCGGGAAGAAGCTGACAGATATTCCCATGAAGCAGGTGCCAACTCTAATTCCTCCCCCTCATCTCATTGAAGAAGAAGACGTGGAGGAAGAGGAACAAATTCAGCAGCCAGATAAGGAAGAGATACCGGTTATTCCCTCATCTCCTATACCGGTTGCTAACCCTCACAAGCCTAAGGCACCTTATCCTGCCAGGCTTAATAAGGATCTCTACGATGCTCAATACCAGTTATTCCTGAAGATGCTGAACAGGGTTCACGTTGACATGTCGATGAAGGAGATGATTGTGACGATGCCGAAGTTTGCCAAGTACATGAAGATGCTAGCCACCAACAAGTTGAAGTTGCAAGAACTTTTAGCTGTCACGGAGGAAGAACAAGCAAACTTCCAGGAGCTATTTGAAGACTTGGAGCTTAATGAGGAGGTATCTACCATTGTGCTAAATAAGCTTCCTATTAAGCGCCGCGATCCTGGTTCTTTCACTCTACCTTGTCGCATTGGTACTTTCTGTGTTGGACGTGGTTTAGCGGATCTAGGAGCTAGCATCAATGTCATGTCATATAGCTTAGCTTCTGATATAGGAATGCTTGATTTTAAACCAACACGCATGAACGTAAAATTAGCTGATAAATCTTCTGCTGTACCTAGGGGTATTTTAGAAGATGTTATTCTTGAAGTTGGTCCATTCAAGTTTCCTACTGATTTTGTCGTGATTGATGCTCATGCTGATATGCCGTTGATTCTTGGTCGTCCATTCTTGTATTCAGCCGGTTCTCTCATAGATGTGTTAGGAGGTACTATAACTCTTAGGGTAGGAAAAGAGCATGCTACATTTCGTCTAGATAATAACATTCAATTTCCTCACCACTACGATGACTTGTGTGCTGTTGAAGAAACTGTAACTGTGCTTTCTACCTCTGTTTTTACTAACCTAGTGAGTGAAGACTCGCTAGAGAAGTGTATTGTTTCTGGTCAGTTTGTTGATGCAGGAACAATTCGGGATGAACAGGTAGCATCTATGAGCATTTATGAAGAAAAGGAATATGTGGACCACGTTCTGCAAACTGCTTTCACACCGCCACCGGAGCGTCGACTTTTGACTTCATATGAAGAAGCTCCGGAACTTGAGTTGAAGGATCTGCCTCCAAACCTAGAGTATGCATATCTGGGAGAGGACTCTAAGCTTCCGGTCATAATTAATTCGACTCTCACTCAACCGCAGAAGGATGAGCTCATACGGTTGCTTAGGAGGCATGTGCGTGCTATTGCTTGGAGGGTGACAGATATAGAGGGAATTCATCCTTCCCACTGTATGCATCACATCTTCCTCGAGGAGAACCAGAGACCTATTAGACAACCTCAACGACGTCTTAATCCAAACATGATGGAGGTTGTAAAGAAGGAAGTAATCAAGCTTCTGGATGCTGGGATTATTTATCCCATCTCTGATAGTAATTGGGTGAGTCCGATTCATTGTGTTCCGAAGAAGGGAGGCATCACCGTGGTTCCTAATGCAGCGGGGGAGCTCATCCCTACGAGGACAGTTAACGGATGGAGAGTCTGTATTGATTACAGACGATTACATGATGCTACAAGGAAAGACCATTTTCCCCTTCCTTTCATTGATCAGATGTTGGAGCGCTTGGCAGGTCATGAGTATTACTATTTCCTGGATGGGATGTCCGGGTATTTTCAGATTCTCATTGCGCCGAATGATCAAGAAAAGACCACTTTCACATGCACGTTTGGTACTTTTGCCTACTGCAGAATTCCGTTCGGACTCTGTAACGCGCCAGCTACGTTTCAGAGGTGCATGATGGGTATCTTCGATGAGCTCATTAGAGATTTTGTGGAGGTATTTATGGACGATTTCTCGGTTTATGGACATTCTTTTGAACATGGCTTGAAGAACCTTGAGAGAGTCCTTAAGAGATGTCAAGCCACAAATTTAGCTCTTAGCTGGGAGAAGAGCTATTTCATGGTGACGGAGGGCATTGTGCTGGGGTACAAAGTTTCGAAGAAGGGTATTGAGGTTGATCCGGCGAAGATCGACACCATTGCCAAGCTACCGCCTCCCTCTTCCGTCAAAGCAGTAAGAAGCTTTCTGGGTCATGCAGGGTTTTATAGGAGGTTTATCAAGGATTTCTCTAAAATCACCTTGCCTATGACTCGATTACTAGAGAAAGAGGTTCCTTTCTTCTTTGACGAGAAGTGCATGACAGCTTTCGAGATTTTGAGGAATAAGCTTGTTTCAGCACCTGTAGTTGTAGCTCGGAATTGGGAACTGCCCTTCGAGCTTATGTGTGATGCGAGCAATTATGTCATTGGAGCGGTCTTGGGGCAGCGGATTGAGAAGAAGTTCAGACCTATCTATTATGCCAGCAAGACAATGAATGAAGCTCAACGGAATTATACAACTACCGAGAAGAAGATGTTAGCGGTAGTCTTTGCCTTTGATAAGTTCCGCTCCTATCTTCTTTTTGCTAAAATTACTGTCTTCACAGATCACGCAGCTATCTGATATCTTATGAGCAAGGCGGATGCTAAGCCAAGGTTAATCCGCTGGATTCTTCTCTTGCAAGAGTTTGATTTTGAGATCCAAGACAAGAAGGGGTCGGAGAATGTGGCTGCGGATCATTTGTCACGATTGGAGGAGCACGAGCAGAGTTCTGGTGATAATTTAGTGATCCGGGAAACTTTCCCGGAAGAACACCTATTTGCTATAATGATAAAAGAGGCAGAGGGTCCTTGGTTTATAGACCTCGGTAATTATCTGGCCACTGGTAAAGTAAGGACGGACGTCTCCCGTCAAGATAGGAGGAAGTTCTTTACAGAGGTTAAGAAGTACTTTTGGGATGATCCTTATTTGTTTCGGATTGGCTCTGATGACATTATCCGGATGTGCGTAACTCTAGCGGAGGCTGGAGATATAATGGAGCATTGCCATTCTGGACCTATCGGTGGCCACCATGGAGTGAACCGAACTGCTCGGAAGATCTTGGCTTCTGGATTCTTCTGGCCTACTATCTTCAAGGATTGCCAGGATTTCATCAAGGCATGTGATGCGTGCCAACGAGCAGGTAAGATTTGTAAACGAGATGAAATGCCTCAACAAATTTTTGTGGTTGTTGAAATCTTTGATGTGTGGGATATCGATTTTATGGGTCCTTTCACTCCTTTTTTTGGTAACAAGTACATACTCGTGGCTGTGGATTATGTATCGAAGTGGGTAGAAGCTCAAGCTCTCCCCACTAACGATGCCCGAGTTGTTGGAAAGTTCCTTAAGAAACTTTTCTCTCGTTTTGGTGCACCTCGAACCATCATTAGTGACCGTGGAACTCATTTTCAAGGTCAATTTGATAAGGTGTGCCAGAAGTTTGGTGTTACCCATCGTTTGTCCACGGCTTATCACCCTCAAACGAGTGGTCAAGTCAAGGTGTCAAACCGGGAATTGAAACGGATTCTTGAGAAAACCGTCGATCAATCCTCTAAGGATTGGTCCACCAAGCTTGATGATGCGCTTTGGGCATATAGGATGGCGTTTAAAACGCCTATAGGTACCTCCCCATATTTTCTGGTATATGGGAAAGCGTGTCATCTCTAGTAGAGCTCGAGCATAGAGCCTACTGGGCCCTTAAGCTACTGAACCTGGATGCTAGTCTTGCAGGTGAAGAGAGAAAATTGCAGTTGTTAGAGCTTGAGGAGTGGAGAGATCGAGCTTATGAGAGCTCGAAGATATACAAGGAGCGAACTAAGAAGCTCCATGATTCACGTTTGCGAGGGAACAAGGAGTTCAAAGAAGGGGATCAAGTGCTCCTTTACAATTCACGGCTACATTTTTCCCGTGCAAGCTGAAATCCCGTTGGATGGGTCCATTCACGATTTCTAAAGCCCTTTCTCATGGCGCTGTGGAGATTTTCAAGGCCGGAGAAGAACCCTTTAAGGTGAATGGCCATCGTCTGAAGCCATATGTAGCTGGGGCATTCGTTGGTGTGGCAAAGGAGTTTAGTCTCGAGGCACCGTAAACCAGGTATCGTCTAGCTCAAAGACGTAAAACGAGAGCGCTTCTCGGGAGGCAACCCGAGTCTGTAGTCTATAAATTTATTGAGTCGAGTCCGTGGTAAAGTCGTGGTGTTAGTTTTGTGTGTGCGTGTCAGTCCCTGAGAGTCAAATTTCGTGGTTTGGTCGTTTTAAAACCTCGAATTTTAGGCGAATTTTTCATGATTTAATTGATATTTCCGAGTAGCAGGTCAAAAAGTGCGGTTTTTTCTGAAGTGCCAGGCGCACTATACAATTAAATTTCAAAACTCTCGGCGGAATATTCAAAAAGTGTGGGTTTCAGATGCAAATGTGCGCCGGCGCACGTTTTGAAGTGGCAGTTATAAATTATCTGCCTCTAAAGAAATTTTTTGTTTAACTTATAGAGGCAGTTATAAATTATCTGAAAGAATTTTCCGTATAACTTATAGAGGCAGTTATAAATTATCTGCCTCTAAAGAAATTTTTTGTGTAACTTATAGAGGTAGTTATAAACTATCTGCCTCTAAAGAAATTTTCCGTAGAGACAGTTATAAATTATCTGCCTCTAAAAGATTTAATCCTACAACTTTTAAGGCAGTTATAAATTATCTGCTTCTAAAACTATAAAATGATATTAATTAAACTTAAAATAAATAAACAAAATACAATTAGAGGCGGATATTTGCATCTATAGAGGCACATATAGTATTTGTTATTTAAAAGTATATTTAGAGGCAAATATTCTATATGCCTCCGTGAATCTGCCTCCGTAGCCAGGTTATGTTGTAGTGAGGACAGATCGTGAAGTCGATTGACTTAGATTTGTCCTTCTGTTTTTGCATGCTTGTGTGTTGATTCCTCTTCTGCAATTTTTTTTTTCGATAATTAGCTGAATTTTTATTGCTCAAAAAGCAACATAAGCAAGAAGCTTATGTTTAAACAAACTTACAACAGTCAAATCAGCAAAGCATTGCTAATTACAGTCTAAAAAACAAGCAGAAACCAACTACAAAGCACTACTCACCAGCAGGGAACTATATACCATCACTCCTTCAAAACTGCAAACAGCAGGCAAAACAATGCTGTAAAATAGGAACCCCCCTCTGCAAATCACAGCTTAAGCACTACTTACAGAGGACCTGCACTTTATGAAATTCTTCCACATAATTCCCAATTCCAAACGAATAACACCCAGCAAGTCTTCAGCTCTTGTCTCTTTATTTCCATAGGCACGACAGCAACGCTCTTTCAACAGATTGGAAACAACAACCCTCCAAACTAACCTCTTCTGCAGTTTACAATATCCAATAATCTTAAAAATTGTTAAGTTTACCGTACTGTTCTGTAGGTAATCTGTTTGCATGAACTTTTTCTGTTTCTGTTATTGCTAGTGTTCACGTTATTTTCTTCTGTCCAGTAGCATGATTACTTAATTTCTTCATCGGCGTCATTTGTTAACTAAATGTTGCATAGTTTGCATGGTGTGCATGATGCAACTTCCATGTTTTGGTATTCTGTTTGAGTTTTTCTTTTTGCCAAGCATTATCTTTCTTGTGCATGCAGTAGCACTTTCGTTTGCTTTTGTTTTACTATTTGGTCACTTATCTTATCTTTTGTGATCTTTTGAGTTTTATTCTTTGGCTTGCACGTTTCCTATAGTTGGTTTGTTTTAATGCATGCTTTGCATGATGTGCATGAATCAGAGTTGGTTTAATTGGATTCCAGTATCTTGACTTTTGCATATCTGTATTGAGTTTATGATAAGATTTTATGTGTTTGTTTAATCTGTTTGGTAACTGACGCTTCTGTTCTCTTTAAGTTAGTAGTTTTAGGTTACAGGTTGTTTGATCCTTCGGGATCGTTTTCTTTTCTTATACGCGGATTAACTCTCTTACGATTTATAAAGTTTATGCGTATTACTTATTATTGTGATACATGGGATCTACTATTATGAGGACCCCCTTTAGTGTCCTTATATAAGGACACCCCTTTCTACCGTTGGATGAAGATTCAGATCTGACGGTGAGGAATAAAGTAAGGATAAAATTGGAAAAAATAACTAGTATATATAGTAAATAAATTAGGGTTTCACCAAAAACCCTAAAATTAAAAACTGACGTTTCTTCTCCAATTCTCCTCCACATCGGCCGCTCTTGACGTTTCTAGATTACACCGAACCAACATCGTCGTCGCCGCTCAATGGGACTAGACTTGCGCCCGTCTCCATGCGCGCCTTCCTCAAGGCCAGCCGTTGTCTCCGGCCCGCTCTCCTCAAACCGTCGCTGCCGCACAAACCAAACCGTCGCCGCCACAGATGACCGTCCAGATTGAGTAAGGTACAGAAGAAAAGAGGGATGCCGGTACGTTTGTGGTTTTGTTCCAAATGATCTTACTATGGGAGAAAAAGAGGGACGCGGAATAGTTGATGAGAAAGATCCGTAAATCGGAAACGACAAATAATGGAAGTTCAATGAAAAAAACGACAGATCTGCAAATGGACATCGGCTCAACATTCTCGCCAATTTTTTTTCATAACAAAACTTCATGGGCAATTTTGTTTCTTTCTTTTTCTTCTTGTCTTTTTTTTATTGTTCTATCTTTTTTCCATTCTGTATTTTTTTTCTATTCTTGTAACCAATTTCTTGATTTGGATCCAGATATGTAGGTATGTTAATCACACACATATGTGTGTGAGTGTGTGATTTGGCTAAATAGGATCTTAATCTTCATCTTTCAGAAATCGTATTCTTTTATTTGTGTTCCGAATTTATGATTTGGTACCAAGTTGTGCGTTCTGATTTCTCCGAATTTTAGAACTGATGAACTAGATTATGATTTCTTTTTACTGATTAGTACAAAGTTGTTGATTTTGTTCTGTTTCTCCATGTTGTTCCAGTTGTCGATTTAGGAACATGTTGTTCCAATTTACGATTTGGAACAAGGTGAGGGTAATTAAACCCATATATGTTTCAGTTTTCTGATTTTGGTACCATGTAACATGTTCATCCTTAGAAACAAGTTGTTGTGAGTGACGATTTAGGAACGATAAATATACTATGATTCATTTTCAAAATTTAATTAATTTTCATACGAATCAAAAACCGCAAAAAAAACTGCCAAATGACTGAACAAAGATGATTTCCACTTGCAAAATAAGTAATCTGTTAATTTTTTAATAATAAAATTCGACAAAATAATATTTTGTAAATACTTAATATTAATTATATAAAAACATAATTTAAATAAACCCATTTATCAATTAAGGAAATTACCGAAAAACCCATTTCATATTTGACCATTAGATCTCAACTTAAGAAATGGACGGCCTAGATTAGTGTCCTTATATAAGGACACTTAAGGGGTCCTCATATTAGGAATTCCCGTGATACATATTTGTTGGAGACTAAATCTTCGGATTTCTACTCCTACCTAAGATTAGAGTCTTTGTGGCTCTCTACTCACCCCGAGATTAGAGTCTTCATGACTCTCTACTCACCGAGATTAGAGTCTTCGTGACTCTCCACTCACTGAGATTAGAGTCTTTGTGACTCTCTACTCAACCCGTGGAGACTAAAATCTTTGATTTTCTACTCCGTCGAGATTATAGCTTTTGTAGTTGTCTACTCGAACCTATTGGTATTTGTTACTAATAGTTTATTGTTGTTTTATTTTTCAGCATGGAACTGAAAGATGAGTGGAATCGAGAATCCTTCTGGATCAATCGCCCGCCAAGGCGGGACAAACCAAGTTTCGCATGCCCCGTCGCTGGCAGAGAAGCTCGACAAATTTGGGGTCGCCGACTTCAAGCGTTGGCAACAAAAAATGTACTTCTATCTTACAACATTGGGTCTACAGAAATACATCAAGGAGTCTGTACCGACTCCTGATGAATAGGTCTCAGAGAATGACATGTTTCTTGCTATAGAAGCTTGGAACCATTCTGACTTCTTGTGCAAGAATTACATTCTCAATGGGTTGGCGGATACACTATATACAGTGTATACCCCCCTCGCCACTTCCAGAGAGTTGTGGGAGGCGCTAGACACGAAGTACAGGGCTGAGGATGCCGGCCTAAAGAAGTTTGTTGCTGCTAAATTTCTTGACTACAAAATGGTTGACTCCAAACCAGTTGTAGAGCAAGTTGATGAGCTACAAGTAATAATCCATGAACTTCACAATGAAGGAATGGCAATCAATGAAACATTTCAGGTTGCTGCCTTCATTTAGAAGTTGCCTCCTGGATGGCAATTGTTCAGAAATTACTTGAAACTCAAACGCAAAGAGATGACGCTTGAGGATCTAATTGTCCGCTTGAGAATCGAAGAGGACAATCGGCTGGCGGCAAAGGGACACAATGTTCAAGGGGCGAACATTGTGGAGTCTTTTTCCAAGAAGAGGAAGAGGACTTCAGGTGGAGCAAGTGGTTCTGGAACGAAGACCCATAAGAACATGAAGAAGCAGAAGTTCCTAGGTTGCTACAATTGTGGCAAGGTAGGACATCGTGCTTGTACATGTAAGGCCCCTAAGAAGCAGAACAAGGGAAAGGGTCAGGCGAACGTGGTGGAAGACGACCTCGATGACTTTATTGTCGTTTTCTCTGAGTGCAACATGGTGGGAAATCCAAGGGAGTGGTGGATTGACTTTGGAGCTACACGTCATGTATGTGTTGTAAGGGAGATGTTCTCATCATATGCCTCTTCTGATGCCGGTGAGAAGTTGTACATGGGGAACTCTTCAACCGCTCAAATTGAAGGTTCCAGGAAGATTTGTCTGAAGATGACTTCGGGCAAGGCTGTCACACTCACCAATGTGCTTCATGTACCTGAAATCCGCAAGAACTTAGTCTCGACGTCGCTCTTGGTCACGAATTTAAGGTTGTTTTTGTTTCTGATAAAGTTGTAATTAGTAAGAACGATATGTTTGTCGAAAAAGGCTATCTGTGTGATGGTCTTTTCAAACTCAATGTAATGACCAACAATAAAAATGATGCATCATCTTCCTCTTACTTACTTGAGTCGCCCACTTTGTGGCATGCCCATTTGGGACACGTGAATTACAAATCTTTATGGAAAATGATAAACATGGAGATACTTCCTAAATCTGAGTACATTAAGTCCAAATGTCAAGTATGTGTAGAATCAAAGTTCACGAAGCATCTTTATAATTCCGTTGAAAGGAATTTGGAGCCGTTAGACTTAATTCACACGGACATTTGTGACATGAAATCTACACCTTCTCGCGGTGGGAAAAAGTATTTCATAACTTTTATCAATGATAGTACTCGATATTGTTATGTATACTTGCTTAATAGCAAAGATGAGGCGATGCTTTTAAGAAGTATAAATCGGAAGTTGAGAATCAACTTAACAAAAAGATCAAAATGATCTGAAGTGATCGAGGTGGTGAATATGAATTCGCATTTCGGGAATTGTGTCAAGAGAGTGGCATTATTCACTAGATGGCGGCACCTTATACTCCGCAACAAAATGGAGTTGCCGAAAGGAAAAATCGCACATTGAAAGAAATGATGAATGCGTTGCTCATAAATTCTGGTCTTCCACAAAATTTGTGGGGGGAGGCTATCTTGACAGCCACCCAGATACTCAATAAAGTGCCTTATAGCACGACACAAACCATTCCATACGAAAAATGGAAAGGGCGTAAACCTAGGTTTAAATATTTCAAAGTGTGGGGGTATCTAGCTAAAGTGCAAGTTCCTAAACCAAAACAGGTTAGGATAGGACCAAAAACTATTGATTATATCTTTATTGGGTATGCTAGTACGAGTAAAGCATATTGGTTTATCATCCACAAGTCGGATGTTCCCGACATTAATTCTAATATGATATTAGAATCGGATAATGTAGAGTTCTTTGAGAACATCTTTCCTTACAAGACTGTAAGTGAACGTGTTGATGAGAGCTCCAAGCGACCTCGAGATCCGACTATGGATGTTGTACCTGAGGTGGAGGACACAACAATGGATGTTGTACCTCGTGTAGACGACCTACGACGTAGTAAACGTCAAAAGGTCCCTACATCTTTTGGTCCTGATTTTCAGACATTCTTGTTAGAAAATGAGCCTCGATCATATAAGGACGCGATGAGCTCTTCTGAATCTCATTATTGGAAAGAGGCGGTCAATAGTGAAATTGAGTCCATTTTGCATAACCATACGTGGGAGTTGGTAGATCTTCCTCCAGGAAACAAACCCCTTGGTTATAAATGGATATTCAAACGAAAATTGAAAGATGATGGTACTATTGACAAGTATAAAGTGAGACTAGTAGTCAAAGGTTTTAGCAAAATGAAGGCACCGGATCTGCGCCCAAACTTTCAAGTTTGGAACCGGATCCAAACCCAAAATGGAGGGTAAAATCATCCATTCAAAAAAATTAATGTAACCCAAGACCCCAGCTTCTTTCCCCCTTCCCCCCGATCGTTGTCGTCTCTGCCTCTCTCTCTATCGATTCAGGTGATCCCTACCTTTCCCCTTCCTCTTCCGATTCTTTTTCAGCTGGCGGTGGTAGTAGTAATAACAATAACGCAACCACTGACAAAAGTCGAGTCAGAGTAGTCGGTGGAGAGTAGATCTGGCCAGAGAAGTTGTTTTCGGTGAATTAGAGGTGCTTCAGATTGGAAGTCGAGTGAAACGACGGTCGACGGGGGAGCATTGGAAGCCGAGCCAGGGGAGGCAGGGGTCTGTGCCGTTGGGAGGAGGTATGGATTGCGACGGCACGGCGGTGGAAAGAACGGCCATATAAACTGAATCGACAAATTAACAAAATCAGAGATTTGTGGCTAGGATTAGTGGATATCGCAAATCGATCTAGGCATAGGAGGTGGAGGAGAAGTTATTAAACCCATGCTATTGTCGATTGAGGTTGGTGTTGTCGTTTGAGTGGCATCGGAGTAGTGGCAGACGACGGAGCAATCGACAGCAGAGTTGTAGTTGTTGAATTGTGAAGACGAAGCAACTTGGGGATTATTGTACTAATTATTAAAATTATAATTTGAGTCCTTGTATTTTAAGTTAGAGATAATTTGATTCTTTATTTTTAAAAGTTACAATTTTAGTCACTGTTCTTTAGATTGTTGATTATATTGGAATAACCTTTGAACTATAAAGTTGTTGTCGAATAATGTGGTAACTTGATCGTAAGCTAGTGATCTAGTTAACAAAAAATAATGTGGTAACTTGATCGTTAACTAGTTATCTGCTGATAACCGTTTAACTAGTTGTCAGTAAAAAACCAGGTTACCTAGTTAACTTGTCTTCGTTAATTAGTTAACTCAATTAGACAACTTGATAACTAGTTAACTCGATTAGATAACTAGTTAACTCGATAAGTTAACTAGTTAATAACTTGATAACTAGTTATCTAAATTATGACGTTAAATAGTTAACTTGATAAGTTAACTAGTTAACTCGATAAGTTAACTAGTTAACAACTTGATAACTAGTTAACTCCATTAGATAGTTAACTTTATTGGTTAACTAGTTAACTCGATTAGATAGTTAACTTGATTGGTTAGCTAGTTAACTCGATTAGATAGTTAACTTGATTGGTTAACTAGTTAACTCGATTGGTTTACTAGGTAACTCAATTAGATGACTAGTTAATACGATTGGTTAACTAGTTAACTTGATTAGATAACTAGTTAACTCAATTGGTTAACTAGTTAACTCGATTAGATAACTAGTTAACAACTTGGTAACTAGTTAACTCTATTGGTTAACTAGTTAACTCGTTATCTAAATCATGATGTTAACTCAATACACTACAAAAAAGAGCGTTTTGGCGTCGGTTGAAACGAAAGAGGATAGCGTCGGTCGACCGGTCAACCGACGCTAAATAGATCTCGCGTTTTAGCGTCGGTCGTTTGGTCGACCGACGCTAAATACTAACCCTAATGAGCTGAACGCCAGCCGCCTCCTCTCTTCTCTCTTATCTTTCTCTTTTCCCTTCTTCATCTTCCACTCCCAAACCTCTCTTCTTCTTCTTCATCTCCTAAACCCAAACATCTCTTCTACTTCTTCTTCTTCTTCTTCAGCCGCCGCCGCTCCACCTCTTCCAAAGCCACCGCCGCCGCCCTCGCCGCTCCACCTCTTCCAAAGCCGCCGCCGCCGCCGCCGCCGCCTCCACCTCTTCCAAAGCCGCCGCCCCCGCCCCCGCCGCTCCACCTTTTCCAAAGAAGCCGTCGCCGCCCCCGCCGCTCCACCTCTTCCAAAGCCGCCGCCCCCCGCCGCTCCACCTCTTCCAAAGCCGGCGCCGCCATCGCTCCACCTTTTCCAAGACCGCCGCCGGCGCCGCCACCGCTCCACCTTTTCCAAGACCTCCACCGCCGCCGCTCCACCTTTTCCTAAGAAGAAGAAGGAGGGAAGAAGAAGAAGAAGAAGGGTAGAAGAAGAAGAAGAAGAAGGAGGCTAGAAGAAGAAGTAGATGCAAGACGGAGGGAAGAAGAAGAAAAAAGCTGCAGCTATTTTTTTTGTGATGTGAACGCATATTTAGCGCGGTCGGTCTGTACCGTAGCGTCGGTCGACCTAAAACCGACGCTAAATATTAGCGTCACCATATCTGGCGTCGGTTTTGTCGACCGACGCTATTAAATTTAGCGTCGGTCGGTGACCGACGCCATAACGCGCGTCTGACCGACGCTAAACTACCTTTTTTTGTAGTGATAAGTTAACTAGTTAACTAATTTTGATAACTAGTTATCAACTAAAAATCATGTTAACTAGTTAACAACTTGATAAATAATTAACTCAATTGGTTAACTAGTTAACTCGATTAGATAACATGTTAACTAGTTATCTGATAACTAGTTAACTATAAAAACTCAGGTTAACTAGTTAACTAGTTATCAATAAAAAAAAATCTTGTTAAAAAGTTATTAGTAAAAATCAGGTTAACTAGTTAACTTATTCTCGCCGAAAAAGTCACCGGAGTTTAGTCGGTCTCCGAAGCTTGACCGGAAAAGTCGCCAGAAAACTCACCGGAAAACATGTTAACTAACTAGTTAACTATAAAAACCCAAGTTAACTAGTTAACTAGTTATCAATAAAAAAAGCATGCTAACAAGTTAATAGTAAAAATCAGGTTAACTAGTTAACTTGTTCTCGTCGGAAAAGTCGCCGAAAAAAATCATCGAAAAAGTCACCAAAAAAGTCACCGGAAAAGGCACCGGCGCCAGTCGCCGGAAAACTCCTTGGTCGCCAGCGATGGAGTGTTGTCGCTGTCAACATAGAAACATATAATATTTAATATAAAATATTTAAATTAAATATAATAATTAAATTGTTTGTGTAAAGTCCTAAATGCCCCTATCAAATCTGGACCATTAGATTGGTCAAAGGGTCAAACTAGATCTAATGGTTGGAGTTGAGTTTGGAACTTTCCAAACCCAGAAAAGGTTTTTGATACTTACTCACCAGTCACAAGAATTACATTGATTCGATTGTTAATTGCTTTGGTTGCTGTGTATGGTTTTCAAATCCATCATATGGATGTTAAAACCGTCTTTCTTAATGGCGACCTGGAGGAAGAGATCTACATGGAACAACCCGAAGGGTTCGTCACAAGGTGTGTCGCTTGGTCAAATCTTTGTATGGACTTAAACAAGCTCCTAATCAATGGCATGTGAAATTCGACACAGTAATGTTGTCAAATGGATTCAAGATTAATGAGTGCGATAAATGTGTTTACATTAATGACACTTCTAATCATGAAGTCATTGTTTGTTTGTATGTAGATGACATGTTGATAATGAGTAAAGACATTATTGACATTAAGTCTACGAAACGTATGCTTTCAAAGGCATTTGATATGAAAGACTTGGGGGTGACTGATTTTATTCTAGGAATTAAAATCTATAAGACTCTTAAAGGTCTCACTATATTCACAAGGTACTTGATAAGTTCACTATATTGACAAGGTACTTGATAAGTTCACTATATTGACAAGGTACTTGATAAGTTCTCGTATTTGGAGTTCAAAGCAGTGAAGACGCCGATAGACGTGAATCTTGCTCTTGCTAAAAACAAAAGTGCAAGTGAAGCGCAAACGGATTACAGTCAAGTGTTAGGTTGTCTGATGTACATCATGAATTGTACTAGACCAGATATTTCACTGGCAATAAGTAAGTTGAGTCGCTACACGAGCAATCCGAATGAAACTCATTGGATGGCAATGAGACGTGTTTTGGGGTACTTGAAGCACAACCAGAACTTTGCTTTGCATTACATGAGGTGTCCGACTGTGCTTGAAGGATATTATGATAGGAACTGGATCACCGGTTCAACCAAAAGCAAGTCCACAAGTGGATATGTGTTTACGTTTGGTGGGGGAGCAGTATCTTGGAAATCCTCCAAGCAAACATGCATAGCCCGTTCAACAATGGAATCTGAATTCATTGCATTGGACAAAGCTGGTGAGGAACCCGAATGGCTTCGAAATTTCTTGGAAGATATTCCATTTTGGCCCAAGCCGTTATCACTAATAAGTATACATTGTGATAGTCAAGCGGCGATTGGAAAGGCGGAAAGTGTTATGTACAATGGTAAATCTCGTCACATTTGTCAACGACATAACACGGTTAGACAACTAATCTCTAGTGGTGTTATCTCAATTGATTATGTGAAATCAAAGAATAACGTGTCAAATCCACTTACAAAAGGCCTAACTAGATATGTAGTTGAGAAGTCGTCGAGGGGAATGAGATTATGGCCAAGGACATAATCAGCATGACAGAAACTCTACCTAGTTGACTGGAGATACCAAGATCTAGGTTTAAGGAGAAAACAAAGTTATGTTTGATGATTCAACATTGTCAAAAATTTTGAAACCCATTGTCATGATGAGACAATGTTTAACAATAAGGGTAAGCCTACAAACGAAAGGATTTTAATGGTTTCTAAGTTTGACCTCAAGTTGGTCAAATGATGTATTTACGAATACACGTTTAGAAATCACCTATGTGAGTGTGAAGTGGAGTCGCTACAAGGAGAACTAGCGTAGGCCAAGTTCTCTACGCACTCATGAGATCAGGCGGTGTTCAGGGCTAAAATGAACACAACAGTGAGAACCAATGAACGGTTAAGGATTAGTTGTGTGACATACGTTGTCTTAGTATACACAAAAACTTTATGGTTCAAAGATATCAAATCTACCGATGGACGAGTATACTCGATGTATGTTCACTATGAAAAGTTCAAAGGGAAACCTACTTATTCAGATGCAGCTAATTCTTGCGAGCAAATCACACAGTTTTTGCATAGTTTTCAAAACTTAGCATTCTCCATTCACGTAGGGGATTGTTGGGGATTTGATGTGTGAATGAAGGAATGAGCTAAGTGGTGTTGAATACCACATTGCTAATTGATGGGAAAGTGGAGCTAGATATAAGAATTCAAGCCCATTGAGGTTGGTAAAAGGGTTGAGTTGGTGATGGGCCCTCGCACCGTCGTCGTCGCCTCGGCCTCGGATTCGGATTTGGTTCAATTTCTTTTGCTACCCGGCTGATTCATTTTGACCAAAAAGTCATCCAGAATCTGCGATTTAAATCCAAACCAGGATCAGGTTTTAAACCCGTTCAGAGGCGAACCAACATGTATGTTCGGTTAAAAACCGCCCAACTTCCCAACTACCAGAAGGCACCCCTTCATTTACTATAAATAGCAATCATCCCTGCACTTTCTCCTACAAACTTTCCCCCTCTCTAAACTTAATTCTCTGCACGAAAAAAGGCTTTCTGCATTCATTCTCTCTTATCGAGTCGTGTGATTGTGCCGTTCGTTGTGTTCGTCGATCACTTGTGTTTGTAGCACCACTACGCTTGTGAGTATATCCGTTTTATCCTGGGATTCTGTTAACCGTGGGTGACGTAGAGGGGAATACCAATTCTTAATGTGACACTGGGCCATTTCGTCAAATTATAATATATTGGGCTAAATTTGAAAAATCACTGGGCCAATTTATTTATATACATGTAAATACATATAATTTAGTAGCTCTAGACTCGAAAGTGTCGTGGGTCGTGGCTCGGGGAACCCCACCCCCAGATCCGCCCCTGTTAAGGATAGATCGTGAAGTCGATTAACTCAGATTTATCCTTCTGTTTTTGCATGCTTGCATGTTGATTCCTGTTTTGCAGTTTACGGTATCCTATAAACACATTGGGACAAACTCCATGATAGTAGATACACTCACCAAAGGTTTACAACCCAAGGTCTTTCATGAGCACATGAGTGTAATATCATTTGAGGATATCATGTTTTAGTGTGAGTTTGTTATGTATACTCTATGAATATTTTGTTGTGTTTAGTTTATCTGATCAGAAATGAATTATTAATTCAATTCGCTCTGCTTTGGTAATCAGTTAAGACCTCACTTAAGTAGGACGGTTGGAATAGGCATGGTTAATTGGTTACATTTCATATAATTTCCATGCTACACTTCCATGATAATTATATGTCATTCAAGTATGCACATATAGTGACCATTAATGAGTTTAGTCATGATAAAATATGATGAAAGCTTCTTTGATTCTATGTGTGTTTAGTTGATGGACGAGATTGGTGTGATAACCAAAGGAGATAACGAATTTTGGAGCTCATAAGGTTATACAATTTAAGTATACATATGTTGCCCAAGTGGGAGATTGTTGGATTAAAAGTTCTTAATTGGGCATGGTGAACACTCTGGTGCCCCCAATAAAAGTGGGGTTACCAGTTACCCGCACTGATATTTGTGCTATCTAGCGTGGTAGTTTCCTTGAACCAAACTCTTAAATCAATAGGTTTAATCTTAATAAGTCTAAATTAAGCTTTGTTGAAATTTTTAGTCATCATAGCATAAGATTACACTCGATGTTCTTCATGTTACCTTCTATAACTACATTTTCTTTTGATATGATAGATAATCATCTCTACCAAATTAGTTTTTTGTTCAAATCGTCATGTTTATCCTTTAATGACATGTAGATTCTTATCCTCGAAAATACAAGATATTATAAACATGTTTATCCATCGAAACGTCAGCGTTACCCAATAGGGCATATGTATAAAGTTACTATTTTAAGGTAAGACACAAAATTATCTAACCAATTATGTTAAATAAGACATGGGTACTAAAAAATCATGGAGATAAAGTGTAGACACTAAAAAAATCCGGCGCCTTAGTGTCGGTCAGTAATGGACTTTAGCGTCGGTTGTTGACTGACGCTAAGGCTTTAGTGTCGGTTGCTGACCGTCGCTAAAATCCCGGGAATTTAGCGTCGGTCATGACCGACGCTAAATGCGTTCGTTGAACCGACGCCAAAAAAAGATTCGGTTTGCGCCCTTGGGTCGATCCGGAACCGATTTTAGCGTCGCTTTTTGGGCAAAATTTAGCGTCGGTCGGCTAATGACCGATGCTAAACCCTTGGTCAAATGCGAGTCAAGGGTTTAGCGTCGGTTATTAATCGACCGATGCTAAATTCCTTCCCAACGAGCGACGCTAAACTGCTCTTTTTGTAGTGAGATACTAAATGGTTAATTTATAATTTGAGTAAATTATAAATGACCAAATAGCCTTTGGCTATAAATAGGGTTATGATACCCAAGAATTAGTTCACCCATCTCATTCTTCTCATACCCAATTAGAGAGAATTCTAAGAAGAGATGAACTGCATTCTTGGAAGATCTATCTCCCACTTTCGTTCTTCGACTAAGGCTTCAGTTTAGTATTTTTGTTTTTCGTTTATCGTACTCTTCATCCTAATCTACCAAAGGTTCTATAGATTTAAGACTAACAAGGTAGTCCAGTCGCCAAGTGTGGGCTCTGTGGTAACTCGTAAGAGAGAGAGAGAGAGAGTGGGGGTAGTAGTAAGTTCTAGGCGATTTATCAAGGGTTGTATGGAAATTTGGATGTGAGAATAACGTATAGAGGGGATGTTCCCTACCAAAAGTGTTTATCCCTCTGAAAAAGGAGGTTAGTGCAGTATTTACAGCCCTGACGTTTAAGGACGTGCCCCTTCCTGATGGGCTCTTCTCCAGAGGTGATCTGGATTGTCCATATTGGTCGGTTGGATAGTGTCACGTCGCTTTGATTACTGAAGAAACCCTATTTTCCTTGGATTTCTGAGTGGGTCCTTCTAAGTCTCTATTAGGCCTTCATTGATGTTTTTTTCCTAAAGCAATCAGCCTTTGCAAGGAGGTCAATGAGTTGTTTGACTCGTTGACTCTTAGGCATGGTCGTCGTGACCGAATTTATTATAACCTTGTAAATTAATGGGCCCATCTATGTCCTACTCCAGTGGACCTATCAATTGCCCCCAAACTCTTACTTTAATCCATCATCTACGTAAAGAGAATAGAAATAAACATCAAAATAGTGCAATGAAGCAATAACCTTTCATATTTCCCGCTTTCGTCTTTCATGATGCTCTTTCTTGTTTTCCAATTTCCTATTCTTTGTTTTTCATTTATCTATCCTTCATTGTTTCACATTTGAGTATGTGAGGTATGAATGAAGAAATAAGTTAACGTATTAAGTACTACATAACTAATAAATAAGCTAAGAAAGTTAGATATAAGTATTCAAGCTCACTATAAGATTAGTAAAAGGGTGTTGGAGATGTGCCCTCGCGCCGTCATTGCTCGCCATGCCTCGTCTCAACTTCTTTTGCAACCCGGTCGATTTGGTTTGATCTTAAAGTCACAAAGAATTTACGGTTAAAATTTGAACAAGAATCGTTTTTTTGTAAACTGATTCAAGTCTGAACCGACATGTCTGTTCAGTTTGGTCTAACTACCCAATTGTTCAACTACCAACCAAATAGTTATGTTTGTTCATATTGCACCCCTTCATTTTCTATGAATACATATCAGTCCTTGTAGTTTTCTCCACTGATTTTTTCCCTCTCTAGGAATTCTACACAAAAGAATTTATGCACTCATTCTTTCAAAGCAACAGAAATCGAGTTGTGTGATTTTCTCCGTTCATTGAGTTCGTTGGTCACAAGTGTTTGAAGCACCGCTACACTAGTGAGGTCATTCGTTTTATCCTGGGAGGATTAATTCCATTAACATTATCGTAGAGGAGAATTAAAATCCTTTAAGGACAAATCATAAATTCGATTGACTTATATTTGTCCGTCTGTCTTATGCATTTTACTTGCTTATTTATTTTGTTCAGTATACGTCGATAACAGAGGTATTAACTTTTTTGGTACTTAACGTTTGGGAGGATTTCATTTTGGTACACATCGTTTCAAAATAATTATTTTAGTTATTATCGTTTCAAAAAATCTCGAAATGTGATTAAGAATTGGTGTGGAAGTTCTAAGCATGCTGCAGCTAAACGAATAGTTTGGTGTTCGATTATTAGTGGACTATGGAGGGAGAGATGTAGAAGGGTGATGACTGATGTGAAGATAGCTGCGAGGCCTTTCATTGATAACATTAGAGAGGAGCTATTTTACTTCAATAGACTAGTTTTGTAAGTAGACAGATGCGGGGTGTTCCTAGCTGTCAGGTTTGTACGTTCTTTTAGTTGTTTCCTTAACCGGTTGTGGTTAATGATTGTTTTTTCGAATCGTTTGGTTCTTGTTTGTACTCGATTTTTTTGATGAAATGAAACTTAATTATTCATTAAAAAAAATATCGAAATGGTATTTCTTTTCAATTCCGTCCAAATTATCTATTAAGTTCTAACATGGAAGCTGAGTCACACATCCTAGTTAGCTAAATTATTAATAAAAATAATAAATTTATTACTTTAATATTAAAAAATAAGTTTTTTATTCAAATAATTAAATTTTTTAATTAAAAGTTTTCAAAAATAATTTCCAATTTATTTCTCTCCCCTCAACTCGAAAATACATATCTAACCATTTCACCGTTTCCGTACTAAACGTTTCGCCACTTTTTCATTTTGGTATTTTTTGTTTGTAGATCTATTTATTTTTTGTTCTTTTTTCACCTCTGACCCTCCCTCCTCTCCCCCTCCTCCCCTATGTTCAGGGGCGGAAGTAGGGGGGAGCCGGGCCGAGCCCCGGCTCACCCCACTTTCAGTCCCGAGCGTTTAAATCAAGTGTAAATTTGTGATTTTTTTCGAATCTGGCTCAGTGCAAATTTTAAATTAGGCTCAGTGTTATATTAATACGACGATTTGAAAACCAAATCTATTTGAAAAAACTTTGTGTTGTTAAAAGAACCTAATATAGTTAATAGACTCAATCATATTAACTATACGGCTATACTCTTATCTTATAGTAACATCTCATAGACATATGTAGATGGTTCAATAAGCTAATCATTTTATTGCGACTTATGAATGAATGAGTAAGAATGTAATATTGATGATAAATTATTCAACAAAAAAAAAATCGGCGGTGGCACATCCAATTTTCATTTGGTCAAGAGGAATACTAATAATTTATAGAAAAGATGTTGGTCACGATAAATTAGTGACTAATAACATCACACAGTGAAGCCAAAAAATATATCTAGCACAATATATTTAGAGAGAAAATTTTTATTTCAATTTCGGCTCAGTGCATGTTTGAATCCTGGTTCCGCCCCTGCCTATGTTTCCTCCTACTTTCTCCCTTCGCCTCTCCTCTCTCCCTTCTCCCCTCTACTTTCTTTTACCTCCTCATTCCGCCTCTCCCCTCGTCCTCCTTCCCTCTACTTCTACCTCTGCCTCCCTCCTCTCTCCTTTCTTCCCCCTCCTCCTCCTAAAAAACTCAAATCTAAGTTTTTGAGGAGGAGGGGGGAGAAAGAGAGTAGGGAGGACAAACAGAGGAAGAAAGAGAAAAATAAAGGAAAGGAGGAAGAGAGAAGAGGTGGAGGTAGAAGGAAGTAGATGAGAGATAAATGGAAAAACTAGAAGGAAGAGAGGAGAAGCGTAGGGAAGAAGGGAGGAAGAATGTAAAAATACCAAAAATTTTAAATCTACAAACAAAAAGCACAAAAAACTCAGATCTAAAAACAAAAAGTACCAAAATGAAAAAATGGTGAAAAGTTTAGTACTAAAACCAAGAAACATTATGACTATATTTCGAGGTGAGAGGAGGAGAGGGAAAATGTGGGGAAAAATATATATTTTTTATTTTATAATTAAAATATTAATTATTTTAATAAAAATATTTTTTTATTTTAAAATGATAAAATTATTATTTTTGATGACTAGGATGTGTGACTATTCATTTGTGAATGGACCCACAAGGGACCGACAATACGCTCACAAATGAGTGGCCAATGGAGCTTCAACACCATTCTTCAGCACCTTGATTTTTTCCATTTGGGCTCAGCATGTGGTGTTGAAACTTCAGCACCAAAATGTTGTTGAATCTCCCTTGGCCATTCATTTGTGAGTGGACCCACAAGCTTCAACACCATTTTGGTGCTGAAGTTTCAACACCTTAATTGTTTCCATTTGGGCTCAACATGGGGTGTTGAAACTTCAGCACCAAAATGGTGTCGAATTCCCATTGACCATTCATTTGTGAGTGGACCCACAATTCACTCACAAATGAGTGGCCAAAGGAGCTCCAACACCTTAATTATTTTCATTTGTGTATCTGAAATAACGAAATATATCATCAGCACAAGAAGTGCCACATAAGCATTTCTTTCAAAATAATATACTATATTTATTAGAAAACAAATAAAAATTAATTAAATATTTAAAATACTAAAATAAGTAATCGAAATTCCATGTCGTTTTCATATCTAATAAAAAAGTTATCAGTTATTAAATATTTATTAGTCTCCAGGACTGTTATATTATTTGGACTGTTATGCTGGAAGATTAACCACCATGGATAAACTACTGAATTGGGGCATAGCTACCTCTTGTGCTTGTTTGATGTGTTCTACACTATCAAATTCTACTATTAGGACACTAAATTTTGTCCTCATATGAGGACACTAATCTCTACTATTAATTAACTAGATTAGTCGCGGCCTGTTGGCCGACTTCAACATAAGATAAATATTTAAAACATTAAATATTTAGTACGTCTGGACACAGCCCCTTTGAGTTGGCCACGGGGCTTCCTATCCTCTCCAAACTCAGTCGAGTGTCTTCGTACCTCCTAAATTTTAAATTCTTTACAAAGTGAACTCATTACTTTAATACGGGTTCGGAGCAGTCCTACTAACGTCAGCTGTGTATTTTTTTGGCAATTTTACCACGTCATTGTTGACATGTAATAGAAAATATAATTTGAAATTTAAAAAACTAAAGATATTTAAAAAAATTAAAGATATACCTTCAAAGAATTAAAAAATAACTGTAGACAGCCCATTGGCCGATTTTTTGTGTTAATATTTTACCAAAAAATATTTATTTTTATTTAGATTACTTAGAAGTGTGGTTGAATTTTTTCTACTTTCTAATATATAATAATTTAATTCATATGTTGGTAAAAAATTATAAATTTGTTATCAATTGTTGGAATATAATAAATAAAAGCATTATAATTATGCTTTATTGTTGTTACGTTGAAAACACTACAACTTTTCTTTGATTAAATAGTAAACTACTCCAATCATTAGGTGTGGCATTGTTGGTTGTTCACTTTGTCTCTTAAACATGAGGTTGAGAGTTCGATCCTTGTTCGTGAGAAAAGAATCAAAAAATTTTGTTTGCCAAAATCGATTTTTATCCAAAATACCCTCATTCATAGAATGAAGGAGAAGCTCTAAAATCCCCAAAACGCTGACGTGTCAACGAAAAAAAAAAAAGCGAAAATGCTTTAATGTATTAGAAGATTTAAATTAGATATAATGGTTTAGAATAAATGGACAATAGAGTAATTTTGTTTTTAATTAATTACTGTTCAATAGGCTGTTAATTGGGGAATCAGTTTACGGAAACTAATCCCAAAAAATCTCAATTAATTTATTATCATTTACTTATTTGGGTTTATTATCATTTAATATTATTAATTATTTACTTATTTGGATTCTCTTTTTCAAAATCATTAATATCACCACATGTTCCGAACCTACTATAGAGTTTTTTAATTTGAGATTATTTTCTAAGTCTATTATTATTTTTTAACGATTTGGATTTATTAGTTAAGCACTTTGATCTATTTTAATAGTAATGGAACTTGTTTAATTCATTTTAAAAGTAATGGAATCCTTTTGATCCATTTTAAAAGTAATGGAACTTGTTTGGAAATAATTATGAAGTTTGCATATAATTACAAATAGTTCCCAAACACTAATATGAAATATGTTTTCAAAATACCAAATTAAAACATGTTCCCAAAATTAAGATGAAATATTATTAGTCACAAAATTTTTATAATCGTTCATTGTTCCTTTTTTATATTTAGGAACAATCATATAGAGAGTGATTTTACAATATTTTTGTTCATTGTTCCGTTTTCATATTTAGGAACAATCATTTAGGCACCCGTTTAATAATATCTTTGTTCATTATTCCTTTTTCATATTTAGGAACAACCTTAGATTATAGTTTGGAACACTAGTTGAACCTTATTTCTAATTAGGAATTCGGAATACAAACCCAAAATATGAAGATTTACTTCTAATTAGAAAATTGGAACAAAACAAAACTGTATTCAGAAGAAGAAAAATTCTAATGAAACTGTCACCAATCACAATCAAATCACAAATACAATTCCATAATAAAAAATGATTACAAGCCATTAAACCAAAAGGTGCATACGTCACCAAGCATCCACTATACACATATTTTCAAAACAAAATTCCAAAACCCAAAATACAAAAATAATAAAACCAATTTTAAAAAATAATTAAATATTCAATCGAGATGTAGAGCAACCGCTCACCAACCTCCACTCCCTCCCCCTCTCTCGTCGGGTCATCATCATCATCGAATATGTGCATACGAGTACGATTATACAGCAAAAACAATACTAGGAAAAGGAACAAGGTGTCGCCGACGGGAGATTCGCTCCCCCGGTGGAAGCTTTGAGACTCTCCGTTGATTGCTTTAGTAATGGCTTCGCCGGAGGACGGCCGGCAAGAGGAGGAGTCCGAGTGGAGAAATTGCAGAGACGAAGAATCCACGATCAGAGGAGAGGAACTTGATGGTCAATAGGAGGACGGTCGACAAGAAGAGTCTGAGTGGGCCAGATCCGTCATCGCCGCACCATAGCATCGTTGATGGAGCTCGTAGCCAGATACGCCGCTGCTCGTAGCCAGATCCATCGCCGCCGCATCATAGCACCCATGATGGAGCTCGAAGTCAGTCTCCATCGCTTGTTGCTAGATCCGCCGTCGCCGCCGCTCGTAGCTAGATTCGTCGCCGCGTCATAACTCTCCGTTGATGGAGCCCGAGACCAGTCTCCGCAATTGAGAGAGAGGGAGTCGACGGAGAGGTTTTTGGCGGATTGTAAAGAGAATTAGGATTATGGTGAAACCCTAATATGATTTATTATATATATATCAGTTCCAAATGACTATTTTGTCCATTTTAATTTAGACCGTTAGATTTACTCTCTAATCCTATGGTTCTAAGAGGTGTCCTGATATGAGGACACTAAGTGGTGTCCTAACGATAATAGATCTCGATTGAGCTTGGTTTAGAGAACAAACATATAGAGTTGGATATTAGACTTTCTGGTTTAGTCCTCCCTAATTGTATAGCATTGGGATGACATTTCCTCGTTTCTAGTTAGCCTTGTCCCCTTTTCTTGTACTCCTTGTCCCTTATTTCCCTCATGTTGAGGATTTAATGATTTTTGAATGAAACTGCCTAATTCATGGAAAAAAATATAGTAAAATATACAGTAATCATTCTCAAGTATAATTCCGGGGAACGACGATAACGGCGTCGTTGTTCCCGTGCCTTCCGATCATTAGTAAGTTGTGGTTGGATGGCTGCAGCTGGATTACCTCCACCAAGTTATTTCATTTCGTGGTCTTGAACTCCGACATTGTCCTCGTGCA
This sequence comes from Linum lewisii, assembly GCA_034768395.1. Classification (NCBI taxonomy): domain Eukaryota; kingdom Viridiplantae; phylum Streptophyta; class Magnoliopsida; order Malpighiales; family Linaceae; genus Linum; species Linum lewisii. The sequence goes on from CM068304.1 coordinate 10,186,134, forward strand.
AGATCAATGGCAATTCGGTAATAATTTTTCTTTTCATTTTTAATTGTTATTAATAATGATTTGCTTGGCTCAAGATCCGGACCCAACCCTTTAAGGGTTGGACTGGTTCCAACCAAAACCGGAGGAGCATTTTAGGCATTTAAAAAAATTAAATAACCCTAATTTACTTTTCCCTATGAACCATGTCGCCTCCCCTTGGCCATGGCATTTGCGACCTTGCTCGTCGGAGACGCCGTGATTACTTTCAAGTCGACCAGGGAGATCCCGCCAGGAGTCTCACAATCAAAGTTATGGACGACTCCGCAGCGATGCCAATCAACCAGACTGCCAAGGCTGATAGCGATTGTGTCGTTGCAAAGGATTTGTGTTTGGATTCGGCTTTGGTCAATGGCCACGCCGGTAATCTTTCTTTCTCTTTTGGTGATTGTTTTAATTCTACGTTCAAATCTCATTCTGTTTATTTGGATACTCTTTTCTTTTGTGTGTTTGGGATCGGTTGCTGAGAAAAGGAATGAAATAGGAAGAACAAGAATGTGGTATCGAACTAGGGATTGGACCTCAAATCCTTTGTTATAGAACATGATTCCATTCCATCGTCGGAGCAGCCACGTGGGACAAGAGCAACGGAGGTTGGTGAGATGCAGTTCCAGAATGGAGCAGTGGCCGGAGGGGTGAGGCTTTAGGCGGAAGAGCGCGGCGGAGGCCGAACCAGAGCAACGGCGGGGGAGCCAAAGGGCAATAGAGAAGCTTCGCCACTTCCGACGACGGTCTAGTCACGGATCTCCTCTTCCTCCGATTCCAATAAAAATTGGGAGTAACAGAGGCGGAGCCAGCAATAGGCGAGAGCGGTAGAGGAGCTGTGACCGGCATAGGAGTGGTGGCCGGTGGATCAATGTTGAAGAAGAGTGATTTGTCACATGGTCAAAATTAAGTGACTGATTTGTTACATGGTTAAAATTAAGCGACTGGCCTGTCATATATTTAAGTTAAATTATTGATTTATAGTTTAAAAACATCGGGACTCTTGTAGCAATTATTTGAAGTTATAATTTGAGGTTGTTGATAATTTAACATTTGAGGTATATAATCTAGTTGACAAAATAATATGTTAACTAGTTATCAAACTAAATAACTTTTGTTAACTAGTTATCCGATCATGATGTTAACTAGTTAACTCGATAAGGTAACTAGTTATGAATTAAAAATATTGTTAACTAGTTATCTGAATCATGATGTTAACTAGTTATCAGCTAATTCACTCGTTAACTAGTTATCTAATCATGATGTTATCTAGTAATCAAATAATCTTGTTAACTAGTTATCTAATAATCTCATTAAAATTTTGATTATATGATTATTCGTTAACTAGTTATCAGGTTAAAATTTGTTAACAAGTTATCAACAAAAAATGTTGTTAACTAGTTAATCAGTTTAAAACCATGTTAACTAGTTATCAGTAAAAATACACTGATAACTAGTTAACATGCCTTCGCCTGAAAAGATTCGGAGTCTCGCCGGAAGTTGGCCGGTCGTCAGAGTGTCACCGGCCGGTCACCGGAGAATATTAAATATTTAATTTAAATATAAAAATTAAATTGTGTGTGTAAAATACCTAAATACCCCTATCAATCTAGACTATTAGATTAGTCAAAAGGTCGAAGGGTGATCTAATAATTGAAAAAAGGTTGGAACACTTCTAACCCTTGCAAAGGTTGGAGCTGGATGCTTTGTCGATTTGCTTAATTGGCTCAATCAGTTTTAATTAGAGAGTTGATTTCGTTGGACTCATTTTAATTTCATTTTGTTTCCTTAATCTTCTCCAATTAATCTTTAAGTTTTATTTACTTTATGTTATGAAAATAATTGAGAACTATGAACTATGAAGTAGAGAGAAAACACAAGAGAGAAAGAGGAGAGAATTGCTTCTTCTTATTCATTCCAGTAGATACAATGATATACTTTATTTATAGGCTCATAATACATAACTCCTATAGGCTAATGTAATTACACATGAATTGAGAGAATAATGAGTCATGAATGGGCTCATATAATTACACATGAATGGGGAGAAGAATGGGTCATGAAAGACATTGATTCTTATGATCAATGTTAAGGAAGCATCCTATGTAGCATGCTATGTGAAGGTAGCATCCTATGTGAATCATGGACATTCACTACAATATTATTCATAACACTCCCCCTTGAATGTCCAATGATTAATGATATGCCCCTTACAACTTTACAAGAGAAAAATCAGTAGAAGAACAATACATCTATAGGGATATAATATATTATTCGTATAATACGCTATCACATACTGCCTCGTTCAAAACCTTACCGGGAAAACCCAATGGGAAAAACCATGGTTAAGGGAAAAAGAGTGCAGTGCGTATTAACTTCCCCTCATGATAGGATGACTCAAAATCGTTCAATCTTTGGACTTCAATTTTATGAGTGATCTTGATGTATGAAGTAACTTTTGTGGACAAATATGCTAGATTGTCACTTGGTCGTAATTTTCACTAGTTATTCCACTAGTATCTAGAAATTCGTGTTGGAAAAATAACTTCGTCAAACACATATTCTTTTAGCTTTTCTAATGTGATCTTCTTACAACTTGAGGATATATGTACGCATTATGCATGATCTATATGATCATGTCTATGAATGATGATGTGGCTTTATAGTTTGTTTCACAAACCACCAAATAGTTATATTGCCAAGTGAACTCAATTTATAATTGACAAATACAAAGATCATATCAATATTCAAAGACCCACATAAATCATTGTCATGTCTTCAATATGCTCAAATAAAATATCTTGAAATCTTATGTTATTTGAACATAACATAGTATATGCTTCAATTTGATCTCAATGTCATTGAGTGAGAGTAGAGTATAATCTTGCCAAAAATATTTATTCATAGTTGAATCAAGTCTTGTAAGACTAGCCAAGATTCATTAGTGCTCTGATTTCACTAAGATACGATACTTCATGACAGAGCGACTCTTCATTACTTTATCGATATATATCGAAATCTACTCACATATAATGATCTTACTACCATCAAGATAGTTATGGACAATATATATCCATATCGAGTTTTCAACACTTAGTAGTGTATCTTTGTTGATAAACAACAATCGAGTTTGAGAGGTACACAATGTGCAAGTAATTTGCAATGATATTGATTCATATCTATCATCTCAACTCTTTAATCAAATAGCTAATTTCTTTGAGAAATTCTTCACGAGTCTCAATAGCTAATGAAATAGATAATAAGATGATGACATCTTCACCTTTGGAAATAAAGAAAACATTTTCTTCAAAACAAAACAAAGTCATATAAAATTTTGCTACAAATATAGTTTCAAAACCAAAAATATTTTAATGATAAAAATCAAGTATTAAATATGAACATTAACAAATATAATATGGAAAATATAAGGTATACCAAATATATCATTCTTTCTCAATCTCATAATTCGTATGACGTCAATTCAATATGATTGAATATTGTTCACGTGAACTTTACTTGCTTCCTTTTAGCAAAATGAATCATTCTGGAAATTTTATTTACACATATATGTCATTATTAGACAAACCATACATATAGGTTGCAATGACATCTGTCAAAAACAAATATCTCCCTTCACAAATATTGTCGGACTAATCATATAATGAAAATTTATTGCATCCACCAAATGAAAATATGTCTCATCATAATCAATAATATATAGGTTTTTGTCATTGTACAAAACCTTCAAAATGAGATGTCTTATAACTCACAATTTTATGATTTTTATTATAATCACAATGAGATAAATATGTAAGTCTCATTGCTTACATCTTCATGTGCATAGACTTTTATATAACAACTTTTCATTTTTCTAGGGAATATAATATTGTCGAAATCACATTTTCCATTTTGGCCAATCATTTCTTTGTATGCATGCATTAATGAATTTGGCTCACGATCCTCATTTTCGCTTATCAAATTTAGCGCTGCATAGTTTTTCATCAAAATACATTGATATATCTTTCATTCATAATTATCAGGTACCTGATGCTCTTCAGGAGCACATGTATTTGTTTGATATCTTTTATCTTACCCTCAATTTTGACCATCTTAACTTAAAGCTCATTTTTACATTTTGGCGATTTATATCTTTGGAATCGATTCATTTTTCATGCTTCGTGAGTGCTTTAGACTCATCTATGTTTTTACCAGTACGAAAAAATACTTCTGTTGGAGCAAATGTAGTTGGCATAAGAGATTTTTTTATGTCACTATATTTGGGTCTTTAAAACGTCTGGCAGTTGATTAACTCAACTTTGTTAATGAATTATCCTTATGAACTTCAAGTTCATACTGCTTAGTGCGAGAATCAAAATGAGATAAGGATAATTCATTTCAACGAATCTCTTTGCCCAACCTTTGATTTTCTCCCCCTAATGTTGGGAAATTTGAATCACAAAATGATTTGTTCATTTAAACGAGTCATCTATAAATCTCCCGACAATAGTGTAAATATTTTACTATCAACGAAGACTCGTACCCAACATATATAACTTCCCAATCTCTATTATTCAGACTTATCTTAATGAATTGTGGTGGAGCAATTGAAATGTATATATCACATCTAAATATTCTTATATCGGAAATATGAGGTTTTGACCCAAAACCAAATGTAACGGGGGAACTCATTATAACTTGTTGGCGTAATGCGAATTTATGTTTTTCATCTAGAGGAAAACGTATATAACATAATGAGAATATTTATTTTCAATAATTTATTTCACGTATTGGATAATCATGAAAATATGCTCAAAATCAAACTGATCGAGCTAATAATCTCGCGAATGGTAGGTTGCGAGTATATAATCTAGACACATGAGAATGTCTAGTTGATGCATCGATTTAAATTAGAAAACATCTAAACGGATCATATGTTAGGTGTATCGTATGGATCCAAATATCACCCTTATTCTTTATGTAAGCGATTCATTGCTTACTTTTGTCAATAATTATCCAATAATCAACTTAGATTGATGTGTGTGGAATATTTCAAAATTAACCACACATATTCTCAATTCGCATAATTGTAGAACCGGGATGGTCTAACCGGTTATGCCAAATAATTTTGCCAGGAGAAGTAAACTTTTAGTTTACATTTGTAAGAGCTTCAATGTGATGATAAATTATAATACTTCCAATATTTTTATCATCATAATCTATATATGTAAATATGATGAACATACATTCATTATCTTGTCTTTATTTTCACAATATGATATCCATTAATGTGATATCTTTATAACTTAATATATTCATACACAATTGTGTAAAATATAATGCACACCATCAATATGGAATCTCTTTCCTCAATGTAATAACTTTGGAGGATGTAATAGATTATAAATTTTATCAATGTGGAAAATTTCATCCATTGAATAATATAAGCTCTTTCTATTATTAGTTTTGGTTCTTTTTTGCCATATTATAAAAAAAAAGTATTACACATCTTTTATTGATGGTATATGTCGATACATCATCGATAATGTACATCGGCATTACTTGATATTGATAGTGCTTGTAAAGCATCTTATTTAAATTGATAAATAAAATATCACAATTCTCTTGTTTCAACTTTCAATTATTGATATCACAAATTAGGTGGTCATTGTTTCCTTCACAATCGATAAAGATTATATATTTGTGCATAATTGATAGTAATATGATCCACCATTATTTATTTGTAATTCTACAACTGATACGATGTATGAACAATTCTTGTTTCACTAGGAGCATTGCATACTTCTCCTTTGGAATATAAGTCTTTTGATATCATGTCTCTTAATACATTCACATCATGGATTGTAATAGTATCTTATACATTCACTTCATGGAATGCAATACTATATTTTAGATCATTGACACACAATTATATATATCATCCATTACCCAATATAGGAAATCGTAATAGTGTCATTCGGACTTGATCATCCAAACAAACTTGATAGTTGTATTACCATTATGTGATCATATTCATTCTCTCTTTCAAGTTTGTGAAAGACACTTGAAATTTCATTCTTATGACCATTACAATCATAGATGAATGTCTTCTTTTGTTCACTTGTGGAAACATAGATATTGTCACTTTATAGACATCATTATAATCATTCATATCAAGGAATGATATCATGACTCATGGATCATCAACATTTGAGACATATAAGATAATCCTTTTTTTTTTTTTTTGATAACATGTGTATCTTGATACACTTATTCTCATGGAATGCAATTGTATATTCCAAAGCATTGGTTCAAATACAAATCTTTCTCACATGAATCATAATCATGTTTGGCTACTTTTGATTTGAAGAAATGTTGTAGCATACGTGTTGGATACATTCTCTTTGAGAGATGATATTCAAATAAATTCCAACATCCAACCATCATTGTTTCCAAATCATCATAACGAATAGCTTTCACGAATAGAAACAATAAAATGATAACGCATATGAACAATAACTAATTGAAATTTCATAATACAGAGTTCATACCTTATGATGACGATCATGTTCTCCAAGGAGTAAAGCTTCGTGAATCTTCAAGTGGGCAGAGCTTCGTGCTGATAACGTGTTATGAAAATGATGGAGAACTATGAACTATGAAGTAGAGAGAAAACACAAGAGAGAAAGAGGAGAGAATTGTTTCTTCTTATTCATTCCAATAGATACAATGATATATTTTATTTATAGGCACATAATACATAACTCCTATATGTTAATGTAATTACACATGAATTGAGAGAATAATGAGTCATGAATGGGCTCATATAATTACACATGAATGGGGAGAAGAATGGGTCATGAAAGACATTGATTCATATGATCAATGTTAAGGAAGCATCCTATGTAGCATGCTATGTGAAGGTAGCATCCTATGTGAATCATGGACATTCACTACAATATTATTCATAACACTTTCCATTTTTTCTAAGATTGTTAATTGCCTTTTTAATTTCATTTATAAACCTTATTTTGTATGTATTTTCTCCTGTGTTCGTTTTTTATTATGTTAATTAGTGTGGGATAATGAGGGCAAGGAGGTGTTGATTAAGGCGGTGGTGCAAGCTCTTCCTATTTATTGTATGAATGTGTTGTTGATGCCAATAACGACGGGGGAGGAGATAGAGAGAATGATGAATAGTTTATGGTGGGGAACGAAGAGAAATGGGGGTGGCGGAATCTCTTGGATGAGGTGGGAAAGATTGTGCGTGAGGAAAGATGTTGGAGGCATGGGGTTTAAAGACTTATACGGTTTCAACCTGGCGATGCTTGGCAAACAAGGGGGGAAACTTCTTATTGATTCCAAGCTAAACATTATCCGAGTGGGGATTTTTTATCAGCTCAATTAGGAGCTAATCCAAGCTACGTGTGGAAGAGTATTTGGGAATCACATTTGTTTGTGCGCGAGTGGATCGAGGTGGAAAATCGGAGTAGCCGTGAAGGTTTGGTCGGATCCTTGGGTGCGTAGAGAGGGGAGCACGTGGGTGTCGTCAATTTCTCCTATCGAGGGATGGGACCTACGGGTAGGTGCGTTGCTGTTACCAAATCTTGTGGAGTGGGACGAGCTGCGAATTCGGTCATTGTTTCATCCGCAAGAGGCTGAGGAGATTTTGGGTATGAATTTAACGGGGTTGAGCCATGATCAGCGAATCTGGCATTTGAGCTAATCGGGTGAATATACGGTAAAATCGGCCTATCGCATGGTGGTGGATGACATTGCCCCAAGAGAGTACATGCACGTGCATGGGAACTGGCCGAAGTTATGGCGATTAAAGGTTCCTCCAAAGCTGAAACATGCTGCGTGGCGGGCAGCTAGAGGGGTCATGCCGACTCGAGAAGTGCTCTGACGGCGGGGAGTGGACATTTAGTGGAATTGTGGCATCTGTGGAGGTAATCCAGAAAATACGTGGCATTTGTTTATTGGTTGTGATTATGCTTTGGATTGTTGGCGTGAAGGTGGACTTGAGGAGTGTGTGGTGGAGGCTATGAATTCTAGCAAATCGTTTGTAGAGTGGTTCATGAAGCTGGTAGGCAGTAGTGATGAGTCGCAGCTAGGGCTGATCGTGGCAATTATTTGGGCGTTGTGGAGGGAGATAAATGATAGGGTGTGGAATCAGAAAGCACATGGTGTGGTGAGGATGGTGCTTAATGCTCGGGAGGCTGTCGAGGAGTAGCAGGAAGCACAGGGGCGTCGTGTTGTGCGGGAGCGCACGTTGGAGGTGGAGGGGGTTTGTCATCGGTGGCACAGGCCGCCTGAAGGAGTGATTAAATGTAATATTGATGCGACCGTGTTCGAGGAAAGGGGTATGGTGGGTGCGGGGTTGAGCTTGCGCGATTGGGAAGGAAGAGTGGTGGCAGTTACGATGCTTCATCGAAGAAGTCGAGCATCGGTGAATGAATGTGAAGCGTGAGCTCTTCTTGAGGGGTTGCGATGGGCAGAGGAAAATCAGTTGCAGAGAGTGATCTTTGAGAGTGATGCCAAGGTAGTGGTGGACAGGATGCAAGGCAGCCAAGTGGACGTTACGGAGTTCGGAGATTGGATTAGGAAGTGCAAAGACATTCTGGTGTCGCATCCTTTATTTTATGTTGTTTTTGTTTGGAGATCGACCAACATGGTTGCTCACTCGCTTGCGAGAAATTCATGTTCGGTTCCGTCACCCACTATTGGGTTGACCTCTCCTAGTTGGTTGCTGGAGTCGGTGAACGATGTTTGTTTGATTTCTACCTATTAATGAGATGAGTCGTTTATTTCAAAAAAAAGTGTTGGATAATGAATTTGATTTGTTTTATTTTTACTTAGTACATAATTTTTTCATTTTCTGGTACATTATTCTTCATTATACTAACTGTTTTTTATTTAGGACGCATCATTGAGCAAGGAGTTTGACTTTTGAATCTTTGATCTTGTAGATCAGCTTTTGCCCATTTGCGGGATGTGGTTGTACCTGACCCAATTACGGGATTGTGCTATCTTTTTAAGGATCAACCATTATATGCACATTTGTGTCATACTAATATTTCCTCTTTGAGGCTTTACCTTACCCAATTAAGGGATTGTGCTATCCTTTCAAGGATCAGCTGCACATTTGACATTTGTGTCATACTAAGTTTTCCTCTTTGAGGTCGTAGCTCTCGTCATTTGCCCTTTTGCGGGATGTAATCTTCAAGGTCACATTTTTTTAAGAATATAATTGCACCCTCCACCCAACCCCTCCCCTCCTAAACCTCTTCCTCCTTTCCCTTCTTTTTTGTTTCTTCTAAGTTGGTTCACGATCTATAGCTCCTCAGGAGCGCTACGTAAAAAAAAAAACAACGAAGAAAAATTGTTCCAAATAGGGTCAAATACTTAAGTAGTCTCGGAACTTTGGGCGGGTTACAAACTCATCCCGAAACTTCATTTTGTTGCAGACTCGTCTCATTAGTACAAACTCCGGTACAACGTGATCCTATTTGCCACGTCATCCAGTACACGTCATTTTAAAAAATAAAATAATAGTTTTGACCCAAACCAAAAGATCTAAACCTTCTAATCAAACCGGTCAATTTAGCTTAACTCAAACCAAATCAAATTTCAGTTCAGACCACGATAACGCAAACCAATTGGATCTCTGCGTGCTAGCCTTCCTCTTCGGAGCTCTGGGTCTCCTGTCCATCGGCACCGGAAGAATTAGACCTTGCAACATAGCATTCGGCGCCGACCAATTCGACACCAGCACACCCAAAGGACTGTCCCAACTGGAGTGCTTCTTCAGTTAGTGGTACTTTCGCTTCTCCATCCCCATAGCCGCCGCGGTCACTGCCAATTGAAGAAGTCGAGTTCATGTACTTGTGGGTCGCCATGAATTCAAAGTTCATCCTCAACAATTAAACATGCGTCAAGTCAAACCCAGTCAAGGTTCATGATCCAGATCTGAAAATAAGAATCAGAAACTTGGGCAACAGATCTGAGAAGGGTTATAAAGGGTATTATTGTTTTGTGAAGTGGAATGAAAGCTTCCCCAAATGAAGATAAAGGGGGTGGAGGAAGAATTGAAGACCAACCTGGAGGAGGTGCAAATAGGTTAGTTTGTTTACATGGCATTTAGTCATTCGAAATATTCTGTTTCCAAATGTGTACATCTAACCTCTCAACTTCATTATTTCCTGTTAGAACATCTAGAAGTTCACATTGTATTTAATCGTTTCTTCAATTGTATTTAGTTAAAGGGTGGTGGGGGAGGGGAAATAAGCAGCCTTGGATGAAGAAGAAGGAGATGGGAGGAAGAGTCCAAACACAGACTCTCAGAGCAAAATATTATATTCGCTTCACTCTTTTAAAAAAAAATTCCGAACAGAGACGGAAGCACCAACACCAGCACGTTAGAAGATGAAGGCTTGCACGCCAGAGATCCATGGAGAATTGGTTTGGGTCATCGTCGTGGGTCTGAACTGGAACTTGATTTAGTTTGAGTTAAGTTGACCAATTTGATTAGAGGATTTAGATTGATCAGTCTGGGTCAAAACTATTATTTCATTATTTTTAAATGGCATGTATCGAATGACATAGCAAATAGAACCACATTGTAACGGAGTTTATACTAATGGGACGAGTCTACAACAAAATGAAGTTTCGAAACGAGTTTGTAACCCACTCCAAAATTTCAGGACTATTTATATATTTGACCCGTTCCAAATATGGTAACTGCTATACTTCATTCAAAATCTATTTTGTATCTTAAAAAAGGTATTAATAATATGTAATACTACAGCCCACACACAACTACTGAGCTTTCTTATCTACCCAAAATCAGCTACTTGTATAGTAATAAGATATCCCACGAACCGCTGTGCTTCTCACAAAAACTGCTTCCTGAAAGCCACAAACATCTTCGAAGAGAAAAGCAGCAGAAAGGCTACAACTGAACCGAATAACAACTTGATTGCATATCGGAATGGGTCATAATCATCAGCTTCTTCAGCACTGTCACTTGAGGTTACAATCGCTTTCGCTGATGGCAAGGCTTCAACAACTGCATCTGCCAGATCTGTGATGAACGACGTGGTGCACCCTAAAGCAGGTACACGTCCCCAGTTCTCTATCCCAGATTCAAGTGCCAGTTCCCTGTACTCCATGTCGATTTCTTCAAGAGTTTCTATATGCTCACTCACAAAGCTGTAGCATCATAAAATACAGTTTGAATCATGTCAGACATTCGGTGATATACCCCGCTTGGGACATACAGCAGCCGTCGACACCCTTTATATTACTCTGGTTTTATGATCAACAAGGTTGGGCATAATTAACCAGAATTTCCTTACAAATGTTTTTTCTTTTCCCAACTTAATCAAGTGCAAAGCTTGGAATGAAGAGCTCATCATTTTCAATACTAGTAAGCAAGATATTTGATCAGATTATGACAGCCATGATATGAGAGCAAACCAGACAACTACCAAAACTGAATAATTGGTACTTCCACATTAATCTAACCTTGCCAAAGCCGACCTGAACTTCTTACTAGATTGCTCTTGTTCAAAATTTTAGAACAAAAAAAAGAGAGAGAATTGCATACCTAACAGGAACTGCTAAGAGGCTTTTCACCCCTTTCTTTCCAAGCTCCACAAGGACTTCATCAGTATACGGCTTCAACCACTGCACAGGTCCAACTCGGCTCTGACAAGGTAGCACATATAGAGAGCGACACGAAGTCAATACTAGAACTGCTTTAGCAGAGCAACCAGATAGAGTAACAGAACACAATGCTGGCGTTTTTGTAAGCGAAGAAAATCACACAGGACAGATTGACCAACCTGGTATGCAAGAGTATGATCATTGTAAACTCCCCTTGCCTTCAGCTCTTGCATAATCAAGTATATGCAATCCTCCATCTGATCTCTGTATGGATCTCCTGCTTCTTCCACATAACTGACTGGCACCCCATGGGCACTGAAGAAAACCATTACCTAAAATAGCATATAAAAGAATGATATTCAAATTTTAGACTATCAATTGACATTGCTCAAAATCTACAAATTAATCTAAGAGCCGGTAGAAGAAATCCTCAAACTCACTTCATCAGGCTTGGAAAATGTCTGCAACTCCTCCTCTATCAAATCAGCCATAGATTTTACATAACCTTGTCGTTGATACCATGACTGTATGATGGACACAGGAAGTCTTGAAAGATATGCATCTTCCCTGCAGAGCATCAAATGAAAAAGATTGAAGGTTACACAAAATGCACAAAATACAAAAAGGTGGCATGATTTTATTCATTTTCAGAGAAAACAAAGCCGAAGGATCGAACAAGATGCAAGACCTGAATATACTCTGGAGAACACGGAGACTGGAACCAGTTGTAGATATGGAAAACTGTGGATAAAGTGGCAGCACAACAAGCTTTGTTATCCTATCTTTCTTGATCTGTAAAGAAGGATACGGAAGTTCAATTGCTCAGTTGTGAGGAAGGTGAGAAACTTCTCAACCAAATTTTTAGATAAAAAAAACTGAACCTGCTGAATTGCCTCCTCAGTGAAAGGGTACCAGTACCGCATTCCAACATAGACATCTACGCTTACATCCTTTGCTTGTAAAGCATCCTTGATAGCATATGCCTGCAAAACCAAAACTAGTGTTTAGAATCAAGGAGACAGTGAATGAGAATCCTCAAATGCACATTTACAAACAAGAATATCACCTGCTCATCAGTTATTTTACGCAAAGGTGAGCCACCGCCAATGGCAGCATACCCTTCTTTACTTTTAGGTGCTCGGAGAGTGGAAATCAATTGAGCCAATGGCCTCTGAAGAAACTGGAATAGCCTAGGTAATCGAATGATATCCTGTAGTACGAAATTTAGCAAAAGGTGTAATCATAAATCCAAGAAGCTTGTGCAGAAACAAACCATAAGAAACTAAGAGTTTAACCATACTGGATCCGCAAACAAATTGAACAAAAATGGCTGAACATCATTAAGGCTTTCTGGTCCTCCAAGGTTCAGGAGCAGCACACCAATCTTCTCTTCAATGGTTCTGGTACGATTCTGAACAGCAGAAGTCTCGTCAAAGGGGCATATACTAGCTGGAGGAGCAGCATAAGATTGGGTAACAACATTCCGCCTCCGATCTAAACCTCCCGCACTTAAAACCCGAGAAGACAGATTACCACGAGGTAGTGATCGTCCAGACGAAAGGTAAGACACGGATTGAACTGCTCCGACCTTAGAACACGGCCTGCAGATGAACGAAAATAAATTTCAATTTCAGAGTAACAAAAGTTACAACTACAAGTATATAAAGCACAAGACACATAAAAACTGCAAGGCAACGATCAAACGACAAAGTAAGAACTAACAGAAAAATGCGAGCAATTCAACTGAACGACAGTAACTCGATGACAATAGGTTACTTGTATCTAGTGGAAATCGAACTTCTTCATGAATCAGAGAAAAAAATCAAACTGAATACAAATGGGAGAGGGGAAAAACCTGGAGAAGTTAGGAGATGCGACAGAGAGTTTGGTCTGAGGAAGAGCGGCGGAAATAGAAGCTGCCTCCATGATCTGTCCGAGAAATCAAGCACGGAATAAAATGTTAATGATGGTAATGCCTAAGTTCTTGTTTAGTATCAATTCCACATAGAAATTGAAATAGAAGCGGAATCTAAAAGCGAAAAGCAGGAAATTTGAAACTAGAAATTACGTTCAATGGTATAGACGAGTTGAATCAAACCGCGTCAAAACGTTGCTATCCAAAGAAAGAGACAAGGTGTCTGATCTAATTGAAACACTGGTAGCATAAAGAACAGAAAGCGATGAAGGGGATTCTGATCTGCCTGATTCTCCTCTCCACACTTGTCTGTCATGCCAAATTTATCATCACATTCACGAATAACAGAGAGTAGTCACTCGATCAATGAGTTTTAAAATTGCAATTTGAATCAGAAATTGAACAGATGAATGAATTATGGGAATCGAAAGCAAAAGCTAATTGCGTACCAAAGTCCAAAACCCTAAGCATAAAACACGGTGGAGTAATTGAGATACCTTAGAATAAAGGAGAAGCCTGCAATGAATTGAAAAATGGAAACAGAGACTCGACTTACCGGAGAAGGGAAGGAAATCCGGTTCAATTATATATCTGTGTAAAAAGTCAGACTGAAAAGGGAAGAAGGAGTAGAGAAGTTAAGGGCAGGTGGACCGACCGGAGTTAGGTAAGCGTGGGTTTGGGGGTTGATGATTTCAATTGAGTCGGTCTAAATTGCGTTTCAGAAGAACGTGGACGCCTAGGGCTGTATATGAGCCGAGCTATGACCTGGCTCGGACTCGGCTCGATAAGCTGCATGACTGGCTCGGGCTCAGCTCAAGCTCGTTTCGAGCTCAAAGTTTTGAGCTCGAGCTCGGCTCGTTAATTTTTTTTAGAGCTCGGGCTCGGCTCGAAATGAGTTTTAACGAGCCGAGCTCGAGAGCTTTAGCGAGCCGAGCCCGATAGCTCTAAAAAATTGTTCTCGAGCTAGGCTCGTTAATGCTCATTTCGAGCTCGGCTCGTTAAGCTTACCTAATTATTTAAATCATCAATAGCAGTGTTCAAAAAAGCGCAAAAAAGCGCTCGCCTAAGCGCAGTTAAGCGCTGAGCGAAGGCTTAACGCCTCGCTTACCCCTAGGCGTTAATTTAAGCGTTTGGATTGGTTCAGCGGTGGAAAGTGGCGAGTAATTAGGAAGTTAGGAGATATAAGCCGCTTAAGCGGTTTGGATTTAAAAAAAACTCTCAACTGCGTTGTAGAGTTAAGCGGTTTAGGACTGAATATTTAAACAATAAAGGAATTTAATAATTAAATAATGGTTAGTGGCTTTTATATAGAACTGAATATTGTTTATGTGCTTCCTGTTAGAGAGAGTTGAGGTATTGGCTTAATGGTTAGTGGCTTTTAATTAGAAATAATAAAGCAAGAGAGAGTTAGAGAGAGAAGAATTAAGTTTATGTACTTCTGGTTAGAACATGACCTAATTAAGTTTGAATTTTGTTTCATACAGAAGTGTATTTCAGTGAACTTGGGAACTATTATGCTTATTATTAAGTATTACGTAGCTATTGTAAACGGTTTCTTACCGTTTTTGTACTAACGCTTAATCTCGCTTAATCTCCGCTTAAGCTTAAAAAGCTCTAGTCGGAGGCTCACCTCTCGCCTAGCGCCTAGCGCCTAATTGAACATTGATCAATAGAAACGTCATAATTCTAGTTACGGCCAACAACATTGTAAGTTTCTTTTTCAAGTTCAAAGATTACCAAGTACAAGAACCTAAAAACGTAACAACCATATTCTGATTTCTAATTCAATAACATTAGGCAAAGGACATAGTGGCAAAATGCAAATTGTAAACAGTAGCAGTAAGCAGTCACACTAACAGCTACTGAATCAAAGCTGTTGTTGCTGCTTCTTGCAGCAACTGATGTTGTTTGCTGACCATAACTCTCAACTATTGCTGACCATAGCTGTGATTTGATTTTTCTTTAACTCTCTCAATGTTAACCAGAGTAGCATGTTGTCCATATATTATTGAGGATTACCAGATTTTATGGACTGCAATTTGTTGCAGCACCAAAATAGACAGTAAATTGCTGCAAACATATTTGCAGAGAAGGCAGATAAGAAAGTACCGTATTTGCCGACGATTCCAACCTTCTTGGTTCTCTTGGCCTGCAGAGAAAGAGCAGGATTGACTCACTTAGGTAAAGCACACGACACAACAGATTAAAAATCAAACAATCAAATACTTCTGGACAAAAAGAAACACTAGCTTAAGCTCAGCGACTGATAACAACCAAGAACAATGCTAGATGGTGCGGTCGGTGGTAGACAGAGGATAAAACAGCGCGGACGAGGGACGACGGAGGTATAAACAGCGGACGACGACAGACAACAGACGATGACGACGATGACTTACAGAGGACGACGACAGACGGATGATGACGATGACTTACAGAAGATGACGGAGGTTATAAATAGCGGACGACGACAGACGGATGACGACGATGAATTACAGAGGACGCGATGACTTACAGAGGATGACGGAGGTATAAACAGCGGAAATAAAAGGATGACTTACAGAGGACGACGGCAGATCAAAGGATGGAGATCGGCGGAATGCGGCTTCGAGACTCCGACGACCGGATGCTAGATTGTCGGCGCTGGAAGCGGACAGAGTCACAGAGAGGTTGAGCGAATGTTAGACTTAATTAGGGTTTGCTGATTTTGACTCCATTTTTGTCTTAATTTCCAATTTTTTTAATTTCTTTTTTTTTTATGAATTTTTTTTTTTTAATTTCCAAGATAAAAATATTACTCATTTTCTCTCACAATTGAATTTTGAAATTGAACTTTTTACTATCGGCTTACGAGCTATTTTACTCGAAAGAGGGAGGAATCTTCGTATTACAATGTAAAAATCGAAAACATTACAATTAATCCCTGAACCTTATTGAATTAATGTATCGAGTGTAAACCTGAACCGTTAATCTCACATTGTAAATCCTATTAACCATAATTTATGTAGCCTACACCTTAAATCGTTATTGTAAACCCTAATGAGTAACTCTAAATCTTAATATATAAGTCATATAACGTATTACCCAAAGTCGTTACTTGTAATCCCTAAACCTTATCAATGAATCAAGTTTAACCCTTGAATCGTTGCTCTTACATCGTAAACCTTATTAACCTTCATTTCCATAGCCTTGGCCTTAAGACGTTAATTAAAATCCTAATTAGTAACTTCAAACTTTCATCTCTTACATATCAAGTGTAGCCTACACATTAAATCGTTATTGTAAACCCTAATGAGTAACTCTAAATCTTAATATATAAAGTATAAAGTTTATAAACCAAAGTCATTACTCATAAACCCTTAACCTTATTAATGTATATAGTTTAAACCTTATTAACCTTAATTTTCATAGCCTTAAGTCCTTGACCTTAAACCGTTACTCCAAACCCTAATTAGTAAGTAGTAACTCTAAACTTTAATCTATATAGTATAAACCAAAATCAGTACTCTCAAATCTCAATTCATAAACCTTATTATGTATCTAGTCTAAACACTGAACCATTACTCTTACACCGGCCGTAGCTCTAAATATTAATCTCTTTAAAATCTAAATCAATACTTTTATTCCCAAGTCTCAACCCCTACATTTTATTAAAGTAAATGTATCACATTTAAATCTATATTAACCTAGTAATTTAAAGAAAAACTATTATTCTTAAATCATAAACCTTATTAATCTAAATATTTCAAGTATAAACATTCAATCCCATATTTGCATATTAATTATTAACCCTTAAAACCATTAAGCCTATAAACAAGCTAGTTCAGGAGCTCTTAATCAAGCCTTTAATGGGGCAGCTCGCATTGGAGCAATAAATGAGCCTTTTAACGGGCCATCTCACGAGCTATATATTTCGAGCCAGCTCGCGAGCCTACCAAGCTGAGCCTGGGTAAGCTCGGGCTCGGCTCATTTACTATCGAGTCGGCTCGCGAGCCAGCTCGTTTGTAGATGAGCCGAGTTTCGAGTGAGCTTTCTAGCCATTTTTTCGAGC
Organism: Linum lewisii; assembly: GCA_034768395.1. Lineage (NCBI taxonomy): Eukaryota > Viridiplantae > Streptophyta > Magnoliopsida > Malpighiales > Linaceae > Linum > Linum lewisii. Next base: position 10,203,782 of record CM068304.1, read on the forward strand.
TGAGCCCCGAGCAGCTCACGAGCAGCTCGGTCGTCAACAGCCCTATGGATGCCCATCTCACCAAGCAGTCGAGAAGTTGACAAGTTCACAATTGGAGAGGAAAATTCGCAAGAGGCTCAACTCTGAAGGCTTAATTGCTCAACTCCTGCCATCTATTTTGGGTGAGTTAAAATCAATGGCTCAGATCAAATCACTTTTTGACGGGAGTAAGGTCGCATTTTTTTCAGTGTCCAAATGCATATTTGATCTCGGCCAAAGGATAGTGACATAATTGAAATTATGTCACCTCAACAATATTCATTCACAGCCGTAGGATTCACAACCATAGGTTCGGATATCTCTTGGCTAGATTAAATATGGAATGAGTGAATTAATTGCATTGATTATATTTGAGTCAATTTGGGGCGGCATTTATATAATGATATTATTCTTGTTCTTTGCAATCAATCTTTTATTTTGTTACCAAATTATTACTAATATTATTCTTGCTCAAATCCGAGATAAAACCATCTTACCTGCTATTTTTTCATTATTCAGTCCTTATTCTCATTTCCCTAGCTTGCGGCTGTTTGCTTGTCTCATGGGGTCTCATGTTGTAATCGATGAAGCCAACCAGCAGCCTAGGAGCGGAGGTTTTGATCTTAATCTCATACCCGGTGATCCAATCGACGAAAATCATTCAGAAACGTCTGAGAATACTGTACCATCGCCAGACAATCTCGAAATTTTGCAAGGACACGGTATGTAGCTAATACTATTGATGAACCGTCGTAGAGCGGGTTATCAAATAACTACCAAGCTAGAAGCTAGGGTAGATCGTATTCCACGGGCCTTTTCTACTTGCTTACTCAAATATGTTGGCAATTTTACTCAAGGTTGAACCGTAGTACGTGGTGTGAGTTCCACGACTTCTATACTAAAAATGCGCGGTGAAATGAAATGAAATTTAAATGCAGAATGATTGGTTGTTTGACTTAGACAGACGACAGGCAAGCTTAGACTTCGAATCCCCTTAGATCACCAAAGCATTGGCAGTCAACAGACCAGCAATTTTCGATTCTAGTTCATTCAGTTCACAGACACCACCATAACTCCTGACCCTTAGGTTTAAGACCGGCGAACGTTCGCTCTATTCGTTCTAACTACCAAGATTAATTAGCCGCCCGGGTACGGTCGCCTCTTGCGACGACTAAACTAACTGGTGCGATTACTAACGATTTATGAGTTACTCTTGCAGTGGATTAACCCTAACTGGTTCCTACGAAAGGCACACTCCAATGAATAGGTTAATTGTTTCATTTGATGTTTTAAAGTAAGGCGAGCGTTCGCTTCTATCCTTAGCTTAACAAGAATCTGATCTAGGTGGCCAAACCAGACAAGAAACACAGAGAACAAAGAACAAATCAAACATGAAGGATAACTGAATGAACTTTGAATCTAATCACAGCCGATCCGTGACCGCTTTAAAGCCCTGGGTCACTTAGGATTCATCTAATCTAAGCTCTACAAGTTTAGCTACTCATATTCAATACAGGAGAATCGAAGACGAACAGAGAATTCATCTCAGGTAGGAAAGACAGAGAAGAACTGTAAAACCTAATTTCGACGAATCCCTGAAGCTTCAATCTGCTGAATCTTCAACTCCTAGCACTGGTTCTCCAAGATGGAAGGATGGCGTCACGATCCTTTCCTGGCTCCTCGAACTCCTTTCACTCTTCCTCTCTCTAGTCTAAATCTAGGAATTTTCGTCCAAAGTGTAAGTTATGAGATCCCTTTTCAGCCGGCGGTTTCAATATTTATACCTAAACTGATTTCTGCCGGATTTACCTGGAATTTTCGCCGAAAACTTAAGAAGTTTTCGGCGAAAACTTCTTTGAAAAATGGCTGGCTTTCGGTGATGGTCTCCTGTGATTTTCGGACTAGGAGTTTTCGCCGAGAACTTGGGATTTTCGCCGAAAACTTCATCTTGTGAGCTCTGCCGATTTCTTCTGTACTTTTCGCCGAAAACCTGAGGAGTTTTTCGCCGAAAACTATAGTGTAAAACAGGTGACTTTGCCTGTGAGTTTCTTAAGGTATTTTCACCGAAATCTTTGTAGTGTTTTCGGCGAAAATATTGTGCTGGACAGTTGGATCTTCGGTTCTGACTCCGGTTTGATTTCTAGTTCACTCCTTAAGGTCTTGAACACGTCCGTGGTTACGTATTTGACGGCAAAAACTTATGCTCTTACAAAAACACTAGAAACCCATCAAATAGATCCAAAAAGGGCCAAAGTAACCAAATCGGTAGAAAATAGGGCAGTTGAGTGAATATTCGCTACTTTACCCCTAAAACCACGTTTCAATCAAGGAAATGTCGCTTAAATGAGGCTGAAGATCACGTCAAATCGAGTGTCATCAAAATACCCCACACTTAAGCTTTTGCTTGTCCTCAAGTAAACTAAACTAGAACACACTCAAATTCACAAATGACACGTGATTAAACCGAGATTCAATTGAGATGTTCAACTATGAGTGACTAAATTTCATCGCTTTCTCTCTCTTCTGAAAGCTCTGAAAGTTTTGGCGGGAATTTCTGGTACTCAGATCTGAGGCGATTTTCGCCGGAGTTCTGCTCTGATTGTGGGTGAGCTCCTTTCAGGCAAGCTCCGTCGTCGGTCCGGTGAGGATACCTAGTATCTAAACGTTTCCTCTTGATCTAAGTCTCTGCTCATTGATTCTTTTCATCGGTTTCTTGCATCGCGAGATTTGAAGGGCAGTCGTTGAGCCGTTTTGCTGTGGGTGAGCTCCGGCAGGGGGTTCCGATTCCTCTTCCTATCGGCGGCCGCCTGGCGTGCTCCGTGACCGATTCTTCTTTCTTTTTCTAAGATTCTTGTTGTTCTTGTCTTCTTATGGTTGATTCGAGGAATTCTAAGAACACGACGGGATTTGGGGGTAAGAGCTGGGCGTCGGTGGTAGGATCTGATCCGAATCCGGACCTATAATACTTTCCGCCGGTTGTGGTTGACGGGGTTCTGCAAATCCCTAAGAGTGTGTTGGAATTGGGATATAAGGAACTTAAGAAAGCTCTGGTAGGTCAAGTAATCGGCGACGAGCCTCCTCTGAGAGTGATTCAATCCTTGGCGAATACTTTTTGGGGGTACGACGGTTTTGTTGCTGTTTCTTTGCTTCCGTCGGGGTTGTATTTGATTGAATTTCCGACGCAATCCTTGTGTGATTGGGTTTACTCCAGGCTGTGGCATGTACATAATCAACCTCTTCTTCTGAAAAGGTGGAAGGAGGATTTGGAGCCAGTAGTGATTGAACCTGTCGAGGTACCAGTGTGGGTTACATTGAAGAAAGTCCCGCCTCCTTTGTGTAATCATCTGGGGGTTGGGCATTTGGCAAGTCAGATCGGTAAGCCGCTCAGTAAATTCACTAGAGTTGGGACTACGGTGAAAGTCTGTGTTCTATTGAATCCGGAGGATAATAGACCAAGCTCGATTGCTGTTAAAAGTGAGTTCAAGAGCTATGTGGTGGACATTGAATATCCTGAGTTTAGAACATATGAAAAGAGAAAGCCTGACTATGTTAGGAAAGCCAAGCAGGTAGCAAGTTAGCAAGGATAAGGATCCTCCTGTGGATAAGGATGTTTTGGCTGGTGAGAACTCAAATGTTGAGGGAGAAGCAGTTCTTGAGGGAGGTGAATCTTCAGAGGATAAGAGGGACGATAATGAAGAGTCTGAGATTGTATTATCTGAGACCCCAAAAGCTTGCAGTCAGCAGGGAGATGAGGTGCAGACTGTACTACCTGAGTCTTCTAAGGTTCAGAATAAACAGGGGGATTGTTCTTCTGATAATAGTTGCAGTTCTGGAAATGATAAAGTGGATAGAAGTGGGACAAATAGTAAGCACTTGCAAGGAGATTTGGAGGATGATGCAAGTGGTTTTGAGGAGTTGGAGGGATCCCTAGAGCCTTTTCACCTGAGTTTTTCCCACCTCTTAAGAGAGGGGGCGGAGAGGTAAAAAAAGGTAATATGAAAGTTCTTGTTTGGAATCAAAGAGGGTTCAATTCCTCTAGTAAACAGCATTTTCTTTCGGACTATTTGTACAAGAATAAGGTTGATATAGCTGGTATTTTGGAAACTAGAGTAACTAAGGAAAATGCTATGAAAATCGTGGCTGATAAATTTGCTGGTTGGAATTTCTATCATAACTATGATAAAAGTAAGCTAGGTAAGATTTGGATTCTGTGGAGAAGGGGTATAGATGTTAGAGTGGTTTATCATTCTGAGCAGATTGTGCTTCTCTTGGTGAATGGCTTGCAGAGCTTGTATATCGGGGTTGTGTATGGTGCGAATAGGGTTAATGAGAGGAAGTTGTTTTTTAATGATACTTGTCAACTGTTGAAGTCTCTGAATAAGCCTGTTTGTCTAATGGGTGACTTCAATGTGATTGCTGACGTTAGGGAAGCTTCTAATAATGTGGGCATTACAGTTGGGATGAGGGATTTTGTTGACTGGATCAATGAGTGCAAATTCACTGATCACATGGCTGCTGGCCCGAAGTTTACCTGGTATAATAATAGACAGGACGATCCCATATACAGAAAGCTTGATAGATGTTTGGTTGATGAGGATTGGTTGACAGTTATGAATAACAGCAGGGTAGAGATGCTGGCTCCCCATAAGTCTGACCACTGTGGAGTTTTGATGGACACTGAAGTTATGATACAAAGTCTGCCCAAGCCTTTCAGATTCTTTGATATGTGGATGATGAATGAGGATTATGGGAATTTAGTAGAGGAAGCCTGGAAATCTAATGAGGGTGTTGGTAGGAAAACAGGGTTCAAGAAAGTCTATGCTAAACTGAAGAATGTGAAGAATGCTCTGAAAAAATTAAATCAGGTCTGTTTTTTGAATATTGGAAGAAGAGTGAAGGATGCTGAGTTAGAGATGAAAGATGCTCAAATTAGGGATCTAAATAATCCAAACATGAGCATTGCTGCTGTTGCTAAAAATTGCCAGGAAAAATGGCATAGTTTGAGGTTGGCAGAAGAGTCTTTATTGGAGCAAAAGTCCAGAATCTCATGGCTCAACCTTGGTGATATGAATACAGCATACTTTCATAGAGCAGTTAAAGCAAGACAAGCTCGGAATCAGATTGTTCATTTGGAAAAAGGGGATGGTACTTTAACTACTGATGTGGGAGAAATGGCAAAAATTGCAGTGGGTTTCTATAGAAATCTTCTTGGGGAAGTTGATACAAATGTGAAGATCATAGCTATTTCAGAAATGGAGAGCTTGCTCAGCAGAAAATTGACAGCAGATTCTGCAAAGAGTCTATGCAGGGAAGTTACTGAGGAAGAAATCAAAAAAGCTATGTTTGATATTCCAGCAGGTAAAAGTCCAGGTCCAGATGGTTTTACTGCCTTGTTTTATCAGAAATCTTGGGAGTTGGTGAAGACTGAAATCTGCCAAGCAATTAAGCAATTCTTTCTATATGGAGAAATGCCTAAGTGTGTTAACTCTACTCTGTTAGCTCTTATCCCGAAGAAAAATAATGCTGCTCATATTAAAGATTTCAGGCCTATAGCATGCTGCAATGTCTTGTATAAGTGTGTCACTAAGATAATCACAGCAAGACTGGCGTGCTGCCTTCCGGAGGTCATCAGTACTAGTCAATCTGCGTTCGTCAAGGGAAGACAGATTGGAGACAATATTCTGATGGCTCATGAGTTGGTAAGTGCATACCATCTTAAGAATACCACACCAAGATGTGCCTTAAAAATAGATCTTAGAAAAGCTTTTGACTCAGTCAACTTGGACTCTTTGATCATTGTCCTTAAAGCCATGGGATTCCCGGATATGTTTGTTAATTGGATCAGAGGTTGCTTGGACAGTGTGATGCTAAGTGTGGGGTTTAATGGAGGTTTAGTAGGATATTTTGGGAGTAAGAAAGGGCTGAGACAGGGGGATCCGCTTTCCCCGGCCTTGTTTGTGATTATAATGGAAGTTCTTCACTGCCTTTTGCACAAGGCTGCTGCTGATGGTAAGATACCCTTTCATCCAAAATGTAAGAAACTGGACATTGTGCAATTATGTTTTGCAGATGATTTAATGGTGTTTACAAATGGGACACTGGAAGGGGTCAAGGGCATTCATGAAGTCTTGGCCAGATTCTATGAGATTGCAGGCCTGAGTATCAATCCTGATAAGTCAGAGATCTTTTATTCTGCAACTGTTGATGGGAATGTTAGGTTGGAAATTACACAGGCCATGGGATTCCAGGAAGGGAAGCTGCCAGTCAGGTATTTAGGGGTTCCACTGATTTCTGGTAAGCTAAGCACAAAGGATTGTGACATTCTGGTTGATAGAATTACCAAAAAAATAACTGGCTGGAGAGTAAGGACCTTGAGCTATGCAAGAAGATTGTTGCTTGTCAATACAGTCCTTACTGCCTTGAATCAATTTTGGATGGCAGTTTTCCTGCTCCCTAAGATAGTGATCAAGCAAGTGGAGAGGAAATGTAATGATTTCCTGTGGAAAGTTGGGGTAGAAGGAAGAAAGAAAGCTAAAGCCTCGTGGAAGGAGATAGCTAAACCTAAAGCTGAAGGGGGACTAGGTCTGAAAGAACTAAGTACCTGGAATGCTGCTTGTATAGCTAAGCATATTTGGAAGCTCTTTTTTAAAGCAGGATCGATTTGGGTGGCCTGGATTAGAGTTTATCGTATTAAAGAAGATACAATCTGGAGTTGCAGAGGTCAGTCTTATCATTCTTGGGTTTGGAGGAGGATCTTGAAGGTTAGGAAGGATATTCAACAGTTCATAAAGGTGGACCAAGATGGTGAGGTAATGTGGGATGGAAAGATCATGAAGAAGTATTCTGTGTCAACTGTTTGGAACACACTTAGAGCTAAAACGTCAGTAGTTAAATGGGGTCAGCTGATCTGGGGGGCTCCCATTATTCCCAAACACTCTTTCATAGTTTGGATGGCTGTTAAGCAAAAGCTAGTTTTCAAAGCTGATATGGTTAATTGGGGCATGGTTATTGATATTAACTGCTTACTATGTCAGCAGGGAGTTGATAAAGCCAATCATGTTTTTCATAGCTGTGAGCATATCAAAGAGATAGCTTTTATTTGCAAAACTGAAAGGTGGAGGAGTAATAGTTGGCATAAGGATATTGATAAAGCTAGTGTCCAGCTTCAGTTGCAGCAGAAGGATAGAGTGCTATGGAGGGCAATCTATGCTAATGTTTGGTATGAGAGATGCATAAGAAATGCAGGGGGTGGTAAGAGAGACGTCAACAAGCTTGTGGAAGTGATTCAGTTTGAGACTAATGCTAGACTGAAGCTGTATTAGTGTTCCTCTTTGTGTTCTTGTATGGTTTTTTGTTTGCAGGGGCCATGTTGAGTTGATTCGGACACCTTTTGTAAAAAGGGAGATGAAGATACACCTCTTGGACTCCTTGTCTTCTTGTATTGGTTGATTGTTCTCCGGTTAGGGATTTTCCTAATCCATTTTTTTGAGGAATAAAATTCACTAATTATCAAAAAAAAAAACCGAGATTCAATTCTAACGATTTGGTTTAGACTGTTCCACGTAGAAAAGGTGACCTACACATGCAAGAACGTCAACCACACAAGTTTCGATCTCACTGTTTACTGCACACTTCAAGTAGTAGTTTCATTAAAGCTTGTTTCAAGGTAAAACAATTAATTATGATTAACCGACAACGATAACACCAATTCTAATCAAAAAGACTTTAAGCTCTAGCCATGATGAGGATGTGGAGGTAGGAAAAGTGACGTGGCTATCAACTCGACTTCATCCGTTTCTAGATCTGTACGTTACATGTTCTAGCTAGGACTGATTTAAACAATGATTTATTTCAAGTTTCAGCTTCTTCCATTTAATTATTTATTGCATACTAGTGCTCGATACCAAACACTTCACTTAGGTGTTGGACCTGCCTAGCTCACAGTATTTGTGCCTATGCTAGTGCTCAACCCGAACACTTCACTTAGGTGTCGGCTTGCCTAGCTTTCATTTTCAGCACTTTGAAGAACTTAAAATTAATTTGAACAACTCAATTTACTTGATTAACCATTTAACCACTTGACCCTAGCTAGTTATAACTTTTTACACAAGATTTCGAATTGGATTTCCGTCTAATCTCTAGCCACAATCACAGGTGAACAAATATGGAGTGAAAAACATGGAAAAAGCTAGCATTTATCATCTTAGAATGGTGTTATCGAGCTTCGTTATTAACAAGTCAATTGATTCAATTGATTCAAGTTTCAACTACAGAAGTGATTTATGATCTGTTCTGACCTAAACAAATTTTATTTCAGTGCCAACACGTTGGTTACAGGTTCTAAGTGGAACAGTCTAGACGTCATTGTTCAAAATTGAAGTCAATTTAACATCACAAGTCAAGAATTGGGCAATTCTATGCTAGAGAAATCCAAAATTGAACCACAGAATCACTGAAAATCAAGCAAGATCATGCATAATCCTAGAATCCTATCCCACACTTAAACGGTTCTGTGTCCTCACAGGACTAAACTAGAGTATAGAGATACGAAGAACCTGGAAGGTGATGGTCAGTGTAGTGGGTGAACACGGAGCGTCCGGAGTAGAGCGGAGTAGCTACAAAGATACACTTACAAAACAAAAATAAAGAAAAGATCAAAAGGAAACCGGGACAAGTGTCCCGGATCCACACATAAAAAGATGGATCGAAATCTGAAAAGAAAAAAGAAAAGAAATGGAAAGGGTAGAAACAACCTGATCACTGTTCCGGAGGTGGGGGTGGAGGTGTAGTTGGGGAAACGCCAAGTCGCTGCTCAAGTTGCTGTCGCCATGTGAGCTCATCCCTGTGTCTAGCTTCCTGGTTGGTCATGAACTGTTGCAGAACAGCCCATCACACATTTTGCGTCTCCTCATGCTCCACCCGGTCCTTCTGCCATTGAAGTAAACCGGTAGAGTAGTCGAGCTGCCATTGCTCAATACGCGCCAACCGCTTATTAATCTCGACGGGTATATGTGGTTACGGTGGAGGCGGCAGCTCTAGGAGAGGGACGTGAGGCACCGGGGTTGCAGCTGGCTGTGGAAGCTCCCTGAAAGGTAGCGGTCCGCTATGGTCGAGGCCACCTGAAAGGTCGATGCCTCGCGCAACTGCGAGCTCGACACCTATGTGCTCAATCGGGATGCGAGGAATGTCAGGGCCCCACTTGTCTCTTATCTGAAGGTTGTCTATCAGACAGGAAATGAAAGAACCTCCAGGCAGTTCAGAGGGAAGCCTCTTGGTGGTCGTGCGTTTGTGGAAGAACCTTGCAAGCCACCATCCTGGGTGGATACGAACACTTTCCTCCACAACACGGAACAGTACGAGCTCCTCCAGGGAGATATGGTGACGTCCCGCCCTGTTGCTATAGCACAGACATTGCGTCCAAACATAATGAAGAAATTTAAAGAGGGGGTGAGTGATATCACCTACTGTGGGGTTGAAGATAGGTGTGGCCTCTTCTTTACCAGGGATGAACCTCCAAACTTCAGGGTACGGTTCATGTGCAATGGAGTAGACATCTGAGAACCCAAGGGCGGCATCCTGGACAACGGCATGGGGGTCGAAGAGGAGAGCGAACTCCTGTATGGTCTTCTCATATCGAACACCACCGAGGTGGAAGGAAACAAACTTCTGTCGGCTGTTGGGTTTTGGCGTGTGGCGCTCAAATGAGCTCCAGAACTCTTGAAGGGCGACCAGAGGATAAGGCGAACCAAAGGTGGTCAAGGATCGCAAGCCGGTGAGTTCAAGGGTCTGGTCGATGTTGGAGTGCCACACCGGATTGTGGTTCTTGAGACTATCCAAGGAGAGAACCGCCGCCTTCGCCAGAGAAATGTGTTTAATTTTCTCATATAACTCCTGCTGGTGTGGCTCTAGGGCAGCGATAAATGGATGCCGAGCCCCGCTAGCGGGTGAAGGAGCACTGGGGACAGGGATCACGGGGGCCGATGCTGCCTGTGGAACGAAGTTCACTCCCGCTGGTACCAAAGCAGACAGTGTGGGAAGACTGGAGGATGGATCCTTGTCCCGTCGAGCCTTGGATCGCTGCTCTCTATCTGCACTGGTGGTCTTGAAACGCTTTGGATTCCTGTAATACATAACTCAAGGCAAACTAGAATTAGAAGACAAAAATCCTACCCCACACTTAGATTGAAACCACGGTTCTGAGAGGAACGAAGCGGACAAGTGGGGGTAAGCAAATTAACCGAGAGATCACCATATTCAAACATAGCAGCAAAGAAACGGCCAGCACGCAGGGAAGAAAACGACATTCAATCAATCAAGCATGAAACAAGTTGCAATTTGTCATAAAGCAGAGCACAAGACAATTCATTGGCACAATATCAAAGAAAACCATTCACGAGGGCAGAATAGAACAAAGGGATTCCAAAAATTTTGCCAGATTACACCGAAACAGCACATACGCAATTCGAGGAAAATCAAAAAGTCAACCATGCCAAAAACCGAAAGTAGAAACGCCAAAAGATTCAAAATCAGGGGTTGAACAACTAACCGTGAAGACATGACTCGAGAAAATGATTGGAAATCCGGGAAATTGACGAAAAGCTTGAAGACTCGTTTCGAGTAGAACCGGAGCTGTGGAGCTTTGATTCTAGGGCTCGAGGCTGAAAATGACCAAGGGGGAAGGGGAGTGGTTCGGCGGTGGCGGCTTGCTAGGACGGCGGCCTGGGCGGCGGCGGCGGTATTGGGTTGGCGGCGACGAACAGGGAGAGGCGAGAGAAAACTGTTTTCGGAGGGGGGGGTTGGTTTATTTCGCGAAAAAGAGGCCGTGGGGGGGTTTAAATACCGCTGAAAAGTACCAAATTTTCGGCGAAAATACCTGTTGAAAACACAAATTTTTGGCGAAAAAGTGAGGATTTTTCAGCGAAAATTCCCTCACAGAACAAAAACTTTTCGGCGAGAAGGCTGGTTTTTTCGGCGAGAACTCTTCGGTGGCAAGAAACAGGAGGATCAGGCTGCTTTTAAAACTGGAGTTTTCGGCGAAAACTCGTTTGAAAAACGGCGGACAGTTTTTTTTTCAAAGGAAACCACTCGAAACGAAAATGAACTGATTCCAGCCGTGGGTTGCCTCCCACGAAGCGCTCTTGCTTAACGTCCGTGAGCTGGACGATACCTGGATTGGCGTTATGGGGGAAATGTAAAGTAGTGCACGTCGATGAGGGAAACGGCTAAGCCCTGTAGGTATTTCTTGAGCCTGTGACCGGTGACCATGAATGGCTCTTGACCGTGGCCTTTAATTAGGACGCTGACCCAGGGTTGATTGCCGAACCACGGTATAGGGGCCGGGCCATCGGGACTTCAGTTTACCCGGGAAGAGCTTCAACCGGGAGTTATACAAGAGTACTTCATCTCCGGGGTAGAATTGCTTGATTGTTTTTAATTGGGAGTCATGAATTCTCTTGGTGCGCTCCTTGTAAAGCTTCGTGCTCTCATACGCGTGGAGACGGTGTTCTTCAAGCTCAGCGATCTGGTCATGGCGGTTATCACCTGCTACTGCATAACTCATATTCAACTCTTTATTAGCCCAAAACGCCTTGCGCTCAAGCTCAACTGGTAAATGGCATGCCTTGCCATAGACCAGCTGATACGGTGAGGTACCGATGGGAGTCTTGTAGGCAGTTCGATAAGCCCATAAGGCATTATTGAGCTTAGATGACAAGTCTTTGCGAGACCGGCCAACTGTCCTATCAAGAATCCGCTTGAGCTCACGGTTCGTCACTTCTGCTTGACCATTAGCTTGAGGATGGTAAGCTGTGGACATTCGGTGGGTGACGCCAAAGCATTTGCACACCGGTCAAAATGTCCATGGAGGTGGGTACCCCTATCGCTTATGATGAAGCGAGGTGAACCAAAACGCGTGAAAAGACGTGTAAGGAACCGACCCACCACTCTTGAATCGTTAGTGGGTAGAGCTTCAGCTTTAGCCCACTTAGAAACATAATCAACGGCCACAAGAATGTACTTGTTACCGTTGGAGGGTGTGAATGGTCCCATAAAATCAATTCCCCAGACATCAAATATTTCAATAGTTAGAGAAATAATTTGGGGCATCTCATTACGGTTAGAGATGTTACCTGATCGTTGGCAAGCATCACAATGACGAGCAAAAGCGTCGCAATCACTGAAGATTGAAGGCCAGTAAAAACCAGTTTCAAGTACCTTTCTTGCAGTGCGGTTGCCGCTGAAGTGTCCTCCGAACTGGCCCTCATGGCACTTACGCATGATGTCAGCCGCTTCGATGTAGGAGACACATCTTCGGATCATTCCGTCAATACCAATGCGGGCTCATCCCAGAAGTATGACTTGGCTTCTTTAAAGAGCTTCTTGTGTGCATTATAGTTTAGCTCAGGAGGTATTATGCCATGAGAGAGATAATTAGCCAGGGTGGCATACCAGGGTTCATCTGAATCGGTTGCGTCACTTAGCGCTTGAGCATGAGTGATTGCCCAGGGCTCAATGGCTATGCTGTTGACCTGTTCATAGATTTCAACACGCAGCAGCTCGTCAGGGAAAGAATCATTGATAGGGATAGTAGTAGACTACTGTCTATGATCCTCAGTCGAGGGTCGTGTAGTTCATCCCTCTGATAGTCCGAGAGATGATGGATTGTTGGTCGGCTTGCTAGGTTTCTATTTAACACAGCTCTCCTTATTCCTTGTCATTTAACTTCTCTTGATGTTCGACCAATATTGCGCAAGAAAGTCGCTAGCATCGACAGATTAATGGAGCCATTGGTCTTGATATGACTGTCTCAGTCTACTGAGACTAAACGAAATTCCTGGCTGGCATGGTCAGAATCTGGAGCGAATCGGTAATCACATACGGAAGCTTTAACTGTGCCGTACGCGAACTCGATGGTTTCGAGCTTGGCACGTCTACTTCTATACCGAGCTTAGAGATCCTATGGCCAAGAACAATGCCTTCGGTAACCATAAAGTGACATTTCTCCCAACTAAGAGCCAAGTTGGTTTCTTCACAACGAGCAAGCACCTTGTCCAGGTTGGCCAAACACTTGGAAAATGAGTCCCCATAGATGGAGAAGTCGTCCATGAATACCTCCACCACATTCACTACTAGATCTCCGAATATAGCAAGCATGCATCTCTGAAAAGTGGCAGGAGCATTACATAAACCAAAGGGAATGCGACGATAAGCAAACATACCAAACGGGCAGGTGAAAGTCATCTTCTCTTGATCGTCGAGCCTGATGGGGATCTGGAAGTAACCGGACATCCCATCTAAGAAGCAGTAGTAGTCATGACCAGCCAACCGTTCTAGCATCTGATCAATGAACGGCAGTGGGAAGTGATCCTTCTTTGTAGCGTCATTGAGTCGTCGATAATCGATGCAGACTCTCCATCCGGTAACCGTGCGAGTAGGAATGAGCTCACCCTTCGGATTAGGGATGACGGTGATTCCTCCCTTCTTTGGGACGACTTGAGTCAGACTGACCCAAGGACTGTCGGCAATAGGGTAAATGATGTCGGCATCCAGAAGCTTCAGAACTTCTTTCTTCACGACTTCCTGCATCAGAGGATTTAATCGGTGTTGCGGCTGTTTAACTGGCTTGAATTCCTCATCTACGACTATCCGATGCTTGTAGAAGGTTTCAGAAATACCCCTGATGTCGGCCAACTGCCAAGCAATGGCTCGGACATGCTTCTTGAGTAGCCTGATCAGTTGTTCTTTCTGCTCGGGAGATAGATTCGAATTGATGATGACTGACAGCTGGCATTCCTTCCCCGGAATGCATACTCTAGATGGTCAGGCAGCTCCTTTAATGTGAGTTCTGGTGGGTTCTCATATGAAGTAGTGATCCGACTTGATGTTGGTTCAATGTGTGCAGGCGCAGAAGTGGCTGTGGAAGTCACTTTCTGATCATCTAACTCGTCCTGCCATAGTCGCTGCTCTGGATCGTCTAGTGCACTGTCAATTCCTGAAATCAAGCACAACTCTAGCGGATCACTAGATAAGGCATTAGTGATGAAGTTGGCCGAGGCCAACTCCATAGAATCACCAGTATAACAATTATCATCTTGAGCAACAGAATTTCTCATGCTATCCTTAATGCGGAATGTAACACTGTCCTGTCCTACACTTAAAGTTAACAGGCCTTGTTTGCAGTTGATATTTGCACCAGCAGTTGTTAAGAAAGGTCGACCCAAGATAAGTGTTCCGTCTAACTCACGTGTATCGAGAACAACGAAATCTGCAATTATGGTAAAAGGACCACAACAAACAGCTACATCTTCTATTATACCCCTAGGTAGTTTGACAAAACTATCGGCTAGCACGAGATGCAAAGTAAGCAGTTTTAATTTCCCTAGGTTCAGCTTTTCATACAGATAAACAAGCATAACATTAACAGAAGCACCAGAATCAGCCAGACTACGGTCGATTTTAATACCATTAATGATGAACGGTAATGTAAAAGGACCGGGATCAGAACACTTAACTGGCGGTGGTGGCGGCTGGCGCATGGGAGACAGAGTACCAAAGAGAGAAGCGCATTCGTTAGTAAGCGTGACAGAGTACGCCTCTCCGTTCTTCACCTTCTTCACGAGATCCTTAAAGAATTTCCCAAGTGGTGGTATGATCTCTACAGCCTCAGTTACTGGTATCTTGATCTCTGCATTCTTAAGAACATTGTACCACTTCTTATACTGGGTGTCATGATCATTGGCTTTGCTCATCGCAGCTTTTGGAAAGGGGATCCGAGGTATGTATGGCGCTAAGACAGGCTCAGAGGCTGTCTTGGGAGGAGGAGTCGGTGCTTCTTCTTCCTCTTCTGTGATATCTTCAATCTCTGGCATATCCATGGCAGTAGTATCTGGTACCATGTCAGGTTCTGGAGCCTTTGGATCAGTTGTTTGCTTGCCGCTCCTGGTAGTGATAGCTTGAGCTTGTTCATTCTTCACACCGAGGTCTCCTTGAAATGCTGCTTGATTAAGGAAAGGATTGCTAGTAAGGATTTTAGACATATTGTTTATTGCATCTTTTATCCTTTGGCTTTGAGCCTTCTGTCCTTGATTGAGTGCAGCTTGAGCTTTTAATTGGTTGTCATGTTCATCGAGTCTGCTCATGATTTGATCAAACTTTTTCTCATAGTCCTCGTCTCTATTGTAATGCGGCTTTGCTCGAGGCTGTTGCTGTCCTTCAACGAATCCAGGAGGTCTTTGGTATGAGTCTGAGAATCGGTTGATCTGATTCTGCGGTTGGTATTTCCTGTAATTGGCGTAGCCTTTCTGGTTGCTGGCGAAGCCTTGACTGATGAAGTTCACCTCTTCTGTAGACCAGTCATCTATTTTACCAAAGTTGAGGCAGCTTCCACCGTTATGAGCACAGGTTCCGCACCATCCACGGTCAGCCGAAAAGACGGTAGCTGACACAGGATCGAGGGAGATGCCAATTGTCTGCAGATGCTTTTGAACTTCTGCTTTGACCTGTTCTGCAACACTCATCTGACTCTTGGTGCTTTCTTTTCGTCTCTCCCAGTTTCTTGACTTTAAAGCACAGCTAGCAAAATGAAGGAGAGCATCCTGAGGGGCGAGAGCGGTGCAATCTCCACCAGCTAGGGAGTTGACCCACTTTGCAGATTCCTCACGCATACCACAGGCAAAGAATTCAGCCAGCTGCCTTTCTTCATACCCATGATGAGGGCAGTTGAAGAGAAGGGATTGGAATTCATTCCACGTGTCATACAAGCTTACGTCTTCTCTCTGAGTAAACCTGGAGATGCTGTCCTTGTAGGCAGTTGTCCTTGATGGAGGGAAATATTCCTCAACAAAATCTTGAGCTAAAGTTTCCCAATCGGTGTAATGACCGGGTGGTTTGCTTCCAAGCCATCTCTTAGCTACACCTCTGAGAGAGAATGGAAAGGCTCGAAGACATAGAGCGTTCTTGTTGAGGTTCTCAGTCTTGAAAGTTTCACAAACAGCCAGAAAGTCAGACAGATGTGTGCAAGGATTATCATCCGGCTTTCCTTCAAATTGCACGTCCTTAGAGATTAGTCCCAGGAAGGGGATCTTGATCTCATAGTCGGGATCATCATCATTATAAGGCACGGTGATGGGGGACCAAACGTTAGATTCGTGCGGCTTACTGTAGTCCGCAAGACTCCTTGGAGCAGCCATTGCGGAAAGGAAAGATGGAACGGAAGTAGTTTGATTCTGTATCTGCTATGATCTGCAAGAGGCAAAAACAATCACAACCGGTGTAAAATCGAAGTGTGATGGAAAATGAAAGATGGAAAGATAGAAGAATAAAAATGCCAGCTCTTCTTTCAACAAAATAGAAGAAGTCCCCGGCAACGGCGCCAATTTGATGAACAGTCGTAAATCGGGTTATCAAATAACTACCAAGCTAGAAGCTAGGGTAGATCGTATTCCATGGGCCTCTTCTACTAGCTTACTCAAATATGTTGGCAATTTTACTCAAGGTTGAACATGTAGTGCGTGGTGTGAGTTCCACTACTTCTATACTAAAAATGCGAGGTGAAATAAAATGAAATTTAAATGCAGAATGATTGGTTGTTTGACTTAGACAGACGACAGGCAAGCTTAGACTTCGAATCCCCCTTAGATCACCAGAGCATTGGCAGTCAACAGACCAGCGATTTTCGATTCTAGTTCATTCAGTTCACAGACACCACCATAACTCCTGACCCTTAGGTTTAAGACCGGCGAACGTTCGCTCTATCCGTTCTAACTACCAAGATTAATTAGCCGCCCAGGTACGGTCATCTCTTGCGACGACTAAACTAACTGGTGCGAGTACTAACGATTTATGAGTTACTCTAGCAGTGGATTAACCCTAACAGGTTCCTACGAAAGGCACACTCCAATGAATTGGTTAATTGTTCGATTTGATGTTTTAAAGTAAGGCGAGCGTTCGCTTCTATCCTTACCTTAACAAGAATCTAATCTAGGTGGCCAAACCAGACAAGAAACACAGAGAACAAAGAACAAATCAAACATGAAGGAGAACAGAATGAACTTTGAATCTAATCACCGCCGATCCGTGACCGCTTTAAAGCCCTGGGTCACTTAAGGGTTCATCTAATCTAAGCTCTACAAGTTTAGCTACTCATATTCAATACAGGAGAATTGAAGATGAACAGAGAATACATCTCTGGTAGGAAAGATAGAGAAGAACTGTAAAACCTAATTTCGACGAATCCCTGAAGCTTCAATATGCTGAATCTTCAACTCCTAGCACTGGTTCTCCGAGATGGAAGAATGGCGTCACGATCCTTTCCTGGCTCCTCGAACTCCTTTCACTCTTCCTCTCTCTAGTCTAAATCTAGGAATTTTCGTCCAAAGTGTAAGTTATGAGATCCCTTTTCAGCCGGCGGTTTCAATATTTATACCTAAACTAATTTCTGCCGGATTTGCCTGGAATTTTTGCCGAAAACTTAAGAAGTTTTCGGCGAAAACTTCTTTGAAAAATGGCTGGCTTTCAGTGATGGTCTCCTGTGATTTTCGGACTAGGAGTTTTCGCCGAGAACTTGGGGTTTTCGCCGAAAACTTCATCTTGTGAGCTCTGCCGATTTCTTCTGTACTTTTCGCCGAAAACCTGAGGAGTTTTTTGCCGAAAACTATAGTGTAAAACAGCTGACTTTGCCTGTGAGTTTCTTAAGGTATTTTCGCCGAAATCTTTGTAGTGTTTTCGGCGAAAATATTGTGCTGGGCAGTTGGATCTTCGGTTCTGACTCCGGTTTGATTTTTGGTTCGATTCTGGTTCACTCCTTAAGGTCTTGAACACATCCGTGGTTACGTATTTGACGGCAAAAACCTGTGCTCTTACAAAAACACTAGAAACCCATCAAATAGACTCAAAAAGGGCCAAAGTAACCAAATCGGTAGAAAATATGGTAGTTTTTTTTCCAAAGGCAGCTCCTTGCGGAGATACGGAGACAGCACTCACAGACAAAAAAGGAAGAACATCAAGTCCCAACCCGAGAGCAGTTGAGTGAATATTCGCTACTTTACCCCTAAAACCACGTTTCAAGCAAAGAAATGTCGCTTAAATGAGGCTGAAGATCACGTCAAATCGAGTGTCATCAACTATTATCCCGCTAATACTAGTATTTCTAAACATTCATTTTTTACTTACTCAGTATGAACTCGATTGTCAATACGATAATAAACTTTTGCAAGGACACGGTATGATATATTTGTTATGTTTTGTGTTTCATAATCATCTTCAGTTGATATTTCGTCCATTGTTCCTTTTTAGTTTCAAATAACTGATAATTGTATATGTCTAATAATAGTATTTATCAATTCTGATGTTTTGTTATTCGTACATTACTATTTTTTGTATCTTCTTTTATTGTGTGTTATACGTGTTTTAAATATAATACTATTATTTAAAATTAATTTTTGTTTACTTAATAGATGTGCCTGAGGTAGATTTTGATTGGGAGGCGTTGGAGTTCAAAACTGTCAAGGATGCCGAATCATTTTACAGAGATTATGCTCATAGTCTCGGATTTGAGATCAAAATAAGATCCACAAACAAGAATGACAGTAAAGGAGTGAAGACAAACAAGGTCCATTATATTTATCTTACATGCACCAAGGAATCCTTTAAAAAAAATAGCGATTTGGATCCTAATAACCAAGATTCCCCTCCGGTCCTGGTCCAGTCCGAACCTGTGTATAAAAAAAGTGAGCTGAGGTGTGGGTGCATAGCATTGATGTCACTGATGCTGGATAGTGAGAAAGATGTGTACCAGATATTCCATTGGATTTGGAAGCACAATCACGTGCTTATGCCCCCTCATTTGAGGCAATTCTTTCGATCTAACCGACAGATTTCGGAAACCCATAAACAGATGGCAATAATGCATGATTCTGTTGGTATCCGCGGTCGTGATTCGTACGATTTGATGGCCAAATGCAGTGGTGGTGTTGAATCACTTGGATTCACCCGTAGCGATCTTTCTAGTTTCATCAAAGCTTTTCGGTCCAGCCATATTGAAGATGGTGGTCACATGTTCTTACACAACTGGTTCAGGAAAGAAGCTGCCCGAGATGCTGGCTTCTTCCATGTATTTCAATTGGATGCGAAGGCGAACTTTGAGAGTATTTTTTGGGCAGATGCTAGGATGCAACGTGACTATGAAGCTTTTGGTGATGCTATTACCTTTGACACGACATACAAGACAAACAATACCTTCCATCCTTTAGGTATGTCTTCTTGGCACGAAATTTCACTACAACAATATTACTATTTAACATCACTTTTTTAACAGGGGTTTAACAAACCCTTGTTAAACTGCCCATATATAACAGGGGTTTACGGAATTGCTGTTAACTGGGGCCCGCTTAACAGGGGTTTGTTAACCCTTGTTAAATGAGCCACATTTAAGAGCGGTTTCAGTTGAAACCCCTGTTAACCAAAGAAAATAAACCACAAAAGCAGACTCTGACTCCATCTTTCTCATTTACGATCCAATTTTCTCTGATTGTTTCGAACTTCCTCTCAGCCCCATCCATCCGTTTCGTCCCTTCTCTGAACTCATCCCTTCTCCATCGTTGGTGTAGAGTGATGAGAGGAATCTCAAGCCGCTAGTCTGTTCCAACTTCCATGGTTCCCCAATCGATTTCGTTTCGATTTAGCTGTTAGGGTAACGAGTCGAGAATATACCTTTCTCGAAGTTACGCCACAACTCACCTTCTTCCTTATCCATCTACTGAATCGCCAGCGAGGGATGATGGCACATGCTATTCATTTCTTTCAGCTGAACGCTAGACCTAAGATCCCCTCGGTGGGCTCAGAACTTGGCAAGATGCTCCTGGCATCGTTGGCGATGTCGTCACCACTCCAATCAAGGTAATCTCTGACCTTAATGGAACTCGCTCTTTCCTCTATAGGGTTCCTACGATTTACCAGCCAGTTTTGAATCCTTCCTACGACAGCGTCGTGCTGTTTTTATAGGAAGGTTTTGATTTAGCTTGGTCGGTTGAGTGCCGCGATTGCCTTGCTCGTGGTAGTGGCTGTGTTTTGACTTATTTCGATTCTACTCCTTCAACCTATGAATGTCGCTGCCCAGGTAATCGTTCGTTCTTCTTATTTTATAGAATTTCAATTATTGATTTCGGGTTTGGGTTGATTGAACAATCCAATTTTGGTTTTCTCCATTGCAGAGGATTATTTGCATGCAGTGGTTTCAGCGCTCATCTCTCCTCTTTCCTGATCAAGAATAACAATTTGCTTCCCTACAACGTGATTATGGTAATGTCCATGTTTGTTCACTTCATGGTAGATTAGATGAAAATAGGGATAATCCAGTTTTCTCTTCATCCACAATTGCTTCCACAAGTATCTGTGATAGTTCTGTTCATTTCCCTCCCGGTCATGAAATCTGATTTTAGTATACTCTTCAACGATTTGTTTCTAGGTTGAAAGGAAAACAACGGTAAACTCGACTTGGGAAGAGGGTATGCTGGTAAGAGCTTCTGGTTTTGAAACACTGATATGCTTAATTCTGACCATAGCCATTGATTCCCAATCTTAGTTATGAGCATCATGCAAGATGAGAACTGCTTAAGTTGCTTCAGAAATCGTGTATGTCTCTTTCAGTTTTGAGGATGTCTTCATGATTTTGTTTTGATTGAATGTTAGTCCTGGTACTTATGTTTCCTCATATCTTGATGAAATCAAGGAAATGTCTTGTTCGTTGGATCTTTATGTTGAAGAGTAAAAGCTGGCTGCCACAAGTGACCTTGTAAGTTAAGGACTGATATTGATAATGTTGTATATCTTCTTGGTCTGATCCATCGCTTGTGATTCCTTAGCTTCTGTAACTAAAATGATATACAATCCAATATTCTGTGATCCTTGTGCTATTAGTATATCTGTAGCTTATTTATCTAAGTCTCAATCCATTTGTATAGCTTGAGTTTCTATGATCAATTATCATCTCTGAACTTTGAAATTGTGCCCTCTTTTGTGTATTTCAAGAGCAATCAAAACCACAAACTTATAAGAGTTGATAAAGCATCAATTTCGGAACTTACTTGTGTTTCTCTTGCATACAGTATCTAATCATGCACATAAAATTTGTATTCCTTTCCTGTTGTTCCTTGCTGAGTTGGCATCAAGTTTGTATCTTGTTGCTGCTGCTAGTACAGTATGTGCATGGTTAATTTTTGTTTTTGTTTTTGTTGATTGTGTTAGGAGCAGATTGCTTTCCTCGTGCTAGAGTCTTACTTGCTACTGTGGGAAATTCTTCTTGGGGTTTGGGCCATTGATTCTCGTTACTGTGAGATTTTTCTCTGCTCTCTACTTGGTGAGTTTCTTAATGCATTGTTTTCAAATACATATCACGTGTTGAGGATTTGTACCTGCTGATTCTTGTTTCATTATGGGGCCTAATCGTATAGAGCAATTGATTTTTCACCTGAAAAGGTGTCATGTTATGTAGGTTCTGTTCTATTTAATTGTTATGTAGGTTCATGTTATAGAGCAATTGTTTATGAGCTCCTCAAAGATGAAATGATTCTGCTATACTTCGAAAACAAGGTATAGTAAGCAAATCATAAGCATTGTCTCTCACATTTTTAATCTATTGAAACATATATGAAAGTGGTGTTGTTTGTGTTCTGTGACATATATAATATTAGGCATGTGCTGAATCAAGGTATGGAAGGAGTTGGGATATGAATGGCATTGGTCCAAAAACCAACAAGTACAGTGAAGTTTATGATGGCATTTGGAAGAAGTTTGATCGTCTTCAACTTCAGCACTATCAGTCATCCATTGTTTTTTGTTCGATTTTGATCTTTGAACATCTGTTTTTTTATGATTAGTGATGATGTCAAATACGATATTGGACAAGTGTAGTATCTTGTGTAAGATGATTGATTAGTTATAGTGGCTGAACTGTAATACCTTCTCTCAATAAGCAACTAGTTCCAGATGATCTTGGATGTCATTGTAGACTCTCTAACACATTATATTCAATGAAAATATACAGCTCAGTCGAAGTAGGAAGATCAGAAGTTTAATTGTAGTGTATTTTTTTTTGTTAAATAGTTTTAGTTTAACAGGGGTTCTAAACCCTGTTAGAATGTCTGTATAGGAGGGGTTTAAAACCCTTGTTAAATGGTTCATTTAACAGGGGTTTGAAACCCCTGTTAAATGGTCCATTTAACAGGGGTTTGAAACCCTTGTTAAACTACTGTTTTACCAGCGGGTTTTCAACCCCCTGTTGATCCGTTTAGCAACGGACAGAATAACAGCGGTTTATAAACCGCTGGTAAATAGTTTAACAGGGGTTTAAACCCCTGTTAAACGGCTTTTCAAACCCCTCCTTTTTTTTGGTCTGTTTCAAAACCCCTCCTAAATAGCAACTTTGTTGTAGTGTTTTTAATATTTCTTTTTAACTCACGAAACAAGTATATAGTAAATACTAGTATTAATAGTTTACTCCACGTACATTTGTTGTAGCCATTTTTACTGGTTTCAATCACCACAGGAAGTTGGTTGTTTTTAGAGCTTGTTTGATCTTCGAGGAGACTACTGAGGGGTTCAAATGGTTGTTCGAAAAATTCCTAGAGTGCGTGAAGAAGAAACATCCAACTACAATTTTCACTGATCAGTGTCTGGCCATAGCGGCAGGTATTCGAGCCGTTTTCCCTCACACATTTCATGGACTTTGCACTTTTCACATTCTAGAGAATGCAAAGGACAAGATCAAGAAAGGCATGAAGGAGGGCATGATGTCATCCCTTTGTAACTTAATGTTTGATGTGGATGATGAAGCGGGCTTTAACAAATGTTGGGAGTCGACAATCAGTAAACATTTCCCAGGGAAAGGTCCATATGGTCATCCTTGGTTAGCTTTCATATACAAGTTTCGTCACCAGTGGTCTTCGACATGGGTTAACAACAACTTCACGTGCGGTATGCGAAGTTCCCAATTGAGTGAGTCTTTCAATAGCAACCTCAGAATTTTCCTAAACACGAAGTGCAACTTACATAAATTCTTCACTCAATTCAACCGTTTGTTGGAAAGCAAGAGGGCTGACGAATTACAACTTGATTTTAATGCATTGAACTCAGTATCTCCTGCAAGATACACAGTCCATCCACATGTTCATCAAGCATTCAAGGTATGTCCCTTTGAAGAACTTCTACATGTGTGCATATTATTATTTTACCAATACTATTATTCCGTTAGTAACTGTTATTACATTTCATTCCAGTTCTACACCAAGACAATCTTCATGCACTTCGAAATGGAATACTCTGCCATGTCTGCTTATTTTCCAAAAAGCTTCCCCATAAATATTGGAGAAAACATTAAAGCTTATGACTGGTTTAAGCTCGATGAAAACCAAAAAACTGTGATCGACGAGCGTCGCGTCATTGTGAACTCCTCTTCTTCGGACTACAAATGCACATGTCGCGTATTTGATTCGTGCGGTTGGTTATGCCGTCACATATTGAAGACTATGGATTTTAAAATGCAATGGAATCATTTTGGACCTCGTAATATACCGACAAAACATTTCAAGGATTGTTGGTCTAAGACTGCAAAGTTGGGTCTATCATCTATTGTACTGAATAATAGTACAGAAGAGGAACCTGATTCCGAAGCGGGCAGGTATCAAAGTTTATGCTCACTAATTGCAGCCTTTGCATTAGAAGCTTCTCCACTAGTTTCCACCTACAAGGTTGCGAGGGAAATAATAACTGCCGGTAGAAACCGTGTGCGCACCATGATTCTTGAGCAACACGATCTTCCTGACAATGCCGCAAATACCAATGTTCAAGGTATTTACAATTTACTTCATTTACCATTTTATAATTCGAACCATATATACCCATATATTAATAATGATATTATTTTCTTGCAGGAATGATCAATTTGCCACCACCGCCACCAGTATATGCCGGCCGTCCAATACCGAATGGATTGAAGGAGAAGACCGATGTAAACAGATCAAATAAGAGGCTGAAGTCAACACAAAAAAACGAGAGAGACCGGCGCAGGCAGAAACAAAAACGCCAGTTCCTCGCAACCAGTGGATCAGTTTGTTTACTTTATTATGACAGTCAGATTTCTCTTTTCTCGAACAATTTTTATGTCTACTTCGATTAAATATGAACACATGAATACTCTACGCGTGGAACATTTTCTATATATTTATTATACTTTCTGAATACTATTATTTTTCGTATGAATTTGTTGGTAAGTGTAAGGGGTTGTGTTTTTTATTGGTTCTATTATTTATGGCTCTATTACATATGTTATTAAGTTGAAATTTTTTATCATCTTTCATACAATAACTTAATTTTTTCGTTCAGAATGTTTGTTTGAAGCTGACATTATATCAAATACTCATTCCGAAATATGGCATTCATAAATTCCCAAAAACAATTGTATTTTCTGAATACTATTATATCGGAGTATAAATAATTTTAGGAACTAAACTAATTACGAAACAATATACCTTAACTACCACAAATATTATAAGGACAAAATTTTAATCACAATATTTACGAGTGGATGGTCAATTTTAATAAATAATCATAGGGAAACTACTTCATCCATAATCTGGAAAAAAAACTAACTTAGTCATTATCCAGCTAAATACTAGTATTCAAGAAGAATAATCTTCTCAGTACAAAATTAAGAAATCCAGAATCCAACAAAATTCCAAAGGCCAAGTAGAAAAGTTGACCATTCAACAAACAATCCCCTTCAAACAACCTTTGGTCCAAAAACCTACTCCCTACTAGAAAACTATTTTCACCGCGGAGTTGGAAATTACGATGGACTGATTGTGTAGTGCACCATCCCTGTTTCGAGCACAGCCTTCGCTCTCTTGTTCATTGGGTTTGCAAACATTTCGAGAAATACGATTTCCCTGTAATCTCGAATTTCTTGCTCATTCTTCCACTTCTTAGCCATCCACGGAAGGACCTTCCCATCCCATTTTTTGAACATCCTCAGTAGGTAGTCTCCACAAAAAGAGCTGCCATGACTTTGCCTAATACCCTTAATCATCTCCCATTTGAAACTGCTGAAATTGACGGACTTACCACGGCTAGAGAAATACTCAGATACATCTTTCATCACGCGGTACCCCGTCGTCATCCACTGATGATTGAAACCATTTGTGCTCCCGCTGTCAAAGAATTGGTACTTTTGATCTCTCGTGTTCAAAATGAACATAGAATAATGCTCAGCGTGTAGAATCGGGAAGCACCACTGCAAAGGAACGATACAAAAAATCACCATCTGTCAGCCCTGAATAATAGTATCGTAGGAATAACAGTATTATACACAAACCTAAACCAAGGCATGAATTATTATATTATTAAGTTGCAACAAACTTACAATTTTGCAAGTACTTGTTAGGTCATCGTAATTGCTCATCCAGGTGTGCTCATGAATGGCCCTATCAGCAATCAAGCCATATACCCCAACTTTCATAATTGATTTTTTAACGTTGGCGTGAACGTGTCCCTGTCAAGTATGAGAAAAATACAAATTTTTTGTTTCAATACCCAAAAAAATACAGATTAAAAATTCATGCCTTGATCAAACTACTTACCGCCACTCACAAAGGGAAAATCCACTTCTTAATAGCCCCATGTTCAGCCGCCAACCAGTTCAAAGCGTACCTGTAACTGTCCACAATGTGTGAGCAAACCGGTTTCATGCTAAGGAATTCTGCCATTTGTGCCGCTTGTACACAAAATTCAGCCGAACCAAAATCAATTACAGTATTCTTCCTGCAAATTCAAAACCACACCATTTTCATATTTAAATACTTATATGTGTTTAAATAAATATCCTAAAATTAGGCAACTAACCATTCATCCTTTGCATGGAGAATATACGCCTTCAAAGCCTCCACCTCCACATCAATGTTCTCTAACATTTCATTTTCGTCCACTTGGTTACTCTGACTGTTTTTTATGCTTTTTTTAACATTTTCTGTTCGATTCTTCATCTTGCCCTTAGTTGTGTATGGACTGACAGTCGATGGAGCAGGTTTGCGATTCCTATTTGGATGTGCTCTTACACCTCCTTCTTCAATGTTCTTAGTACCACCCTTCCTTTTAAGGAGTTCTTGCAATGGAATGTTGTCAAAGTCATCATCATCATCGACATCAAGACCCTACAAAGTCACAAGAGATGAAAACCATTTCCAAACAATAGTATGTACCGAAAATAGCACAAGCCCTAATACTATTATTTCATCAATAATAGTATTCTTACACATCGCCATAAGCTGCCTTACACAAAATATCATCGTTAGCAATACTATTATTACCGTTAATACTATTATTGATGAAATAATAGTATTCTTACACATCGTCATAAGCTGCCTTACACAAAATATCACCGTTAGCAATACTAGTATCTAGACAATCCTATTATCTGGGCACAGATTTTCGTACCCGAACAGTTTCGGCAGCTATTTCACTAACTGATGGCCCCTTATCAGCATTCTTTTTTCCAGATTTGGCTTCCGATTTCGAAGATTCCCCAGCTCCTTTTCCCTTGGAAACAGAGATCACCTCATCCTCTGCATTTGTTGGTACATCATTGAGACCAATAGATTCAGTTTTCTCACTAGAATCATCTACATCGCTAGGTGTGTCTTTTTGTTGCTGCCTTTTCCCTTCAGTGATGTTCTGTCGCCTTGTTTCTCTTAGTCTCGTCAGATGCACATTACAGTTATCACGGATTGATGTGATCCATTGTTCCATATCACTCATCTACAATACATGGTGGAAATTAGTTTCAATAGATTTTCAGACTCTAAATATATACTCTGAATAATAGTAAGCTGAAAATTAAATTTTTTGAATCGACTTGATATTTACCTTAGCTGTTGACATTCCAGTAAATGTCAAATTCGTTGTAGGGCCAAAAACTGGTTTCCCATCAGTTTCACTTCCTTCATTTGCTTTGTAACTAGATTTCCTCTGAACTGCCTTCAAATCAGTCTTCACCTTCTGTGTGTCCCAATAATCACAGAATGGAAGTGTAGGACTAGGTTGAGATGGACGGCTGCCGAACTTCTGGCAAATCGAAACCTGTTACAAATACAATACAACAAACCTTTAAAACAAACTTTCTAAAGGAAAATAAATGTCTTAATAACATGCTGCGACTAGATCAATCCTCAATGTATTATCTAACTAATACTATTACTCTAACTCTTACTTACTATGACCAGATGCAATTCACCCTCAATGTATTTTCCTTTCTTTGATTTTACCATGCCCTCATGAAGTTGATCTGCCACATGGCTGCACCAGTTGTATTCGAGGAGTTTTCTCAACCGGTTCTTCTGTATCAACCGTGCATACTCCATAGACGCCACCTGCCGAGTTTTGGGGCATAGTAACGACCCCGTTACAAACAGTACATACATTTGACACCATGTCTGTTCGTCCACCTCTCTCTCATACAGCCTGTCTCTCAGGAGCTTTAGGTGTACATTTGTGCTGCCAACTTTTTCAAATTTTAGACCAAGCTCTGCAGCCATATCATTCATCTCCTTCTCCATTTTTTCAGACAAGTCGACTACAAGTTTACCCTTTGGCAGCCCGTAAACTTCATGCACATCTTCTCCCGAAATTTTCAATCTCATATCTTCTCCGATTATGAAACTCCTTGATTGTACATCATAAACATCTACAACCCACCTCCTGAATTCGAACGGCAACTGATTCATCTTAACCTTAATCGTACCACCGAATCCAATACTATCCAACACCTTCACTCTTTCAGTCAATCCCAATTCTATAAGCTTCTTGTGCAGTTCCAAAATTCTGTTTGGACTGCATCTTGCATTTGCCACTGCTGATCCATATCTGCAAACAAATTATCCAAAATAACAGCTTAGAAACACAAGTATAGGTATTCTTCCCGCCAAAGAACCACATACTATTACAGGCTCTATACTAGTATCCAAAATATAAATAAACAACATATATAGTGGTATTCAAAATCCATCAGTTAACACACATTGATGTTTATTTCAGAACACAAATAAGACAAATATCATCTACAAAATGACAGTTTTCACGAAATTGCAACTTTTACCTAGCTTGGGCTTGCTGTGTATTCAATTGAGATTCTCCAACAACAGGTTCATCATGCCTATTCACCGGTTCAACCCTGTCTTCATGACGTTTTGGTGCAACAGGTTTTTTCGGCTTCGGCTTTTTAGATACCGCCAACTTAATCCTTTTGCCCCTTTGCTGAATATGAGTGTTCGTCATCTCGTTCTCTGAATTTGATAAAGAAACTTCATTAACATCAAACACCACAATCAAGGACGTGAGCCCAACAAAAAACAATCAAACCACACACTTGTACAACAACATGCCATCACAACTATAACGGTTAATAATAATATTACAGAAATACTATTATCTTCTCATCCAGACCACACAGAAACAACACAGTTTACCTCATTCAATATAGTAATGCTGCAATACTATTATTGGGCATTTTACTGTGAACTACGACAACTATATGGTTACAATCTAACACAATAGCTGCACATATGTGGAACAAACAGTAATCATACAATAATTGCAACAGAAAGGCCAATCCACACACACAAAACAGAGTTGCAAGAACAATTTACAATACAAGTTATATCAGCATTTTCACATTATGGACCTAAAACAAACAAATCAACTTATATGGATAATAGTATTACAAAAATACTATTATCTGCTCAAACCAACAACAAAGAAACACCGAAGTTTACCTCATTCAACAATAGTAATTCTACAATACTATTATTGGCCAATAACTGTGAACTACAACAGCTATAATCTTTCAATCAAACACAATAGCTGCACATATGTGGAACAGATAGTAATCATACAATACTTGCATCATAAAGGCCAATCCACACACACAAAACAGAGTTGCAGGAACCATGTACAATACAAGTTATATCAGCATTTTCACATTCTGGATGCAAAACAAACAAATCAGCTTATATGGATAATAGTATTACATCTCCTTTTCAGTTTTGTTCGATTCCAAAATTACATCAGAAATCCATAGACCAGATGTATTTGCCAGAATAACAGTAAATTTGACTTTTCAAACACGAATCATTTGGATAATAGTATTAACCTAATAAAAGTACCGAAACCATACCCAAACCACAACAGCAAAACTGAAAAACGCGATGAGTGTTGTTACTAAACCTAATTCCGAACACAATCGAAACCGCAACACTACAAGAAAAAGCTAATTTAACAGCAGACGTTTAACAGCGGCCCCGAAATGGCCGCTGTTAAATTATAAAAACCGAGATATTTAACAGCGGCCAAGTGGCCGCTATTAAATTATTAGCGGCTAGTGACCGCTGTTAATTTATTTCACGCGGATCGCTATTCTCGTCCGTCGGATTTAACTAAAGAAACACAAATTCAGAAATCTGAACCGTCCAATTTCAAAGCCGGACGGAAACCTTCGCCATCAACCGCCGATCCTCCTCTTCTTTTTCTTCTTCTTGGCTGATCCGCCTCCTTCTCCTCTTCTTCTTCTTCTTCTTGGCTGATCCGCCTCCTTCTCCTCTTCTTCTTCTTCTTCTTCTTTATCTTCTTCTTCTTCTTGGCTGATCCGCCTCCTCCTCCTCTTCTTCTTCTTCTTCTTCTTCTTCTTCTTCTTCTTCTCTTGCTGATCCTTCTTCTTCTTCTTCTTCTTCTTCTTCTCCTCTCTTTATCTTTTTCTTCGTCGCTGCCGTCGTCGTCGCTAGTTTCGGCCGGAGGAGGAGGACGGGATATGGCGTCGATGGAAGCTGGTTGAAGAAGCGATGGAAGCTGGACAGGATCGTGGCGTCGACGAAGAGAGGAGAGCAACGAATCTGACGTTGACGGAAGGTGGAGAGCGACGGAAGCGACTATCGCCGGAGTTCCGGCTCAATCGCCGGAGCTCCAGCTATTACTTTAATTGACGGACTAATTTAACAGCGGCCTGTGGCCGCTGTTAAATTATTTAGTTTAACCGCGGCCACATTTTGCCACTGTTAAATGAGTTTCCCATTGGGCAATTTAACAGTGGCCAAATTATTTTAACAGCGGCCACAGCCGCTGTTAAACACGTTTTCTGCCGCTGTTAATTAAACAATTTCTTGTAGTGCAACTACGTCTGATTGCACATGCAAAGTTAGAAATCCAAACCTGGTTATGGGTTCTTGTCGGTTCTTATGGTTTCACGAAACCACAGCGGCTGCACCAAACAACTGCACCAAATCGGGAATCGAAATTAGTTGGGATGAATAGGCAGAGGGAATGTCATTCGGTAGTGCTTACCTAAAGGAAAAGACTGAGTCGGCTCTTCCGGCGATGGCGGTTGCAATTTCAATCGGCGACTAAGAGCAGACTCGAATTTGACTGCAGAGAAGATTTGGGAGAGAATGAGGTGCGGTTTTTTTGTGGCAACGGTTAAAAGAGGAATGAAAATGGAAAAGGTAAATAGTATAATGCAATTTGGGGTAATAAAAATATTTAATATGACACAATAAATAGGGGAATCCCATTATTTTATTAATATAATCCCTCCACCATTGGATCTGTTCTATGGAGATCTAATGGCTCTTATGGATTATGTCTTATAGACATAATCCATAATTTTGTCACCATTCTTAATCCGTATTTGGTCTACTAAACCAAATTAATTTCAGCCATTGATTTAATATTAAAATAATAAGATTATCATAATCTTATATGATCAATTAATTACCTAATTAATTAGTAGATAATGATTAGGAAGGTCTTTTAATGTTACCATAATTTTTTCTCCGATAGGCTTTATATATTCCCAGTGCACTAAAAGTCTCTTATTAGAAAATCTAACTGTACAATAATTTTTTGTTTGCTAATGTTGCAATGTTAATAATTCTTACACTAGAAAGTCTATTTATGAACCATCTAGACTCCAAATGTGCTATATTTATGTTGTTTGATCTTTGTTTAAGTATTGGTTTGCTGATTTGATGCATGTATTAGGACACCTTAGATGTGAGTTTCGTTTCAATGTTAATGATGTTTGTACTAGGACACCTTAGTACTTTTCCTGCATTAGGACACCCTTGATTCTATTGAAGTTAACATCTATATGGTGAACTGTACACGATTTTTTGGTTTGCTGATGTTGCAATGTGAATGATTCTTGCACTAGGACAGTCTATTTATGAACCATCTGGACTCCAAACGTGCTATATTTATATTGTTTGATCTCTGTTTAATTATTGGTTTGCTGATTTGATGCATGTACTAGGACACCTTATATGTAAATTTCATTTCAATGTAAATGATGTCTGTACGAGGACACCTTAGTACTTTTCCTACACTAGGACACCCTTGAATCTGTTGAAGTTAACCTCTGTATGGTGAACTGTATAAGAATTTTTGGTTTGTTGATGCTGCAATGTTAATGATTCTTGCAACAGGACAGTCTATTTATGAACCATCTACACTCCAAATGTGCTATATTTATGTTGATTGATCTTTGTTTAAGTATTGGTTTGTTGATTTGATGCATGTACTAGGACACCTTAGATGTGAGTTTCACTTCAATGTTAATGAGGCATGTACTAGGACACCTTAGTACTTTTCCTGTACTAGGACACCCTTGTCCATGGCTGATGACTATATTGGCGACGGGATTAAAAAAATACAAACAAGCAATTTCAAGAAACTGACCGAAGAAGAAAGAAACAATGTCGCCAGGGAAGAAAGAAACAATTGCGGTTGGGAATTTGTTTTGAAGAGAAAATCTTGGACTTTTGATTCTCTTTCCATAATTATCCATTGAATTAATTATGTGTTATAATGATCCGTTGAATTAATTATCTGCCATACTGATCCGAATTAAATAATTAGATAATGAATAAGTCAATCTAATATGAACCATTCATTTTTATCTAATAGTTTTTGTTAATTTGGTCTAATTGACGAAATTTGAGGCTTGGTTCCCCAATAGGCTTCGGAGTAAGGTTTGTAGTTGAAAAGATATACTTAAATACTTAAACAATCCATTCGTTCATCGTGTATCATTAAACTTGAATTAGTATTCGCATAATACCATTTCATCCGAATGATAGACGAAAAATGACATGGTCATTAACACCGCTATCCTGGTCATTAATTTATTTATTTTTAAAAATTCATTTTCTGCCCCATTTTGTTTTTTTAGAAGATTATAAATTTTTAGTAACTAATTAATTTCTTTTTTTGGTTGATCACAATTTCCATTTTTTCACTTTTCTTAATATTTATTCAGAAGTATTAATTTTTAATAATTAATTTAACATTATCCTACGTTTTCTTTCCAAACTTTACCCCTTTTTAAAAAAAAAATTATTTACTAGTCATCAATTTAACGTTGTGATTTTATACAGATTACGATGACACATTTTGTGGAAATGATTTCGGAACAATTCCTCTTTTATTATGAACAGTTCCTCTTTTATTGTTTCGGAACAGTTCCACTTTTATCGTTTTGGAACATTATATTAGTCCAATTCATTTAAAACGGAAGCATAATCAACATTATCAGTTCTAAAATCCGGTTAAAGAACATACATCCTGTGTTACCAAATTACAATTTTGGAACACACATTGAATCACTACAACAAAACCTGGCTACGGAGGCACACACTATTTGCCTCTAAAAAGCATTTTTTTTGCCTCTATAGAGTTTTAGAGGCAGATAGTTAAGTGCCACTAACGTTGCTGCGGCTAAAAGTCTTTAGAGGCAAATAGGGTGGCACATATTATCTACCACTAAATGGAAGAATTAGTGGCAGATATAATTGTTGGCAATTGCATCTTTAAACAACACTTATCTGTCATCTTAGCCACCTTTTAGAGACACTTATTTTTGTTGCTGGTATATTTTTTTAGAGGCATATATATATGCTTTTAAAAAGAATTTACTCCTACTAGGGCATTTTCCTTTATTGAACTCTTCCACTATTTACAAATATTACTCTCTATTATTTTGCTATCTATGAGATTTGAACCCGGGTGGTTCAAGGAAATACGCTAAGTTCTTAGTTCTTACCACTTGGCTCAGGAGTACTTACTGATACTTCTTACGCAGTTTTTAAATATAAATTATAAAACTCAATGATATGGAGAAACTATGCCAAGAAAAAGAAATCAAAATTGAAAAAATGAATTTTTTTTCTTACTCATTATTAGAAAAAAAAATCGTTAGCGTTTATTATATATATAATTAATTATATATTATCTAACATTTATCGATACAAAATAATACAAAGTTTACAAGTTATCTACCTTTACAAATTTTAATCATTCATCACATAGAGATAGATCAATTATTTGTCTCTAAGCTAATCGTACAACCTATAGAGGCAATTATAAATTATCTGCCTCTAAAAATTTTAATCATACAACCTATAGAGGCAATTATAAATTATCTGCCTCAAAAAGAGTTTTTTTTTGTGTAAGACAAAAAACTTATAGAGGCAGTTACAAATTATCTGCCTCTAAAAGAGCTTTCATATAACTTATAGAGGCAGTTATAAATTATCTGCCTCTAAAAGATGTAATCATATTGACTTATAGAGGCAATTATAATTATCTGCCTCTAAAACTATAAAAATTATTTATTAATATTAAAATAAATAAATAAAATACAATTAGAGGCAGATATATTCATCTATAGAGGCACATATAGTATTTGTTCTTTAAAAGTATATTTAGAGGCAAATATTCTATGTGCCTCCATGAATCTGCCTCCGTAGCTATGTTATGTTGTAGTGGAAGAAAAAGAAGATGAAGATCTAGACTCTATTTAGCCAAATCACAATATTTAGATCTAGAATTCGGGTTTTGTAGTAGTTTTGGAGTCAGAATTACGTAACTATATACCGTCAGTAGCACATATCAAACTATGTCCAAAACTAAACAAATGTGACACGGGGATAGCGCAACGCAAGCCAAGGAGCGCCGCGCTACCCAGGCTGCACAGCACTTCCCATACCCATTTTCCATTAATTATAAAGTGTCAGCACAAGTACCAATTGATTGCTTAATTGGTCCTTGTAATTCTCCATAAATAAAGTATGCAGTACCTATGGTGAGAAGCTGGATGGAAATTTATAATTAATTAGGATTTACATTATTACATATTTTAGTTCTACTTATAGGATGATAATGATAAATTCTCATGCATGCGGCTTCGCACCATAAGTTGATAGGCATACCTATGGTTTGAGTTCAAGTTCAGATAATTGATGTTCATTGTTAAAGTAATTTCGGGTTTGGATAATAACCACCCTAAATAGTTTTTTCGGGTAGTAAAGCCGTATTCATGCCCGTCAGTTTCGGTAACCATAACAAAAAAATATAAAATTCTAGAGACAAAATACACAAACTCTATTAATTTTCAAACGCGTAAACTTTATAAATCACTAATAAACTATTCTCAAATTACATCATGCAAATATTTTTTTATTATAAATATAAAAGTGAAACAATTAACTATTACATACATAAAATATCTCATTAACAATCCAAAAATAATATCATTATAAAAGTATTTTTATATGAGTTACATTAACCGGTTCGGATATTTCAATATCTATACCATACCCGTACGCGAACGTAACGATATTCGAGTTTACCCATATTATAAAAATATCTAGTCAACTCGAGTTTATCATATTTGACCAGTTCGGATGGATAACCATAATAACGAGTATCATTACCATTTATAGAACTAAAATGTGTAAATTTTAATTAATTAATTATAAATTTCCATGGATGCAGCTTCTTTATAATTTCCATGCATGCATTCACCATTGGCGGACTGCGGAGAATTAAAACGGACCAATTAAGCAATTAATTGTTACTTCTGCACACTTTATAATTAATGGAAAATGGGTATGGGAAGTGCTGGCGCGGGGCTACTTGGTTTATGTGGCGCTGCCTAGCTTGTGTAGCGCTAGCAGCGTGGCGCTAGCCCGAGTCCAGCTTACCATCAAACAAATTTAGCTTATTTGATAGTGTTAAGGAACAATCTCAACAATTGATTTATTTTTCCAGATCTAATGGTTTAAATTAAAAGGGTAAAAAGGTCATTTCCGTATTTAATTTAATTTTAGTTTTTTTAATTCAAGTGAAAATAGCCGGTGACTGGAGCTCCGGCGACCAGAACTCCGGTGACCGGAGCTCCGGCGACTTCTCCGATGAATTTTTTGGACGATCGGAGCTCCGATTTCAAAAAAATTTTTGGCCACCAGACCACCGTCGTCGGGCCTATTTTTCTGGAAATTTTTTTTCGGTGACGCTTCGTACTCGTTTTTAATGTGTACACACTTTTGTACGTGTGTACACACTTTTGTACATAAACTGTGTACTCATTTGCAAAGATTTTTCGTACACATGTGTACATGTTTCTATACATGTTTTGTACACGTTTTATACACGCACACGTTTATGTACTTACATTTTTGTATATGTGTACATTTATCTTGTAGATATGTACACACGGTGTACACGTGCACACACTCTTTGTACACATGTACACTATATCTTACATTTTGTTTATGTATACGTATACACACATTTTATACACGTGTACACCTATTTGTACACGTGCACACTTATTTTTTACACTTGTGTACACATATTTTGTATACATCATGTGTACACGTTTTATACACGTACACATTTATGTACTTACATTTTTTACACACGTACACTTATCTTGTACACATCTATAAATGTGTACACCTATTCGTACACGTGCACACTTATTTTTTACTAGTACACATACTCGTACTCGTGTGTACATATTTTGTATAAATCATGTGCACACTACTTAATAATGTAATGTGTGTACATGTGAACGCGTACACGTGCACACCTATTTTATATACTAGTGTACACATATTTCGTACTCGTGTGCACATTTTTTTACAAACTATGTGCATCTATTTAATAAGATAATTTTATTATTATATAATATCACTAAGTGCTTAGTAGCATAGTGGTAGGAGTTTAATATTTAAATTGAGAGGTCATGATTTCGAATCACATCACAACACTTTTTTAATATATAAATTATCTAACTAGGGGTGGCGGCGGCTGGGCGGCGGAGATCCGGCTGCGGCGGGGCGGCGGAGATCCGGCGTCGGCGGGGCGGCGGAGATCTGGCGGCGGCGGAGCGGCGGAGATCCGGCAGCGAGGGAGGTCCGGCGACGGAGGCGGAGATCCGACGGAGGTCCGGTGATGGCGGCGGCGATGGCGGAGGTCCGGCGACGGCGAGACGGCAGAAGTCCGGCGACAGTTGAAGGTGCTGGCCACCTTTTTTGAAAATACCTATAATACCCTTCTTTGATGGATCAAGGAACTCACTTCCTTGATCCCAAGCTGGACCCGCGCTAGCCCCGTGTCACATTTGTCTAGTTTTGGACATAGTTTGATATTGTGCCACTATTGGTACTTAGTTACGTAATTCTGACCCCTAAATTACAAAACCCCTAGAATTCGGCACTAAGATCTAGACTTTGTTTCTAATTAGTAAATTGAATCAAGATGAAAAATAGGAATAATGATTATCAATACCATGCTCCAAATTTATTCAAAGGAACTTATTTATTTAAAAAATAAATAAATAATACAGAGAAATCAACTCACTTGCATCATAATCCACGAAAAGAAGTAAGATGCAGAGATAAAAAATAGAATTGAATGAATAGAATAAGAAATCATATTATTTGTCTCCACCACTTCTTTCATCATAATAGGATAATTCATAAAAAGAAGTAAGAAGCAAAGAGAATAGATAGAATAGAATAGATGAACAGAATAAGAAATCATATTATTTGTTCCACTGACTTCTTCTCATGAACTCGCCGATTAATCCATGAAGCCATCTCGCCGATTAATCCATGAAGCCATCTCGCCGATTAATCCATGAAGCCATCTCGCCGATTTCCACCACTTTCACCAGGCTCCACTACAAAAAAGTTTACCTTTAGCTACTACAAAATTACAACGGCATGAAAATGCAATAGCAAATAGTTAGTATTTGCTATGGCAATCACTATTTCATGTAGTAATTTGCAGTAGCAAATACTATTTGCCACACCACTATTTACTACACTCAGCATCCCCGTCGCAAATAGTGGTGTGACAAATAATATTTGCTACTGCAAATTACTACATGAAATAGTGATTGCCGTAGCAAATACTAAACTATTTGCTACTGCATTTTCATGCCGTTGTAATTTTTGCAGTAGCTAAAGATCAATTTTTTTGTAGTGCTCCGTTGTCATAGACTCTCCTGAATCCATATCCCGCCTCCACAATCGCATCTCCATGCTTCAGCCCCCTGAATCCATTCCGTCGGAAACTCCATGCTTTCACACCGACTCCGCCTCCTCGACTTCTCCTTCACCATCGCTACCACCACCGCCGATGAGGATGCACGACGGCGGGTCGACGAGAGACGCGCGATAGCTTCTTCGAGGGATGTTTGACAACGTGTCGACGAGGGAAGCCGTGATGATGGGTCGACAAGGGAAAGAGAGGGAAAGGGTTTTCCGGTGGCTGTTTGTTGTGTAGAATGAAATATGATTAGGGTTTGTGTTGAAACCCTAATTTTTTGATTATATATACTGGTTTCAAAATGACTATTTTGTCCATTTTATTCTAATCCATTGGATCTAATTCCTAATCCGACGGTTCATAATAGTGTCCTTATATGAGGACACTAATGGGTGTCCTAATGGTAGTAGATCCCGCTCCTCTTGGTGTATAATTCCGGCCAAGATGTGGTCACTATGTATTTATTCCTCTAATTGAAGTATTAACAACAATACAATTATGCAGCATCATCATCACTCAATAACAATAAGCAACAATTTTGAGGATTACTCGTAGTACAGTTTAAATGAAAAGTACAAAACGACAAAAAAATAGTGAAATTCTTATAAAAGAACCAAAATCTCAAAGGAGGCTTCCGAAATGTAAAACCGAGTACAACCGATAAATCAAATCCAAAATCCAATCCTCAAGAATGCTTACAAAAGTTCCCCAAAATAAAAGTAAAGACGGTCAACTGAAATGTAAAACAGAAGTAAGTCAACTCCAAGTAGGTCGCCGATCTTCACCTCATAGCTCCAAAGGACAACCTTCCCGAACTCAACTAGCAACTGCGAACTCCAACCTAGCTCTAGCCACGAGAACCTGAAAGGGGAAGAGGGGGGGATCAATTTCCTAATGAAATTGAGTGAACCCACTAGGTTTAACTATGCGCCGAGCCTAACCTGACAAAGCGGTTCCAAACTCCGCACACACATCCACAATGGAACCAGACACAGCCATACCACATTTTAATTCCCTAAAAAAGTCTAGGTGATCACATAGGTGCAGTTCTTAGTTCAACATTTACCATTCACAAAATCATCAATACAACATAGATCAACATGCATACCGTTGAACATTACATCGCATAAACATATAGTGTTCAACATCACATACATACAGTTCAACATCTTATCACATCTCGCCACACATTCACCTTCCACACTCACACACATACACACATTCACACACAATCACATACATTCACAATTCTCATTTCAATTATCTAGGTGAGTTCATTAGGCGCCTAGGAGTTGCTCCACACCACCACTGCCAGCCAACAATCCTGGTAATACAACCCAAGGTAATCTACTCAACGTAGATCGATACCACCAATAATCTCTGGTACTTGACCAAGGTGATCCACTAACGTAGACCGACTCAACATAAATCCCTGGTAGCTAACTAGAGTGATTCACTCATGAACCAGACACAACTCAACACATCTCAAGGTGGGCAATGTGGACTCCTACCGGTTCTATCATTTATTATTCATAATCAGACATTCATCACTTAAGTTCATCGATCAAAGCCATCCATCAAATCTATCCAATTCCCAACATCAAGTCTGTCAACAATTCCATCATTAACTTCATTATTAATCCAAATCCAATGCACCTTCCATAGATCACAACCGATCAATTACACACACATCCAAGCATTTCCTTCCAATCAATTCTAATTCACAATTCCATGTTCTAACTCCATTACCCAAATCCATGTACCAATTCTATTCCATCAATTCTACACCACAAATCACCTTATCAACTACCATCACACATAACACCCATTACACTTGAATCAACATGTACCTTCAATTCTTTCAATTCATGTAATCGCCCACATTCCTACTCCATTCAGCTACACACACAATTCATGCATCAAAACACAACAAGGGTAAAAGGCTAGCTCACCGGCCACCCCCACCTGCAAGTACAGGGATAGCCATGTCGTGAGTCTTAAGGCTACCCTCATGTTCATCCTTCATAGGAAGACCCCACATTGGGCAAGGCCATCCTCCTGTTTATCATAAATAGGGCGACCCCACATTGGCAGGACCACCCTCCTGCAACCACAACTGACAACAATAGGGAATATGTATAAATTCACAAGGTCACCCAAACTCGTCGTTCCTAGCACTCACTTCTAATTCTAATCCATTAATCATGCACATTAATCGTGTAACCCAACCCATCAGCAAGCATTACATTAAAAAATCATCAATCAACAATCAATTCAACAACCAATTCCTCAATCAACAATCATCAACAATCAACCAACAATCAATCATAGAACAGTTGTCATCTTTTACTCTCTTCCAATTTCATGCAATCCCTAATTCATCTAGTTCAGAATTTCAACTTCTCACATCGACCATCACTACCTATCATACGCTAAACCCTCACCCGACAAGAAGACGAGGCTCTAAACAACTTCTAGAAACTCGAACAGCCAAGTTTTACAGCTCCAAAAATGTAGCTTCTTCCTTCTGCCACTAACAAACCCTAACCTCAAAATAGCCAGAACCGAGATATACGGTCTTCTACGAACATGTAGCAAGAAACGGATCGTCAATCGGACCTCTGTAGCTTCCGGAATCAAGGTTTGAAGCTTGGGGGTTTTTAGTTCATCAAAGGGGTTTTCGAGAGGAAAGAGAGAGTGAGAAGTTGAAGAATTCCATCAAAACCCGTCTTTTATAGTCAGACAAAGACACACGACCGTGTATCATAACACATGGTGTGTGTTATGAAGACACACAACGTGTGTCTATAACACACGGCCGTGTGTTATGGTCTGCCACCCTCAACAGATTTTCAACGTACTCGCTTGTAATAACTTCGACCCGACTCAATTTTGAACGTTCCAGACCTCGATGGGGCCTCAAGAACATTGTTTCCAATGTATCAATCATCCAAACTCAATTTCCAAACCGTTCGGTTGGGCGGGGATGTTACAAGTAACGATAGGGATTCTAGGACCCCAAACACGAGCTCCCCAAGGAGTCTCTCTTGAGTTATCGATGGTGTGTGTGGTTTGACGAATGGAGGTGAAACGAGGAATGGTGAATGATGAGGGTCGATGATAGCAAGCTTGTTTAAGGAAGCTATTCCCCTATATGATGATGGCTCCCCTAGGTCATTCGTAGATGACAATAATAGATTAATGCTTAATCCACCAATTATTCTAAGTAGAATTAAATACCCCCTTCCCAAGAGTTTAACTCTTATCCAACTATTAAGATAAACCATCTGATAAACTAAGCCGAAAGCAATACAATAAACTAAGCCGGAAAAAATAATAATAATTTAAGAATATAATGTTGAAGAACTATTGGCGCGTCACATACCCATTCCCCTTCAGTACAATCGTGTCCTCCCGAATGTTAGGGAGTTGCAGCTGTAAGGAGTTCCACTCCTCCCAAGTGGCGTCTGCCGGTGTCGTGTGGCTCCAATGGACCAAGACCTCATCCTTTCCTCCTCGAAGTCACTTCTCCAGCAATGCTCGTGGTGGTACTAGTACCCCTCCTTCAGCATAAGGTGGTGGAGCTGGCACTACGGTTGACGCATCTCCT
The DNA here is from genome assembly GCA_034768395.1 of Linum lewisii. Lineage (NCBI taxonomy): Eukaryota > Viridiplantae > Streptophyta > Magnoliopsida > Malpighiales > Linaceae > Linum > Linum lewisii. Next base: position 10,244,838 of record CM068304.1, read on the forward strand.
CGAGCCGCCTTTAAACATGACACATGGTAAACGGGGTGTACCTTTGCTGTAGACGGAAGGTCCAATTTGTAAGCCATCTTACCAATTCTTTCAAGAACTTTGTAGGGTCCGTAAAATCGAGGCGCTAGCTTGTGATGTCGCTGCTTGGCTAGAGTGTTCTGGCGGAAGGGATTGACCTTGATGTACACCCAACTCCCAATGTCAAACTCCCTCTCGGTGCGACCCACGTTACAGTACTTCTCCATCCTCTCTTGGGATTTCTTGGTGCGGCCCCTCAACTCTCAAAACACCTCATCCCTATCTCGTAGTGCCATGTCTACGATAGTCGTGTTAGCCGTACCAGGAACATAGGAAAGTAAGGTTGGCGGTGATCTTCCACACTCGACCTAATACGGGCTTTTTCCCGTTGTGGTATGAAGACTAGTATTATAATAGTATTCTGCCCAAGGCAGCAACTTCACTCATTCCTTTGGTCGATCTCCCATAAAGCATCGTAGGTACATCTCCATTTGCTTATTGACAGCTTCAGTTTGGCCATCCGTTTGTGGGTGATAGGCCGAGCTCATGTTGAAGCCTGTTCCCTGCATACGGAAAAGTTCTTGCCAATATAAGTGATGACACTCGATTTGACGTGATTTTCAGCCTCAGTTAAGCAACATTTCGTTGCTTGAAACGTCGTTTTAGGGGTAGAATAGCGAATATTCACTCAACTACTCTATTTCCTACCGATTTGGTTACTTTGGCCGTTTTTGGGTCTATTTGATGGTTTTCTAGTGTTTTTGCGATAGCACAGGTTTTTGCCATCATTTACATAGCCACGGACGTGTTTAAGACCTCAAGGAGCGACCCGGACTCAAACCAGAAAACAAACCAAAGTCAGAACCGAAATTCCAACTGCCCAGTACAAAGTTTTCGGTGAAAATTCTACAGAGTTTTCGCCGAAAATATCTTAAGGAACTCACAAGCGAAGTCAGCTGATTTACACTGAAGTTTTCGGCGAAAACTTCCATAGTTTTCGCCGAAAATCCTAGAAGAAATCCGTCAAAGATCCAGCTGAAGTTCTCGGCGAAAAGTTTAAGTCTTCGCCGAAAACTATTGAACAAAGTACACAGGAGGATTACATTGAAGTTTTCGGCGAAAACTTCTTAAGTTTTCGCCAAAAACTCCTTCCTTTTCCGGCGCTGTCTTGGAAACCCTAATCTTACCTATTTAAACAGAGCAGCCGACAGCCAAAGGGGGGGAATTATTCATATTTTCACACAATCAAATCAGACTTTTGAGAGTCAGCCGACTCTAGGGTCGATAGATAGAGTTTAGAGAGTTCGAAGATCCGTGGAGAGATTGCGATGCCATCCTTCCACCTCGGAGAACTCGGAGCTTAAAGTTGAAAATCCAGGAGATCGAAGCTTCGTCGGAGTCATCAGAATTAGGTTTTTCAGTTCCTATCTGTTCTTCCTCTGTATGATGATTTCCTTTGTTGCCTTTGATTCTTCTGTTATCGTTATGAGTAGCTGAACTTGTAGAGCTTAGATTAGATGAACCCTAAGTGACCCAGGGCTTTAAAGCGGTCACAGATTGGCGGTAATTAGATTCAAAGTTCAATCAGTTTCTCTTTGCATGGTTGTTTTGTTCTTCACTGTTTATGTCTCTCTTTTGGTTGATCTCCTAGATTAGGTTTTTGCAGGTTAGGGTTAGTCGCCAGACAGCTTCCCTGCTTTGGCGCATAAACTTGTCTTCCTTGATCACTGATGACACTCGATTTGACGTGATTATCAACCTCATTTAAGCGACATTTCATTGCTTAAGACATGGTTTTAGGGTAGAATAGCGAATATTCACTCAACTGCTCTATCTCGTGCCATTTGTGTTACTTTGGCCCGTTTCGGGTCTATTTGATGTTTTCTAGTGTTTTCATGATAGCACAGGTTTTTGCCGTAAAATAAAGTAGCCAAGGACGTGTCTAAGGCGTTGGAACCTAGAGGAATCGCACCAGAATCGATCCGAGAAGTCAATCAAGTCAAAGCAAATCCTGCCCCGATTTACACTGCAGTTTTCGGCAAAAATCCCCTAGGTTTTCGGCGAAAACTCAAGAAGAAATTGGCTGAGTTCACGAAGAGAAATTTTTGGCGAAAACTCCAAGTTTTCGCTGAGAACTCTAAGGTCCGAAAATCACAGGAGAAACAGCCGAGCATTCAAGTCATTTACAAAGGAATTTTCGGCGAAAACTTACTGAGTTTTTGGCAAAAATTCCAGGAAAAATCAAGCGGTATTAGGGTTAAGTATAAATACTTAACCGGCGGCCCAAAAGAAAGAGGGACCACATAATACATCATAACTGCAGAATTCTCTGGAGTTCTGGAGCAGAGTTTAGAGTTCGAAGAGCCAGGAAGAGATCGTGGCGCCATCGCTTCACCTCGGAGACTCGGAGCTAGGATTGAAGATTACCGGAGATCGAAGCTTCGCCGGAGTCGTCTTAATTAGGTTTTTCTGATCCTTTTCTGTTCTTTCTTTGTTTAAGATGAACTCTGTCTTTGCCCTTTGATTCTTTTGCTATGAACATGAGTAGCTAAACTGGTAGAGCTTAGACTAGATGAACCCTAAGTGACCTAGGGCTTTAAAGCGGTCACGGATCGGCGGTGATTAGATTCAAAGTTTAATCAGTTTCTCTTTCATGTTTGATTTGTTCTTCGTTGTTTATGTTTCTTGTCTGGATTGATCACCTAGATTAGATTCTTGTTAAGCTAAGGATAGAAGCGAACGCTCGCCTTACTTTAAAACATCAAATTGAACAATTAACCTATTCATTGGAGTGTGCCTTTCATAGGAACCAGTTAGGGTTAATCCACTGCAAGAGTAACTCAGACATCGTTAGTAATTGCACCAGTTAGTTTAGTCGTTGCAAGAGGAGACCGTACCCGGACGACAAATTAATCTTGGTAGCTAGATCAGATAGAGCGAATGTTCGCCAGTCTTAAACCTAAGGGTCAGGAGTTATGGTGGTGTCTTAGAATTGATTGAACGAGAATTGAAATCCGCTGATCTGTTGATTGCCAATGCTCTGGTGAACGAAGGGGGATTCGAAGTCTAAGCTTGTCTGTCATCTTTGTCAAATCAACCAATCTTTTGATCTGTCTTTTAGTTTTAATTTTTAATTTCCATGCATTTTCTAGAATTAGAAGCCGTGGAACTCACACCACGCACAACCTGTTTAAACCTGAGTAATCTGTCTTTATATTTGAGTAGACAATTGAAGAAGGCCCGTGGAATACGATCTACCCTAGCTTTCCAGCTTGGTAGTTATTTGACTACACGCGCGTGAAAACGCGTCCATCAAATTGGCGCCGTTGCCGGGGACTTCTTTTAATTGTTTGAAAGAAGAACTGGCATTTTATTCTTCTACTTTCCATCTTTCATCTTTCCATCCACTTCGATTTTACACTGGTTTTGTTTGTTTTTGTCATTTGTAGAGTATAGAGAGACCAGGCAGTTCTGCTCTACTAAGACAATCACAGATTCCAAAGAGAGGCAGAACCAATCCACCTCCATCCGTCACTCCGATCAAGATCGAGGAACTGAAGGAGAGTTCCTCCATCTCCATCTTCACCGTCATCTTCATCCGCTTCATACACCGAATCACTTTCACCTCCTCCATCTCCCAGGATGACTGATCAGTTACCACCACCAGGCGGCCATCAACCACCACCACCACCGGTTGCACCAAAGAGTCTAGCTGACTATAACAAGCCGAGCGTGACTAGCGTTCGATCTTCTATCGTCGTGCCGTGCATTGAAGGAGATCCTGACTATGAGATCAAGATTCCATTCTTGACTATGATCTATAGGGATCTACAATTTGAAGGCAGGCCGCTAGACAATCCGTGCACACATCTGGCGGATTTCATTGATCTCTGTGGCACTTTCAAGAATGGGAATCTCGACAAGAACACTCTTTGCTTGAGAGCTTTCCCGTTCTCTCTGAAAGGCGCAGCTAAGAGGTGGCTCACTGGCAAACCACCTGGTTACTACACAAACTGGGAGACTCTTGCTCAAGACTTTGTTGAAGAGTACTTCCCTCCTTCCAGAACCACAGCCTTCAAGGACAGCATCGCCAGATTCTCTCAGAAGGAAGGATCAAGCTTATATGATACTTGGAATGAATTCCAAGAACTTCTCTACAACTGTCCTCACCACGGTTTTGAGCAGAGGCAGTTAGCTGAAATCTTTGCTCGAGGTCTTCGTGAAGAATATGCCAAATGGGTCAATTCCCTAGCTAAAGGGGATTGCACTACACTTACACCTGAAGCTGCTCTTCTTCATTTCGCGAACTGTGCTTCCAAATCAAGAAACTGGGAGCGACAATTTGAAGGATCAAGAAGCAAGCTCGATCTCGAAGCAACCATTAAGGCAGAAGTAGAGAAGCATCTGAAGAAGTCTTCTACACCTATCAAGCCGCCGGCAGCCTCTGTCTATGTTGCCGATTGCGAGTGGTGTGGAGCTTGTGCGCATAATGGAGGCCGATGCCAGAATTTTGGTAAAACAGAAGTCTGGTCTGCGAAGAAGTCAATTTCGTTCAACAAGGCTTCAGTAACAATCAGAACGGTTATGTTGGCTACCGCAACTACAGACAACAAGGGAACTACCAAGATCGACCTCCCTACAATGCCGGTGCCAACCAGAACCAGAACAGCCAACCAACTGGTCCAGCTCAGGATCAAAAGCTGAACCATCCGCCGGGAGGCATCTACCAGCCGCCGCACCGAAATCCGGGTAACTATGGAACTGCTCCTGGCAATCGCCAGAATCAATATCTAAACAATACCTATACAGGACAGCAACATCAGAGGGAGAACAATGTCAGTGAACTCGACAAGAAGCTCAGTCAGATCATCACCAGGCTTGACGATCATGACAGTCAGTTCAAAGCTCAAGCTCTTCTCAACCAAGAACAGATTGCATCCGTTCAAAGGATTGAGCAGGCAGCGAACCAGATCTCTAGCATGTTAACATCTGGTCGACCATTTGGCCAGCTTCCAAGCCAAACTGAGCCAAATCCGAGAAAGGAGAAAGCTAAGATGGTATCTGTTCAAGAACCAACAAACTTGCCTACTAATGTTCCTTCTAATTTATGCAGGACCGATGAAGATCCAGAGAAAAAGGAAGCACCGAAGGAGGCGCCTAAGGAGTATGATCCTCCTCTTGCTCCGTACTACGTGAAGCCTCCTTTTCCAAGAGCAATGCTACTGAACGCAAGGATCGAGACTGGCATGTGGGGAAACAAAGAAGGATATCCTGCCGCTCGTAGCAAGAAAACCCCATCGCCATATCCAGCTAAGTGTTCCAAATCCTGATTCTTTCACGCTTCCTTTAGTTATTAATGATATTGAGATAAAACGTAGTTTGGTTGATCTAGGCACGTCTGTCAATGTTATGCCTATGAGTTTGTTTGAGAAATTGAATCTAGGAGAACTTGAACCGACTAGCATACAACTTGTCTTTGCTGATAGATCACTGAAAACACCTAGAGGAGAGATCAAAGACGTTGTTACTAAATGTGGTCCTTTCACGTTCTTAGCTAACTATGTGATCATAGATACTAGCAAGGAGGATTCTACTATTCTTATAGGTCGACCCTTCATGGCAACAACTGGAATGCAAATTAACGTTCCAAATGGTTCCTTGACTTTGAGGGTTGGTAAAGAAACAATAACTTTTCACCTTAAAGACGGTATGAAATATAATCCTAAGAATGAAGAATCTCATTGTCTAGCTGTTGAAACTGTGGAGTTGACTCCGGTCAACTCCGTTACTGATGACTCTTCTAGTGTTCCTAGATCAATTGTTGTTACAGATGTTGAACAGATTATCAAGAAGAAACCAGGATCTTCGACCAAAAATCAGCCAAAGAAGAAGGACCTGAAAGCCTCTTCTTCACAGCCAAGCAAGGAACCTAGCAGGTCCCGGAGGAAGAACCAGAAGAAGAAGACTCAAATGGTCTGGAGACCAATTGTCCCTCCAACCTCTTCCGAGCCAGCTGCACCACCAATTCCTTCCGAGCTACCGAAGCCGGAACAAGTAAAGAAGGAGAGGCTAAAAACATCTCCCAAAGAATCACCGACGATCACCGATCCTGGTGATATGAAGCCTGAGGTTAAAGAGAAGACGAAGCCGATCATTCTCATTCCTTCCACCGTCTTCTTTGTCGAGGATTATCCCTCAAAAGAACTTTTTGGTCCGTTCAAGATCACCGAGCACCTTCCCGATGGACGCACGAAGCTCACTCATGCTAACGGGAAGAAATTCATGCTCGCCGGAGATACCCCGAAGCTCTAATTCATGAACTCCGACGATAGCATTAAGGATAACCTGGGTTGGGATGTCTCCTAATACCGTCCAGGTATCGTCCAGCTCAAGGACGTTAATCAAGAGCGCTTCGTGGGAGGCAACCCATGGCTGGAGTCAGTTTTTCATTTGTGTTGAACTCAGTGTTTTAGAGTCGGTTCGGGGGAGCCAAAAGTGTCAGTTTGCATGATTTCTTATTTTTCGTTTGTAGTCTGTGTGTCATCGTTTCAATCGCAAGTTGTTTGAGGTTGTTCCGATTTTTGTCGATTTAATTCTGATTTTCTGAAGTTTGCTGGGATTGCAAAAATATTTTCAATTGTGCAGGTCAAAGTTTTCGGCAAAAACCCTCTAGATTTTAGGCGAAAACTTCTTTTGAAAACCCCCTGTGTTTTCCAATCAATTTTAGTTAAACTTTTCGGCGAAAACTCTATGAGTTTTTGGCGAAAACTCATTTGAAAACCGGTAGACAATTTTAACTAGAGTTTTCGGCGAAAAATTGCACATATTTTTTCCGAAAACCTGAGGCAAAATCCAAAAAATTTTCCCTTTCCTTTTCTCTTTTTTCCCGGTCACTCTCCCCCCCCCCCCCCCACACTTTTCATTTTCGAAAAAACCAAAACCCTTCCCCCTGTTTTCAAAGTCGCCGCCGCCGCTACTACTTTCACCGCTGCCATCCGATTCCGTCACTGCTGCCATCGTCGACCGCCACCGCACCTCTCCCCTCCCTTTTCCGATCGTTTCAAGCCGTAGATCATTCGAATCGGAGCTCTAGAGCTCCCGTTCTGCCAAACCCTAGTTTTTCCAATTTTTCACCGATTTCTCTCTTCCCGTTCATTTTCAGCACTCATGGCTTCAAGGTAAGTTGTAGAACTTTTCATTCCGAATCTTTTGACATGTTGAATGCTGAATTTCGTCGGGGTTGACTTCGGTTGACTTTTTTGGTCTACCTCAATTTGCGTGTCGACTGTTTCGTGTGAACTAGGTTAGCTGATTGCTTTGAACTGATCTAGCATGCTTAGGGAGAATTGTGCTGAATTGTAATACCTTTTGATCGTGTGTTGCTATGCTTAAAGATCGATTCTTTACGGTGTTGACTTTTGGTTAAATGTCGGTTTGCCATGAATTGTCTATGCTCGTTTGGCTGCCATGAGTGTTCATTCACGTTCGTATTATTGTGTTTGCCATCTGAGTTTATAATTATACCGTCATTTCCCGCTTTGAGCTAGTATTGTCATGATTAGGGTTCAATGTGCTATGATGTTGACTTTTTGAATGTCGGTTTGACTTCTGATCTCTAATTATGATATGAACATTCCAGCTAGACATATGCACGCCTTGTGATTTATTGTGATTACCGGTTACTTACTTTGCTTACCCCCACTCGGTTTTCCTCATTTCTTTGTGAAATTGAGTTTTTCTACTAAATGTGGGGTGGATTATTAGTTAATTAATCTGGTTCCGTTTCTGGCTATAGGAATGTCACTCATGAGCGCAGGACTAAGGCACGACTTGACATCGCCTCCAGCTCCCGAGCTCCAGCTCCCGTCACACCGGCTATCCACGGTCCTCCACCAGCCTTCCCTGGCCGTGTCGGGTACCACCCCACCGTCGCCCGCCTACCGGTGCACTACTTTGAGCGCTACCAGAGGCTCGAGCATGTTCCTGGAGCCGACGTGCGCCTACTTTCCTTGGATTCCCTCATCGAGCACAATGAGGACTGATACCGGAATGTGCTCGACTCATTGATACCTTCCGGACTTCTGGAGCTGACCACCTTAGCTGCCGACTTTCCAGACGTCGCTCTACAGGAGTTATGGGCCACGTTCGAGCTGGATGAGCACAAGAGGAGGCAGCACAGGAAGGTCGTCTCCTTCTATCTTGGCGGGGTGTACAAGGCGTTCACCTATGATGAGTTTGCAGCTCATCTCGGCATCCCCCAGGAGCATTACGAGGGTCATCACCTTGGCTGGGAGAACAACACCGGTAATGGAGAGGAATATGATGCGCTCTGGAGCCACATGACTGGAGTGCCCAACGATCATACCACGGCACATAACTCAGTTAAGTCACCCTCTCACCCTCTCTATCGTTTTATACATATGGTTTGGCGTAGAACTCTTTTGTTTACTCCAGAGAAGAGCCGCCACCACATCAGCAGAGTGGAGCTCCTTCTTCACCGCGCCATCTGGGAGGATTATCCCCTTCATCCCGGATGGGTGCTTGCCCGCATATTCCGCCAGAAGACTCAGAAGCCGAGGCCGCCTAGCTCACTCCTTGGTGGCAACTTTATCGGCCGACTCATCATCTCACTCGGTCTCAGCCAGTCCTATGGCCCGGATGTCCCACGACGCAGAGTATACACCGTAGGAGGTGATTTGGCGGTCGAGTACGCCCTCGAGTTGGACCTTGGTCCGCAGGGAGCGGCAGATCCTCCCCTCCAGCACGAGGAAGAATCGGAGGAAGAAGATGATTCTGAGGAGCAGCAGCCTCAGCCAGAGCCGGAGTTTGATGATCATATACCCTCGCCACATCATCAGGCAGGGTATGCATACCAACCCCAGGTGCCTATTCCAGATCCATACCAGGCGCCTCATCCTCAGCACGGACCGCATCCAGCTGACGTTGGAGAGCTATATGAGCGACTCAAGGAGTGGCGGATCACTGATAACGCCACTCAGGACGCCAGATGGATTATTTTGCAGCAGCACATGCTCCGCACTGACGAGAGGTATGAGGCGCAACTGGCGTGGCAGAGGCAGGTTGGCTACGCCCTCCACATCCCCCTCCCGGTGCGCCTGACCAGCAGTGATCGGGTTGTTTTCCTTTTCTGGTCCTTTATTTTTATTTCTTCTTTTCGGATTTCGATCCAACTTTTTTCTGTGTGGATCCGGGACACTTGTCCCGGTCTCCTTTTTATCTTTCTTTTGTTTTTGTTTTGCAGGCAGTTGGGAGATTCCCTTTGCTTCGTTTCGGTAGATTCCCTCTGCTCCGAGGATCCGTGCTCATCCCCTACACCAACCATCTCGGTCCAGGTTCTTCAACTTCACTCTTCACTCTAGTTTTAGTCCTATGAGGACACAATACGATTTAAGTGTGGGGTAGGATGCTAGAGAACCTTGCATGAACTTGATTGCCCTTGATTGTGTTTTTGTGTGCCTCGTGGTCCCTTTCCAGTCTCTCTAGCATTAGAATGGCTCAGTTCTTGATTTTTGATGTTAAGTTGTTGTTCAATCTCTCATAATGATGCTTAGACTGCTTAACCTAAAACTTGAGAACCAATGTGTATACTTTGATGCTAAATTGCCTGGTCAGAATAGATTTTAAAAATCACACTTGTAGTTTGTAGCCTTGATTGCATGAAAATGACCGAATCCGACTAGCAAACCAACTGTGAGCGTTTGATCCATTGCACGTAACTTGCAATTTCAATTCTTTTTGAGTGGTTTTCTGTTTGCTTGAATGAGTTAGAATTTGCATGAGACCTACTCGAGACCACACGATGACACGAGTTCTAGAATGATAGGGGCACCTAGATTCAGCTACTAAGCCAAATAGCCTACCTAACGTTAAATCCATTAGGTGTAAACCCTTGAGCTTGGCCTATTCTTTCGGTTCGATATACATTAGAACCATTTCCCATTCTTTCATTCCCCGTTGATCCCCTATGGTTGTAGTTCTAGATTGACCTACCGGAAGTCGGTTTGTGGTAACCTGCCTATAGCCAGTAAACATGTGGTCTTAGCTATTATGTCCGAACGTGTAAACCCCTCTAGCAACTAAAAGAAAGAATCAGCACAAAGAAAAAAAAAGAGAAAAGAAGAAAAATAAGAGAAATTTCGAAAAAGGAAGAGAAAAAGAAAAGTTCAAAGTTTAAAAGTTCAATAAACGTTCTTCTCCCTACATATGGAAGAACGAAGTCAAAAGAAAAATCTAAAAGAAAAAAAAATGTGTAAAGAAAATAAAGTGCTAGGTTGCTTGAGGTTATCATAGGACGAGCGTTCACTATTCCACTCGTGTTTGGTTAGACGGTAGGAAGTCATAGGCTAGATTCGAGGGAAGTTAGTCGAAAGCTACACCGCACCAAAGCCATCATCATACATTCCCATCATCCATCTCATCATAAACCCTTGTAGTGTAGAATTCGTTACGGTCCTAGCAGGGAAGTCCTTCTTGACTAGTTACTCGTGTTGTCACAGTGGTGGAGATGTGGTCGAATTGCAAACTTATGACAGAATTCAGTAACAGAAAATGATTGAGAGCATAAACACGTCCTTAAACACAGAGAGTGAGAGTTTCCCATTTATTAAATATTTCCTGTGTGAGGAATCTGGTCGGTCAGGTCAAATTCGTGCATAATTGGTTGTTTGGCTGATCAGTATGCATGTTAGGTTTCTTGTTCTAAGAATTATCTGTCTAATAATTCATTGTGTATGATTGAACTTCGATTTAATAGATCTTATCATTTGTGAACGTGAGCGTTTCTATTCAGTTTGCTTGAGGACAAGCAAAAGCTTAAGTGTGGGGTATTTTGATGACACTTGATTTGACGTGATTATCAGTCTCATTTAAGCGACATTTCCTTGCTTAAGACATGGTTTTTAGGGTAGAATAGCGAATATTCACTCAACTGCTCTATCTCGTGCCATTTGTGTTACTTTGGCCCGTTTTGGGTCTATTTGATGGTTTTCTAGTGTTTTCATGATTACACAGGTTTTTGCCGTCAAATAAAGTAGCCAAGGACGTGTCTAAGGCGTTGGAACCTAGAGGAATCGCACCAGAATCGATCCGAGAAGTCAATCAAGTCGAAGCAAATCCTGCCCCGATTTACACTGCTGTTTTCGGCGAAAATCCCCCAGGTTTTCGGCGAAAACTCAAGAAGAAATCGAGTGAGTTCACAAAGAGAAGTTTTCGGCGAAAACTCCAAGTTTTCGCTGAGAACCCTAAGGTCCGAAAATCACAGGAGAAACAGCCGAGCATTCAAGTCATTTACAAAGGAATTTTCGGCGAAAACTTACTGAGTTTTCGGCGAAAATTCCAGGCAAAATCCAGCGGTATTAGGGTTAAGTATAAATACTTAACCGGCGGCCCAAAAGAAAGAGGGACCACATAATACATCATAACTGCAGAATTCTCTGGAGTTCTGGAGCAGAGTTTAAAATTCGAAGAGCTAGGAAGAGATCGTGACGCCATCCCTTCACCTCGGAGACTCGGAGCTAGGATTGAAGATTACCGGAGATCAAAGCTTCGCCGGAGTCGTCTTAATTAGGTTTTTCAGATCCTTTTCTGTTCTTCCTTTGTTCAAGATGAACTCTGTCTTTGCCTTTGATTCTTTTGCTATGAACATGAGTAGCTAAACTCGTAGAGCTTAGACTAGATGAACCATAAGTGACCCAGGGCTTTAAAGCGGTCACGGATCGGCGGTGATTAGATTCAAAGTTCAATCAGTTTCTCTTTCATGTTTGATTTGTTCTTCGTTGTTTATGTTTCTTGTCTGGATTGATCACCTAGATTAGATTCTTGTTAAGCTAAGGATAGAAGCGAACGCTCGCCTTACTTTAAAACATCAAATCGAACAATTAACCTATTCATTGGAGTGTGTCTTTCGTAGGAACCAGTTAGGGTTAATCCACTGCAAGAGTAACTCATAAATCGTTAGTAATTGCACCAGTTAGTTTAGTCGTTGCAAGAGGCGACTGTACCCGGGCGACTAATTAATCTTGGTAGCTAGATCGGATAGAGCGAACGTTCGCCAGTCTTAAACCTAAGGGTCAGGAGTTATGGTGGTGTCTTAGAATTGATTGAACGAGAATTGAAATCCGCTGATCTGTTGATTGCCAATGCTCTAGTGAACGAAGGGGGATTCGAAGTCTAAGCTTGTCTATCTTCTCGTTAGTCAACCTTTTAATCTTTCTGTCTTTTATTTTCCTGCTTTATTAGATTAGAAGTCGTGGAACTCACACCACGCACAACCTGTTTAAACCTGAGTAATTAGCCAACATATTTGAGTAGACAAGAAGAAGAGACCTCGAGTAGAATACGATCTAGTCTACCTTGGTAGATTAGTTATTTGATATGTCCTACAACGTTCATCAATAAGCTAGTAAAGGTAACATCTCGATCACTTACGATCGAAGCAGGTAACCCGCAGAGCTTGAAGACTTCCTTGAACATGATGTCTGCTACTGAAACCACGCTGGAGGGGTGATTGATGGCTATGAAATGGGTCATCTTAGATAGCCGATCCACCACGATGAGAATGACCGATTTCCCAACCGATTTGGGGAGGCCTTCCACAAAATCCAATGAGATGTATTGCCAAACAACGTTTGGAATTGGGAGTGGACTCAATAATCCAGCAGGTTTGAGATTTTCAATTTTGTTTTGCTGACACACTTGGAAATCACAAATATAATTTCTTATACTTTCCCTCATGTTCGGCCAAGGGAACACTGCCTTCAATCGCTGCATAGTTTTATGACCACCTTCATGTGTGGAACCATAAAATTTGCCCATGATAATCGGAAGTAGCGTCGAAGTCCGCAACAAATAAATTTTTCCCTTCTTATCCACCATCCCGTGCTGCACTCTCCATTCCTCACCCATTCCCCCATCCACAATCTTTTGCCTCAATGCACACAATTCAGCTGACCCATTCACTTCTTCTAGCACCATATTTATCCATGAAGATATGGGAGTCGAAATCGCCAAACAAATTGCAAAATCTTATTGCCTGGATAATGCATCAGTCGCCATGTTCTCGCTTCCTTTCTTATACTCTATGACGGAGTTATAAACGAGCAACTTAGTTAACCACCGCTCTTGCATGGGTGTCTGATGACTCTAAACATGTCATAATTTATTCCCCATAATTGAAACATATTTGCGTGGTATTTGAGTGTTGATATTGTCTTTTGATTGGTTTTTTATCAATTGATGATAATTAGTCTTAATTAGCCTCTCGGTACCCTTGCAGTCCATTTTCACTTTTCTCAAGGTGTTTTTGATTAGTTTTCAGGTCATGTCATGATAGAGCATGAAAATACGAAGCCATGGGTTCGAACAATGATCAATTTGAAGTCCGGATTCTGAAGATATTGAAGTTTGAATGAAAATACACAAATGTTGGATGCGCAGGTGGCGTGCATGCCGATTACACACCCCGACCTGCGCAACAGCCTATTTAAATGCTATTTTCGAGTTTTTCAAGGAGAATTCGAGCTAGGCTCGCCTCTAGACCTATTTTGACGAAGGGGAAACCTCTCCACAGTTTCCCCATCACCCTTAGACACCCTCCACTCATTCCTAATCATCCCAATCATCATATATTATCATCTACACCTCGGAAACACGGATTGAAGAAGAAAACACATCGGATTGAATATTCAAGACCTCGTTCTTCATTTTAGATTTTCTCTTTCTTTCTTCTCTCATGGTAACTGAACCCTCATGTTTTTGTGTTTTATGCTCATGGGTTCTCCTTTCGAGAAGAATGTGCAGAAAAGAGGAAAGAGGTTTTGGAATCTAACTATACAAATCAGTTTAAAACCTTCGTTCTAAAGAAGGTATTCTCTCCTCGTTCTTCAATCATTTATTACATTTGATTCCTCATGCTATGAAGATTAGTTACAATTGGAACCACGATAAACGAATTCAAGTATCAATTTTTGTCTTAACGTCTGTAGATACCAACGACCCGCCTAAGATCACCTAAGCTTGGAAGAAACAAGAGTACCATCATCTCAGCAACCAACTCGTTAGAAGCTAGAGTATCCCAATCCGGTCACAACACACGCCCCCGCCAAGAACCAAGAAATTGATATAATATTACAGTGTGGTTTTGATCGTGATCATATTTATTAATTTCAGAGGTCTATTGTGGATGTAGATTTGGGACTGGATCTAGATCTGTGATTCAGTAACAAGTTGTTTCGGTTAACGATTTAGGAACATGTTCATCTTGTTCCATTTTTTGTAACATGTTGTAGATTTTGCACGCTAACAAGTTATTCCGGTTCACGATTTAGGAACAGGTTCAAATGTCATATGATTTCCTATGTTCTTTCTAAGTTCTGGAACAAGGAACAATGTTTGATAGTTTTGTTTTCCAATTAGGAACATGGTGTTCCTAATTAAAACCACGTTAATTATAAACATTAAAAAAATAAAATTTCTACGTTAATTATTCTAGTAATTAATTATTTACCAAAATAAAAAAAAATTTAATGATCTCAATTCCTAAATTGCTATAGAGTTGTTAACGTGTAATGCAGGGTATCAAATAACTAACCTACCAAAGTAGATTAGATCGTATTCCACGGGTTTCTTTCAATTGTTTACTCAAAGAAGTTGACAAAAACTCGGGTTTTAATCAAGTTGCGTGGTGTGAGTTCCACGACTTCTAAACTATTAAGCAAGGGAAAATGAAATTTAATTAAAAGAAAGATTAATTGATTAAGGGAGACACTAGTTGGAGGGGCGATATAAGAGGACTACAATGGCTAAAGGTTTCGTGGTGGAAACAGACGATGGTTGAAAAAAATGGCTAGTGACATAGGTTGTCGATGAATCTTAAATATTATTTTGTTGATTTTTGTTTCGTTGAGGGTTGACTTTTTTGTTAAGTAGTTAATATTTTTTGGTTACGAACAAAGTACTCCCTTAGCTAATTGTATGGCTCTGCCACACTGAGGCTTATACATAAATCAACTAACTAATATACAAAGCTAGCAAATCCTATTAAGATATTGATAATTCTAACCAAACTTATTGATAAACCAAGATTAGTAAAAAATGCTACTTCCGTCAAACTTTTCGTTAAATTAAGTTAACTACCAAAATAACAAAAAAAAAAAAACTTAACATGTCTTATGATGTGCCAAAATCAGATCTGGTATGCAAGTCAACCCCACCCATGATGTCTAGCTAACGGTTTAAACTAAGAACATTCGTCTCTCTGTGTGCCATGTGTAATGGTGTATACTTAGGACTAGACATAATAGTTGATTTCATTTACTAGGGCTCGTGGAATCTTACAGTGCTATTCATTCTGTCAAAATGATTCAATCAACCCCTTTGGTGCATGTCGCACAAGTAGATTGCCTACTCCAACATTATTCCCCTTTGGGAGCTTACTTGGTCTCTTCAGGATACGAATTGGGCATGTGAGCCATGCATGGTCTATTTTCTTCAAATATCTCCTAAGTTGACAAAATTTTATGGAGATCAGTATGGGATAATACTTGTTCAGCCAAAATTTTGTGTCTTCTTCAGTAAGTTGTTACATCGGATTCTACCAACTGTTGCAAGACTCCAGTCTCGTGGGATGGATATCGACCCAACATGGTTAGTCTGCCGAGCAGCTCTAGAGATAGTTGAACACCTCCTCTTAGATTGTGTGGTAGCAAAGTGGCCAATTGCCCTATGCTCTCTAACTTCTCATGTGCTAGTAGGAGATACCCATATTGGGAACATATTGGAGACATATGCTAACTACATAAGCAAAGTTGTAATCAGTTTGGGTACTGATCTGGTGGCGTATTTGGAAAAGCTATAATATGGTTGTGTTTGCGCATTCCCAGTCACACCTCAAACTCTTCCACTACCAGTTTTGGCAATTCTAGGAGTAATTAACTAGGTCTACTTCAACAACCGTCCAATGATCGAAAACCCTCACGACATCTCCATACAACCTCCTCCTCGAACCGGCTCAAGATCATCAACATCGACGGTGCTCTACAACCAGGTGTTGGAGGTGCGACAGGATAGGTCATATGAGATACTCATGGAACGTTTCTTTGAGTTGTAGGAACTCGACACTCAAGTATTGTTTATTCTTTTGTTTGGAGCTACTTTCTTTTCATGATGCTTGTGTTTGGTGTTTTGTGGTAGGTTCTTTTTAGGTGGACTTAGAAGCACACACAAAGGTAGTTCTTCTCCGCGTCCAATCACAATCTCGACATAAAAAAAAAACTTACACCGATACAGAGGAGGAGATGTGGAGGAAGCGCGGGCGGTGAGTACTTCGTCACAGCGACTCCTAGCTCGAATGCAGGGGACTTCAGTGGATTTCAGAGGTTTGGGGAAAGTTGAGAGAGTTCGGGGGTTTGGGGAATCTGCAAAAATAAGCTCTGCATACGCAAAGGGGGTTTTATATGTTAGTGATTTAGTGTCGCTCATCGCTAAATACTTCCATTTTGACCGACTCTAAAATGCTATTTTTTTGTAGTACAAGATGGAAGATTTCGCCCAAACCACCCAGCATTTTCAGGCGTTGGGCAAAAGTCAAAGGTATCGTGGAACCAAACAGAGTCCGAGTTCACACAACAAAAAATGACCAACCGATAGGTCTCATGATGCTCAAACATTATATTGTTTATTCTTCCTTGAGCCAAGAAGAGGCATGAAATAAAGTGGTACTAGACCGAATCCACGTACGATTGCATGCCAGGGTGAATGTTGAGATTGTCGCCAAAGGATTGGGCTGAATGCCACCAATGGAGGTGCCTAACCACCTTAGGATATCAACATGCCACCTCTTAAAGGGAAGACTCATACCGTACGAGAAGCTCCTTACCCATACACATTGCCAGTCGGGGGACAATGCCCAATGGTTAATAGGTGCGAGAGTGCCACATTGGAAGTTAGAAGGCAATGGATTCACATGAATGAATTCACAAATTTGATGAGCGAATGGGTAAAGAACGGAAGATGGCACGTTGAACCGATGGACTTCGACTTTGAAGCCATGTTGGTGTGAAGCAAAACGACGAGGTTGACCCTTGGGAAAATTTTTATTGAAATTTGCCCTCAACGTGTTTTTGGTGGGCATCCTCACGTCCTCGTTGGACCCTTCGTCTTCATAGTTGACAACAGTAAAAAGCAGATAGACTATCGTGTTTCACTCTTGCCTAATAGCTAAGTGATTGTTGGCATCACCTTCGGCGTGGTTGCTGGTCGACGACTTAGCGTCTTTTGTTGGAGGAGGCCTCTCCTCTTGGTCCACTTTTCCTTAGTCCCCCATGTTGGGAGAGTCTTCGACGTTGGCCTCCAAAGTAGAGGACAAACTGAGTAGGGCCTCACCCAAAGGAGAAACCAAGAGATGTCGGGGGATCGATGTACGTAACACAGTTTATGTAGGACATCGTCCGCTCAGAATATGTGGAAGGGCTCCCACCCTGGTTCGAGGAAGGCGAACGACTTGGAGCCTCCTAAGAAGACTTGGAGGCCATGTCATGACAAGATTCTTCCTGTTGTTTAGACATGTTGGTATCGGAGGGTGAGGAAGAGAAGGAAAAGAAGAATGGGGAGGATCACTCAAGATTTTCTCACTAAAAATTCTAAGCATAAATTGTAAAGCGAAGAATGCAAGAATACATAAAGAAGGAAAGCTAGATGGAAGGAGACATACATGAATAAAAGGAACTAGAGGAAGACATCTCAACGAAGGAAAACCTAGAGAGTGGGAGATCTCAACTACTTGGCGTTTTTTTACTTTGAGTTAGAGAAGGCGGTGTGAAAAAATGACAAGGGTAGGGGGTTTATATAGTGATGATGTGGGCAGATGAATGTCGCCTAACAGTGTGACTTCACATGTGTCATCCTCTTTTACTGAACAACCCAACCACGTGCATCGAGGGCAATGATCACGCGTGCAATGATACCCTAGAAGTCACCCCACCCACGAAGAGGGACTTGGGGTGCCAAGACATTCACATTAAATGACGGACAACCGCGAAAAGCGAAGTGAACAATGAAAAGGGGAAGTAGAATTTAATGAACTCATTTAAGGTACTTGGAGTGTGCCTTAGAAGTGTGGGCGATTGATATGGGCCTCTAGCATGAATGCCCAAACTGAGCCCAGTTGACCTGGTCCAGCTACCGTATCTCACATAGTAGACAGAGCCCAGCCGCTCAAGGCCCACGAAGCCCGACCTTTAGCGTTTACCTAAGAGCAATCTCAGCCATCAAACCGAGTCGCCAATCACCCGACCTGGGAATCAATGAGTTATAAAAAGAGATCTGACCCGATAATGATGAGACAAGACAACAGACACAGACATATACGCCTAATGCTTACAAGCTCTCTAGCAACACATCTTAGGACACACACAAATACGCCTACGGGCACCCCACAGTACTTCTCTGTCTCCCACATATACACCGTATAATACGCTACCCCTAACACCCCAAGACGCTAACTACTCTTTGTCTTCCACGCCTTGCAAGATTTCACTGTAGAGGCCCCAAGGCCGTACATGGAGAAGGAAGCTGATTCACATTCAACTCACTCACTCGATCCTCCGCATCGAACTTCTTATTTAACCAACTAGACCCCTAGGAATAACTATACATAATCAATAATAAATAATAAATAGATAAATAAAAATGAAAATTACTGGAATTTTCACTTTACATGTTATTAATGAGCCCAAATTAAAAATAATAATTACTGGAAAAAATAAGTGTTGTACTGTTGTTTGTTATAGAGAACATTTTGTTGTGTTTTTGGAAAACTATGTATGGTATATTTCAGATAGTTAAAGTTTCTTATTGTCTAGAGAATGTGCATTCTCAAAATTTATACTTTTATTAAAAATTATGACTTCCTCAAATAGATTTAAGAGTCCCACGATTTTCTTTATCAAATATACATACCAAACAAGATAATATAACATTATCTAACTTTTAACAAACACTTTTCTACCATCAATCCTCATACTTGCTCTAATTCTCAATCCCCGTACCAAACGACTAAAGAGGAAGAGGACAACTGAAAGAAAGCTAACACAAATACACAATCATCTTTTCTTACATTATTACATGTACATAAAATGATGAAAGTGAAAAGGACAACTAAAAAGAAAAGCTAACAACTCGAGATTGTGTTTATTCTATCACTGTAGGAAACAAATGTGTTTCAGTCAAACCATGTCCATCCATTAATCAATCATGTACACCATTTCAAATTTCAAGTATTACATTAACAAACCATGCTTTAACTACTTCTCAGCCTGCTCTCTGTTAACTTCCAAACACTCTACTTTTCAGTATCCTCTCTGCTTCCGCCATACCCAAGTGCCTAATTCCCTTCTCTTTCATCCATTTCTCATCTCCCTTTTCTTCTTTCTTCTTCTTCTTCAACAACTTCAACCCTTCACTCATCTTTGGGAAGAAACCTTCTGCTCTTATACACCAAGCTCCAAATACTCCAAACACCACCTCCATGTCCCTCCCAAGACTTTCTACGCCACTGTCGTAAAACTTCACATTGCTCGTAAATACGCCATTAAAGAGTGAACGATCAATTCCAGATGCCAAACTTCTCCAAACACTCACGAAATCTATACTATTCATGTTTTCCTCCAGCACTGCCATCTTTGCCTGTAAATAATCTAGACTTTCGACTAAATTTTTGGAAACTGGCCAACCTTCTTCCATCCTGTCCTGCCATTGCCTCTTGTTTTTCAGGTATTCTCGACATCTAGCTTCAAATCCTCTTAATAGAACTACTGATACCTTCACAACCCACTCCTTCCTGAAATACTCCAGCTTTCTTATCTCCTCTTCAAAAATCCCACCCAACGATGTATCAACGTAACCCTCTGTTCCAATCGTACCAGGATCATTTTGGTCATATCCCATCTCAACAAAGAAGACATCCTCGCACCATTCTTTAACAACAGACTCAAAGTAGTGAACCGCGTTGATTGAGTTCGCCACCTTAATTAAGCCGTCATCATCGGTTAATGCAGTCATTCCTTCAGCTTCTTGACATCTAAGTAGCACACAATCTAAAAACTTATGTACTATAGGTGCACCAATTAATCGAAGAAATCTGTACCTCAAAGAGATAGTAGGGAGTGATCGACATCGATCAATCACTATAGACAGATGTTTGAGGAAGCTACTTGAAACTAACGGAGACTTGTAGTTTTCAGGACCAGATAGAAGAGCTGCCCCCTGAACTTTCACTATCCAGTTGCGCTCATCCTCTGCCTCAGCTTTTAACTTCTCAAGTGTGTCACTTAGCTCAATTTCCGCCCAAAAATCAAGCCAATCAGGTTTGTCACAGAAAACAGATAAAGATGAAATTTTCTGGAGGTTCCTGTCTTCTTGAATGGACATCAAGACCCCAGAATGCGTTGCCAGAGACAGAACACGCTTATCAAAAGAAATCATCAGGTCGACCAAATGCAGCCATGACATTCTTGCCTGAGACAGAATACCACTAACATTCTCATCTTCCTGTTGGCTGATATAGGCAGTGAAAACCTCTTTTGCCAAGTAGGTAGATAAAGATGTAACCATAGCTGAAATCCATTCTTCTCTACAACTATATCCCACCAGTCTAGCTTCATCGACGAGAGGTTGTAGCAATTCATCCATAGTGTCAACATAGTCCCTGGTAATCTTGTAGACAAGTGCAAAGATAAACTCTGGTTTGTCAGTCCATTTTGTAAAATGTCGTTGGCAAGCAATTGAGATAGGATTCACGAGTTCTTCAACTGCCCAAAGTGGCTGGTGAAGAGCAACTTCCCTGTTGTGTCCCTCAAGCTGCCGACCCTTTCTTCGTATCTGTAACTCTTGCAATCGGCACAATGCCCGGAAGTTTTCACAATATTTACGCTTGAGGTCGCCGTGCATTGTGAAGAGAGGATTAGATGCTTCAGACGATTTCTCAGTATCAAGTATCTGTGAGGTTAATGAGCTAAGTGGTGGTGGCCACCCCAGGGATGTAAGGAGCATCCGATGATCAGCAATTTGATGCGGTCTCAAGGTGGCTAAAGCTCGATCTACTCTATCATCAACTGCTGATACAAGTCGTGTCCATTGAGACCATTTCTTTGTAATATAAGTTAAAACATCTTCAGTTTTACCGAGTGCTTCGATAGCATGAGTACACATTTCCTGCATTACAAAAGACCATACAACTGTGAAATGTGCACTTAGCCACTTAATCACATTGCTTTCTAGTAATAAAGTCTGCTTACATCTGAAGTTTGTGGAGCCGGACGCTTCAGGTTTCTGTTCATGACAAAAGCAACAGCATCTTCGATATCACCAACCAAAACGTCAAGCTTCAATGCAGTATCTGAAAAGCACAAAAAGGGCTAAGGTAAATGACCCAAAAATCATTTACAAGTTAGAAGACCAGAAAAGGAGAAACGCCAAGAAGTAACAATACGTGTGTGTGTGTGTCTGTCATAAACCAGAAAGAAAGTACCATTTTACTATTCTACTAACTAATGAGGACAACATAAATGACCTCATAAGGCCAATAGAGTAGGAAATAAAGAAATAATCCTCTTAATTTTCATGTTCAAAAGGAGACCTTAACAACTTGAATATTTTTCATAGGTCCAAAATTCTCGAAAATCAACCATCAACAAGATAGGTCATGCGGTGGTCAATGAAAGTAAGAAAACATTAACAGCCTCTCATAGCTCAAATTCAAGACAATTATCTATGATGACAGATTAAAGCCCATTTCAATATCAGAGCAATTTTGGCAAGCATTTGCATGATGATAAACCATTAACCAACCTATTGGCAGAAGTACTTAGAACATGCATCAATTTATTGATGGAACTGGTAAACATTCATATTGTTCCAGCCTGAAGGAACAAATTAAAATGGTGCTTTGAAAAATATAAGTTATGCTCGATGTGTCTAGTGACAGGTATAGCATCATGGACGATTAACTTACAAAACTTGGGTAATTTCTCTGCATGCCAGAGATAGGAGATATATAATTAACAAATCCATTCAAGGGAATTAACTTTTTATAAGAGAAAAGACATAGATTTGAAGTCCTACTTCATGATCAATGTCTACACAATTGTATTTATACTTGAATGCATGTCATTGGTATAAGACAAGCGAATAGCATTCATACATTCAGATGTCTTGATGTATATAATCATCCATTCAACAATGAGATAAACTATGGAGTCAGAGAATGAATAGAAAGTAAAGCACCTCCGCAGAAAACATTAGCAGAAAATTGAACACATTGCTCCCATTGAATATAAAGAATATGAGTAATGACGTCAAATTACCCAGTGACACAAACTATATTGTCCGAACCCAGGAAGTACAACCTAAGAAAACTGTTAAAACTTCCAAGCATAAAACATTTCATCAAAGGACATCTCTGGGCATTAAACAACCTCGTTATATATTTTGTTGTCTTCACAGTCCTATTGGCCAAACAGTCCAGCATCAATTTTGACAGAAGATCATGAAACCGTTAATAAACGCTCATTAAAATTCGCACTGTTGATTCATTAAGAGGCTAACCAAAAATATTTGGGTCATCAAGAGAATGTATGCTGCGGCAGAATAAAAGACAACCAATGGAAGACAATTATAGTGTAAAGGTTTGGGAATAAAATGTTTGATTTCAACTCGTACAGAAGCAAGAAATGCGGCATTTAGATAACAACCATCAGATACTGAACATTGTCCATTTCAGATAAGAGAAATTAAATTATGATACAGAGCCACATTAAAAGTGAACCATAGTATCGAAAAATACCAGAAGGAACTATAAGTTAGCAACTCACCAGCATAAGCTCGAACTATTTCCACCCTGGAAACCTCCTTGGCCAGCGCCGGTAACTCCTCCGCCATACCTGCTCTTTCACTCCTCCATCTACACAAGATGTATTACAATATACTCAGAATATGAACTTTGGGCTGGAAGAATATATAACAATAGTCCAAACACGAGAAATGACTGACCTGAAAAAGAACTAGAAGCGGAGGTCAATGAACCGAGATCGGTGAGCTTGGAAGTGGTATCAGTGACGAGGCTGTGAATTCGATCGGAGAAGGAAGCGTAAGCTAGGAGACTCGATTGGATTCTTGAATTGATGGCAGTGAGAGACTGGTCTAAATCGACACATTGTGACTGTAGCTCCGATACTATAGCGGATGCCTGCTCGAGATCTTGCTGGTCGTTGAATCTGCCGTTCAGAAACGTGACGACGGAGGAGGACAGAATCGCAGACGGGGGAAGAGTTAAGGTTGATTCCATAATCAATTATGCCATTGAATACAGCTTGGAAGGGGTGGATTACGGCAGAGAGTCGGGGAGGATTTATTCTTTGCTTCTTTTTTTTGGTGGAAATCTCCTCTTTGCTTCAACAAAGAGGAAGGAAGGAAAAAAGACAGATACTGAGTTTGACTCAGATGAGTCAGTGAAGCAGACGAGTCAATACTACGGGTTTATCATTTTGGGCAGGCCCAAAGATAACGAACGTAGAAACTCTCAACTAGGCCCAAAGAAAAAGGGAAAAAGATGGCTTAATATTCATTTTGGTCATCAACTTATTGGGTTGGTAACAACGTGGTCATCAACCTTTAAAAAGTAACCAACATACTACTAATCTATTTCAATTGTTAACTCATTAGTCATTTTGTTAACTTTTCCTCCAAGAAAGCTTTCATCTTGGGTCGATTTGGTTGCGGGCAGTTGAGTTGATTTTAACAGAGAATAGAATACATGGCATGGATGATGTGGACATATATGGTGAGTTGCCAAGGTAATTCATCAACTTCACGAAGTTTTAGGATGAAAAATTAACAGAATGACAGATGGTTACAACTGCAATAGGTTAGTTGTATGTAGGTTATTTTCTAAAGGTTGATGACCACGATGCTACACACTGAAAACACTAGAAATACCACATTTATCCACTCATTCTAAGTGACATTCCCTTGCATTTTCATGGCCTTTATATTACTTTCGAGATAGTTTACGTTTACCTACCTTTTATTTATCTCGTATGTTTTGGTTACCTTGGCTCGTTCTGGATCTATTTGACATCTTTTTGGAGTGTTTATGATGATCTGCAGGTAGTAGACATCCATTGGTGACTTAGACGGGTAATACGAAGTGTCTAGAGGATAAAATTGGAACGAGGAAGAGAAAAAAAATGGAAAGACAACACTTATAGGTTGTTTAAGCCCAGAAGTGCGCCTCAAGAGGCCAAAAAGTGCAGTGCATTTTCAGAGGGATTTATGCACACTTCTAGGCCAACTCCAGGCAGAACCAATTTTTTACGTGGAGAAGGATTTTCTCCCTATATAAGGATTGCTTGACTCCAATTTGAAGATGACGGGTTTGGAAAACCCAGGAGAGAGAGAGAGAGGAGAGCACGAGCGGTATTTGGAAGAGATTCCAAAGCTTGAGAGTGAAGGAAGAATCCCCATCCATCAAGGAAAGATTGGATTCAAGATAGAAGTTGCGGGAATTTCGGCAAAATGAGGTTCTTTCTATTCTTCTTTAGAAACACTAATTCCATGTATTCTTGTATTACTTTTGATTCTTCTATTGTAGATATGAGTAGCTAAACTTTTATGCTTAGAAGAGATGAACCCTAGATGTTCTAGGGTATTCAAATTATGTTTTGATATTTGTTAAGCTAATATAATTCAGATGTATATCGATAGTTGCAGTTTCATTCTTTATGCTTCGTGTTCTCGATTGATCACCTAAAATAGGAGTTGGTTTAGGTGAGAGTTGACTTGACCAATAAGCGATCTTCCCTTTGAACGTTGAAACTTGCATGCTAGGGTTTCCGGTGTCACACGAGAGATGGCCGGTTAGACTAGTTCGTCATAATGAGCAATTCTTTGTTTAATTTTTTGGCATCATCTCTACTTTAGGTACATGACGTTACAGTGCGGTCCAAGGTTTATTTTGGTAGTGAGGTTAAGACACGAGAGTGTGTGACATTAGGCCTTAGTGCTAGAGAATTTTGACGACTTTTGATATCTATCTTGAATTACATGAAACTTACTTTATTGATCGTTTATTAGAATATCTTGATAACCTAGGGAGATTCGAATCTAAGTCTCTTCTTTGATTGTTTTTATCTCATTTTCAACCTTCAGTACAGATGGTTGCAACCATTGTTTATTTCATTGTTTCTTTAGTTGTTAGCAATATTTGGTGGAACCTCAACCACAACCACAACTTGATTATTTCGTTAACTTAGTACGATTGAGTAGTTGTAGTCTAGCATCCCTAGGGAATACGAACTAGTCTGCTTAGGTAGATTAGTTATTTTGAACCCACTATCTAGGACGAATCAAACTTTGGTGTTGTTGTCGGGACTTATATTCCATATTTGAAAGAACGTGTTTTGTTGATCTTCTTTCCGTTTTACTTATTGCTTCTCACATTCGTGCTTCACAAGTTTGTTTGTTTTGGTTTTTACAGGTTTATGACCCCTCCTCTCACTAGGTATACTAATCTACGAAAGCAAAAAAATAAGGAGGTAAGCTTGAAGAATTGTTTAGTTCTCAAGAAGGAAAATTCAAAGACTCGGTTACACATCCTCAAATCATTTGGTTTCTAGCGACTCAAAATCAGCCTTTGGATTATCACCATCATCTACTCCCATGGAAAATCAACGCACCTTGGCAGATTATGCCAAACCGAAGGACAATGCATCAGCATCTAGCAATCTTGCACCAGAACCCACAACTAAGAACTTTGAGCTAAGGACCAATCTCATCAATTTGGACCATGGCAATCTACACTTCGAAGGGAAAGAAGATGAGAATATGTGCACTCATCTCACTGATTTCCTCTCCTATTGTGACATCACCAAACACAAAGGTGTGGATCCATATTGCATTATCCCATTCTTTCTTCGAGGAGCAGAAAAGGGATGGCTAACTGGAAAGCCATCTGGCACATTCAGGACTTGGGATTCTCTTTCACAAGCCTTCATAGAATAATACTCCCCTCCCACAAGGACTGCTCAAATTAGAGAGTAGATTAGTAGGATGTAAC
Source organism: Linum lewisii (assembly GCA_034768395.1). Classification (NCBI taxonomy): domain Eukaryota; kingdom Viridiplantae; phylum Streptophyta; class Magnoliopsida; order Malpighiales; family Linaceae; genus Linum; species Linum lewisii. The sequence goes on from CM068304.1 coordinate 10,270,984, forward strand.
AAAAGGAAGGAGAATCTCTCTATGACACTTGGAACAGATTCCAAGAAATCTTTGCTTCTTATCCACACCATGGATTCTCTGATGCTGAATTAGCATTCTGATGCATGGATTTTATATAACACTTTCCCCCATACTTAGCATCTATTTGTATGTGTTTTTGTCCAATCCTTGCACTTTTAGTGATCTTTCGTATTATTTTACCAACTTTGCCATTTGCATGAACAAGGGACCTTTATGGTCCATTTTCATTGCATTTTAGTTGGTTTTGATGAGATGTATGAATGAGACACTATAGAGTTCTGAACAAGGAAGCTACTAGTTCGAGTGGTTCCCCAATCGAAGGTTCGAAGCTCTAGATGCGCTCGATCAAAGAAAGAACTTGGAAGCAACTTTCAAGGCGTGCCCAACATTACAACTCTCGTCCCTCCCCTTGAGCGCGCCTGCATCATTAATCAAACCCGTGTCGACCATGATTTGATCTATTTTACATGCTCTTGTTTGAGGGTTTTGGCAGAAATTGAAGTTAGAGGATCATGTGCCCTCATCGAGATCAGATACAAGCCTGGGTCAGAGAATGTAGCCGCGAATCATCTCTCGAGACTTGAAACTCATAAGTTCCATCAACATAATGAAATACACAATCATAATTTCATCTGATGCCAATTAGACCGAGCATTGAATAAACTTAAATCCCATATTACCATGGATCAGAAGTCTCTGAATACAAGCTTTAGATTTCACTCATAATTTCCATCAACATAATGAAATACACAATCACAATTTCATTTGATGCTAATTTGATCCAACATTGAATAAACTTAAATCCCATACTCAAATATTCAGAACCAAGAAATTATGCAAAACCCATATTTTTCTCTCTAACAAAATAGGATGTGGAACATTGTGGTGTTAAGATTTCCATGTCTTTGGTTGTAAGTGAGTTCATAAGAATCGCAACATTGGCTTCTTCAGTATTATGGGGATATCATCAAACTACAACATAAGGTATTTGAAATATAGTACCAGCTACCAACATTATACATAATGTTATGAGAAACTCATATCAGATTCTCTCTTAACCAAACTACAACAAAATCAACATGAGATGCAACAGTTAAACTACATGCAACCTAGTGTTACCAATTTTGATTGTAAAACAAAGTTTCAACCTCCCTCAAGCAGATATCTCGAAAGACTTTACCAACATAACATATTCCCACATGAAAACCAGATAATCTTACATTCATGAACCAAACTCAAACTGAATTGGTTTTCAGGCTCATGAGCCAAGCCTCTGTAGTGTTAATGCTTTTAGCAAAACCACAAACTGACACTCACGATCAAATCACGATATAAGAACTTACTTTATTTTGCGGAAGAGTTGATTAATATTATCTCATCTTCCATGGTCAGAGCACCTCTATTGAACCCAAACATAAAATCTTTCAAAATCTTAAATTTGGGGAGCTTTTCCTCCAACGACCCTACAACCCTACAATCCTAATCTTCAACATAGCAAAAGCGGTAACAAAAAAAAAACACCATTGGATCAAAGTCTCAATAAAGATAAAGAACCAAGAAGAATTAAGAACAAAATCAAAAGAACAAATAAAATACTCAAGAACCCAATATCGCTAAAAAAATGCTTGCCAACTTTTTTATTGGTTCAGATAAGGGATCTGAGCCGAAGAAATAAATTGGTAGTGATTTGATGAGATAAAATAGATAACTTCACTCATGAAACCTGGAATTCTCAACACTAAACTTGGAGAAGATAAAGGTGTAAGAAGCAAAAAAAAAAAAAGATGATGGAGGTCCAGTCGAGAAACTGACAAAAAAATCTCTAAGGCAGCATCACTAAGTCTGATTGATCTTTAAACCGGTAACCACTTAGAAAACTTCATGGAAGTGCTTCATTCGGGAAATCCTACCATTAGGACACCCCAAAGTGTCCTCATATGAGGACACCTTTTAGAGCCGTAGGATTTAATCTTAAAGATCGGAAGGCCTATATTAATTGGACATAAGGGTAATTTCAATATTTTATTTATTGCAGATTTTAAATTATTGTTTATTAATTTTCGGATTTGCAGTTACACTGCTGATTTTTTATTCCTTTTTCTGCTCCTTTTTTTGCTCTATTTAATTTATGATTAAATTAATTATCTTTTTTAATTACTTCTTCATCTTCTTCTCTATGCTCGCCGGTTTTTGTTGTGTATCTCCGGTGGTTTTTTTTAGATTAGTTTCTAACACTTTTTGTGGAAATTGTTTCGAAACAGTTCCTCTTTTATCATTTCGGAACAGTTCCTATTTTATTGTTCCGGAACAGTGATCCATTTCAAAAGTAATGGAACGTGTTGAAAATCATACAATCTTGAATCAAAGTGAAAATCGAACAATAATATCAAATACTTGTTCCATAATTAACTATATGGAACACTACAAACATGTTCGATAATTAACTATATGGAACACTACAAATAACCAATGACCAGAAACTAAGAAGCAAAGATGTAGATGGCTGGTTCTAGATGGTCGGATCTAGATGGTCGGATCTCCGAACAGATTAAAGGATGCCCAGATATATAAACCGAATAAAGTAGAGTTGGCGAGGGTTTGAGGCGGCAGAGATGTAGATGGCTGGCGGCAGATCTGGTGTGGTGTGGGGCTGGTGGCGGCAGCAAGGACGTCGGCAGATCTAATGATGTCGAGGCTGGTGGCAGATCTGGTGTGGGGCTGGCGGCGGCGGCGAGGCTGGCGGAAGATCTAATGATGGCGAGACTGGCGGCAGATCTGGTGTGGGGCTGGCGGTGACGTCGAGGATGGCGGCGGCGACAAGTTGGCGGCAGATCTAATGATGGCGAGGCTGGCGGCAGATCTGGTGTGGGGCTGGCGGTGACGGGGCGAGATCACGGCGCGGGACGAGAGCACGACGGCGGGAGCTTTGAAGGGAGAGATGTAAAATAGAATTAGGGTTTGTGAAACCCTAATATGATTTAGAATATATAGGAGTTTCAAATTACTATTTTGTCCAGATTAATTTATGTCATTAGATCTACCTTCTACTCCCGTGATTGTAAAGGATGTCCTAATATGAGGACACTAAGGGGTGTCCTAATGGTAGTAGATTCCGCTTCGTTTATCCATTAATTTGATTATTATCAACCATAAAACATTTTCCACAAAATATCTCACATATTGTAATTAGTTTGCCTGGTAACTTATCTGCTTATAGAAAGAAAGATTTAAAAGAGTAATAGTATTGATATAAGAATAAAATAATACAATTGAGCATATAAAATATTCATTGAAATATACATAATCGTTTGGTAAGGGAAATTCAACTAGAAATTGTGTATTCTGAAATATCCTTGTTTGTTTATTGTCTAACAGAGCTGGAGTTTTGTATTTCAGATACCCAATGTTTTTTATTGTCTCCAGAATGTGGGTTCTGACAATTTCTACTTTTATCAGAAATTCTAACTTTCCCTGATAAAATAACAGGTCTCACTGTTTTTCCTCCTATTTTCTTTACCAAATATACAATACTAGGTAATTTAACATCTTCCAACTTTTAACAAGATGTTTGGTATTTGTGATTTGGAGGGGTGATTTTAGAGAATACATGTATTGTGGTGAATGCCTTGTTTTTTTGTTAATTTTCTATCTAAAATCCATGTATTGTAATTCCCAAAACAAGCTCAAATACATGGATTTAGAATCTCACATTTTAGGTGATATTGTGGAGAATCCCTCATTCTTTATTTTTTATTCCATCATATGCCCTTATTATGCTTTTTAGGTGAAATTGATATTCATAAATAATTGGGGCAAAATAGACAATATAACTTTCAATTTATGAATTTAAAACACAAATGTCAAACATACTTATTTATGAAAACCACCAATTTGAAAACCTACATCCCAAATACACTAATTTTGAAGAATCTATATATTTTAAATCACAAATACTAAACATCAATACTTTTCCACCATTCTTCTATTTTCATATTTTTCCTAATTCTCAATCTTGAGTACCAAACTATCCCGATAGAAAGAGAATCAAATTGAATCTCACAATTGTTTCAAACAAGGTGTTGAATATTGTATTGGAGATAGGAGTCGAAATCTATGCCCACGCCTTATGTGCCCCAACACCACTTTTTCTCGGAGAGGACACCTTCGGACCTTCCCTCTGCCCATGACCAATGAATGATCTTCAATAACCATTACTAGTTTATTAGTAGCTAGCTAGCTAGCTAGTCCCCTCAACTCTTTATAACGTACTTTTGTACTATTGTCGGGTTATCCTCAGGTTCTATTATTATACTTGTACCAGCTTTTCAGGTATGACTTGTGTTCAAAATAGCAGAGTTGATACTGTAATTGTTATTATTATCATATGTCTTCTTTTCACAAGCCTCAAGTGGAATAAGGTCAAATGTTTGCATGTACAATACAGAGAAATGTCAGCTTTTCTATATATTTGGGCTCGTGCGTGTGGACTACCCAGTATCCACCCATGCTCATATATCTGTCGATGCTGCTACCCATAATCCCATCAAATCTGCAGATAGAACTGTGTCCCCCAGCTCCCTTGTTTAACAAAGTTCACACCAATAACATCTTGTTTTCAGACACTAGGGACATTCCCTCTTAAATTAATTGCTATTATGTATGGAGAAATGTTTGGGTGGAACTCGTGACAATATGGTATAGAAACAACGTCTTGGGGGTCAACTTCAGGGAGCTTTTGGTTCCTTGAAATTTTAAAGCCTTCAACTTTGTATTTTAAACCTAATTAACTCATTCATCAGTCTAAGGATTTATATATATATATAGTAGAACTAGGGTTCCTCTAAGGACTACCTGAACCGCACAGAACAGAGGGTTCACTAGGAGTCCCACAAAAACCTTAGCTGCCTAGGGTTTCTCCCATAAAGTCAGAGAGTCGTTCAATCACGCAAGGACACGTTGAGCATCAGACTTGGACTCCAAAGCGCTATATATTGAGGCATGTCCTTAACATCAAGGAAACAACACAAATACGTAGAGGATACGCCTTAAGATGTAGACTCTGGTTAGTACGCTTAAGGATATCCAACTCCCAAAACCTTCAACACATCGATTGCTTCTGGTACAAATGGCTAGACCTCTGGTTGGACCTCTTTGCCCTTTGCATTGAAATTGTGGAAGATGATTCCACTAGCTATCACTCTACAAAAGTTGTGATCTCCTTCAATTTTTTCAATAATCTTGTTTTCCTCCTCTCGAAAGTTATTTTTCTAGTTATCTTATTGCTAATAAGCTCGTGTTGCACCTTCTTCCTCCCAATTTTTTTGGGTGTTGGTGAGCATAAAGATTAGATGGGGGTGTCTATTTATAATAAGCACATTCTATGAAGAGCTGAAGTGAGATGGCAATGAAACTTAATGTAAACATGGGAACAACTTTAGTGACTAGTTTTGTATAATTAGAAAGTTGAGTAAATTAGGGAGGTGAATGAAAATACGGTAACTAATTAGAAATGCTGCTCAAGAGGAAAGTTGTTTTTTCATCATTCACCTTCCATGGGTTTTAGAATTATAACGAAAAATTGAATCAATGAGTTTAGTGATATGTGGTTCAATCATTTAAATCATTATTAGTCACCTTATCGAATCGGATTGAACAATAGAGTGAGTCAACCGTCAATGTTTGGCCCTAAATCCTCGTAGGTGGATTGGTGACGGGATGTGGAACCTCAAAGAGCACAATGGCGGATTGTAAAAAATAGAATAAGGGGGACTATGTATGACATTGGCCCGTGAGATTGAATTTGTATCGGGGGCTCATAATATTATGGGCGGTTTGGGAAGAATAACAGTGTATTATGTTGTGTTCTTCCTTGAGTTATGGAGCTCTCCTTAAATAGAGCCTTTTTAGAGTTTTCTCACCCGACCTTTCTTATCCGTGTTGACGAAGGAGTTAGAGGGATGGAGTCAGCTCCAAATCCTTCGACTCCGTGTCCGAGTAATTGAGACACAATGATTTACACGAGAAATCCTAAATATCAACCTCTTTGGGTCGAATGAAGCCCATTAGTGTTCGTATCAACTCGCTTAGGATCTTGGACATGAACCACAAAAGTGTAAAAAAAATTGAACTGACTTGGCTTACTTAAACTTGCGGCACATATAGAAAACTGTAATGGGCAGGTGGAAGCTATAGTTTCATGGGCTTGGAAGTGAGTTTACTCTTAATAATTTCATTTATTATTCATTTTAACTTTATTATTTTGTCTCTATTATTAAGATTCCATGTAGGCCAAGAAAATTTAAAGAACAGTTCAAGCAATAAGTTTCAATCATTTTCACAAAGCTTTATCAAGAGCAAACAAAAAAAAAAAAAAAATAGCCACCTAAATGATAATTAGTTTATTCCTTATTTCAATCATTAATATGTGGTTATTGCAACTTTTTCATCAAGCGACGATAAACGAAAAAAAGTCTATTACTTATTTTATTTTTAGTTTCGAAATCCTCAATTCGCTTAGTAACTTTGTTAATAACATCATTTACAATTTTGTGCTTGCGATTCAGTTTTCCTTTCGCGCCATAATCCAGATTTCCACCGCTAGTTGTTGGCAAGTCCTCTTTGAGTAGAAACTCTATCTACATCAATTGATTTTTCTCTTGTTGATTCTTTAACACCTTCTTCATCTTCTCCAAGCTTTCACTCTTTTTTTTTTACAAGAAAGTTGTGATATATTCATCCTCATAGGGGCAAAGACCTTACAAATCAAACATTGAATTTACATTAAGCACCCAATCGTAAGGGAGGATATACCTACGAGCCGACCCTGCTATCCAGTCCGCCACTTTGTTCAATCTTCTAGGAATGAAGATAAGGGATATCCTATCATGAGCAAGGAGGATTTTTTCCATCTGAAGCAACCAGGCAAAGCACTGCCACAACCAATCCTCCTTACGCCCATGTAGGGAGTGGACAAGAACTTGGCAATCTGAGTGAACTATAGCACGGGTCGTTAGAATTTCAGCAATCCTCAAGGCCTCCAAAAGCGCCTTAGCTTCTGCCACTAAAGCCGATGAACATTGGAGCCGTCCGGCTTTACCATCAATCGCTTGTCCATGGGGATTAAGACAAACAACCCCATATCCCGCCACAAAAGAAGATGGGTCAAATGATCCATCACCAAAGATCTTCTATTGTGAACTAGCATCTGGCGAAGGACTCGACATCGAGGTAAGATGGGTGGGGGTCTTGTTGGAACGTGTTGATTGTCGAGGTCGGTCCATTCTTCATACGTTCTTAGGGCTCGTTGAGAAGTGGCCTCGACATTTGGAATTGAGTCATTAAACAACTTCTCATTTCGCATCTTCCAAATGTTGCATAATATTGCAATTCTCTTTGGCGTGTTCCAGCTTTGGGGTCCGAAGTTCCCTGCTTCTAGCCATTCGACGACTGTGACCCCTAATCCCGGTTCTTGGGACCTCGGACACAATTTCTCCCAAACTTCAGCTGCTGCATTGCACTCTCCAAGCTTTCACTCGATACAGTCTCGTGGTTCATCATATACTTCTCCTGCTTCCTTTGATACAATTCTTTCTTCCTTTTCAGCAAGTCAGTTGCTTCGGACTCAAAAGGCCAAAACTCTAGCTGGTCTTTTTTATCCTTCCCACCGAAATTTTGAATGATAAGCGCACAAGCAGCTACTCCAGAAAGAGTTGTGATCTCCTCTAATTTCTTCAACAATCCATTCTTCCTCTTTTTGAAAGTTGCTTTTCTAGAAACTTCATTGCTAATGAGTTGATGTTGCACATTTGTTATAACCATGGTTTTTGTTTAATTTTTCTTTTCTTTTTGGGTTTTGGTGATTATAACATTGGGTGGTGATGGGTATTTATATACACGTTATTGGAAGAAACGAACCTAGATCTGATGTAAACATGAGAACAAATTTAGTGATTTGTTTTTTTTTTCATTACAAATTTGAGTGAAAGTATAGAAATCAACTAAATATGATGCTAAATTATATAAAAAATGTTAGTTTGTGCAACTTAGCAATGACACTTTTCATTAAATGAGTAATGAATGTAGTTTCCATTTGAATATGTTTTTTCTATGTTTATTTCGTGCTTAATTTTTTTTCGTATCAACATATATTTCTTTATGATTTGTTACAACAGTCTATTTGTCACAATTTTTTTACCCTATTAGTCATGGTTAAAACCGTGACTAAAAAAATTAGTCACGGATTTAAACTCTGTGACTATTTCGATCAAAATTTGTCACGGCTTCGGAGAAAACTGTGACAAATATTAGTGATCAAAGTGTAATATCCAAACTTTCAAGTGACCCAATTTGTTAGTTCCTTAAATTATAAAACCAGACCCTCAACTTCTTCCGTTATGCAAACTGATCCGTAAACTTAGAAAGTTAACAAAATGTCCTAGTTAAACTCCTTCTGTTATACAAACCAGTCACTCCAATTTTAATTGTCAAGTTAGTAATAATTAATGACCAAATCAACAATAATCCCAAAACAGTCCACAAATTTTAATAGCAACACCTCTACTTTTCCAATTATGCAACTTGATCAATTAAATTTTCATAATTTTGGTTTGGTCACTGATAGTACTATGGTTTACAGATTCGGTCCCTCTTCTTCTCCGATTAACCACGGAGCAGCGGGCGAGACTTTGATGCCGCCGCAAAAAATTCTCGAAATCTCTAATGCTGGTTCTCCTCCATCAATCAGTAACAGCCGGAATCTCCTGTGTTAGATCTGGCTTTGGCGGGCGAAGAAAGAAGAAGAAGAGGGTGTCGATGTCAGCACTGAGAAATAAGAAGAAGAAGAGGGTGTCAGCGTCGGCGCTGAGAAAGAAGATGAAAAGGGTGTTGGAGGATCCGACTTTGGCGGGCGAAGAAAGAAGAAGAAGAGGGTGTCGGCGTCGATGCTGAGAAAGAAGAAGAAGAGGGTGCGGCGAATTTGGCTTTGGTAGAGGAAAGAAAGAAGAAGAAGAGGGTGTTGGTGGTGGGGATTTGGTTCAAATGAGAAGAGAGAGAGAGAGAGTGTGTGTGGCACGGACTGGCTGAAATGGCTTGGCAGGGATTGCCAGCCTGGAGGTGCCTAAACAATTAGTCATGGTTATATAAATTGTGACATATTAGTCACAGTTTATATGAACTGTGACTAACTAGTAATGGTTTATATGTAACCGTGACAGATTAGTCACGATTCATATAAACCGTGACAAAATCTGTCACGGTTTAAGTAACTGTGACTAAGTTTCATTTTTTTTTCCTGTAGTGTATTAGGTTCATTTATTTGAAATTTTCATACTTATAAGTATCTTGGCTAGTAGTTTACCACTTCGTGCTAGCAGATGTAGTTGAGGGATTGGATTTAACCTAACTCAAGGCTCGTAGCCTAGTCGGTTAAGGTTTTCCACCAATATAGCAATGAATACTTAGAGGTTATGAGTTTGAATTCTAATATTTAGAGGTTATGAGTTTGAATTCTAATATTTAGAGGTTATGAGTTTGAATTCTAACTTCTCCTTAGAGAGTGAAAAGTTTAAATTTATAATTTGGTTGACTAGTGTCTTGAGTTGACTCATTGTTCTTACAAGGGAAGGATTTAACTTGGTTGACTCGGGTTGTATGCGCTTGGTCGGGAGCCAAACCCACATTTGTAGCAAGATCGAAGTTTAACTGAACTGGGCTATTTGAAGATTAACATGTTTGATTCACTACAACAAAAATAACAAAAATCACGGTTACACTCACTACAACATAACATAGCTACGGAGGCAGATTCATGGAGGCACATAAAATATTTGCCTCTAAATATACTTTTAAAGAACAAATACTATATGTGCCTCTATAGATGAATATATCTGCCTCTAATTATATTTTATTTATTTATTTTAATATTAATAAATAATTTTTATAGTTTTATAGGCAGATAATTTATAATTGCCTCTATAAGTCAATACGATTACATCTTTTAGAGGCAGATAATTTATAAGTGCCTCTATAAGTTATATGAAAACTCTTTTAGAGGTAGATAATTTGTAACTGCCTCTATAAGTTTTTTGTCTTACACCAAAAAACTCTTTTTGAGGCAGATAATTTATAACTGCCTCTATAGGTTATATGATTAAAATTTTTAGAGGCAGATAGTTTACAATTGCCTCTATATGTTGTATGATTAGTTTAGAGACAAATAATTCATCTATCTCTATATGATGAATGATTAAAATTTGTAAAGGTAGATAACTTGTAAACTTTGTATTATTTTGTATCGAAAATTTTAGATAATATATAATTAATTAAGCGATTTGCTATATACAGTCCATGTTTTACTTTGCGCAGTCCATATTTTCTCAAAAATTGACCATTATACCCTTATTTACTTCGCGCAGTCCGTTTTTACTTCGTGCAGTCCAAGTTTTACTTCGCGCAGTCCAAGTTTTACTTCGCGCAGTCCGTTTTTACTTCGCGTAGTCCAGGTTTTACTTCGTGCAGTCCATATTTTACTTCATGCAATCCAGATTTTAACACAGTCCAAATTTTAATAATTTGAATAACTATAAACCTTAATTTTTTTTGTTGGATATTTTCGAAGATATGTAATGGTTCATAGTTATTCAATTTATTTTGTGAAAAATGTATTTTTTATTTTATTAGAATATTAATTTTTGATATGAAAATGTGTCGTAGTTTTGAATATATATTTTATTTTACTTTCAAACAATAAAAATAATTAGTTTATTCAAATATGGACCGTCTTAGTAAAATCTGGATTGCGGGAAGTAAGAACGGACTGCGCAAAGTAAAACTTGGACTGCGCGAAGTAAAAACGGACTGCACAAAGTAAAACTTGGACTGCGCGAAGTAAAGACGGACTGCGCGAAGTAAAATATGGACTGTATGAAGTAAAAACGGACTGCACGAAGTAAAATACAATAAGGGTATAATAGTCTGTTTTTCAAAAAATATGGACTGCGCGAAGTAAAATACGGACTGTATATAGCAGCACCCTTAATTATATATATAATAAACGCTAACGATTTTCTTTTCTAATACTGAGTAAGAAAAAAAATTTCATTTTTTCAATTTTGATTTCTTTTTCTTGGCATAGTTTCTCCATATCATTGAGTTTTATAATTTATATTTAAAAACTGCGCAAGAAGTATCAGTAAGTACTCCTAAGCCAAGTGGTAAGAACTAAGGACTTAGTGTATTTCCTTGAACCACCCGGGTTCAAATCCCATAGATAGCAAAATAAGAGAGAGTAATATGTGTAAATAGTGGAAGAGTCCAATAAAGGAAAATGCCCTGGTAGGAGTAAATTTTTTTTTAAAAGCATATATATATGCCTCTAAAAAAATATACCAGCAACAAAAATAAGTGTCTCTAAAAGGTGGCTAAGATGACAGATAAGTGTTATTTAAAGATGCAATTGCCAACAATTATATCTGCCACTAATTTTTCCATTTAATGGTAGATAATATGTGTCACCGTATTTGCCTCTAAAGACTTTTAGCCGCAGCAGCGTTAGTGACACTTAACTATCTGCCTCTAAAACTCTATAGAGGCAAAAAAAAAGCTTTTTAGAGGCAAATAGTGTGTGCCTCCGTAGCCAGGTTATGTTGTAGTGACTATTGTCGGTTGTACAACCGTCAATATTAATTCATAACAGTAGTGGTTTAAACCGCCATTATATTACTTATAATTGTGGCGGTTTATACCGCCACAATGGTGAATATATATCCACGAAATATTCAGTCACGACTGAACTTTCTCTCTCTCACTCGCCATTTTTCGCTCTAAACTCACTCCTCTCGCCTCTCCCTCTACACGACAGCCGTCGGCGTCATGACGTCACTTCTTGCGACGCTGCCTTCTCCTCCAACTCAGCCTCCGCCATCCTCCTACTCGCCGGCCAGGTATGTTACTGAACTCCCTCTCTCTCACTCTCACCTCTCATTCTCCAATAAACCAAACTCACTCTCGGCTCTCACTCTGCATGGCAGCCGGCGCCCAGCCTCGACGAAGCTTCCTCCGACGCTGCCTACTCAGCCTCCTACGTCCTACTCCAAAGCCAGGCATGTGTCTGAACTCCATCTCTCTCATTCCCCAAATTGGGTGTTCTTGACAAAAACCCCAATATTGGTTATTCTCTGCATCAACAAAAAAAGATTCAACCTCGAGTTAAAATAAATCATATAATTATGCTAATATTTTATGATTTCATTCTCATTCATTAAGGAATTTTAATCATGAGAAACTCGATATCATCTTCTCCTACATCATATTTAACATCCGCTCCTAATGGATCAATGTCAAGTGTTGTATTTGAACGAGTTCTCTCGAGTTTCACTCTAGTGAAAGTAAATAGTTTTTTTTTGTTTAGAATATAGTTGATAAAGAGACTAATTCGAATTTCATTGAAATAAATATAACTAGAGGATTTTTCATTGAAATAAATATAACTAGAGGATTTTTCATATGACATTTTCAAATAGCTAGTTGCTTTAGAGATTTAGGTATCAAATTTAAGAAATTAATTTTTAAGAGAAAAATATAAGATATATTTTTTAGTAGGAGATATTGAAAAGAAATGAGAAGAAAATAATAAAACCAAAGACATGAAACCATAACTAGATTTTGAGCAAGTGTCGAATTTAGAAAGAAAAACAAAAATCAATATTACTTTGGAGATATTCACTCTTCCAGATCAGATTTTAGTTTGAACTTGGACCTTATGGATCCTAGTTGGACTTTACCCACTTTTTCTCGCTCGTGATACTCGCAGTTTCAAATAAGTTTTGAGGTATATAACCCTTGGACTGAGTATTGTCTCGTGCAAAATGTTCTAAACCTTTTTGAGTCTTTGTGTCCCGTTTTCCTTTTGATCTTTCTATTGTTTTTGTTTTGTAGGACTTTGTGTAGCTGCTTCACTCCGGTCCGGGCTCTGCACCTCATCCTCGACATCGACCATCACCATCCAGGTATTCCGGATAACTCTACTCTCTTTTAGTCCTATGAGAACACATAACGTTTTAAGTGTGGGGTGGGATTCTAGAAGAATTGTGCCTCAACTTGCTTGCCTATCTGTTATTCCATGGTTCATTTTAATTCCTCTAGCTAGAATTACTCGGTTCTTGACTTTTGATGTTAAGTTGACTTCAAATTTTCCCAATGATGCTTAGTCTGCTTAACTTAGAACCTGTAACCAACATGCCTGCATTGATGCTAAATGAACCTGGTCAGAACAGAAATTAGAATCACGCTTGTAATGTCACTTTTAATTGCACGAAAATGATCGAGTCTGACTAGCAGCCAATTGTGAACTTTTGATCTGTTGCACATAACTAGCAACTTTTATTCTTTTTGAATGGCTTTCTCGTACTTTGAATGAGTTAAAATTTGCATGAGACATATTCAAGACCACATGATAACACGAGTACTAGGATGATAGAGGCACCTAGAATTGCTACTTAAACCAGAAGCCATCCCAATATTAATCCATATAGGTGTAAACCCTTGTGCTTGGCCTATTCTTTCGGTTCGACATTACATTATAGCCATTTCCCATGTTTTTGTTAACCCCATTGATCCCATGTGGTAGTAGTTTGAGATTGGCTAACCGAAAGTCGGTCTGTAGTAACTTGCCTATAGCTAGTAAACCGGTGGTCTTAGCTAGTATGTCCAAACGTGTAAACTCCTTTAGCAACTAAAAAAAATTAGCACTAAAAGAAAAAAATAAAAAAATTCCAAATAAAATCACAAGTATAAGTAGTAGTTAGAAAGTTCAAAATTTTTTTAGGGAAGAACGAAAGTAATAAGTAAATGTAGAAAGAAAGAAAAATTCAGAAAATAAATAAATAAAAAGTGATAAGTTGCTTGAGGGTAGCCTAGGACGAGCGTACATTATTCCACCCCGAGTCTGGTTAGACAGTAGGAATCCATAGATTTTGATTCGAGGGAGGTTAGTCGATTGCTAGACCGCACCAAACCCATCATCATCATATATCCCTTCATCCATTCATTAGCCCTTGTAGTGTAGGATCGTTATAGTCCCTTGCAAAGTCCTTTTGGCTAGTTTCTCGTGTTGTCACCGTGGTAGAGATTGTGGTCAAAATGCAAACCTATGACAAAATTTGGTCAAGAAAGTGATTGAGAGCATAAACACATCCCTACACAGTGTGTGAGAGTTCCCCAATTTTATAAATATTTTCTGTGCGAGGAAGTCTAGTCGGTTCGGTCGGCATTGTGCATGATTGGTGATTGCTACTTGATTGTGTGCAGAGAATTAGTGAGACCGGGTTATTTGGCTGATGTGTATCAGTTTAAAATTGTTCTAAGTTAATTGTTCTAAGTGTATCCGTTTAAAATTCATTGTTAAAACTTGAATCTCAATTTAATCGATCTTGTCATTTGTGAACTTGAGTGCGTTCTGATTTAATTTGTTTGAGAACAAGCAAAAGCTTAAGTGTGGGGTAATTTGATGACACTAGAATTATCGTGATTATCATCCCCGTTTAAGCGACATTTCATTGCTTGTAACATGATTTTAGGGGTAATTTAGTTGGTTTTCATTCATTAACACTATTTCCTACCGAATTGGTTACTTTGGCCCATTTCGGGTCTATTTGATGTGTTTTCGAGTGTCTCTTTGAGTACTCAGGTTTTTACCGTCAAATATGTAGCCTTCGGATGTGTTCGGGAAGCGATGGAGCCTCAAGAAATGACATGGGATCAATCCAGAACTCAAACCGATCAAAGAAAGATGAAAAGATGTCCAGTATGGAAGTTCTCGGTGATAACTTCAATGTTCTCGCCGAGAAGATGCTCAAGAAGTCAGCCAATTCTCGTCGCCAGATTACTGAAATTATATGAAGAAGTTTTTGGCGAGAACTTCAATGTTCTCGCCGAAAATATTAGGAAGAAGCGGTTGGAAAATCTAGCGTAGGAATTCTACAATATTTTGCAAGAATTTTTTCGGCGAGAACTTTAATTATTCTCGCCGAAAACTTGGCTCTAATTCGGGTCCAATTTGGTAAAGCCCCTATTTAAGAAGCCATCCAACTCAATTGAAGATATCGGAATTTGAGACTTCCTACACACATGGGAGAGAGTTTAGAGTAATTCTTGGAGTTCCTGGAGAGATTTTGACACGATCTTTCCATCCCGAAGGTGCTCGGAGCTAGGAGTTGAAAAGATTGCCGAGTTCGAAGCTGCATGGAGTCATTGCAATTAGGTTTTACAATTCTTCTTTGTTCTTCCTTGTTAAGATGAACTCCTTTGTTGTCTTTGATTCTCTCAACTTGAATATGAGTAGCTAAACTTGTTAAGCTTAGATTAGATGAACCCTAAGTGATCCGGGACTTTAAAGCGGTTACGGATCGGCGGTAATTAGATCTTAATTTTGACAGTTTCTTATTCATAATTGGTTTGTTCTTAATTTGTGTTTCTTTTCTAGCTTGATCACCTAGATTAGGTTCCTGTTAAAATAAGGATAGTTGGCGAACGTCCTCCTTGTTTTCCAACATCAAATCAATTAATTAACCTATTTAATGATTATGCCTTTCATAGGAACCGTTTGGGGTTAATCCGTTTCTAGAGCAGCACATTAAAATCAATCAGATACACCAGTTAGTTATCTGTTGCAGAAGTGAACGCACGAACGGATAATTAATCTTGGTAGTTAGTTCCGATAGAGCGAACATTCGCAGACTTAGACCTAAGGGTGAGGAGTTGTGACGATGTCTAAGACTGAATGAATTAGGATTGAAAGTCGTCAGTTTTGTGATTGCTAATGTCCTGGTAATCATAGGGGATTCGAGTCTAAGCTTTTGTCTGTCTTTCGTTAATCAACCTTAATCAATCAATCTGTCTTTTTAATTCAATTTTAATTTCAATCTGTCTTTAGAAATCGTGGCACTCACACCATGCAACTTATTTAAAACCTGATTTTTTGACAGCTTCTTTGAGTAAACAATTTTAAGAAACCCATGAAATACGATCTACCTTGCTCTAGTAGGGTAGTTATTTGATCGCAGTTTTACAGTTATCACTACTATTTTATGATTCGATTCTCATTCATGAAGGAATTTTAATCATGAGAAACTCGATATCATCTTCTCTTACATGATTGAAAGTGAGTGCTTGTATTCATAAAAAAAAAGAAAGTGAGTGCTTGAATTGTTCTTTATTTTTTCTTGATCTACATGGAACTCTTAATAATAGATACAAAATAGTAAAGTTAAAATGAATAAATATATGAAATTATTAAGAGTAAACTCACTTGGCAAACCCATGGATCTACAGCCCCGATATCATGATAATATTCTAAATCATGAAACTCTATTGGATAAAAGCTTGAGGAAGATGACAAAGAAGTTGAATGACGTACGAGATCAAGAAGAATTAGTGGATGGACATGGAGTTAATGCTAATGAAGAATTTGCCACCGATTGGCGAAGAAGATCTTAATGATTATGCGAATATCGAATTTCTCATAATTAAAATTCTTATGATATCATAAAATCCATGGGCTTGTAACTCCATGTCCATCCACTAATTCTTCTCGATCTCGTACGTCATTCAACATCTCTGTCATCTTCCTCAAGCTTTTACCCAATAGAGTTTCATGATTTAGAATATTATCATGATATCGGGGCTATAGATCTATGGGCTTGTAAAGTGAGTTAACTCTTAATAATTTCATATATTTATTGATTTTAACTTTATTATTTTGCATTTATTGTTAAGAGTTCCATTAGATAAAAAAATAAAGAACAATTCAAGCACTCACTTGCAATCATTCAAATAAAGTTCTATCAAGAGACAAAAAAAAATTA
This sequence comes from Linum lewisii, assembly GCA_034768395.1. Taxonomy (NCBI): domain Eukaryota; kingdom Viridiplantae; phylum Streptophyta; class Magnoliopsida; order Malpighiales; family Linaceae; genus Linum; species Linum lewisii. The sequence continues at coordinate 10,287,864 of CM068304.1, forward strand.
GCCAACAAAATGAGTTATGAAAATGATAGAGAACTATGAACTATGAAGTAGAGAGAAAACACAAGAGAGAAAGAGGAGAGAATTGCCTCTTCTTATTCATACCAATAGATACAATGATGTGCTCTATTTATAGGCACATAATACATAACTCCTATATGCTAATGTAATTACACATGAATAGAGAGAATAATGAGTCATGAATGGGCTCATATAATTACATATGAATGGGGAGAAGAATGGGTCATGGAAGACATTGATTCTTATGATCAATGTTAAGGAAGCATCCTAGGTAGCATCTTATGTGAAGGTAGCATCCTATGTGAATCATGGACATTCACTACAATATTATTCATAACACTCCCCCCTTGAATGTCCAATGGTTAATGATATGCCCTTTACAACTTTACAAGAGAAAAATCAATAGAAGGACAATACATCTATAGGGATATAATATATTGTTCGTATAATACGCTATCACATACTACCTCATTAAAAACCTTACCAGGAAAACCCAATGGGAAAAACCATGGTTAAGGGAAAAAGAGTGTAGTGCGTATTAACTCCCCCTCATGATAGGATGACTCAAAATCGTTCAATCTTTGAACTTCAATTTTATACAAATGATCTTGATGTATGGAGTAACTTTGTGAACAAATATGCTAGATTGTCACTTGATCATAATTTTTACTAGTTATTCCACTAGTATCTAGAAATTCGTGTTGGAAAAATAATTTCGTCAAACACTTATTCTTTTAGCTTTTCTAATGCGATCCTCTTACAACTTGAGGATATATACACTCATTATGCATGTGAATGATGATGTGGCTTTATAGTTTGTTTCACAAACCACCAAATAGTTATATTGCCAAGTGAACTCAATTTATAATTGACCAACGCAAAGATCGTATCGATATTTAAAGACCATGTAACTCATTGACATGTCTTTCAATATGCTCAAATAAAATAACTTGAAATCTTATGTTATTTGAACATAACATAGTATATGCTTCAATTGATCTTCATGTCATTGAGTGAGAATAGTGTATAATCTTGCCAAAATAACTATTGATAGATGAATTAAGTCTTATAAGACTAGCAAGATTCATGAGTGCTCTTGTTGCACTAAGATACGATACTTCAGGACAAAATGATTCTTACTTTACTGATGTATATTGACATCTACACACATATAATGATCTTACTACCATCAAGGTAGTTATGGACAATATGTATCTATATCGAACGTTTCAACATTTCGGTTGTGTATCTTTGTTGATAAACAACAATCATGTTTGAGAGATGCTCAATCTGCAAGTGATTTGCAATGATATTGTTTCATATATTTCATCTCAAACTCTTTAATCAAATAGCTAATTTCTTTGAGAAACTCTTCACGAGTCTCAATAGCTAATCAAATAGATAATAAGATGATGACTTCTTAACCTTTGGAAATAAAGAAAACGCATTTTCAAAACAAAAGAAAGTCACTTGCAGATACGATATAATTTCAAAACAAAAAATATTTAATAATAAAAATCAAGTATTAAATATAAAATATTGACAAATAAAACATAGAAAATATTTGGTATACGAAATATATCATTCTTTCTCAATCTCATAATTCGTATGACATCAATTCAATAATATTATTGAATACTGTTCACGTGAATTTGACTTATTGTTCGGATTTAGCAAAATGAATCATTCCGGAAATTTCATATACGCATATATGTCATTATTAGACAAACCATACATATAGGTTGTAATGACATCCATCAAAGACAAATATTTCCCTTCACAAACTGCCAGACTAATCATATAATGAAAAGTTGTTGCATCCACCAAATGAAAATATATTTCATCATAACCAATAGTATAAGATTTTTGTCATTGTACAAAACCTTTCAGAATGAGATGTCTTATAACCCACAACTTTACTATTTTCATTATAATCGCAGTGGGATAAATATATATGTCTCGTTTGCTTACATCTTCATGTGTAGAGACTTTTATATAAAAAAAAAAAACGTTTCATTTTTCTAGGGAATATAATATTGTCGCAATCATATTTTCCATTTTGGCCAATCATTTCTTTCTTTGCATGCATTAATGAATTTGGCTCATGATCCTCATTTTCGCTTATCAAATTTAGCGCTGCATTGTAATAATTTTTTTTATCAACGTTGACTTCATCATGATTCCAAAGTTTTTCATCAAATACATTGATATATCTTTCATTCATAATTATTAGGTACCTAATGCTCTTCAGGAGCACATGTATTTGTTTGATATCCTTTATCTTACCCTGAATTTTGTCCATCTTAATTTAAAGCTCCTTTTCACCTTTTGAGGATTTATATCTTTGGAATCGATTGATTTTTCATACTTCATGAGTGCTTTAGACTCATTTGTGTTTTTACCAATACGAAAACACTTATGTTGGAGCAAATGTAGTTGGCATAAGAGATTTTTTATGTCACTATATCCGGAACGTTGAAACATCTAGCAGTTGATTAACTCAACTTTGTTAATGAATTATCCTTATGAACTTCAAGTTCATACTGCTTAGTGCGAGGATCAAAATGAGATAATGATAATTCATTCGAACGTATCTCTTTGCCCAACCTTTGATTTTCTCCCCCTAATGTTGGGAAATTTGAATCACAAAATGATGTGTTCATCTAAATGACTCATCTATAAATCTCCCGGCAATAGTGTAAGGGGTAATACACCTTTTTGCCCCTCTACTATGCAACGTTAACAAACATACCCTTTTACTATTTTCTAACCGATTTAACACCCTCTACTTTGAAGAGTTTAACAAATATGCCCCTCTGTTTATTTTTCGTCTAATTTTCGTTTAATATGTTGATTATACGTGCTACGCCACATTATTTCTCCCCCCACATCGCTAATTGGGATGACCACAATCTAAAAATATTTTAATTAAACATAAAATAAAAAAAAAAGCGTTATAATCACCATTATGTACAGAGGTGTTTGTGGTGTTCCTTTTTTATTTTTATTTTCAATTTAAATATTTTCAGATTGTGGTCATCCCAAATTAGCGATGTGTGGGACAAAAAATATGGCATGACACATATAATCAACATATTAGACGAAAAAATAAACATAGGGGCATATTTGTTAAAATTTTCAAACTAGAGGATGTTAAATCAGTTATAAAACAGTAAAGGGGGTATGTTTGTTAACTTTGCATAGTAGAGGGGCAAAAAGGTGTATTAACCCATAGTGTAAATATTTTACTATCAACGAAGACTCGTACCCAACATATATAATTTCTCAATCTCTATTATTGAGACTTATCTTAATGAATTGTGGTGGAGCAATTGAGATGTATATATCACATCTAAATATTCTTATATGGGAAATATGAGGTTTTGACCCAAAACCAATTATAACAGGGGAACTCATTATAACTCGTTGGCGTCATGCGAATTTATTTTTTTCATGCAGAGTAACACGTATATAAGATAATGATAATATTTATTCTTAATGATGTATTTCACTTATTGGATATCGTGAAAATATGCTCATAATCAAAATAATTGAGCTAATAATCTCGCGAATTGGATGTTGCGAGTACATACCTAGACATGTGAATGTCTAGTTGATGCATCAATTAAAATATCTAAATTGATAATATGTTGGGTGTATCTTATGGATCCAAATATCACCCTTAATTTTTTAGGTAAGCAATTCATTGCTTATTTTTGTCAATAGTTATCCAATAATCAACTTAGATTGATGTGTGTGGAATGTTTCAAAATTAACCACATATATTCTCAGTTCGCATAATTGTAGAACCGGGATGGTCTAAACGGTTATGCCAAATAATTTTGCCAGGAGAAGTAAACTTTTCGTTTACATTTGTAAGAGCTTCAATGTGATGATAAATTATAATACTTCCAATATTTTTGTCATCATAATCTATATATGTGAATATGATGAACATACATTCATTATCTTGTCTTTGTTTTCACAATATGATATCCATTAATGTGATATCTTTATAACTTAAATATATATTCATACACAATTGTGTAAAATATAATGCACACCATCAATATGGAATCTCTTTCCTCAATGTAATAACTTTGGAGGATGTAATAGATTATAAATTTTATCAATGTGGAAATTTTCATCCATTGAATAATATAAGCTTTTTCTATTATTAGTTTTGGCTCTTTTTTGCCATATTATAAAGAGTATTACACATCTTTTATTGATGGTATATGTTGATACATCATCGATAATGTACATCGGCATTACTTGATATTGATAGTGCTTGTAAAGCATCTTATTTAAATTGATAAATAAAATATCACAATTCTCTTGTTTCAACTTACAATTATTGATCAAAAAAAAATTAGGTGGTCATTGTTTCCTTCACTATCGATAAAGATGATATACTTGTAAATAACTAATAGTAATTTGATCCACCATCATCCAAACAAACTTGATAGTTGTATTACCATTATGTGATCATATTCATTCTCTCTTTCAAGTTTGTGAAAGACACTTGAAATTTCATTCTTATGACCATTACAATCATAGATGAATGTCTTCTTTTGTTCACTTGTGGAAACATAGATATTGTCACTTTATAGACATCATTATAATCATTCATATCAAGGAATGATATCATGTGGAAACATAGATATTGTCACTTTATAGACATCATTATAATCATTCATATCAAGGAATGATATCATGTCTCATAGATCATCAACATTTGAGACATATAAGATAATTCATTTTCTTTGGATAACATGTGTATCTTGATACACTTATTCTCATGTGCAATTGTATATTCCAAAGCATTGGTTCAAATACAAATCTTTCTCACATGAATCATAATCATGTTTTGCTACTTTGATTTGGACAAAATGTTATTGTAGCATATGTGTTGGATACATTCTCTATGAGAAATGACAAATACGCGTCGTTTTCCGCTTAAAATTTGAATTATGGCGGGATTGGACAATTCCACCGCAATTGAATTCAAGAGGTATTGCTCCTTATCCCGGAATTGAACTCCTTGTTTTCCGTACAATTCACAGAATGGTATTCAAATCCTTAATTACATGAAATTACTTCTCTGTCCTTGATTTTATCATATTATTACCAAAATTGTCTCATCTAAAATAATGTGGCGGTAAATAAAACTTTTCCCGCCTTTCTTATTTTAGAATGCTTATTTCGTTCCCGCTATAATTATTGGAAACTAATTTTCCTGCCATTTTCAATTATCATTACTTGTTATCAAATTTATTTCATGTACTGTACTGTACTATGGGATCATGCAGGCAGCTTCACATAAACAACAACATATTACTTATTAAAATAAAATCTTAATATAATTGGTTGCTATCATGCAAATGTAATAGGTTCAAGAATAATTAAAGGAAAATGTGACTTGTGTTCCGAATAACTAATAGAATAAATTGAATGTAAAAATCTAAAACAAATTCGATGTGTAGTATCAAGAAAAAATATCCAAATTAAAATTCAAAACAATCCTCGACGTTGCACCTCTCATTAAGTCGAACTTAC